>CM022302.1:285696110-286896110 GCA_011799875.1 Thinopyrum elongatum
TTTTTGAAAATCAGGGCAGCGACGACGAAAAAGTGCGACAAAAAATCACTATGATGGCGAGTGTCTCAAAATGCTCCCTGGGACCTAAAAATAGGATAGGGAAAAAATATTTTTGACTGCCAAAATTTTGGCCTAAAAACTGCCCGGGGGTCTCCAGACTCTTTTTTTTTTCGAATCCTACTCAGGCAAGGAAACACGAATCGGAAAGTAGATGGGTCTCGAAAACAAATCTAATATAAAAAGAACTCGGATTGGTGGTGGATATATGGTGGTAGAATATGGCTGCGGTGATGGTATATGGCAGCGGTGGTAGGATATGGCAGCGGTGGTGGTATATGGCAGCGGTGGTGGTATATGGTGCGGCGGCGGCGTAACAAACTGTGACAGAACTTGAAACTCTAAGGACTAGACGCTAAGACCAGCAACTAGACACGACGATGCAACCGCAAATTCAACAAAGCAAAAACCCTAAAAAGATTATGCAAAGGCTCAGATTGGTTCGGATATGATGAACTAACCCTAATTTTTTTTTGGCTTTTTCGTGGACTGTAGGTATGAAGAACAGACTCGATCTAAACTACGAAAAACTGTAAAATCTCACCGAGCAACCTGGAAATCTGATACCACTTGATAGAAGCGAGGGTGTCCCGATCTTTCGATGAGATGATAGCTATCGTTTTTGGTGGAGTAGACTTTGACGATCCAACTACGAACGTGCGAGGACGTCGCGCCTTAGCAATCGCTAAACCAACTCCGAGAGGTTATTGACCACGCCAGAGCACAATCAACCTGACCACGAGGGTCTATCTCCTGCAAGCAAACAAAGAACAAGCAAGAAACTAAGATTTGCAATCTGGATATTGCGAATATAAGATGAAAGTTTTATTGATCAAGGTGGGGTTCTGTGACGTCTTGGTCTGGTCGTTGAACACAAACGAAGTACGCGAAGTTGCAGCTATGGTGAACTTTTAATCTAAACAAAACCCCCAAAGTCTAAACGGTGCCCTAAGGGCTGTATATATGGAGGAAGAGGAGGGGATTTCGTGGCCCTTGAAGGAGGGGTCCGAAACCAACCCTATCTCTTGTTTCCCCACACATACGGACTCTAAAAACAGCCTATACTCAAGTATTTCGAAATTACATGGGCCTGGCCCAATAATAAGGTGACGCAGCACCTATAATAGCCTCTGGACGAAATTTATGAAGTGACATCTTGTATATTTCGTCCAAGGCTTCCTGCACTCATTATGGTGGCTTCAAAGTCCTGAAATCATCACTTGTAACTCCGTTCTTGTTCCCCTTGTGCATGCCATCATCTCCATGCTTGAACTTGCTCCAAGGTTCCTCTTTCTTGTCCAAGCTAGGCCCTTCATTTGTAAGCAAAACAAATGTATCCAATTTAGGCAGCATCATATTCTCATGAACTTTAGAATCATTACCAAGAAACGAAAGTACCTGATATTTTAATTGGAGTGCGCGAGCTCTAGTAATTGGTCCAGTATGTATAGAAGCAGGGGCTGTGGGTGTAACAATGGTATTGATGTCCTCATCATCCTCCCCTTCTTGAAATGAAGTCATCCTCGACGGAAGCTCATCTTCCTCACCCAAATAAGGCTTCAGATCTGCAATGTTAAAAGTGGGACTAACCCCAAAATCTGCAGGCAGCTCAAGTTTATATGCATTATCGTTTATTTTCTCTAACACCTTAAAAGGACCATCAGCACGTGGCATTAGCTTTGATTTGCGCAAATCAGGAAATCTATCCTTACGCAAATGTAACCAAACAAGATCTCCAGGTGCAAACACAACATGTTTTCTACCCTTATCTCCAGCAAGTTTATATTTAGCATTCATACGCTCAATGTTCTCCTTAGTTAACTCATGCATTTTTAAGATCAATTCAGCACGTTGTTTAGCATCAAAATTAACCTTCTTTGAAGATGGAAGAGGCAACAAATCAATTGGTGCACGAGGAAGGAAACCATACACAATTTCAAAAGGACACATCTTAGTAGTAGAATGCAATGAACGATTATAAGCAAATTCAATATGAGGCAAGCATTCTTCCCACATTTTCTTGTTATTCTTCAAAACAGCCCTAAGCATAGTAGACAATGTTCTATTGACTACTTCAGTTTGTCCATCAGTTTGGGGGTGACATGTAGTACTAAAAAGCAGTTTAGTCCCCAACTTAGCCCATAAACATCTCCAAAAGTGGCTAAGAAATTTAGTATCACGATCTGAAACAATAGTATTTGGCACACCATGCAAGCGTATAATTTCACGAAAGAACAAATCAGCAACATTAACAGCATCATCGCTTTTATGACATGGTATAAAGTGTGCCATTTTCGAGAACCTATCCACGACAACAAATATGCTATCCCTCCCCTTCTTTGTTTGAGGTAAACCTAAAACAAAGTCCATAGATATATCCTCCCAAGGAACACTAGGTACAGGCAAAGGCATATATAAACCATGAGGATTGAGTCGTGACTTAGCTTTTTGACATGTAGTGCAGTGAGCAACAAAACGCTCAACATCCCGTCTCATCTTTGGCCAAAAGAAATGTGTAGCAAGTATATCCTCCGTCTTCTTCACGCCAAAGTGTCCCATTAATCCTCCTCCATGCGCCTCCTGTAACAACAAAAGACGAACAGAGCTAGCTAGAATGCATAGCTTGTTAGCACGAAACACAAATCCATCGTTAACGACGAACTTGTTCCATGTTCTCCCTTCCTTACAATTCTGCAATACATCTTTAAATTCAGCATCATGCACATATTGATCTTTGATGGTCTCCAAACCAAATATTTTAAAGTCAAGTTGTGAAAGCATAGTATAACGACGAGACAATGCATCAGCAATAACATTTTCTTTACCCTTCTTGTGTTTAATGACATAAGGGAAAGTCTCAATAAATTCAACCCATTTAGCATGTCTACAGTTCAGTTTTGCTTGACTTTTAATGTGTTTCAAAGATTCATGATCAGAATGTATAACAAATTCTTTGGGCCATAAATAATGTTGCCATGTTTCTAAGGTCCGAACAAGAGCATATAATTCTTTATCATAAGTAGAATAGTTCAGACTAGGCCCACTCAATTTTTCAGAAAAGTATGCAACAGGTTTGCCATCTTGTAATAAAACACCTCCTAATCCAATTCCACTAGCATCACATTCAAGCTCAAAAGTCTTATTAAAATCAGGAAGTTGGAGTAAAGGAGCATGTGTCAACTTATCTTTCAATACCGTGAAGGCTTCTTCCTGTGAGGTACCCCAAACAAAAGGCACATCCTTCTTTGTAAGCTCATTGAGAGGTGCAGCAATGGTGCTGAAATCTCTCACAAAACGCCTATAGAAACCAGCGAGTCCAAGAAAACTCCTCACTTGAGTGACCGTTCTGGGCTGTGGCCAACTCTTAATAGCTTCAATCTTGGCTTTATCAACTTCAATTCCCTGTGGAGTAACAACATAGCCAAGAAAAGATACTCGGTCGGTGCAAAAGGTGCACTTCCCAAGGTTACCAAACAAACGTGCATCACGTAAAGCAATAAAAACAGCACGTAAATGCTCCAAATGTTCCTCCAAAGATCTGCTATAAATCAGTATATCATCAAAATAGACTACCACAAATCGTCCAATGAAAGCACGTAAAACTTCGTTCATTAATCTCATGAAAGTACTAGGTGCATTAGTTAACCCAAAAGGCATGACTAACCACTCATATAATCCAAACTTTGTTTTAAATGCTGTTTTCCATTCATCCCCCAATTTCATACGAATTTGATGGTATCCACTACGCAAATCAACTTTGGAGAATATTGTAGAGCCACTCAATTCATCAAGCATATCATCTAGTCTAGGAATAGGATGACGATAACGAATAGTAATATTATTAATGCCTCTACAATCAACACACATACGCGATGTACCATCCTTTTTCGGCACTAGAATAATAGGAACAGCACAAGGACTAAGGGATTCGCGTATATAACCTTTGTCGAGCAACTCCTGGACTTGACGCATAATCTCCTTCGTCTCCTCTGGATTAGTACGGTATGGTGCACGGTTGGGTAGCGATGCACCGGGAATTAAGTCAATCTGATGCTCAATCCCGCGAATAGGTGGTAATCCCGGAGGCACATCTTGTGGAAAGACGTCGGTGAACTCCTGCAAAATGTTAGTAACAGCAGGAGGCAAAGAGGAAGGCATGTCCTCGAATGAAAATAATGCCTCTTTGCACACAAAAGCATAGCAAACAGATTTGCTGAAATCTAGATCATCAATATCAGATTTGGTGGCAAGTAAACATGCACTTTTCAATTTAATTTCAGAAGCAACACTAGATGGTTTATTATGAGGATTCATTTGTTGCTCAAATTCTTTTGCCACAATCTAATTTTCACTCTTATTTTGCTCCTGTTTTGCCTTACTAGCTCTATTAATATCATCTTTCAAAATAGAATCAGGAGACATAGGAAGCAAAGTAATATGTTTATCCTTATGAACAAGAGTATACTGATTGTTTCTACCATGGTGTACAGAACTTTTATCAAATTGCCATGGTCTACCAAGTAATAAGGAACATGCTTGCATGGGTACCACATCACAATCAACAAAATCAACATACGTAGAGATACTAAAATGCACACGAACAGTACGTGTTACCTTAACCTTGCCGCTGTTGTTGAACCATTGGATATAGTAAGGATGTGGATGTGGTCTTGTGGTGAGAGAGAGCTTCTCCACCATCTCCATGCTAGCCAAGTTGTTGCAGCTCCCTCCATCTATGATGACACGAACAGAATGTTCCTTCACAACTCCCTTTGTATGGAACAAATTATGCCTCTGATTTTGCTCAGCTTTTGTGACCTGCACACTCAAAACACGTTGAGCAACTAAACATTCATACCTGTCAGCGTCTTCAGGAGCCATGTATTGCGTCTCTTGTTCAGAATCATCTCCACCGTGTTCTTCACGTGTAATGAGAGCCAAAGTCTCCTCTTCATAGTCACTAGCGGACTCATACCCACCATCCTCGGTAGCAATCATCACACGCTGAGATTTGCATTCTCTCGCATAATGACCTCTTCCCTTACAACGACGACAAATAATATCACTTGTATGCCCTGTTGATGCCATGGAAGAAGAAGAAATCTGTGCAGGCCCGGTAGGTGTGCTCTTGGCATATAGTGGTGGTTGTGCTTGCTTCCTTGTATCACGGCTGGAGGTGGCAGCTGATGGAGGTGTCGGTGCAATAGAATGTGTGGAAGTAGAGGATGCACGCGGTGTCCATGATGAAGGTCGACCTGCAGAAAAGTTAGTCCGCGCCAATGCATGTCGATCCTGCACTTCACGTTCAGCTTTACAAGCAAGATGGAATAAACGAGTGATATTATTATACTCCTTATACTCTAGAATGGTCTGAATCTCTCTATTTAATCCACCCATAAAACGTGCAAGCATAGCTTCATTCTCCTCAACAATACCACATCTAATCATGCCAGTTTGTAATTCCTGATAATATTCTTCTACATAATTTTTTCCTTGTCTTAAGCGCTGCAATTTTTGAAGTAATTCACGTTGATAATATGGTGGAACCCAACGAGTACGCATAGCAGTTTTCAAAGCAGCCCAAGTAGTTGGAATAGGATATAATCTACAATGTTCAGACCACCATACACATGCAAAACTAGTAAAAGCACAAACAGCAGCAGCAACACGTCTCTCCTCGGGATATTGTAAACATGTAAAACGTTGTTCAGTTTCTAACTCCCAAGTAAGATATATATCAGGAACATATCTACCCTCAAATGGTGGAATATTCAATTTTAGTTTAGGAAGATGGTCATGATCTCGTACCTGAGCTGGTAATGCAGCCCTACCATTGTGATTATTTGCATGTGGACGACCTGGTGGTGGTGGTTGCACGTAGTTCTGATTTTGATCAACCTCATCCTCGTAATCGCCCGCATAATCGTCCTCCTCAGCGGCAGCAGGAGCCATAGAAGCATCAACAGTAGGTGCAGCGGCACCAGAAGTTTGACCAGGCTCAAGGGGAACGCGCTGTGCTCGTCCCACTTGATTTGGAAGGCGACGTTGTTGTTGTTGTAGAGGTGCGACAGGTGCAGCCGGCGGTGGTTGTGGAAGACGCGCGAGCAATTCATTAAACTTGTTATCGAGCTTTGTTTCGAACGTCTTCTCAATTCCGTCTATCTTCTCCATGGCCTCTTCAAATCTGTTTAGCACATCTTGCACCTGTCCACTCATCATTTGCTGAAATTTATCATGTAGCTGTTTGTTCGTCATGTTCTCCCAATCAGTCTCATCGGCTTGTGATCCTGCCATGGTTAGCAGCAATAGAAACACACAAGAATATGATCCTACAGACTACTGGGAAGTGGTGGTGGTGGTGTATCACAAAACCGTTAAGCGAATCTCAAATGCTTACCAATTCTTAGCCAGCAGCAGGTGGTGATCGGCAACCGTTGTAGTCAAAACTCTTAAAGATTGGACAGAGCGATTGCCAGGTGGTGTCAAACGCACGACGTAGATGTATGTGGTGCTGGGAAGGCTTATGATATGGTAGCAAAAAGGGTCAGCAATAATCAATTCAGAGATGCAAAGTTGAATAAACGCTCAACGACGGTACTGTGCTGGTCCTAGGCTAGACCGTACTTGATAGAGGCGAGGGTGTCCCGATCTTTCGATGAGATGATAGTTATCGTTTTTGGTGGAGTAGACTTTGACGATCCGACTACGAACGTGCGAGGACGTCGCGCCTTAGCAATCGCTAAACCAATCTCCCGAGGTTACTGACGATGCTGAAAGCACGATCAGCCTGACCACGAAGGTCTATTCCTGCACGCAATCGAAGAACAAGCAAGAATATGATAATGCAATCTGAATATTGCGAATATAGATGAAGTATTGATAAAGGTGGGGATCCGAAAGCGGTCTTGGTCTGGTCGTTGGACACAAACGAAGTACACGAAGTTGCAATGGCTAACTTTTAACTAAACAAATCCCAAGCAAAAAGCTACTAGATGGATCTACTTATATAGGAGCAAGGGGTGGCGGCCAAGGAGGTGGGAGGACGTCCCAAGGCAGCCTAAAACTAACCCTAGGTCGTACAAGGCCAATGGGCCCAAGTGGAGGTGATGCAACACCTTTGGACTTGTAGTTTGACTCAGATTCTGCTACAGCGTCAGATTGTTTCGACGACAACTCAACGCTCCGGATGAATTTGAAGGTGAAACCAATTGGGTTAGAAAGAGCACGAAATCTACTTTCCAACAAAAAAAGAATCACCCAATTCGGAGTCCGTATGAAATAGTTCTTGGTGTTTTGAGTCAGGTATGTCTGTGCAGTCCGAATCTGAATCCAGAACGTGAGAGACTTGGACTCTATCTTCTCTTGGCCCAAAAGTGATAGAGGCGAGGGTGTCCCGATCTTTCGATGAGATGGTAACTATCGATTTGGTGGAGCCGACTTTGACGATCCGACTACAAACGTGCACGACGTTGCGCCTTAGCAATCGCTAAACCAATCTCCTGAGGTTACTGACGATGCTGGAAGCACGATCAACCTGACCACGAAGGTCTATTCCTGCACGCAATCGAAGAACAAGCAAGAATATGATAATGCAATCTGAATATTGCGAATATAGATGAAATATTGATAATGGTGGGGATCCGAAAGCGGTCTTGGTCTGGTCGTTGGACACAAACGAAGTACACGAAGTTGCAATGGCTAACTTTTAACTAAACAAATCCCAAAGTCTAAACGGTGCCCTAAGGGCTGTATATATGGAGGAAGAGGAGGGGATTTCGTGGCCCTTGAAGGAGGGGTCCGAAACCAACCCTATCTCTTGTTTCCCCACACATACGGACTCTAAAAACAGCCTATACTCAAGTATTTCCAAATTACATGGGCCTGGCCCAATAATAAGGTGACGCAGCACCTATAATAGCCTCTGGACGAAATTTATGAAGTGACATCTTGTATATTTCGTCCAAGGCTTCCTGCACTCATTATGGTGGCTTCAAAGTCCTGAAATCATCACTTGTAACTCCGTTCTTGTTCCCCTTGTGCATGCCATCATCTCCATGCTTGAACTTGCTCCAAGGTTCCTCTTTCTTGTCCAAGCTAGGCCCTTCATTTGTAAGCAAAACAAATGTATCCAATTTAGGCAGCATCATATTCTCATGAACTTTAGAATCATTACCAAGAAACGAAAGTACCTGATATTTTAATTGGCGTGCGCGAGCTCTAGTAATTGGTCCAGTATGTATAGAAGCAGGGGCTGTGGGTGTAACAATGGTATTGATGTCCTCATCAGATAGCCTCTGGACGAAATTTATGAAGTGGCATCTTGATAGAGGCGAGGGTGTCCCGATCATTCGATGAGATGATAGCTATCGTTTTTGGTGGAGTAGACTTTGACGATCCGACTACGAACGTGCGAGGACGTCGCGCCTTAGCAATCGCTAAACCAACTCCGAGAGGTTATTGACCACGCTGGAGCACAATCAACCTGACCACGAGGGTCTATCTCCTGCAAGCAAACGAAGAACAAGCAAGAAACTAAGATTTGCAATCTGGATATTGCGAATATAAGATGAAAGCTTTATTGATCAAGGTGGGGTTCTGTGACGTCTTGGTCTGGTCGTTGAACACAAACGAAGTACGCGAAGTTGCAGCTATGGCGAACTTTTAATCTAAACAAAACCCAAAGTCTAAACGGTGCCCTAAGGGCTGTATATATGGAGGAAGAGGAGGGGATTTCGTGGCCCTTGAAGGAGGGGTCCGAAACCAACCCTATCTCTTGTTTCCCCACACATACGGACTCTAAAAACAGCCTATACTCAAGTATTTCGAAATTACATCGGCCTGGCCCAATAATAAGGTGACGCAGCACCCATAATAGCCTCTGGACGAAATTTATGAAGTGACATCTTGTATATTTCGTCCAAGGCTTCCTGCACTCATTATGGTGGCTTCAAAGTCCTGAAATCATCACTTGTAACTCCGTTCTTGTTCCCCTTGTGCATGCCATCATCTCCATGCTTGAACTTGCTCCAAGGTTCCTCTTTCTTGTCCAAGCTAGGCCCTTCATTTGTAAGCAAAACAAATGTATCCAATTTAGGCAGCATCATATTCTCATGAACTTTAGAATCATTACCAAGAAACGAAAGTACCTGATATTTTAATTGGTGTGCGCGAGCTCTAGTAATTGGTCCAGTATGTATAGAAGCAGGGGCTGTGGGTGTAACAATGGTATTGATGTCCTCATCACAAAGGCTCAGATTGGTTCGGATATGATGAACTAACCCTAATTTTTTTTTTTGGCTTTTTCCTGGACTGTAGGTATGAAGAACAGACTCGATCTAAACTACGAAAAACTGTAAATCTCACCGAGCAACTTGGGAATCTGATACCACTTGATAGAGGCGAGGGTGTCCCGATCTTTCGATGAGATGATAGCTATCGTTTTTGGTGGAGTAGACTTTGACGATCCGACTACGAACGTGCGAGGACGTCGCGCCTTAGCAATCGCTGAACCAACTCCGAGAGGTTATTGACCACGCCGGAGCACAATCAACCTGACCACGAGGGTCTATCTCCTGCAAGCAAACGAAGAACAAGCAAGAAACTAAGATTTGCAATCTGGATATTGCGAATATAAGATGAAAGCTTTATTGATCAAGGTGGGGTTCTGTGACGTCTTGGTCTGGTCGTTGAACACAAACGAAGTACGCGAAGTTGCAGCTATGGCAAACTTTTAATCTAAACAAAACCCAAGCAAAAAGCTACTAGATGGATCTACTTATATAGGAGCAAGGGGTGGCGGCCAAGGAGGTGGGAGGACGTCCCAAGGCAGCCTAAAACTAACCCTAGGTCGTACAAGGCCAATGGGCCCAAGTGGAGGTGATGCAACACCTTTGGACTTGTAGTTTGACTCGGATTCTGCTACAGCGTCAGATTGTTTCGACAACAACTCAACGCTCCGGATGAATTTGAAGGTGAAACCAATTGGGTTAGAAAGAGCACGAAATCTACTTTCCAACAAAAAAAGAATCACCCAATTCGGAGTCCGTATGAAATAGTTCTTGGCGTTTTGAGTCAGGTATGTCTGTGCAGTCCGAATCTGAATCCAGAACGTGAGAGACTTGGACTCTATCTTCTCTTGGCCCAAAAGTGACGTGAGATGACTTTTTGAACAGCACATAAACTTCTCTTTTTCCCTTATGTTCATATGTGGATTGTACAAATCTCCCATACACCTGCAATTAGACATGGCACAAAAGTTTGTGAAGTATTTTTGTCTTGGATGACATAAATAAATCATTGCATAGTTTGCATTAGAAATCACCTCACAAATATACATGTATGCAATATTTTTGGTCGTATCCAAGGTAGTCATGTCCTCATCAGTCGGTGCAATAGAATGTGTGGAAGTAGAAGATGCACGCGGTGTCCACGATGAAGGTCGACCTGCAGAAAAGTTAGTCCGCGCCAATGCCTGTCGATCCTGCACTTCACGTTCAGCTTTACAAGCAAGATGGAATAAACGAGTGATATTATTATACTCCTTATACTCTAGAATGGTCTGAATCTCTCTATTTAATCCACCCATAAAACATGCAAGCATAGCTTCATTCTCCTCAACAATACCACATCTAATCATGCCAGTTTGTAATTCCTGATAATATTCTTCTACAGAATTTTTTCCTTGTCTTAAGCGCTGCAATTTTTGAAGTAATTCACGTTGATAATATGGTGGAACCCAACGAGTACGCATAGCAGTTTTCAAAGCAGCCCAAGTAGTTGGAATAGGATATAATCTACAATGTTCAGACCACCATACACATGCAAAACTAGTAAAAGCACAAACAGCAGTAGCAACACGTCTCTCCTCGGGATATTGTAAACATGTAAAACGTTGTTCAGTTTCTAACTCCCAAGTAAGATATATATCAGGAACATATCTACCCTCAAATGGTGGAATATTCAATTTCAGTTTAGGAAGATGGTCATGATCTCGTACCTGAGCTGGTAATGCAGCCCTACCATTGCGATTATTTGCATGTGGACGACCTGGTGGTGGTGGTTGCACGTAGTTCTGATTTTGATCAACCTCATCCTCGTAATCGCCCGCATAATCGTCCTCCTCAGCGGCAGCAGGAGCCATAGAAGCATCAACAGTAGGTGCAGCGGCACCAGAAGTTTGACCAGGCTCAAGGGGAACGCGTTGTGCTCGTCCCACTTGATTTGGAAGGCGACGTTGTTGTTGTTGTAGAGGTGCGACAGGTGCAGCCGGCGGTGGTTGTGGAAGACGCGCGAGCAATTCATTAAACTTGTTATCGAGCTTTGTTTCGAACGTCTTCTCAATTCCGTCTATCTTCTCCATGGCCTCTTCAAATCTGTTTAGCACATCTTGCACCTGTCCACTCATCATTTGCTGAAATTTATCATGTAGCTGTTTGTTCATCATGTTCTCCCAATCAGTCTCATCGGCTTGTGATCCTGCCATGGTTAGCAGCAATAGAAACACACAAGAATATGATCCTACAGACTACTGGGAAGTGGTGGTGGTGGTGTATCACAAAACCGTCAAGCGAATCTCAAATGCTTACCAGTTCTTACCCAGCAGCAGGTGGTGATCGGCAACCGTTGTAGTCAAAACTCTTAAAGATTGGACAGAGCGATTGCCAGGTGGTGTCAAACGCACGACGTAGATGTATGTGGTGCTGGGAAGGCTTATGATATGGTAGCAAAAAGGGTCAGCAATAATCAATTCAGAGATGCAAAGTTGAATAAACGCTCAACGACGGCACTGTGCTGGTCCTAGGCTAGACCGTACTAGAGACGCGAGCCTAGAACACTAACAAAATCACGGCGCGGCACATAAACAAGGGAAGAGCACACTCTAAAAAAAAATTCATTTTTTTTCCGCTCTTTTTTTTTGCGCTCCTTTTTTTTTTGGAAAAAAAATCACTATGATGGCGAGTGTCTCAAAACTCTTCCCAAGTCAAACTATCAGGATTGGCATGAAATTTTTTTTGACAATTTTTTTTTCGAAAATCAGGGCAGCGACGACGAAAAAGTGCGACAAAAAATCACTATGATGGCGAGTGTCTCAAAACGCTCCTTGGGACCTAAAAATAGGATAGGGAAAAAATATTTTTGACTGCCAAAATTTTGGCCTAAAAACTGCCCGGGGGTCTCCAGACTCTTTTTTTTTTGAATCCTACTCAGGCAAGGAAACACGAATCGGAAAATAGATGGGTCTCGAAAACAAATCTAATATAAAAAGAACTCGGATTGGTGGTGGATATATGGTGGTAGAATATGGCTGCGGTGATGGTATATGGCAGCGGTGGTAGGATATGGCAGCGGTGGTGGTATATGGCAGCGGTGGTGGTATATGGTGCGGCGGCGGCGTAACAAACTGTGACAGAACTCGAAACTCTAAGGACTAGACGCTAAGACCAGCAACTAGACACGACGATGCAACCGCAAATTCAACAAAGCAAAAACCCTAAAAAGATTATGCAAAGGCTCAGATTGGTTCGGATATGATGAACTAACCCTATTTTTTTTGGCTTTTTCGTGGACTGTAGGTATGAAGAACAGACTCGATCTAAACTACGAAAAACTGTAAAATCTCACCGAGCAACCTGGAAATCTGATACCACTTGATAGAAGCGAGGGTGTCCCGATCTTTCGATGAGATGATAGCTATCATTTTTGGTGGAGTAGACTTTGACGATCCGACTACGAACGTGCGAGGACGTCGCGCCTTAGCAATCGCTAAACCAACTCCGAGAGGTTATTGACCACGCCGAAGCACAATCAACCTGACCACGAGGGTCTATCTCCTGCAAGCAAACGAAGAACAAGTAAGAAACTAAGATTTGCAATCTGGATATTGCAAATATAAGATGAAAGCTTTATTGATCAAGGTGGGGTTCTGTGACGTCTTGGTCTGGTCACTGAACACAAATGAAGTACGCAAAGTTGCAGCTATGGCGAACTTTTAATCTAAACAAAACCCCCAAAGTCTAAACGGTGCCCTAAGGGCTGTATATATGGAGGAAGAGGAGGGGATTTCGTGGCCCTTGAAGGAGGGGTCCGAAACCAACCCTATCTCTTGTTTCCCCACACATACGAACTCTAAAAACAGCCTATACTCAAGTATTTCGAAATTACATGGGCCTGGCCCAATAATAAGGTGACGCAGCACCTATAATAGCCTCTGGACGAAATTTATGAAGTGACATCTTGTATATTTCGTCCAAGGCTTCCTGCACTCATTATGGTGGCTTCAAAGTCCTGAAATCATCACTTGTAACTCTGTTCTTGTTACCCTTGTGCATGCCATCATCTCCATGCTTGAACTTGCTCCAAGGTTCCTCTTTCTTGTCCAAGCTAGGCCCTTCATTTGTAAGCAAAACAAATGTATCCAATTTAGGCAGCATCATATTCTCATGAACTTTAGAATCATTACCAAGAAACGAAAGTACCTAATATTTTAATTGGCGTGCGCGAGCTCTAGTAATTGGTCTAGTATGTATAGAAGCAGGGGCTGTGGGTGTAACAATGGTATTGATGTCCTCATCATTTTCCCTTGACCCAATGCAATATGTCCCTGTTGGACACCACATCATCGATTGAGGGATTCACGGTGGCTGCGGACTTTTGTGACGCCGCACGTACCCATAGTGCGCCGCCATGAAGATCACATGCTTGCTGAAGTGATGCCTGTGCCACCTTTGGATCAGATGGGAGCGGCTAGAGAGGAAGTGGCTGATTGGCTAGAGGGTCATGGATATCAGGTTCGTTCTGTGCAACCTTGGATTAATGATGTTGGGCTATTCCGAGTCAGAGATCCAGCAGTTCATTTCTCTCAGCTCTAGCTTCCCCCTCAAGCTCTTAGGAATGATCATTTCGTTCATTTTATGAAACAAGATGAGGGTGAGGGTTTTCGTGGGGCTCAGGGTTTCCAACAAGGGCTACTAATGTTCCTGGGCATCCCTTTGGACGTACATAATACTGAAAATATAAGGGATGTAGTTAACACTTTTGGCAAATTCCATCATTGGAACAGTGAAGATCCGTATCTGGTCAGGTCACTAGTTTTTGCATCTTTTCCTGAGGATGTCTTGGCTCCCAGAGATGTTGTTTTCTCTGAGTATGCTCCTTGGGGCGGGGCTAGAGTCTGCTAGACTGTGCCTATTTACATACTTGGGGCAAATTTTGCTGAGCAGATGCCACATGATGAGGATTGGATGCCTATCAATGGAAATCCTCACCCTATGCCCGGTGTGCCTTTTCCAGAGCTCCCTCAGTTCATACTGCCTCCATACCCTGCTCTAGGCTGGAATGATATCCCTCCACCGCTGCCTCCACCTGCCGATCAGCCAAACATTGGTGAGAACAATTGGGGCAATGCAGTTTGGGAAGTTGCTGAAGACCATCAGGAAGAGCAGGTACCAGAACAAGAATCTATGGTCATTGATCAGTCTGACCAGTCTGATTTTGTGGAGTAACAGAACCACCAGCCTAATTTTGTGCTTATACCTGATTAGGAGCAGCCAGCTATGCCCGATGTGGAGCAGTCAGTTATGCTTGATGTGGAACAGCAGGTTCACATTCAGAACCAAGTGGTTGAGTTGGCAATTGATCTAGCTTTTAACCCTGATGATTGGGTTATGGTTGTCTATCAACCAGCAGTGGTTGCTGTGGATCAGGAAAATCTAGTTGTTCATAATGCAGCCAATAGTTCTACCAAAGTTGTGTTTGGGCCAGAATTGCCTCCAGAGCTAGCTTTGAGGACATCTTTTGAGACATTACTTGACTCTGCCATTATTACTGAGGTCCCTAAGCCTTTGCAGGTGCTGCCCATTCAGTCAGTGATGCTCTCAAAGAGCAGCTGGGATTTAGCTTTTAATGATGTTCCAAGATTGACTTGGAGTGAATCCACAGATCAGCCTGTGCAGCGTCCTGTGGTGAGAGCTCTTTTTCCAGCTCTGCAAACCTTTGTTGATCCTGTTATTGAGCTACAGCAGCCTAGAGATACACCTGAGGAGAATTTCTCCTTCGCTGCGCAATGCAACAAAAAGGTCAGAAAGCCCATAAAGACTTTGGCACCAACACCTGTAGTGGAAACCTCAGTTAGAAGGTGTACTCATGGTTCTTTGCAGAGGGATGGTTTCAAACCATCTTTCCAGGAGCTACCTATGCAATCTAAGAGAAAGAAACCAAAGGCAAAACCTTTTTCTGTTGTATTGTCTGAGAACATGCAGGATGTACCAGCTGTTAACTTACCCCCTCCAACACTCATCAACAAGCATCAGCAGATTGGGCAGGAATTAGGCATTGATGAGAATTTGCTATCTGTGGAAAAGCTTATGGCTGATCCAATTGCTACTGCCAACACTACTTCTGATGATTAGTGTCCAGCTGGTTTATTGATGGTGGCAAGCTTTATCTTTTGCTCTACTTAAGACAGGGTTATTTCCTATGTCTTTTATTGTACCCTGTAATAATATGACTGTAATCCATGTGGACACATGTGGTCTTTAGGTTTCAAGTGACACTATGTGTCATCGTGCTATGTTCTTTACTCATATTTGTTATAATGAGTAGTGCCTGTAAGAACTGGAATGTGCTTTGTTGGAATTTAAGGGGCTTAAATTCTGATGTTAGGCAGAGGGCTGTCAGGCAGAAATTGGATGAGAGTTAGTGTGCTGTAGCATGTTTCCAAGAGACAAAATGCTCCTCTTTTGATTTCAGATCTATCAGATCTTTTTGTCCTAAGAGATTTGATAGTTTTGCTTATTCTCATTCTGTGGGTGCTTTTGGAGGCATTTTAATTGTATGGAATTCAACTATTTTTTGGGGCAACCTACTTGAGGTTCATCAGCATGCTGTCATGGTATAGTTTATATCCAAGAAAAATAATGAGCAATGGACCTTAGTTTCTGTTTATGGGCCCTCTCAAGGTGAAGCCAGAGACATCTTTGTCAGTTGGTTATACAATTTGCAAATACCTGTGGGTGAGAATTGGCTTGTTGTTGGGGACTTTAATTTCATCAGATCAACTGAAAACAGAAACCTGCCTGGTGGGGATTTGAATGATATCTTTATTTTCAATGAAGTTATTGTACACCTTGGCCTGCTTGAATTGCCTCTGAAGGGGAGGGCATATACTTGGTCTAACATGCAAGACAATCCTCTCTTAGAACAATTGGATTGGTTTTTACATCTCCTGATTGGATTTCATTCTATCCCATGACTGAATTCCTCCCTTTAGCAAGGACAACCTCTGATCATGTGCCCTGTGTGGTGACCATTAAAACATCCATCCCCAAATCAAACCTTTTCAGATTTGAAAATTACTGGTTAGAGCTTGATGGATTTATGGATTGTGTTAAGGTGTCATGGCAGAAACCATCTAAAAAGTCCCACATTACTGCTAAAATTCCAGACAAGTTTAAGGCTTTGAGAGTGGCTCTAAAGAAATGGCAGGTGAATATTTCAAAGTTAAAGGGATTGATCACAAAATGTAATCAGGTGGTTTTGTACCTTGCTGATTTGGAGGAGCTCAGGCCATTATATAGACCTGGATTTAACTTCAGGAAGGTTGTTAAGTTGCATGTCGAAAAATTGCTGCACCTTCAATTTGTATACTAGAAAAAGAGGTGCACAATCAGATATATAAAAGTTGGTGGGGAGAACACAAAGTTTTTTCATGCCATGGCCATTGAGAGGCACATGAGAAACTCTATTGCTAGCCTGAAGGCAGTGGATGGTTCTGTGGTCTCAGAACATTCACAGATGGAAGGTATCATATGGAATTGCTTCAAGCATAGAATGGGGGTTTCTACTGGAATTGTAATGGGTTTTGACCTAAGTGATTTGCTGACGCCTATTGATGGTTTAGAGTTTCTCACAGAACCTTTCAGTAAAGAAGAAATGGATGATACTGTGAAACACATGCCAATTGACAAAGCCCCTGGGCCAGATGGTTTCAATGGTCTGTTTTTCAAAAAATGCTGGCCAATTATTTGTCAGGATTTCTATGAGCTTGCTGAGGCTTTTCATAATGGTACTGCAGCGTTAGAAAATATCAATGGTTCTTATATCACTCCCATACCAAAGAAGTTGGCCCCTGAGGAGGTTGGTGACTATAGACCATTTTCTTTGACTGGGATGGGACTCAAGTTTTTATCCAAGATGGCTGCTAATAGGTTTCAAAGGATAATTATGAAATGTATTCATAAAAATCAGTATGGATTTATAAAAATCAGAACAATCCAAGACTGTATTGGTTGGTCCCTTGAGTGCTTGCATCAATGTCACCAATCAAAAAGACCAATTGTTATTCTTAAATTGGACTTTGAGAAGGCCTTTGATTCCATTGAACATGAGGCTATTTTGTAGATTTTGAAATATAAAGGCTTTAATGAGAAATGGATTTCTTGGGTCAAGCAGTTACTCTCCACTGGAACATCTTCTGTTCTCTTGAATGGAGAGCCAGGTAGACAATTCCTTTGCAAAAAGGGAGTTAGGCAGGGAGATTGCCTCTCTCCCTTGCTTTTTGTTATTGCTGCTGACTTATTACAATCAGTAGTAAATGATATGTTCAGAAAGGGCATTCTTAAATTGCCTATACCATGTCATGACCAAGATTATCCAATAGTGCAATATGCTGATGATACTCTCATAGTTTTGCCAGCAGATAGAGCATAGTTGCTTGCTTTAAAAGATATGCTTCAGGTTTTTTCCACTTCCACTGGCTTAGTGGTTAACTATCGCAAATCATCCATGGTTCCCATTAATGTTGATGAGGATACAACCACTAGTTTGGCTGCTGCTTTTGGATGTAAATTGGGAAAAATGCCCTTCTCATATCTAGGACTGCCTGCGAGTACTACTAGGCCAAAAATGATTGATTTCATGCCTTTGGTTGATTGCATGGAGAGAAGAATGACAGCAAGCTCATCCTTTCTCAATCAGGGTGAAAGACTACAGTTTCTTAATTCTGCCCTATCCACTATGCCCATTTTTTATTTTGGCATTTTGCTAGTTCCCCCTGGAATTTTAAAGCAACTGGAGAGAATCCAGAGACAATGCTTATGGAGAAAGAATAGAGATGAGCCCTCCCCATCTTTAGCAGCTTGGGACCTAATTTGTAAGCCTAAAAGTTATGGGGGGTTAGGCATTTTGAATTTGGGTGTCCAGAATATTGCTCTGCTGCTCAAACATATGCACAAAATTTTAAATAGGATGGATCTGCCATGGGTCTCTCTCATTTGGAATACATATTGTCATGGAAGAGCGCCACAGGGTACAGCCAGCTGTGGTTCTTTCTAGTGCAAAGATATATGCAAGTTGCTGGATCATTTCAGGAATACAACATGGGTGCAAATCAACTCTGGAGATTCAGCTCTGTTTTGGTCTGACAGATGGAAGATTGGTGATTCTGTGGCTACTTTACAATCAAGGTTTCCAAGGTTATTTTCTTATGCGAGAGATCCCTGGATAATAGTGTCTGAAGCTTTTCAAGCATAGGATATTGCTGAGATGTTCCACCTACCTTTGTATGAATAGGCATATCATGAATATATGACAATTCAGACATTGATGACCACCCACAGCAGAGAATTAGGTGCAAAAGATATCTGGTATTGGCAAGGGACATGCAATGCTTTTTAACCCAAATTATTCTATTCTTTCATGCATTATACCTTGTCATTTAATCCTCTACTGCTATGGATCTGGAAATCATCCTACACAATGAAAATTAAAGTGTTTGCCTGGATGTTGATCATGGACAGGCTCAACACTAAAGATATGGTTGATAGAAGGCATTGGCATTTGGGTGATGGGGTGAATTGTGCTCTCTGTCCACTGTTGACAAGAGAAACCAGGGATCACCTATTGTTCCACTATAATTTCAGTGTGAGAGTATGGAATTATCGTCAAATTTCATGGCCTCAGGGAGATGATATGAGCACCATTGTGATGCAAGCTAGACAAGATTTTGCAAGACCTTTCTTCACTGAGGTGGTTTTTGTTGCATGCTGGAACATCTGGATAGTCAGAAATGCAAAGTGCTTAGGCATGAAAGTCCTAGTTTTAATAAATGGAGAAGTGCCTTCATCCATGATATCACTCTCATGCAGCATAGAGTTAAACATATTTTTAGAGAGGAGTTACTGAGATGGATTTCTTTCTTACCTCCTAGAGGTCATGGCTTCTGGTTAGCTAGTTTATTTCTTTTCTCCTTTTTTAGTTGTCTGATTACCACTTGTAATCCATGTAACTTGTAACTTCCTAAGATAATATAGTTCAAATGCTGTGGGGGGTTTTCCTTACAATTACCAGTCAAAAAAAAGCACACAATGCAACAAAAATAGAATCTGTCAAAAATTGAACAGTCTGTAGAAAACCGAATTAAGCTTATACTTATATAACTCCAAATTTTCTGAAAACTTCGGACAATAGAGGCAATTCATATATCAATCTTGTGTAAAAAATTCAGAATTTTTTGTCCCTCCAGTGATTTTTAACAATTCTGCTACTGGACGTAAAAGTTTCTGTTTTCCAACAAGATCAAATCAACTATCACCCAAGCCATCCTAAAGGCATTACTTGGAGCAAACACTAACTAAAACATAAAAAGCACAATAATAAAAGATGCATAATTGTGTAATTATTGAAAAACATAAAAGAAACAAAAATTTAAAGGATAAATATTGGGTTGCCTCCCAACAAGCTCTTTCTTTATAGCCATTAAGATAGGTTTGAGATTTTATTGATGCTCACATAAAAGACAAGAATTAAAGCACAAAGAGAGCATCATAATAAATGTGACAAACACATTTAAGTCTAACATACTTCATATGCATAGGAATTTTATAAGCAAACAAATTATCAAGAGAAGAAATATCTAGCATATGCAAAGGAGAGGAATAAAACATTGACAATCACAATATAACAAGAGGAAATTTAATAACATGAAAATTTCTACAACCATATTTTCCTCTCTCATAAGAATTACATGTAGGATCATAATCAAATTCAATAATATAGCTATCATATAAAAATTGCTCTTCATGATCCACATGTATAAAAGTTTTATAATCTTCCAAGATAGTGGGATTAACATCAACTAAAGTCATGACCTCTCCAAACCCACTTTCATAAAAAATTTCATAAGATTGAACACTCTCCAAATATGTGGGATTATTTTTACCTAAAGTTGACGCTCTTCCAAACCCACTTTCAATATTATTGCAAACATTATTATCAATATCATATTCATCATGAGGCTTAAATAAATTTTCAAGATCATAAGAAGCATCACCCCAATCATGATCATTACAATGAGTAGTGGACATAACAAAATCAACATCCCCAAGATTGGGGTTTTGCATATCATTAACACAATTGACATTAATAGAATTTATAGTAACATCATTGAAATGATGCTTTTCTTTCAAGGAGCTATCATGAATCACTTTATAAATTTCTTCCTCTAACACTTCATCGCAATTTTCAAGCAAAACTTCATAAAGATAATCTAGTGCACTCAAATAACTAGCAATTGGTTCATCATAATTGGATCTTTTAAAAAGGTTAGCAAGAGGATGAGGATCCATATCCATAGATTTTTAACAAGCGAAGATGCAAGCAAATAGAAGGCACATGGCAACACAAGCAAAGGTAGCAAACAAGCAAAAAGGCAAACGGAAAATAATTTTTTTATTTTTTTGTAAAAACTGTTTAGAAGTGGGGGAGATGAAAATGAGAGGCAAATGGCAAATAAAGTAACTACAAGGAGATGAGAGTTTATGCGTAGGTACCTGATAGATGTTGATGATATCTCCCCGGCAACGGTGCTAGAAATTCTTCATGATTGCTTGTATCTGCATTGGTATTTCCCTGAAGAGGAGAGAATGATGCAGCACAGCAACGATAAGTATTTCCCTTAGTTATGAAACCAAGGTTGTCAATCTAGCAGGAGAAGCAAGCAACACTATGTAAACAACACCTACACACAAACCACAAAAATTTGCAACCCAACGCGTAAGAGGGGTTGTCAATCCCTCCTCGGTATTGAGATAGATTAAATTGTATGAGATTTGATAAATAGATCTAACTAAAACACAAAATAAAATAAAGAAAAGAAAAACGCAGCAAGGTACTTATGGTTTTATATGATAGGAAAATAGACCCGGGGGCCGTAGTTTTCACTAGAGGCTTCTCTCGAGAAAATAGCATACGGTGGGTAAACAAATTACTGTTGGGCAATTGATAGAAAAGCGAAAAATCATGATGATATCCAAGGCAATGATCATGTATATAGGCATCACATCCATGATTAATAGATGCAGAACTACTAATACTCCACAAATCGACCGCTATCCAGCATGCATCTAGTGGATTAAGTTCATGGAAAAATGAAGTAATGCAATAAGAACGATGACATGATGTAGACAAGATCTATTCATGTAGGAATAGGCCCCATCTTTTTATCCCTAATAGCAATGATACATGCGTGTCAAGTCTCTTTCTGTCACAGAGATTGAGCACCGCAAGATCGAACCCATCACAAAGCACCTCTTCCCATGACAAGAAAAATCAATCTAGTTGGCCAAACCAAACCAAAATTTTAGAGAAGAAATACGAGGCTATAACAATCATGCATAAAAGAGTTCAGCAAAGACTTAAATAATATTCATGGATAGAACTGATCATAAACCCACAATTCATCGGATCCAACAAACACACCGCAAAAAGTCATTACATCAAATAGATCTCCAGGAACATCGAGGAGAACATTGTATTGAAGATCAAAAAGAGAGAAGAAGCCATCTAGCTACTAGCTACAGGCCCGTAGGTCTGTGGTAAACTACTCACGGGTCATCGGAGGGGCAACAAGGATGATGAAGAACCCCTCCGTGATTGTTGACCCCTCCGGCAGAGTGCCAGAAAAGGCCTCTAGATAGGATCGCGTGGTTCTGGAACTAGCGGCGACGGAAACTGTTTTCTCTCGACTCCCTAGGGTTTTGGGGATTTTAGAGTATTTGTAGAGGCAGAGGTCAGTGGACGGGGAGCCTGTGGGCTCCACTACCCACCAGGGCGCGCTTGGGGGCCTTGGCGCGCCCTGGTGACTAATGGGCCCCACAGCCCCCGTTTGGTGCACTTCTTGGGCCTCCTGGGTGTCTTCTGGGCAGAAAAATTCTCCAAAAATTTTCGTGGCATTTGTACTCCGTTTGGTATTGATATTCTGCAAAGTAAAAAACAAGCAAAAAAATAGGAACTGGCACTGGGCACTATGTCAATAGGTTAGTCCCAAAAAAATGATATAAAGTTGCTAGTAAATGAATATAAAACATCCAAGATTGATAATATAACAACATGAAACAATAAAAAAATATAGATACGTTGGAGACATATCAGGTGGCAGCGGCGGCTCCGTATCGTAAGACACGATGATTCCTTCTCTTCAATTTTTTTCTCCGTGAGACGGTACTTATAGAGTTCGGGTTAGGGTTGCCGATGGCCTAAGGGGCGCATGAGCTCATAGGGCGCTCCCCTTGAGCTCGTGGCTCCTGGGTGGCCCCCCTCTAGTAGTTCTCTTCTCCAATATTTTTTATATATTCTGGAAATATTCTCCGTAAATTTTCAGCCCAATCAAAGAACTTTTATTTCTGCACAAAAACAACATCATGGTAGTTCTGCTGAAAACATCGCTAGTCCTGGTTAGTTTCATTCAAATCATGCAAATTAGAGTCCAGAACAAGAGCAAAAGTGTTTGGAAAATTAGGTACGTTTGGGATGTATTAGTTGTGTTTTCAAGGAACGAACTATTGGATAGGCTAAAGAACTATAAAATAATATGTTGAAGAATGCCAATGATTGGACACTTCCTGAACCACCACCAAAGCCAACTCCAAAGAAGAGAGATATTCTATTCCTCACTCCAGAACATATGCAATAGGCAAAGAAATCTATGAAAGAAAAGGGTATTAAATCTGAAGATGTTAAGAATTTACCACCTATTGAAGAAATACATGGACTTGATATCCCGTCACAGGTAGTAAAGGTAAATTCTCTTTATAGATTCGATGAGGGTGACATTCCCTATAAATCTGCTAGTCAATGGCTGGATGAATTTGATAATTATATTGTTAAGCAAGAGAATTTAAACTTCTATGTTAGTAATTAATTAAAACGTAATGCTATGATGATTGATCATTTGAGTGACTTGCTTTTTAGGATTGCTAATGATGTTAGAGGTTTGAGTAAACATTCATCCATGGTTCATACTCAGTTAGAACAAGTCTCTATGCGACAAAATGATTAGCTTAATGAAATGAATAATAAAACGAATGATCAAGTTGTTCGAGTAATGACTAGAGGTGGTAAAATGACTTAGGATCCTCTATATCCTAAAGGTCATCCTAACAGGAATGAACAAGATTCTCAAAGAATTAATACTGATGCACCTAGTTCATTTAAGAAGAAAAAGAAAACTGATAGAACTTTGCATGCTTCTAGTGAACCTGTAGTAGAAAAACCTTTTGAGAATCAGAATGATGTTTTTATTTCTGATGCCGAGACACAATCTGGTAATGAACATTTGCCTAGTGATAATGATAATGATGATGTTCATGTTGATGCTCAACCAGACAATGATAAAGAACCTGATAATGATGTAGAAATAGAACGTGTTGTTGATCTTGATAACCCACCGCCTAAGAATAAAATATATGAAAGAAGAGATTTCATTGCTAGAAAACATGGTAAAGAAAGAGAACCATGGGTTAAAAAACCCATGCTTTTTCCTAGTAAACCGCCAAACAATAATGATGAGGAGGACTTTGAACACTTTGTTGAAATGCTTAGAGCTGTCTTTTAGCGAAAACATTTGATGTATATTTTGAAAATGCCTCCCTACGCTAAATACAAGAAAGATATTGTCACTAATAAAAGAAAGATACCCGAAGCTGAAATTTCCTCCATGCTTGCAAATTATTCATTTAAGGGAGGAGTACCTAAGAAGTTAGGAGATCCAGGAATACCCACTATACCATGCTCCATTAAAAGAAGTTATGTCAAAACTGCCTTACGTGATGAAAGAGCCGGTGTTTGGGTAATGCATTTCTCTTTATATTGAAGACTTAATTTGAACAAATTGACACCTACTACAATATCTATAGAAATGGCTAATAAATTTGTGAGGATGTTCCCGTTGTAGATGCAAATGTTACTATCTTAACAGACTTTTCTATTCTTGATATGCCAGAGGACGACAGTATGTCGATCATCCTTGGTAGACTCTTTTTGAATACTACAGGGTTTGTTATTGAATGCAATGAAAACAAGGTCACTTTTCATGTCAATGGTAGTGAGCATACAGTATATTTTCTGTGGAAACAAAGTTTGGTGAATAGTATCAATTCTATTGAAAAAATTGCGACAATTACTATTGGAGGTTTCAAAATTCCTCTTCCGACCGTCAAAAATAAATATGAAACTGTTATTGTAGGGGAGATGCATATCTCCGTTGAGGTAACTTAGTGTTATACGAAAATTCTTCGTTTTCATGTTTCTCGGAAATCGTTTGTTAATAAGACTTGATCAACGTTATTAATGGGTTCTTTTTTAGGGGCATGTGGTCCATGAATTTAGTAAGTACAACCTACTGTACCCACTTTTTGCTTTATGTTATTTAAATTTTAATAAAGTAGAATGCCATGATTATCTAGTTTTCTGAATAATCCATGGAATAAAAAATGTCCCAAAAATAAAAGTTCTCAGAATGACCTGAAAATTTAGTATGATTTTTTCTATAATATTTAAGAATTTTTGGCACTAGACACGCCCCAGGGGGGTGCACCTATGAACCACGAGCTCACCGGGCATGCCCACCCTCCCTGGGCGCACCATGTGAGCTCATGGGTCCCACACGGGCCCCCTCACCTAATGCACCAGCACATTGCCTTCTTCCACCTCCAGAAAAAATCACCCTTGCCTCTTAGCTCGTGTGCTTGCTAATTTCATGCGATTTTCGATCTCCTTGCTCGGAGATCTATTTCTGATACTATTTTGAGGAATTGCTCCTCGGTATGTGACTCCTCCGATGGTGCCATTAGGTTTTATTCTAGTGCTTTATGTTTTGCAAACTTTACTACTGTTGGTGACCATGTATATGAGCTTACATGTTGAATTTCTTTGGTTAAAAGTAGTTTTGGTGCATGATATATCCTATAGACACTTGTAGGAGTAGTTGCTATCAATTTTGTTAAGTTTTGTTCACTTGTATTTTGGGGACTAAAAATTTCAGAATTTTTTTAGAGAAAAGAAAATGATTAGGAGGATGTTGAGGGGTTCTTCGAGCCGGATTTCCGAGGAAACTCCAAAGGAGAATCCCAAGTACAACCTTCCTCATGTGGCCGAGGTGTGGCCATGCGAATGGCCATGCAATACATTCTTGAGGGATGTAGGCATTCATGATGATTTCCATTATTTGGTGAAAAATGTCGGACTCACCCCGTTCCTTGAAGATAAGTGTGATAAGTACCTCCTCCCCACCAATACTTTTGTGCAAAACTTCTACTTTTATGCTAGGACAGAGACACCCACTGTATTGTTCCACCTCTATGATGTCCCCCGAGAAATGACACTTGCTGTGTTTTGTCAGGTTTGAAAAATTCCTAATGAGGGCAGCCCTCTAGAGTCACTTCCTAGAGACGTCGCCAATTTTATATCTGAAGTGACTGTGGGGAAGACGAGAGGAGTTTCTGGTGCCAGGGTCGCTAGTTTGCATTTCCCCCCTTTTATGTTACTTTTCATTATTTGACAGGAGGTGCATAACTGGTAGGTGGGAGAGCAAAACACTCAGCTCGCCCAATCTTGCTATCTTGCATAGTGCACTTTATGGTGACAAGACTTTTAGTTTGGGAGCTATTATTGTGTAGCGGTTGCACATCAACCACTCTAAGGTTGTCATTTATGGTGGTATATATGCTTCACGTCTCGCTAGACATTTTAGGATTCTCATTAGACACGAGGAGGCAGATCTGTTACCTACTAAATATATTGATTATGATAGCATGGTTGAGCATAACTTTATTGACTCCAGCAGGAGCGTTTTCGATATGACTTGGTATTTAGTCAGGATACTCGTGAGGCTATTACTTTGCCTGCACCTGCTTTGTTTGATCTTTCCAGAGGAAGGTACACTATTATGACTGATGACTGCTTATTGGGGCTTGACACCTGAGCCAACACATGAGCCAGAGCCAGCCCAGAGCCTAATTATCAGTGGGAGTCTCAAGAGCCTCAGTATTACCCTAGATTTGACTATTTCCAGTCATGGCCATAGACCAAGTTAGGCCAAAAGCCTAAGCATGAGGGAGTACGTATTCCTCACTGACATTACAATCATGTGCCACACATTCACTTCAGTTGTTGGTGTTCATCCTTTTTCACTGTATATCCATGTTAGTTTTATTTTTGCTTTCTTCTTGTGTGTCCTAAAAACTTCAAAAATCCAAAAATATTTCTCGCTTCTTTTTAGTTTTTCTTTCTAGTTTAATTAGTTTGTAGTATTAAAAGAAAACCCAAAAATACTTCTTGTTTCTTTTATTGTTTGTTGGGAGTTCTCCCATGTAAATAGTTTTTCTCGCTTTTCGTTTTTCCTTCGTTAGTTTGCTTTCTTCAGAAAAACCAAAACTCCAAAAATATTTCAGTGTGTTTCTCTAAATTTCTTTTCCTTGAGTCTTCGTATGGAGAATACTATGCTAGAATTGTTGAGGGGATCTCATATGCTTTATTATTGATCTAATGAAGAGCCAATATTACCTTGTCTTCTCCTTTGAATAAAATGTTTGCAGATTCCATCTTAGTCCATGGCACACTTCACTATTATTATGTTCACATCATTTGGTCATGCAAGTGAAAGGCAATAATGATGATGATTTGATGAAGTGATTGCGGTGAAGGAAAGCTGGTATGAACTCTTCTTGTTTTCTGTTTTTGTAAATATATTTAACTCAGTCGATCTCGATTCAACATATTATGGGTAAACATGTTTGTATAGTTTCTCATGCCATGCTTAAATAGATAGGAGTGGATAATGATTTATCTTCAGCGTCAACATGCATTAAAATGGTTGTGATGTAGTATGTTAGTATGGTATCCT
Source organism: Thinopyrum elongatum (assembly GCA_011799875.1). NCBI lineage: Eukaryota > Viridiplantae > Streptophyta > Magnoliopsida > Poales > Poaceae > Thinopyrum > Thinopyrum elongatum. Next base: position 285,723,343 of record CM022302.1, read on the forward strand.
CCTCTGAATAATTCGAGTGGCTTGACTTGGCACATGTTCACACATGTAGTTGATTCGAAACCAACACAGCTTTCCTGATATTTACATTCAGTGTGTTTATATCCTACTCATGCTTGTATTCAATGTTAAATATTATGACCATTATCAATCTCTAGTTGGTCTCTTTTCAATCTATTTGCTAGCCTTCGCCTGTATTAAGCGGGAATATTGCTTGTGCATCAAAATCCTTAAACCAAAAGTTGTTCTAGATGAGTCCACCATATCTACCTATATGCGGTATTACACTGGTACAATGAGGTGCTATACACATGGTTTTTAACCCCTTTCCACGACAGCATTTTGAACCATCGCCAAGTGAGTGACTGTGATAGGGGGGTCCTTCCCACATGACCCAGAAACCGTCGGGGATATGGAGCCATGATGCAGAGGCCTTGCCAAATGTAATCGTATGCGATGCAGCACACACTAAATTCTTTCGCACGTGTGGGATCGGTGATTAAACGTTTCTAATGACGCAATGAAACCAAACGGTGTGTCATAATGAACCATTTGGGAAATAGTATGTAAGGCACACGGGCCAACATATGAAATGTGTGCGATATGTGCCCCATCGCACACGAGTTTTCGGCGAAACCCATCTTCCATGCAAGACTACATCGCACATGTTTCCCAACAATTACCGTGTGCGATAATGTTCTATCACAAACGGTTCAGGAGCCCCTTCGCACACATACAAGTGCTGCAGACCGTTTGTGATTTGTTGTGTATCACCGACGGTTGCAGCAAGAGTGACGTGTGCTTTTCGTTTGGGATCCCACACGTTTCCTGAAAAATTTATGACTGGGATTGTATTTTACATTGGGCACGGTTTACTCTGAGCTCTCGTGTGCGATAATGTGATATCACAAACGGTTCCGGAGCCCCTACACACACGTAGTAGTGCTGCAAATCATTTGTGATCTGTTGTGTATCACAGACGGTTCCGCTACGATTGACGTATGCTTTCCGATGTGGATCGCACACACTCATTTAGTTGAACCGTGTGCGGAGCAATTGCCTGGTTAAAACAAAAATATCCCATTTGAATCGGCATGCAAAAAGCAAATTCGCCACAATATTCAATTGAACAAATAGTGTCCACAGGAAGAACAGTCATCAGATTTCGTAACAATTGCAATTGAACAAATGGTAGCTAAATTCCAGTGATTTGTCGACATATATATGCATTACATAATTAATCATAGTGTACGAAATACGAAGACCTCATCAGATGGAAAACAATGGATCCATGCGTATATGTTTAGCGGCTAACTCTTACTCAATGTTTCAGGAGAAGGCATGCTGAAATCTTCATTATCACCAGTGGGATTGATGTAGTGATTCAGGAAGAAGTCGCTAATAAATCTCTAAACCATCAGCAATTCACCAGTGGGGAGCGATTCAGGGGTCCTCGGTTCTAAGATGAGCTGCAGTATTTTTTAGATCAGAATGTGCCATATGAGTGGAGTAGAAGATATTAATTAAGATAGACTTACTGGTACTAATTCGCGAGCATCTTCACAACTATCAGCAGATTTGTAGATGGAGATCATGTGTCTGCAAACATAGTATCCACAAAGGTTGGTCCCTGCTTGTTGCTGAGGACACTGAAATTTTTTGTACAGAATTAGTCATGTATTTGTCCTGTTAGGAACAACCTAACCGGTGTTAGATGTATTTTTTTTTATTTGGACAAAAATAGAAAGAGGTTTATTTAGAAGCTTGAACATTTGACTAGCGTAAGAAAAGGTATTTGCAGACTATTGGATACATTTTCCGAAAATAACGGATTTTGGTGTGTTACCGGAGAAACGATCTCGTGCTGCAGAGGTAGTTCTCTCTTGAACAGGTTCCCTGGTTTAGTTTTCCACAATGCGAGCACACTTCAAATGAAGATGAATTTTGACAAGATCAATTATTGAACCAGATATGATTGCAAATTAATTTCAACATCGTAGAATTCAATACCTATCCATGAATTGCTAATGATGCTTCAGATCCTGAGCGTTTGTTGACTCTCTAAGAGAATCCATGTAGTAAACAGTGTTCTTGTTTGGAACAATGAATACCAATATCCAGTGATTGCTACATATTAAGAAAGCCATGAACTTACGAATTATGTCAAAATCTAAAAGACAATCAGTGTATGCGTGGTTGTTTACTTGACTTACCGTTCATGATATGGCCAGAGAAATGATTCTGCATGGGACGACCGTGTTAATGGCCCACTCCCGTTCATCCTTACCATGTAATGTTGTGCCATTTGCTAATGCAGGATCTATGAAATACACACTCTCCCTTTTTCTTCTCTGCGCGTTCAATCCCCTGAGAAGAATAAAATGCAGTTAGCTGTTTATCATTTACAGCCTTGTATGGAGATAATGATCAGAGTTTGTTAAGTACTTACGAAATCAGGCATCTAACAAGAGTAGCATCGAGCTCGTTGAAGTTGAAGAAGAGATGTAAATCCTCGAAACTCACACTAATGGAACCAGCATCGTGTCGGAAATGATCTCTGTTGTAGTGGACTAGCAGAACATAATGACCTGCTAACATTTGATCCATGCAATATTTATGTAACTCGCGGCAACTGGAGCTGCACTCATCAAAGTATTCGCCAACAAGAAATGGCTGGCCATGGACGTAATTGCGTGCTTCAAGTACGTCTGCTTTATTTTTAACAAGTTGCAAAGATATTTCTTAATCATCCATGCCGTCAGAAATAATATTAGTACCCAATTAGAACAACTTGCTGTTAATTTGGTTCTGGGTGATGAGTGCTTTAAGTAAGAGGCAATCGTTCTCTTTCCTCTTCTATCTCACGACGTGCTTCCTCACGGGTGCAGCCTTTTTGCCCGCTTCCTTCTTGGTACTTGAAGCACTTCTGGTACAACATCTGGTTGGCTGAAAGGTAGACTGCCAAGCAGACGGTGAAGCTTCGACGGACTGCTTAGCAGACGGTTTAGCTATGCCAGACCACTGAGCTGGCCGTGCTACTATGATGGACTGCTGGTCCATAGGAGCAGAGGCATCGGACTGTTGACCATGCGTTAAAGCTATGTCGGGTTTCTGCGCAGGTGGTGCCAACTTGTCGGTGTGCTGAGGAGGCCGTGCCAAAACGTTGGTTTGCTGAGCAGGAAGTGCTGACGCATTGGTATGCTGATCACGCGGCTGCGGACCGACAGACTGATGAGCAGTCGGTTCTGGAACTACAGACTGCTTAGCAGGCGGTTCCGAAGCATGAGACTGCTTAGCAGTCTGTTCCACCAGGTTGGTCTGCTGAGCATGTGCTGCAGCTGGGTCTCACCCCGCTGCTTCAGCAGCCGGCACCTGAACCGGGGGTGCGTCTTCAGCAGCTGTAGGCTGAAAGTGCAACTAATCCCTGGGTGGTTTTGGTAATTCATAACAACATATAGCTCATTGAACTAATATCCATTCAAGTTAAATATTTCAGGTAGTTCAATGATTGGCATGGCACATGGACTAGAGATGTGGACCCCTCAAAATGCTAAGGACAAATATTGGCAAAAGCTCAAGACTCTTCATTTCTATTTTAGTGGTCCAAGATCACATTGAGTCCATAGGAAAAGCCAATACTATTAAAAGGCGATGAGGTGTTGCTTAATGGTCTACTTGCTCAAAATGCTTAGTCATATGTCCTAAACCTAAAGTCAAACTCGGCCCCACCGATTTGATCTATCCGGCGCCACCGAGTTCTTTTGACATAGCCATAGCCAGAAACCCTAATCAGTTCGGTCTCACCGATAGGGATTTTGGTCTCACCGAGATGGGATTGCAAACTCTCTGTTTCCCTTCATAACATTTTGATCTCACCGAAATGAGCGATCGGTCCCACCGAGTTCGCAATGCAAATTCTCTGTTTACCTTTCGTAATATTTCGGTGTCACCGAAAGGAGCGATCAGTCCCACCGAGTTTGCCTGACCAACTCTGTGGTTGCTCATTGCTGAAATCGGTCTCACCGAGTTCATGTAATCGGTCACACCGAGATGAAGTTTTGCCCTAACCCTAGCGCATCGGTCCCACCGAGTTGATCATGTCAGTCCCACTGAAAATCCTAACGTTCACATTTTGAATTGAATCGGTCTCACCGAGTTCTTCTATTCGGTCTGACCGAGTTGGGTCAAATGTGTGTAACGGTTAGATTTTGTGTGGAGGCTATATATACCCCTCCACCCCCTTCTCTATTCAAGAGAGAGCCATCAGAACGTGCCTGCACTTCCACTACTCATTCTCTGAGAGAGAACCACCTACTCATGTGTTGAGACCAAGACATTCCAATCCAACCACAAGAATCTTGATCTCTAGCCTTCCCCAAGTTGCTTTCCACTCAAATCATCTTTCCACCATAGCCAAATCGGTGAGAGAGAGTTGAGTGTTGGGGAGACTATCATTTGAAGCACAAGAGCAAGGAGTTCATCATCAACACACCATTTATTACCTTTTGGAGAGTGGTGTCTCCTAGATTGGTTAGGTGTTACTTGGGAGCCTCCGACAAGGTTGTGGAGTAGAACCAAGGAGTTTGTAAGGGCAAGGAGATCGCCTACTTCGCGAAGATCTACCCGAGTGAGGCAAGTCCTTCGTGGGCGATGGCCATGGTGGGATAGACAAGGTTGCTTCTTCGTGGACCCTTTGTGGGTGGAGCCCTCCGTGGACTCGCGCAACAGTTACCCTTCGTGTGTTGAAGTCTCCATCAACGTGGACGTATGATAGCACCACCTATCGGAACCACGCCAAAAATCTTCGTGTCTACATTGCGTTTGCCTTCTCCAAACCCTTCCCTTTAACTTCATATGCAATGTTTTACTTTCCGCTGCTATACTCTTAGAATTGCATGTGTAGGTTGATTGCTTGACTTGTGCTAAGTTGCTAAAATCTGCCAAGACATAAAATTGGGAAAAGGCTAGATTTTTATTTGGTCAAGTAGTCTAATCACCCCCCTCTAGACCTACTTTCGATCCTACAAGTGGTATCAGAGCTTTGGTCTCCATTTGCCTTGATTTCCATAGCTTTGGTGATCATAGCCTTGGTTTCACAACCTAGGAGAGTATTGCGTCTAGCGAGGGAAATTACCACCGTAGAGGTCCTTACTTTGATGGTAAAAATTTTGCTAGTTGGAAGCATAAGATGAAAATGCATATTCTTGGACATAACCCCGCCGTTTGGGATATTGTATGTATTGGTTTGCAAGGTGAATTCTTCGAATATGGAAGAGAACCGAATCGTGAAGCAACCGCGGAAGAATTGAAGATGTTGCAATACAACGCTCAAGCTTGCGATATCCTCTTCAACAGATTGTGCCCCGAAGAATTCAACAAAACCAGCCATCTTGAGAATTCAAAGGAAATTTGGGATACTTTGGTTGATATGCACGAAGGTACCGAGTCCGTCAAGGAATCCAAATTGGATGTGCTTCAAAGTCAACTTGACAAGTTCAAAATGAAGGATGGTGAAGGAGTCGCTGAAATGTATTCTAGGCTTGCTCTCATCACAAATGAGATTACCGGCTTAGGAAGTGAAGAGATGACCAATAGATTCATCATCAAGAAGATCCTAAGAGCCTTGGATGGAAAATATGATAACGTGTGCACTTTGATCCAAATGATGCCCAATTACAAAGATCTCAAGCCAACGAAAGTCATTGGTAGAATTGTTGCTCATGAGATGTCACTCAAGGATAAAGAAGAGCTTCACAACAAGTCTAGTGGTGCTTACAAAGCTTCATGTGATGCTCCTGCAACATTAAGTGAGAAACAAGCCTTCAATGAAGAATTGAGCCTAATGGTGAAGAACTTCAACAAGTTCTACAAGAGTAGAAGCAAAGAGAGAAGTTTCAAGTCAAGGTCCTACTATGACAAGAGATCTTCTAGTCGTGAACGAAATTGCTACAATTGTGGAAGACCCGGACACTACTCCAATGAGTGTACGGCTCCCTACAAAAGAAGAGAAGACTCACCTAAAAGGAGGAGTAAAAGAGAGGAATCACCTCCAAGAGAGAGAAGGAGTAGAGATGATCGTTATGAACGAAGACCCTCTCGCAGAAGCAAGGATTCGGAAAGGAAGGACAAGTCATCAAAGAGCTACACAAGACGAAGACATCAAGCTCATGTTGGTGAATGGATATCTGGTTCCGACTCCAAACACCACTCTGAGAGAAGTTATCACTCCGACTCCGAACATACTCAAGATGAAGGTCTTGCCGGTCTTGCACTTGTGTCATCCAACTCCTACGACATATTTGACTCACCAAATGAAGGGATTGGAAGATGCTTCATGTCTAAAGGCCCCAAGGTATCACACCCCGAGTATGTTGATTTCAATAGTGATGATGATGATTTGCTAGGTGATGATGATTTACTTGTTGACAACTCTAGTGACGAAAACTATGATGAAATTGCTCTTAATCATGCTAATCAAGATGAAACGAATGACAATGATAAGAAGGAGATTGAGCGTCTAACTAAAGAATTAAACACTCTTAAGTTAGCTCATGAAACTACCTTAAAGGATCATCGAGAGCTTTTAAAGACTCATGAGAAGCTACGCTTTGAAAAGCTCAATCTAGAGCAAGAGCATGGGTTCTTAAAAGCAATCAATGATGATCTTCGTAAGAAAAGTTCTTCTTACATTGCCAAGCGTTTACTCTTGTCTACTTACATGCCACAAGTAAAATCTAGCAACAAGTACAATAAAGATTCTTCTTCTAGTAGTAACAATAACCATGCTAAATCCAATATTGTTGCTTCTAGTAGTTCTCTTGATTCCACTAATGATTCTCTTAGCCAAGTTACATTTGAGCAAGAAAATAGCTTATTGAAGGCAATTATAGATAAAGGTGTTTACAAGAGCCTTGCCGGAAGTAAGCAATTTGAGAAATTGTACGCAAGCAAGGAAGGCACCGGAAGAATCAAGGTGTTGGTTTTGAACGCAAGTTCAATGCCAATGGAGTTGAGTGGGAAGAAGATCAATACCCCAAGACGAAGTTTGTTCCTCAACAAGAGAAGTATGATCCCACTTCTTTCAAGGGAACACAAGCTCAAGATGATCTTCCACCACAAGACCACAAGCTAAAAGGCAAGGAAAAGCTTCAAGAGGAGATTGATGCATTTGAAGAAGCTCCTAAGGCCTTGGTCAAGTGGGTTCCCAAGACTACATCAAGTTCTACTTCATCAAGTACGACTACAACTCCAAGGATTCCCATCAAGACGATGTGGATCCCAAAGAAGAAGAACTAGAGAGTTCTTGAGGGTGACTCCGCCAACATACTTCACTCATATTCATTTTGGCAAGGACAAGTGCAATCAACCTCCATATCTTGCACTAGTTCAAGGAGTCACAAACCCTCTTGTTGGTAATACAAGGGACAAGGTAACCTAATGCTTTCATGGACAACATCATATGTGTATTTCACTCTATGTCTATGGATATCCTTGTGTGTTCCTTGTGGGACTAACCCATGTAGGTATTGAAAGTGCAACTCACTCCAATGGATTGCTCCAAATGATCTACATCAACATTGAGCATCCACATCTTCAACATCTACATGAAGTCATCATCGACAAAACCCAAGGTTGGTTCATCCCTCTTAGGGGGGATATCACATCTAGGGGGAGCTTTACTCTAAGAATTGAGCTAAAGCAACTCTAATGGTGTGAACACAACAATGCTTTATGTAAAAGTGGTAACCCCACTTGTGCTTAAACGATGAGTATGACCTATGATCAAATGTTCTCATTTGACTCCTAAGTCAATATACTCATATATAGATGACCTAGTCATCGTCAATTGCTTGATAGATGCTAGAGTGTTTGTGCATGCTTTGACACATATTTCATTTGCTATCTTATTGTGTGAGCATGTTGGATGCATAATTTTTCTCCATTCGAGGACATCCATTTGTTGTTTTGATTGATTGGTTTTCTTCTTTCTGCCAAGTGGATGGACAAGAATGCCTAAGTACTCCCTCTAGCTATCTATGCTTTTCTCATCTCAAATTCTATTCATGCTACATCACAAAGTTTGATCAAGTCATATTCGGACCCTCCAAGTGAGGAGCACTTGGAGCCACCGATTCGTCATAGACTTAACTTCCAAAACTTCTTAGTGCATTTCGGTCTGACCGATCCATCCCATTCGGTCACACCGAGTTCATTAAGTTGATCTAAGTTTTAATCTCGGTGCAACCGATTTGAACCTTTCGGTCACACCGAGTTGCAGCAACCGCTTGCGATTCTGCATCTCGGGGCCACCGAGTCGTTCCACTCGGTCACACCGACAGTGACTGGACATATATTCCCACAGGCTAAAAATTTGGAAATTCCTCCAAACGCTTCGCCCGCGCCTGTCCAGCTCTACCGACTCGAGGTCTCCGGATCGTCTCCTCGTCGCCAGCGTCCTCATGCCGCTAGTTTTCGCCGCCATCAATGGGAATCTTCACTGCCGTTGTCGCCGTAGCGAGTTCATCGCCAAGTTAGGGTATGAACTCGTCCCTTTGTGCCTTCCCCACTCCGATTCCGAGCACAAAGATCAATGCCTATATTCTTTCCACATTCTGAGACAACTCTATCCACTGGAAACTCCATTAGATTAGATTTGATGCAAAAATTTAGGTTTAGGTTTCTGCCGAACTCATCTCGGACCGACCGATATTAGGATTTCGGTCTCATCGATTTGGCTCAGGCCATAGCACAAGTATTTTTCGGTCTGACCAAAACATACCAATTGGTGTGACCGAGTTCATTTCTCTGTGAAACCCTAGCATCTCGAAGTCACCGAAGTGTGTCTCGGTCTGACCGATTTCACATGTTTAGACTCTAAAGCTGCTTCGGGGTCACCGAGTTTGTAAAATCAGTAGCTCCGAAATGCTTTCTGTAGAAAACTAAGACTAAGTTTTTGACTCATTTGTTTTGCAAAATTGCTGTACTTTGTGATGATTATCCACTCTATCTCAACCTATCTATTCACAGGGTCAGCTTTCAGTGTCAGAGATGTCAGACAATAGTGACAGCTAGAACAGGTCAGAGGAGCAAGCAAATCTCAGTGAGGGCACTAGTCCCTCCAATAGCAGCTATGATGAGGGTAGCAGAAGCACCCCAAGCAAGTTTCCTAAGGCTGCAACTAGGCAAAGGAAGAAGAGAACCTTAGATTCTGAAGATGAAGACTTTGTGGTTGATGAGGAGGTCACCTCAAAGAAGAAGGTAGTCAAGAAGGAGTATGCTACTGCTGCTGCCATCAAGCCTGGCATGAAGAAGAAAGTTCCTGCCAAGAGAGTGCCTATGTCAAAAGCCAGAGCCTCAACTCAGGAAACCATGGAGTTCACTCTTGAACCAAGAGAAGAAGAGGCTGCTGGAAGCAAGAAGAGGAAGGAAAGGGTCAAGAAGACCATGGCCAGAGTGATTGGCAGATCATCAATGATGAGAGATCCAGATGAAGATGATGAGGAAGAATATGCTACACTAGCTCAGAAATCTCAGAAATTGATGGGAGATGCCATTAAGTCTGGGCCTGCTCCATCCAAGCCCAAGACAGCTCCCAAGCAATCTACACAAGCCCAAGCTCCAAAGCCAACAGCACCTAAGAGAAGCACAAGAAATATCTCAGCTGCAGAGAAGAACAAGGCCCCAGTGCTTGAAGTTCAGGAAGATGAGGAGCAGCAAGTGCTCAGGAAGCTAAAACCAAAGATACTAGATCATGATGACATTCATCCAATTGCAGAGAACATGAAAGTGAGAAAAGATGCAGGTCTCAGACTATGGAGGCAGACAGACCCCTATGCTACAAGGAGAAGGACTGCTATGGATTACAGGTTTCACACCAAGGAGCAGCAGGACTTCTATGAGACAATTCTTTTGGACAAGAAGCCCATAGTTAGTGACATGAGATGGGTTGACTGGAAGTTCATTGATGACAATGAAGACTACTTCCCTGGAGTTCATGAGAGCTTCAGAATGAATGGAGTTGACACTTTTGTAGGTCAGAAATTTACAAAATGGAATGATGAGATGGTGATGCAATTTTATTCCATTGCACATTTTTACCCAGATGGCAAGATAGTCTGGATGACTGAGGGTACTAGGTACCAATCTTCAATTGCTGAGTGGGCCAAGATGATTAATGCCCCTGAAGAAGCAGAGGATGACACAGATGTCTATGCAAAGCCTAGGAAAGATCATAACTCCATGACTCATATGTACAAGGAAATTCCAGATGCTGCATTGGGGACTCACAAGTTTGGGTCCATTTACTATCTGCTGTCAGAGCTGCCTACAATCAACACTATACTGAGGCATACTTTGTTACCCAAATCAGGAGATGACAGGATGATCAGAGGGCACTCAATTAACTTGTTACATATGTTTGATGTGCCAGAGAAGTTCAAGGTGAGGACCTTGATTGTTGAAACAATTAAGAGGACTGCAGCAGATCAGAAGAGGTCATGTGGATATGCCCCACACATTCAGATGCTCATCAACTCCAAGATGGGCACAGGCACATATCTGCTAGACAGAGAGCATCTTCCCCTGAGGCTAGACTTTGAGGACAATGTTGTTGTCATGGATGCATCACATCCTACATCTGTGGAGGCTCAGGAGAAGAGAGAAAAAGCAAAGGCAGCAGAGACTTCCAAGATTCCAGATGTCTCAGCTGTAAATCTCAAGACCAAGCAGGATTAGCTCAGCTATCTACTTGAGGCCACTATGAGAATTGAGAAAGGGCTAGCTACCCTGACTCAAAATCAAGAAAGTCTTGAGAGAATCATTGAAACAAAATTTTATGATCTAGACTTGAAGGTCACAGAAATTCAGACCACAGTTGAGCAACTTCAAGAAGAACCAGAGGACAGGAGAGGAAGAGATACCACAGAGGCATTTCAGAGAGTGCCTAGAGCCAACAGGTCTGTAGCTGTGCCAGTCAGTGACACAAGAGCCACCACTTCAGCACCTGCAGCCACTGCCCCAGTTGCCCCTCCAGTTGCAACTCCTCCAGTTCCTCAGTCATCATCAGAAGCTTTTGCAGATGCTTTCCTCTCCGCGCCATCTTCGCACACCGGAGCTCCCGGAGATCGTGCTTAGAGTGCCGCATAGCACTATGCATTTTCAAGCTTTTTGGTAACTTGTTGCCAAAGGGGGAGAAAGTGTATAGATCATAGGCTTCGAGAGAGAGAGAGAGAGAGTGTTTTGCTTTGTTTGCCTCTCTTGCTACTTGTTATTTACTCATTTGTTTGCTACAATATTTATGCTTGTGTGTGAGATAAGAGTATCTCAAACTCTTATGATCATGTGATTGATCATATTATGCTTTAATGTGTGCTTGAACAATGATATCTTATCACTTGTGTATGATCAATCATGTTTGCCTTGGTGATGAGTGCATGCTATTTATATTCTATCATTTTGAGCACTCCACCAAGATGTATGTGACATGGAAGAGTAACCCATGATCCTAATCGATTGTGCATTTGCATTCAAAAGCAAATTTTAAATAATGCACAAATTTAGGGGGAGATTTGCTTATCACAAACTTCTCAAAGCGATGATATATTTCATTCATATTATCATTTGTCGAAGCTTTGATCTATATGTTGTCATCAATTACCAAAAAGGGGGAGATTGAAAGTGCAACTAATCCCTGGGTGGTTTTGGTAATTCATAACAACATATAGCTCATTGAACTAATATCCATTCAAGTTAAATATTTCAGGTAGTTCAATGATTGGCATGGCACATGGACTAGAGATGTGGACCCCTCAAAATGCTAAGGAGAAATATTGGCAAAAGCTCAAGACTCTTCATTTCTATTTTAGTGATCCAAGATCACATTGAGTCCATAGGAAAAGCCAATACTATTAAAAGGGGATGAGGTGTTGCTTAATGGTCTACTTGCTCAAAATGCTTAGTGATATGCTCCAAAGCCCTCAACCACTTTCTCAATTCCATATATTTCCTAAACCTAAAGTCAAACTCGGCCCCACCGATTTGATCTATTCGGCGCCACCGAGTTCTTTTGACATAGCCATAGCCAGAAACCCTAATCAATTCGGTCTCACCGATAGGGATTTCGGTCTCACCGAGATGGGATTACAAACTCTCTGTTTCCCTTCGAAACATTTCGGTCTCACCGAAATGAGCGATCGGTCCCACCGAGTTCGCAATGCAAACTCTCTGTTTACCTTTCGTAACATTTCGGTCTCACCGAAAGGAGCGATCGGTCCCACCGAGTTTGCCTGACCAACTCTCTGGTTGCTCATTGCTGAAATCGGTCTCACCGAGTTCATGCAATCAGTCACACAAAGATGAAGTTTTGCCCTAACCCTAGCGCATCGGTCCCATCGAGTTGATCATGTCGGTCCCACCGAAAATCCTAACGTTCACATTTTGAATTGAATCGGTCTAACTGAGTTCTTCTATTCAGCCTGACCGAGTTGGGTCAAATGTGTGTAACGGTTAGATTTTGTGTGGAGGCTATATATACCCCTCCACCCCCTTCTCTATTCAAGAGAGAGCCATCAGAACGTGCCTACACTTGCACTACTCATCTTCTGAGAGAGAACCACCTACTCATGTGTTGAGACCAAGACATTCCAATCCAACCACAAGAATCTTGATCTCTAGCCTTTCCCAAGTTGCTTTCCACTCAAATCATCTTTCCACCATAGCCAAATCTATGAGAGAGAGTTGAGTATTGGGGAGACTAGCATTTGAAGCACAAGAGCAAGGAGTTCATCATCAACACACCATTTATTACCTTTTGGAGAGTGGTGTCTCCTAGATTGGTTAGGTGTTACTTGGGAGCCTCCGACAAGATTGTGGAGTTGAACCAAGGAGTTTGTAAGGGCAAGGAGATCGCCTACTTCGTGAAGATCTACCCGAGTGAGGCAAGTCCTTCGTGTGCGATGGCCATGGTGGGATAGACAAGGTTGCTTCTTCGTGGACCCTTTGTGGGTGGAGCCCTCCGTGGACTCACGCAACCATTACCCTTCGTGGGTTGAAGTCTCCATCAACGTGGACGTATGATAGCACCACCTATCGGAAGCACGCCAAAAATCTTCGTGTCTACATTGTGTTTGCCTTCTCCAAACCCTTCCCTTTACCTTCATATGCAATGTTTTACTTTCCGCTCTTATACTCTTAGAATTGCATGTGTAGGTTGATTGCTTGACTTGTGCTAAGTTGCTAAAATCTGGCAAGACATAAAATTGGGAAAAGGCTAGATTTTTATTTGGTCAAGTAGTCTAATCACCCCCCGCCCTCTAGACCTACTTTTGATCCTACATAGGCCTTGCCACTGGCTGCTCAAGGGCGGACGATGACATGGCCTGTACGGCACAAAGTCGGGCCGGCTAATCACAGGTTGATGCATCAACCATCGGATTACGAGTACTAGGTTCTTTGGGGGAAGCACGCGAAAGCTGCTGTTGCAAGGAGAGCGTCACCGGTTGAGGGGCAACATTGGTTGCTCTTGGCGGGGCTTCAGGGATCTCATCCATGAACTCTATTTCCTTTCGTGGCCACTGGATGTGATGTAATAGTGTTTCTCCCAAGGTCCTTTGCTCATCAAAGTCTCCTAGGACATTCTTTAGGGCAAATTCATTGAATCCAGGCTTTACTTCAGTGACGTAGCACTTCACACAGCCCGGCTTCAATGGCACATTGTCCAACAAGAGGCCGTCATCCAAGAAGGGTGGGCAAACCCAGGCTGTTGCACATTTTAATGTACCTTCATAATGTGTATGTGGTTTGACAAAAACTTTTGAGTGCTTTGGACTCTGCTTGATTGGATTTTTGTCTGTTGTTTGCAAGTGCTCTAAAAATCAAATAAATCCTCCAACTCTTATACTCATTCTCCTTTATCCTAAACTTTGCCCAATGATCATACCATGCGTATAGGACATAAAAATATTTTCTTGCAAAAATAATTTGGCCAAAGAGTATTTTCTAAATTAGGTTTTCCCAAAACCCCTGAATTGAGGCTTGAACTACAAGTACTCAATTTAGGGCATGAAAAATCTTTCAAAAAGTATATTTGACTCCTATTATATATAGGACAACCAAAAACCACAAAAATATTATTTTAAAAGTTATTTTTATATTTTATTTAAAGGCTTTTTCTTTAGGCCAGAAATGGTCTTTAAGAGGTTAAAATTATTTTAATGTTTCAAAAATATTTGAGAAAATTTAGGGAAATTCAGTGGGCATATATTGTTCATATATATGAGTTTCAACACATGGTAATGTTCAAAATATTGGACAAAACCCTCCAAAACCATTTCTGTTCATTTCAAGTATTTGAAATATTTCTATAAGAAATATATTCAAATAAATCCAGGAAAATTCTATCAAGTCACATATGAATAATGAGATTATCTTGCAAAGTTTCATTTCAATCAATATAGTTTTGGTGCACAAAAGTGCCCCAAAACCCTCTCTGACCAGAACCAAATTTGAGCAACTCTACATTGCCAAATGTCTCCTTTTGATCTCAATTTTTGTGTACATGCTCAAATCCCCAAATGATGACACTACACCAAGTGGTGCATCAAGGAGAAAAGATTTGCATGACTAAATCTTGGAAAATCTATTTCTGTTGATTTCTAGGGTTTGCCAAAGTTACGTTGGCAACTTTCTTCAAATGAACTCAAACTTGGTGATCATCCTCAATTATATATGCCATTTGATCCTGTTAATTCTCATGTCAAGTGGAATCTATTTGCTTGACCAAACTAGCATCAAACACCTTCTGGTACTTTGCCAAAACCACTGTTTTGACCCCTTCCACTATTCTCCTTTGCCTCAAATTTTTACCAGAGGTGTGCCTGATCATCACTTACCACCAGTAACACCCATTCATCCAGAGCTCAATGATTGAGGGGTGAAAACCCTCACTTTACCCCTCAGGATAGCACTGTTTCCTCTTCTTCTCCAACCCTCTCTCACTCCAGTGCCCCTCCATGGCATCCAATGCTTCCTCCCCTTTCTTTACTACCCCTAGCACTACTAGACACAAGTGGCCGCGCCCACTTCCCCTTTTTTTATGCCATGGCATGCCAAAGACGTGCTCCAGAGCGTGCTACAGTGCTCCCACGCACTGTAGCTGCTCTCTGCTCGAGCCGCCAGACCACCTTGAGCCTCCCCCTCGCGCCAGTCGAGGTGCCTCGACATCCGCAACACGCCACGCCCCTGTCCCCCTCCCCTCTCTTCCTCCTACTGCACGCGCACCGGCCGCCCGTGAGCTCAAATGGGCAGCCTCTCACGCGTGACGTCTTTGACACTTCCCCGCTCCCTCTCTCTCTCCCTAGCACCCTACTCCACCCCCACGAGTGCCACAGACAGCCACTAGCCCCCTCCCGTGGCCACCACGGCCATTTTCACGGGCGCCCGTAGGTCACGTCCACGGTGCACCATCGCCCCGCCATAAAAGGCCACCCCCGAGCCCTCTCTGGCCTCCGTTCGCTCTCTCTCCCTCCTGTGCATCACCCTAACCGGCTCACTCCTCTCCACGCGCCCTCCTTGCACCTCTATGGCCGGAGCCGACCGCCGGCCTCCTCCAAAATTTCCATGAACCAGGGCTCCTCCTCCCCTCCTTTCTCCACCAGGAAAACCGCCAGGCCACGGCGCAACCTTCCCCCTCTTCTTTCTCTGCTCCGGTACCCCGTAGCGCCAATGCCACCATCACCGTCGGCCTCGTCCACCGCGACCAATGCCCTGCTCGACCCCGTACTCCTCGGTGACCGTGCCACCCCCGGATGGATGCGGCTTGGCCCCCTGAGTACGCCGGTGGGCCGAGCGCAGCGGGAGGTGGTCGGGGTCACTGGCAATCATTGCCGGAGTCATCGGCCGCGGCGGCCGCTCGAGGTTCAAGACGACTGCGGCGACTTGTGGGCGGGCCCTGCACATCAGCGAGTCAGCGCCCGGGCCCGCGGGGTTTAAGTGAAGACGGCTTCTCTATGTCCCGCTTCCCCGCAAGAGAAATGCCCTGCTGAGATTATGCCTTCGACGTCGCCTGAGTGCCCGCGCAGCTGAGCCAGTGGGCCGGCCCAGCGGCTATTCTGCGCCCTGTGCACACTTTATGTATATCCTAAATTCCTTCCTTTTTTCTTTTCCAGTGAGCTCCTAAAATCCATAATCAATTCAAATGAAGTCCAAATTTGATGAATCAAATTTCTAGTGACTCCATAAATCACGCTTTATCACATGATGCAAGTTGCACATTTTTCCAAAAGTATTTCCTTCACAAATATTTATCCATTTCTCCATTTCTGTGATAAACTTTAGAAAATCACAGAGAGCCCATTTTTTATCCAAATTCCATGAATCAAATTCCTAGATACTTATTAGTTCAGAACTTAGTTTTTGAACATTTTTTCCAATACTTTCTATGCCACATGAATATTGGTCCATTTCTCCATATATTGCCAACTTTGCAAATTCATAGGAAAATCATTTGAACTCTAAATCCAGTGAAACCAAGTCCTAGATGCTTCTAAAATAATTCCTTGTTAAATGAGTGCCTTTGCTCATTTTTCAAAATAATATTTACGTATACTTCTTGCCAATCCATAAATTCGTTGAATCCTTCATATTGTAATGCTCAAAAGTATCCATTGATCCACTTCCATATGACCAGAGGTATCCTAGAAAAGTCCAACTCACATTTGTTTAGAGCAATTTTTTTTGCCTTGTTGTGTTGCTTATTGTGATTGTTTCCGACGTTAGTTGACGAGGTAGACGGAATACCCGGAGATGGACCAGAAGGATTGAAGACCTTGAGGAGCCAGGCAAGCAGCCATTTGACCATGTCTATGAAACCCTTTTTATGCATTTCATATAGCACCTTATTATTGTAGCATCGGAATCATGATGAGATGGTAACCACTTTAGTGGGTTGCCTCCGTTATTTCCTCGTTGCAACTTGCATTGTGCATGACCCTCCCTTCCTATGAGAGTTATGCGGGTGGGAGTAGATAGGATGCTAAAGTAGTGGGACAGGGTATATGCATGGTGATGGAGACAAAAGTATTCTCAGAGACTTTTCGAAAACCCCGTTGGGTGCCACTAATGCCCGAGGGACATGTTGAGCTAGGTAACCACTTGATAAGGAAGTGGTGTACTAAGGCAAGTGAGTGTGTTGTTTTCGAAAACGGATTGGTTTAAGTTGCGACCGTACTCCAACCTTACATGCGCAACCACTTTACCCTTATATGGGAAAGGGCATTATTGATTACATAGTTCGTGCTAACATGGATGCCCACATTACTAGTGATGGGAGTGGCTTGGTCACTCTCGGGACGGGGTAGTGCCAGGTAGGGCGGCCATGACTGTTTTTACAGGGCACCGGACACACCGTTGGTACCCCGTGCTTGTGATATGTGACGAATATGGGAGCATGGCTCCACAAAAAAAATTATTATGTGACAATGTTTGGCACGGGGGTGCTACCAATCGAGTGGACTCCTTGTTAGTCACGGCTAGGGAAAGGTAGTGATCGGGTGCTTACCCCCGGTACTTCAGGTACCGCGGGTCGTGGATGACACGGAAGTTCCCCGGATCTTGTGGGTAAAGTGTGCAACCTCTGCAGAGTGTCAAACTATTCGAATAGCCATGTCCACGGTCAAAGATAGTTGGGTAACCGCTCTTGGGCTACGTCCATTGTTTACAAAACCTGGTGTGTGTCTAAGGCAAACAACACATCTTGGTAGTATTGTTGATATGATTCATGAGGAAGTCACGATGAGCTTGAGCATGAGTTGTTCATAACTCTTTCTCGATGTTGATGTCTGTAACCTCCTGATACTTGTTGCAGACACATTCATGTCCTTGATAAATGTTGATCATACTTGCATGAGAAAAACTAGCTTTTCGCAAAAATGCCAATTTAGCAGTAGAGCCTTGCATAATTATTCTGGTATTACTCTTGGATTGCTTGCGAGTACATTCAAAGTACTCATTGGCTTGCCACTCGTTATTTTATTGGCCAGGCATGAAAGGACATGATATAATGAAGAGTACCTTGGTGACGAGCATGTGAGCTAGGACGCTTCCCAGTCAGAATGCCTGTAGGGTTAAGGCAGATGGCATGGGTTCACGCTATCGTTGAAGATTTCTGCTGCGATGATATGCTCAAGACTTGACCCTAATGGTCCTACTTGTGTAAGACGGTATGTATGGATGTAAGACTCTTGTTATTCAGCTTCTGTGTGTTCAGTGAGCATTGATCTCTGGGATCACTGTACACGTGCATTCGGTGATCACGACTTATGAGTCGAGGTCCCCACAGTGTAAGCACGCCCTTCAGTCTATCCTTCATTCTAGATAGATCAGATATAGCATCATCATGAGCAGCTGCAGTCTCAGTGTTGCTGGGGTCAGCTGATGCACAGCTACACTTGTGCGGTATTGTTGCGCAATAACCAGCATCCTCCATGCCCGCCTCCCCTCCCATCTGCTAGCTATCTGTTAGTGTTAGAATCTTCGGCATCATCATTGACTCCTCAATATCCTTTTGAACAGCCGGATACATGTCCTTCCTCAACCTTTCATACAATTCATTCTGCTTCCTTTCACTCCTCACTTTTTTCATGCTGAGCCTCTCTTCTCTGCTGAGTGTGAAAGCCCTCTTGTGCGGGACATTAACACGTATACCCCTTGCATGGCCAGGGGGCTCTCTTGTTTCCAGAGCATCGGACAGAATGTCACATGGTTCTGAGTTCCTGTAGAACCTTCTAGGGATCTTGGAAGCCATTAACATCATGCGATACAGTTCTTTGTCATGTGAGTTTTCAAAGTAATAAGTTCCATCATCACGCCTCGTTGCACGTGCCCACAAGTAGTCTCTAGCGCGTTCGCCCATGATTTCACTAAAGGTCGGTTTCCCACCTGCCGCTACTGCTTCTTTGTCCTCCTGGTCCCATATCGGTTTCATGCCGTAGTATCCTGCCACACCCATATGGTGGGGGTGTGTGTTCCTCTTCTGAAGTTCCGATTGCTTGGCGCTCTTCTCAGCAAACTCTGTAGTTGCGCTGACCCTATTGAATTCTGCCCAGTCTGCCTTTGTAATTTGGGGGTATGCGGGGATTGGGTCCTTGCCTTCACTCAAGTACTTCTTGTACAACACGTGCTTCCAGTTTCTCCAAGCATCCCTAGCCTTCTTTAGTGCAGCATGTTCCACCTGCATTCTCCACTGCTCTGGAACATTGAAGTGATTCATGATCTCCCAGACTATCCTTTGCCATGTTTCTGTGTCTGCCTTCCAAAACCCCGGTAGATTAATGTTGAGCCTTGCCCTGCCAACAAATCCACACACACTACTGAACCTCGTGCGTGCTTTATCTGGTTTAGTTGGAGCCCAAGACTTTAAATCGATCTCAGTTACTTCATATACACCTTTAGGTTGGTGTGTGGGCTTCCTTGGAGCATTCCTCCGTGTCCTGACCGGAATGGTAATTGCTGCAGCTGTATCCCGGTCAAGATTACTTGATCCCTCACCATCTGCTGAAGACCTAGGGTTGTCAGAATCAGATGAAGATACATCGCCTGAAGCATGAGTGTTGTCGCTGCTACTCAGCATCTACAGAGAACACATGTGAAACTAAGGAAACTAACAACTTGGTATCAAGCTGTCTAAACATGTCATGCAATAATTTAGAAAATGTACGGCTTATTTGTTAAGTTTGTGTGAGTCGGACGTCCACTATCTGTAAATCGGCAGTAACTTATTGGAACAAATACAGCTTATATGTACTAGTTAGGAAGGTAGATAATGAACATATATACGCTCTTCGTTATTTTATAGGCAATTTGGGAACATACGGAACGAAATAGGAAGAGGGATTGTGAGGAAATATGCCTCACCATGATGGAGAGCAGTAACTAACAGGTTTCTTAATGCAAACCCGGCAGGACCACAGGAGAGGCAAGGGTTACAGTATCAATATGCTCGAGGATGGCTGGCGAGCAAACGAAGACAGTGAGTCACGGGGAGCCGCGTGTTGGGAACGACAGTGGAGGTAGGGTTGACGCCGAAGAGTGGGCACACGGCCGGGATGAGCACGCCGGCGCCGGAGAGGGTTCTGCTGTGGATCTAGGGGAGGGGGGAGCTGGCAATGGAGATTGGGTGGACTAATTGAGTGAAACGTGGGTGGGCGGTGGGGGGGTGTTGGCGGCCTAGGTGAAAAGGGTGAAAAAATATCCCCGGTCGCCGCGCGGAAAGGCCTATGCAAACGGTTGCCTCTAAGTGCTCGTGTGCACAAAGAGCATAATTTCTTTTGAAATGAAGACGTGCTAATTTTGAAATGAAGACGTGAGTTCATCATTTCGCCTCTAATTTTTTCCCATGGTAAGCAATCACCATTATACCACAGGTTTCATTTGCTGGCGCATTTCAGGTCTCGTGTGCTATATTTAAGACATTTTTTGGCATTTACCATGCATTTTGGCATACAAATCAAATCCTAGCCGGACTGCATTTTCTGTCGAAAGGGACAAGGATTGCCATTCGATCTGGGAGCATCCAACGGTGCAGACGTACGATCCGTGGGGTTTGGGTTATGGCCAATCAGAACGCACGACTCAGATCGTGCGCGCAGCAAGGGGGGCATCGGCCACGGTTTGGTAGGCACACGGCTTTCGTGAGTGAACCGTGTGCTATTTGAAAACATTTACATGAACTAACAGCA
This sequence comes from Thinopyrum elongatum, assembly GCA_011799875.1. Classification (NCBI taxonomy): domain Eukaryota; kingdom Viridiplantae; phylum Streptophyta; class Magnoliopsida; order Poales; family Poaceae; genus Thinopyrum; species Thinopyrum elongatum. The sequence goes on from CM022302.1 coordinate 285,744,072, forward strand.
TATTTTCATTTGAATGAAAACATGAGTTCATCGTTTCGCCTCCAAATTGTTTTCCACGGTAGGAAATCACGATTGTACCCTATGGTTCAATTTCCTGGTGCATTTGAGATCTCGTTTGCTATATTTGAGTCGTTTGCTATAGTCGCAACTACACGTGGGTGCTAGCAAGTTCATTTGTGTGTCGCTTTGGGAGTTTTCATTCATTGTTCGAGAAACGAGAAAAAAAATCAAACAGTTCGGCCGCAGGGTGCGGCTAGAGCCGTAGGCCTTGTTGGTATTTTAATTACAGGAAATGCATATAGAGTCCAGAAATAACGAAAATCGGTGTGTCACCGTGGCGTGCTCTCAGGATACCATGGAAATTTTTTGGTAAAGTTTGGCACAAGTTTTTATGCTCACACCTTCCAAATCGGAGCATCTCACAAGAAGGATCATAGTTTCCAAAAGGAGACGTGGCAGTTCGGACTCCAATCGTCGGTGACTACATTGTTCTGCCTCAAATTTTTTTCACGGTAAACAATCATGTATATACCCTAGGTTTGATTTTCTGGCCCATTTCAAGTCTCGTCTGCTTTATTTAAGTCATTTTTTTGCACTTACCTTGCATTTAGTGCATATAAAATCAAAACCGTACTACAACTACATCTGGGTGTTAGTTAGCAAAGAAGGTGTACAAATTATTTGTATGTCGCTTTGTGAGTTTTCATCCATTGTATGAGAAACGGGGAGAAGTTTCAAACATTTCGGCCGCGAGGTGCGGCCACAAGCGTAGGTCTAGTTGGTATTTTAATTACAGGGAATTTAGATGGAGTCCAGACATCATCAAAATCGGAGTGTGCCCGTGGTGTGCTCTCACGACCCTGTGGAAAAAAATTGGTGAAGTTTGGCACAAGTTATGATGATCGCTCCTTGCAAACCGGAGCATCTCACAATAAGGATCATGGTTTCCAAAAGGAGACATGTCAATTCAAACTCCAGTGGCCGGTGACTTCATCGTTTGGCCTCATAAAAAATTTCACGGTACACAATCACCATTATACCACGGGTTTGATTTTTTAACACATTTCAGGTATCGTTTGCTATATTTAAGACATTTTTTGAATTTAACGTGCAATTTGTGGATATAAATAAAATCACAACCAGAACTGCATGTGCTGTCAAAAGGGATGTGGATTGCCGTTCGATCAAGAAGAATCCAACGGTGCAGACGTATGATCCGTGGGGTTTGTGTTCTAGCCAATCAGAACGCACGACTCAGATCGCGTGCGCGGCAGGGGGCATCGGCCACGGTTTAGTAGGCACACGGCTTTCGTGAGTGAACCGTGCACTATTTGAAAACATTTACATGAACTAACAGCATATTTTCGTTTAAATGAAAACATGAGTTCATCGTTTCGCCTACAACTTTTTTCCACGGTAAGAAATCACGATTGTACCCTATGGTTCGATTTTCTGGAACTATCAAGGAGAAGAACAACCGGAAAGAAGCAAACAACATGGTAAACCAACAAGCATAAACATGGCATGATGCACAATCAAGTATGATGCATGTCCGGATTAATGAGGCATGGCATGGCAAAGTTCAACAAAATTTACTACAAATTAAGTGGAGCTCAATATGCAATGAGTTGCACATTGACGAAACACCATATTCAATTATTTAGTTTGCTCTCGTTTATGCTACCCAACAATATTAAATGTTGTTAAACATGCCAAGAGGTGAAGCATGAGTAAACTATTTATCTAGGCAAGTTCAAAAGAGGCCGGAAACAACAATTCTGAAAAACCCCATGTGCATATTTCGAATTTGCTACTGTTCTGCCCTATACACAATTTTAGAGTTGTTAAACATGCAAAGCAAGTGCATCATGTTAATCTATGCATTTTTCTAGACAAGTTGCATATAAAGTTTATTAAATTCGGAGCTACGGTTAATTAATTATGAAATAAATCATTTTAGCATGACATTTATGCAAATTAATGCAAATAGCAAGTTTAAACATTTTAAACATGCATGAAAGTTTCAAATTATTAACCTACATGAAAATCTAAGCATTTTACATATATAAAACATTTTAATCCGAAGCACGATTATTTAGTTGTGAACAATGCAAGAATAATGGCATTTCTGTAATATGCATGTCCAGGATTTAATGTCAAATTCGCAGCGCAGAAAAAAACAAGTCACGGGCCGAGTCCATGCACTGGGCCGAAATAGGACATGGGCGCTGGGGTGCTCACCTAGCTGGGCTCGGCCCAGGTCGGTGGAGGTGGGAGCTGGGTCGCGGTCAACGGGCGAAGGAGAGGCTGGCGCACTGGGCCTTGGTGCGGGATGCGGTCAACGGGCGCAGGCAATCAAAGGCAAAGGGGACTTGGCACTCAGGTCGTCCTCGACCTCGCGTGGGCTACCACACGCAGAAGCAGGGGAGGCAGAGGCGAGATGCAGAGGAGCGGCGGCGGCGAACTTGGCGCGCGAGGTGACCTCCGACCACGCGTGGACGGCTAGGATGGATGACGGGGCACGGATCCGGTCCCTGGAGATGGATCTGGATGGTGGGGCCGGACGAGCTCGTGCTCCGTGCGCCATGGCACCGTTGTTCCTGTCCAAGACAAGAGAGGGAGAGCGGGGAGGTTAGAGAGAGAGATGGAGAGCACAGGGACAAGGAGAGGAGGCGGATCCCTTGGGGACGGACCCGATCCGGCAGCTGCGGGTAACGGACGGCGTCGGGAAGGCCATGGAGCGGTTCGATCGGCAGGCAGCCATGGCAGCTCTGGTTCCCTGTGAAGAAGAGCAAAAGGGAGAGATTAGTGAGAGGGGAAAACGGAGAAGGAACGGAAGAAATGAGGCAAGGCAGAAGAACGATGCGGCCTTGCTTGCTCCAGCTTGGACGGGGACGGGCGCTGCTGGTCTTCGGGAAGAATGAACGGGGGCGCGAGAGCTCGCCTCCATGGAGGTGCTCGAGAGGGAGGGGATCTAGGGAGAGGTGGAGGAAGGCAGGGGCGTCGGCCCTGCTGTGGCTTGTTGTGGTTGGGCGGCGGCGGAAAACAAGGGACTTGGTCGGAGAGGATTTGGATCGGGAGGAGATCCCGAGGAAGATGCTGCTGGCGGCGGCGCGAGAAGGGATGGATGGGACGGCTCCCCTAGAATTTAGGGTTGTACTGTTTAAATAAGTAGGTGGGTTAAGTTTAGGGGCTATTCGGTCCCTCCGATCGTAATCGGACGGCCCGGGATAAATAGGTTAGGGGAGTCCAAATAATGAACCAAAGATGTTTTAGGGATGTTTGGTGATGATCCGTACCCATCGGTCACGACAGCCCGGTTCGGGTTCGGGGAAGTCTCGGACGCGCACGCGAGGGAAACTGTGGGATGTGCTGATAGTCAAAGGGTCAGACAACAAAAGAATGGTTGGTCTGAGAAAGGCCAACAGAGGCAAGGAAGAAGCGGCAACCACGAACGGATGCAAGTTTTTAAAACATGACGGCAACGGAGTGCCGATGCAATGCGAATGATGCGATGATGAATGCAACAAAAAAATAAAACACACGGCGACAACGAAAAACATGGAAGGCGTCTGGAGCGTCGGTCTCGGGGTGTCACAAAACTCCCTCACTTACAAGAGATCTCGCCCCGAGGTCTAAGGATGGCACCGGAGAGAAGCGGAAGAGGAAGAGGTAAAACAAAGTTGCTTCTTTGACAAACGAATGAAATCATGAACCTTGAGAGGTTGAACAAATTGAAAGAAAGAATACAATGGAGAAGAACGAGATTGCAAACACTCCGTTAGCAAAGAGGAACAAGGAACATTATGAGAACCTTGTAGGTTGAAAGACATGAAATAAGAGCTTCACGAACTAAAAGAACATGACCACACTGGTATAATGAGATAGCCAAGGAACAAGAATGATAGAATTTGGCAGCACTCCGGTTGAAAATGGAAGGAATAGACATGAACTTGACAAGATGGGATGATACTTGACGAGAGCAACAACACAATACCTTCGAAAGTAATGAAAGAATGGAATGAAAATAATGGAGAAGAAAATAATATCTTCTACCACAATTGAATTTGGGAAGCATCCTTGCAAAGAAGGATTGAATGGAGTTGTTGGACAATCAACAACGAAAAGAATAAGCTTGTTGTGGTCTTATGGAAAACATCTCAAAATTATGAGTTGACCACCGGCCACTAATAGAAAACAATTGATTTGATTGAGAGCAACAAAGTGATTAAAAGCTTCTTCCACTGAGAAAAATAGGAGAAAACTTGGATCATGGATAATCACCACAAATAGCAACATTCTTTAGGGAAGGCTTTAGGTGAAATCTATACCAAGATAGCTCCAACTAAGAGATTGATGGGTTTAAATATCTCATTCTTGATAACTTGTGAATCATGAAACACGAAGGAAAATTGTCAAGAATGACATAACACCACCTCCAAAGATAAGGTAGAAGGAATTGCACTTTGGAATGCAAGATGAAGAATGCTTGAACTCCTCCAGCAAGAATCTTGACGATCATTTCGATAATGAAAGTAATCTTTGAAGAACCATCATGAAGAAACTCTCGAAGCACTCCGGATAGATAACAAGATGATCGCCACGAAAGAAAATTGAAAAGAACAAGATGAAGCCTTGCGATGATTTAGATGGAGCTTCATGACGAGACAACCAAGAAAACATGGAACTCCAAAAAGAAAGATGAATCACTTGGAATCGAGAATTTACTCATCATGAACAAACTCCGAAAGAAGGGACTAAATCATCTCGTGGAAATGAGAATAAGAATTATGTCATGATTACCCTTCATCAACTTAAATTGATGACAAGCAACGGATGGGCATGCTACTTATTCTTCTTGCAAGGATTGAGGAGAGATATAGCGCAAACTTGGGAAGTTCTTTAACGAATCACCGGTTGGAGTTTGAAAAGAACAAATGAATTGAAACAGTAACAAAGAAAGAGGAATCTTGAATGAACCACCATAAGAATTGAAAATGAAAGAAGAAAAGGGAACGAATCACCGAGAAGAATTAGAAAAAAATGAATGAAGATACTTGAGGGAGTTAGATGCAAGAGAACGAAGAGATCACAAGCTTACTAGAGAAACTTGAACGAAGCACGAGAAGAATTGGAGAACGAGAGCTGAAAGTTGAGAATGAGGAATTCTGAAATGATGGCCTTCGGATGATCTAGAAACGAAAACAACTCCTGAGATGCTTCGGATGGGTATCAAAAGAATTCTCACGATTGGAAACAATTATGAGGATGGCGTGAAGTTAGAACCATGAATCTTCAAGAGAACGGATATGAGTTGGAGGAAACTCTTCTTTGGTCTTTGACGCTGAGAAAGACGACGAGGAACACCACCATGAATTGTTGAAACACTCTGGAACAATGAACAAAGAAAGGTTGAGTGAAAGATGAAAATAATTTGGAAGCGATCTTGAAGGAGGCATCTGACTGATGAAAATTCATTCTTACGTCAAACTTTGGAAATAATTTGAGAATAACTCTGGAAAAAATTAGAAGAGCCAGGTAAGAACCTGGGAAAAGACCTGTGGGTTAGGGCCCACTCAAAAGAAACACCGTTGGAACGAATGCTTGAAAGAGAGATTGCACCGGTTGATTTGAATGGCTTGAATGAGATAACAACCTCGAAATAGTTTGAACAGATCTAGAATGGAAACACGAATCTTCTGAGATATTTTCTACACTCCGGATATGAATAGAGAGAGGTGAATGACTAAGAGGTGCACCGACATGAGGAAACATTGGAATCCAGGAAAGGAATATGATCAACAATGAGAGCTTGAATTTAGTCCACCGGAGAAGAAAAGAGAATGAAGAATGATTAACTAATGAACATCTTCATGAGAATCACCGGGTAAGAACATTGATTGAAAAGAATGAAGAGACTTCACATGAATAAAATGGATACTTGATTAAGAAGTCTGAGTCCTTGAATAAAAGGGTGGGAGGGTGGGAAAAATAAAGGAAACTTGGGACGGATGAAACGGACAAATCCTCAGGCTTCTCAACGGCATTCGTATGGAATAACTTGAAGAGAAGTGCACCAGTTAAAAAGGATTGACATGACAATTTCAATGATCCAGAAGGATTAGCACTCCCATAGAAATATGGGAACACCGCTTAGGAAAAGGTATGGAATCAACACTTGACATTGAAGCAACTAGAATACCACAACTCAAAACAAAACAAGGATTGGCTTGCAGAATAAGCCGAAACAAATACATATGATAGAGATTTCGTCCAAAGTGTTCGCGATGAGGCCCCACGGGCACGACGTACAGCAGACATCACGAATGACAAACAAGACGTCCCCGAATCAGCATAGCCAAGGATTCTTTAAGACGCCTCGCGACCACTGTAAATCAACCGTGAAAAACGAACCACTAGACGTTGGATCCCCAATCTCAAATCATACATCTGTTGGAAAGAAATCCTGGGTAACTACTTGAATTCCCACCTATGAACTCCCAAAACTTTTTGGTTATACAATCTGGTGTTGGGGATACAGGGAGGCACAAATATCTCACACAACTAACAAATCCTACACTCCAACTGTATCCATCTGTCAACACATAACCATGAAAATCTCGGAAATCATGTACCTCAGACCTTCAAAAGAACATCCCCTATACTAGATGTGGCAATACATCTGGTCGCTCTCCCCAGTAATGGGTGGTGCCAAACTACTCTCACCACAAAGAGTATAGAAGCGTTTTCGATGTCGGCGTCCTCAGGTATTCCAGAACTAAAACGATCGCTAATGTGACAAGAACCCCTTGGAGCTCAACTCCCTGGAAGAAGTCAAGTCAGATAGGAGGCACCAAGATAGAATTCCCGTCACACCGATATCGCAGCGATTCCAACAATACCCGCGTGATCCTAAAAAAAATTGAGTGAAAAAGGATAGTGATGGAAACAAAAACACCTACGTCACGATTCCTCACCAGAGCGACGAAGGGGACGAGGAGTAAAAAGAATTCCTACTCTCCGATATAACTAGACTCAAAATAGTTTTTTTCTAGACTCGACAACGGCAGCGGTTCGATCAATAAAGGGGGCTCCTAAGGTCGGTAAGGCTCTGATACCAACTTGTAGCGCCCAAGATGCAATTCTATCCCGATCACGTGATGAATTCATGATTGGGGCACAATCGCATTTCGAGCGCATAGGAAGGTGTATATCATTACAACATACCATGTACTGAATAGATGAGAATACAAGATACATGCTTACACTCGCCACAAGCTACAACATCAGTACAACAGTTCATCAATACATAGCAACCATCATACAGAAGAGCAGGATCCGACTACGTATGAAACCAAATGAAAAAGAAGAACGACATCCACCCTGCTAATCCCAGGCTCCCAACCCAGAACCTATCCCTTGATCGAAGAAGAAGAAGCAGAAAAACTCCAAAACAAGCAAGCATCACTCTCATGTCAGATCATCGCATTACCTGTACCTGCATCTGTTGTTGTAGTAATCTGTGAGCCATGAGGACTCAGCAATTCCATTACAATGCGTATCAAGACTAGCAAAGCTTAATGGGAATGGAATGGATAAGTGGTGAGGTTGCAGCAAGCACTAAGCATTGTATGGTGGCTAATTTACGAGTACAAGAATAAGAAGAGAAACTACGCATAACGGTCGCAATCTAGTAATGATCAAGAAGTGATCCTGAACTACTTATGAGTCAAACATAACCCCACCGTGTTCTCTTCTCGAACTCACTAGAAAAGAGACAGTCACGATTACGCACGCGGTTGGTGTATTTTATTTCGGATCTAGTGCCAGGTTCTCTACAACCGAATATTAAAAATTCCCATCTGCCACATAACCGCGAGCACGGCTTTCGAATGTTTAAACCATGCAGGGGTGTCCCAACTTAGTCCATCACAAACACTCACAATCAGCGGAGGGAAATCCTCCATCCTGGAACAACCCGATCAAAGTCGGAATCCCGGTTCAAAAGACATTTCGACAATGGTAAAACAAATCCAGCAAGACCTCCCGACGTGCCGACACCCTGATAGGAGCCGCGCGTATCTCGTCTCAGGCCACGATCAGATGGGTCAAGCTATGAGTAAAACCAGACCTTGAGTTTCCCCGTGGTGGCACCGCAGGTTGCCTTGTTTGGACCAACACTGATGAGGAGCACTGGCCCGGGTTGTTGATTAATTATACTCAGGGTTCGGAAAGTCCCGATGCAAGTTTTAGTTGTTATTAGGCAAATGGTAAAACCAAACTTGGGCCTTGCTGGAAAAGCTTTATTCAAAGCAAACTGTCAAGGGGGGCCCATAAACCCCGACCTTGTTAGGAACGCAAAACCAAGGAACATAACACTGGTATGACGGAAACTAGGGCGGCAAGAGTGGAATAAAACACCAGGCAAAAGGCCGAGCCTTCCACCCTTTACCAAGTGTATAGATGCATTAATTAAATAAGAGATATTGTGATATCCCATGATATCCATGTCCCAACATGGAACAACCTGCACTGCACCTGCAACTAGCAACACTATAAGAGGGGCTGAGCAAAGCGGTATCATAGCCAAACAACGGTTTGCTAGGAAGGTGGAAAATGTTAGAGGCTGTCATGGCAATTTGGGAGGCTTGATAAACAAGTGGTAGGTAGCGCGACATAGCGATAGCATCGAGACAACTAGCATAGCAAAGATAGTAGTGAGATCCAAGGTGACAGTCATCTTGCCTGAAATCCCGCTAGGAAGAAGACCGAATCCATGAAGTAGACGAACCAACGTAGTCGAACGGATCCTCACAATTGCAACATAGCCGGAACTATCAAGGAGAAGAACAACCGGAAGGAAGCAAACAACACGGTAAACCAACAAGCATAAACATGGCATGATGCACAGTCAAGTATGATGCATGTCTGGATTAATGAGGCATGGCATGGCAAAGTGCAACAAACAATACTACAAATTAAGTGGAGCTCAATATGCAACGAGTTGCACATTGACGAAACACCACATTCAATTATTTAGTTTGCTCTCGTTTATGCTACCCAACAATATTAAATGTTGTTAAACAAGGCAAGAGGTGAAGCATGAGTAAACTATTTATCTAGGCAAGTTCAAAAGAGGCCGGAAACAACAAACAACAATTCCGGAAAACCCCCATGTGCATATTTCGAATTTGCTATGGTTCTTCCCTATACACAATTTTAGAGTTGTTAAACATGCAAAGCAAGTGCATCATGTTAATCTATGCATTTTTCTAGACAAGTTGCATATAAATTCTATTAAATTCGGAGCTACGGTTAATTAGTTATGAAATAAATCATTTTAGCATGACATCTATGCAAATTAATGCAAACAGCAAGTTTAAACTTTTTAAACATGCATGAAAGTTGCAAATTATTAACCTACATGAAAATCTAAGCATTTTACATATATAAAGCATTTGAATCCGATGCACGGTTATTTAGGTGTGAACAATGCAAGAATAATGGCATTTCTGTAATATGCATGTCCAGGATTTAATGACAAATTCGTAGCGCAGAAAAAAAACAACTCACGGGCCGAATCCATGCACTGGGCCAAAACAGGACATGGGTGCTGGGGTGCTCACCTAGCTGGGCTCGGCCCAGGTCGGTGGAGGTGTGAGCTGGGCCGCGGTCAACGGGCGAAGGAGAGGCTGGCACGCTGGGCCTTGGCGCGGGATGCGGTCAACGGGCGCAGGCGATCGAAGACAAAGGGGACTTGGCGCTCGGGTCATCCTCGACCTCGCTTGGGCTACCACACGCAGAAGCAGGGGAGGCAGAGGCGAGATGCAGAGGAGCGGCGGCGGCGAACTTGGCGCGCGAGGCGACCTCCGATGATGCGTGGACGGCTGGGATGGATGACGGGGTGTGGATCCGGTCCCCGGAGATGGATCTGGATGGTGGGGCCCGACGAGCTCGAGCTCTGGGCGCCATGGCACCGTTGTTCCTGTCCAGGACAAGAGAGGGAGAGCGGGGAGGTCAGAGAGAGAGATGGAGGGCACAAGGATAAGGAGAGGAGGCGGATCCCTCGGTGACGGACCCGAGCCGGCAGCTGCGGGTAACGAACGGCGTCGGGAAGGCCATGGCGCGGTTCGATCGGCAGGCGGCCATGGCGGCTCTGGTTCCTTGTGAAGAAGAGCAAAAGGGAGAGATTAGTGACAGGGGAAAACAGAGAAGGAACGGGAGAAAGGAGGCAAGGAAGAAGAATGATGCGGCCTTGCTTGCTGCGGCTTGGACGGGGACGGGCGCTACTGGTCTTCGGGAAGAACGAATGGGGGCGCGAGAGCTCGGCTCCATGGAGGTGCTCGAGAGGGAGGGGATCTAGGGAGAGGTGGAGGAAGGCAGGGGCGTCGGCCTCTGCTGTGGCTTGCTGTGGTTGGGTGGCGGCGGAAAACAAGGGACTTGGTCGGAGAGGATTTGGACCGGGAGGAGATCCCGAGGAAGATGCAGCTGGCGGCGACGCGAGAAGGGATGGATGGGACAGCTCCCCTAGAATTTAGGGTTGGACTGTTTAAATAGGTAGGTGGATTAAGTTTAGGGGCTATTCGGTCCCTCCGATCGTAATCGGACGGCCCGGGATAAATAGGTTAGGGTAGTCCAAATAATGAACCAAAGATGTTTTAGGGATGTTTGGGGATGATCGGGACCCATCGGTCACGACAGCCCGGTTCGGGTTCGGGGAAGTCTCCGACGCACATGCGAGGGAAACTGTGGGATGTGCTGAGAGTCAAAGGGTCGGACAACAAAAGAATTGTTGGTCTGAGAAAGGTCAACAGAGTCAAGGAAGAAGCGGCAACCACGAACGGATGCAAATTTTTAAAACATGACGGCAACGGAGTGCCGATGCAATGTGAGTGATGCGATGATGAATGCAACAAACAAATAAAACACGCGGCGATAACGAAAAATATGGAAGGCGTCTGGAGCGTCAGTCTTGGGGTGTCACAACATTATCTTCTAGAAGAATTTCTTTAAAAAGACCTAACATCTCTGTGAAGCCCTTGTTTGATAGACCGTTTGCTGCTTTAAATCTGAGAAGCGTCAGGGTGGCACTCAACCTGGAATATTTCTTTTTGCAACCTAGACACAATTCTTTCTTGGAGTCCGCATCAATGGTTGGCAAATCCTTGTACCCAATCATATCCTTTTTTGGGCCCTTGAAATCTGCAATCATAGCAGCAAAATCTGGCATATCAAGATCGTCGTCATCTGCGTCGCCGTCTTGGTTTTCTAGTGGGCGTTTCGGCTTTCCAGTGTTCCATTGGTAGCTTGACGCCTCTGCCCCGATGTTAGATTCAACATCCATGTGACACTGACCAGGGTTTGGCATCTCACAGCCCTGGGTATATTCATCCATGACCTACTCTTCACCGTTTCTGGTCCAACGTGTATGTCCATCCATGAATCCCCAACAGAGTAAGTGCCACTGGACATATGCAACTTCACGTGACTCTGTATTGGCACAATGCGTACATGGACACAGGATGTAATCTGCATCACCAATTCTCCTCTTTGTACTTTCAGCCAAATTCATGAACTCTGTCATGCCACTGATAAAATATGTGGTTCTCCGATTCTTCATCCATTGAGATCATTCCATCTGCACCACACGAATGGTTTAAAAACAAAACAACAACATTAATACACGGATTAACTGATGCCCAAAGATGCGTGCATAAATCACAAGGTTTTATTTTCATAATTACTGAGGGTGCTCCATATTGTTATCCAGACATGCAATGACAAAAATTAATGGCCAGTCAATTTACACGCAGAGTACTACATTGCTACCCTTAGGAATTGAATACCTTAATTAAGCCACTTACGAAAAGAATACCTTAATTAATTAGCCACACGGCAACCTCCACCCAGCAGATAGAGAAGCGTGATGCGGCGGCACGCCAAGACAGCAGGGTCGAGGAGCAAAGCTTAGTGCGGCTGCCGCCTGAAGTTCGACCTCCACTATCCCGCCATCGACCGCGATGGCTGTGCTCCAAACACGCCGCCACTGACCTCGATGGTTGAGCTCCTCCTATCTCCCACCGCAGACCGAGGATTGACCTCCTATGACGCCACCATCGCCCACCGACCGAGGATTGACCTCTTATACGGTAGCCGCTGCCTAGGCCGCCGCTGCTGCCATATCTATCTGCAGAGCAGCTGTTTTATTTTTTGGATATCCGCAGAGCGGCTCTTTACACGGTATCACTGTAACTCAATTATATGTACAGGGTAGTACATCACATACAGTTATGTCACGGCAACCGTGTCTCACCTACGTTGTCTTCTCACATGGTTTGGTGCGGAAATCGTGTGTGAAGTTGTAATGCCTAACACAAACGACATGTATACACAGTGTACCGTATACAACATATAGTGCCATAAGTAGTTCCCGACCGTTAGCTTATCCCCACAGTTTCCCCATTTCCCCCAAATCCCTAGATAGCCTCCAAATTCCCTCGCGTGGCGCTGACATTGGGGGAATGCGGACGAGTGGTGCTGATGGTTTCGGTGCGGCTGCTCCTGCTCATATCACCGCTCTCGGCAGTGCCGCCACGACGGCGGTCGCCGCCGAGCACTTGCCTAAGGTCATCAGAAGGTTGGTGTACTACGGATCCGAATCGTCCTGTCAGGTTCCAATTTATCCTGATCTTTTTTAGCATGTCCAAAGTAGCTCCTTGCTAATCCGTCTTGAATGACCCCCCCCCCCTAGGAAAGCGATCTGCCGCCGGATCCAGAGCATGACTCCAGACTCCCGCAACACAAGTTTGACTCCGAGTTTTGCGCCACCGAGAAGTACCAAAAGCTGAGTTGTGTGCACGGGCACACTCCCGCTCAACATGTATGCATAGAGGGATTCGACATTGGCAGGCAGTTTCTCAGTTGCCCCTTAGAGTTAATGCCACCGCTCATCCTGAATACTATTTAACATTGGCAGGGATATGAGGCTTGTGCCTTTGTTTACTGGTTGGATGAAGAATGGCATGGCAGGGCTCAGAGTGTTATCACCAAGCTCGCAGAAGATAACGTAAATCTGAAGAAGAAACTGGCTGATCTGGAATGTACAATCAGTACGATCAAGCAAGAAAGAATCAATCACAGGCAATAGACAAAAGCAAGAGACAAGAAGGAACTAGCATGTGTAGTTGTGGTTGTCGCATTAGCCATGTTCTATGCACTGTTTGCAATGATGATTAGGGGTTTTGTTTGACAGTATTGCTAAAGCACATCTAGATGTGCTCTAAGTAATGCACATCTAGGTCCTATGCCATTGATGTTAAACGAAGATTTGTGCAGATATTTTCCTTTGTATTTTTTTCTTTTCCTTTGTAGTTTGATTATTACTGGCTTCATCAATAAGAAGAGCTCAATGTATTGCTTGCCAACTGTCCTACTCCGTTCGTATCGGTACCGGTGCGTAATCCCAAAACTCGATCCTAGTTTTTGTCCAGAAAAAAGAAATCAGCCAATAGGAGTCCTGCGGCTAGTATGCATTCAATGACTTCAGACTACTTAGCATAACATGCATGCAATGGTCAATTCTCTACACGCAATGGTATTGAATACCAAATGCTAATCATCAAGTTCTCTCGTTTTTCTCCCACCTAGGTCGCCAGTACGAAGGGAATAGAAGTACTACAAAAAATGCTTGTTTCATATTTGGACGCTCCAATGCGTGTGCGTAATTAATTATCACATTGAGAACCGCGCAACCTCGGGAATTTGGAGCGACTGGGTACAAATAATTGCGGTTGATTATATCAGCGGTTAGATAATACGTCAACCCCCGCTTCAATTGGCATTCCTCTTCTCTGCATACCCCACTTAAGTGTCCACCGTCTTCATCGTCCCCGGCAGGGCGCGCTACACACTTGCACACACTCTGCAATCTCGCTTTCTCGTGGTTTTTATATGACCGCAGCCATGTCGAGCGACAGTGAGGAGGACAGTTCTGCCAGCAGTCTGGCGCCCAATGATAGGTCAACATCGGAATCATCCTGCTCGTCTTCCATTAGTCTGGCGTCGAGCCCAGACCTCGATTATATCCGGATCATGAAAGGGACGCCGCCTCCGGAGTCGTCAGACGACAACCACATGGATGAGGAGCCATCGGAGGACGAAGAAGAGGATGACGATGATGATGAGGAGGAATGGTCGAACAAGGAGGACGACGACGATGACAGCAACGACGATGACGATGGCGGCGGTGATGAAAAGCCAACGGTCAGCGGCAAGAAGCATTCTCGCCAAGACAATGTTTCAGGGCCATCCAACAACAACAACAACAACAAGAAGGACTAAAGTAAGCAGACTATACATATCTTTGTGTCCGTTCGCTCATATTAATTCGGTATCTCTGTTTATCCTGTCAATCTCATCGCAGACGGTTAGTAATATGTATTCAACAGAGATGCTCTACATTATCGCCCATAGGTTGGTTTCTTGAACTGTGTGCCCTGACGAGCACACAATTCACAAAAAAAGACCGTATGGGCTATCTATAATGATCGCACACAATTCTGATTACAGACCTGTTTGCTGGGTATCACACACATCTTGTTACGCCGGATCGTTTGTGTTCAACTCGATCATCGCAAACAGTTCATCTGAGCGAACTGTATGCCGTATATCGCACACACCTTGATATGGCTGCCCATTTTTGTTGTTTTGTCTCATCACAAACAGTTCGTATGGATCAACCGTATGCCCCGCATCGCACACACAACTAAAATCGGAACCGTGTTTGATGTATCCTTCATCGCAAATGTTTTGCATCTTTTTGATGGTTTTTTACATCACCGTTTGTGATTAATGCATCGCACACAGTTTCGTCAAAGGGTCTCTATCATAGTGTCGCATTAGCAGCATCTTGCAGTAGTGTTACTCTGCCGTTCCAACTAAATTTGCATGTGCCACCTCTAATCATTCAAATAAACATCTGTTTTGTGTGCCTGTACCACTCATGGAGCGACGGGGCGGTTAATATCTTCCATGCTAAGTGGGTTACTCTCATGATGGGTGTTTATTCACTTGTGATTGCATGAGAGAGGTTGGTATTTGGGATGCCCAGTCCTGTAATTGAAAATAAAGAAAATATAGTAAAACAAACTCCCCCGTAAAGTTGATTGTTTGGAGGGCACCCGAGGATTCGACTAGCCATGGCTTGTGTTTGTATGGTTGAGGGGGAGTAAACTTTACCTTTCCACTTGGGAACCGCCGATAATGTGTTTACATGGAAGATATTGAAATCCTTTGTCGTGACGTTGACAGGAAAAGCACGCCTCTCAAAATGTATTCATCTCTGTTTTAAGCTTCGAGCTCTAGCACCTCTGCAAATCTGTGCTTCCCTCTGCGAATGACGCCGTGATCGAATTTCCAAGTCTTCCTAGGAGGATATGGCATATGGACATGGGAACCACATCACAGTCAAATGTGTCTTCGTACACACCAATCTTGAAAGACACGAGAACAGTGTGCTCCACATGAATGGTGCCCGAGTCTCTTAACCATTGGATCTTGTATGGGTGAGGGGGCTTCTTCTTGACCAATTGTAGCTTGGAACATAGCTCGTCGCTTGCCAAGTTGTGGCAACTTCCACTGTCGATGATAACCTTTGACGAAACACCCATTGATGCCGCTTTGGTATGGAAGATATGGCATCGTTGATCCTCATCTTGATGGTGTTGAAGTTTCAAGACCTAGGAGACAACTAGAGTGGGGCTCGCATCATTTTCACAAAAGACTTGATTGTCTTCATCTTCATTCACTTGATAATGCATGGCCACATGCTCAAGTGCTTCTATTTCTTCTTCGCTCATGGAGTCGTAGGTGCCGTCATCATTGGCAATCATGGTGCGCCATGGTGGGCACTCAAATGACTTGTGGCCTCAGCCCTTGCAAGTGAAACATTGGATGGAGCTTGTCTTGGTAGACTCATCCGTTGTAGTCATAGAGGACGTAGCTCTTGGCTTGGAGTTTCTTGTAGTAGGAGGCTGGCTCGAAGATGTCTTAGGCTTCTTGTAGCTTGACTTGTCACCGGTGCTTGGTGAAGCTCGAGTCATTGTACAAGGTGTCGTAGTCATTGTAGGTTGAGTGTATGAACTGTAGGACTTGGAAGTGTACTTGGCGTACTTTAGATCATCTTGCACTTGTCGCTCTGCCTTGGTAGTGATACATGACAAACGTATCTACTTCTCCAAGCACTTTTGATCATGTTTTGGACTCTAATTTGCATGATTTGAATGAAACTCACCTGGACCGACATTGTTTTTAGCAGAACTAGCATGGTGTTATTTTTGTGCAGAAAATTAAAGTTCTGGGTTTGGGCTAAAAATTTATGGAGACTATTTTTAGAATATATAAAAATTATGGGCATAGAAAACTACTGGAGGGGGCCACCAGAGAGACACAAGCTCAGGGGGTGCCCCCCTAGGGTGCTCCCTATGAGCTCGTGTGTCCCACAGACCTCCGTTAGCCCAAGCTCCAACTCTATAAGTATCATCTCACGGAGAAAAAAAATAGAGAGAAGCAACCATCGCGTTTTATGATACGGAGCCGCCGCCACTCCTATTCTTCATCGGGAGGGCTGATCTGGAGTCCGTTCGGGGCTCTAGAGGGTGGAATTCATCGCCGTCGTCAGCATGAACCCTTCTTCATCAACAATTCCATGATGCTCACCACCGGGAGTGAGTAATTCCTTCATAGGCTTGCTGGACAGTGATGGAGTTGGATGAGATTTGTCATGTAGTCGAGTCAATTTGTAAGGGCTTGATCCCTAGTATCCACTATGTTCTAAGATTGATGTTGTTATGACTTTGCTATGCTTAATGCTTGTCACAAGGGACCGAGTGCCATGACTTCAGATCTAAACCTTCTATGTTTTCATGGATATATTTGAGTTCTTGATCCTATCTGCTAGTTATATGCACTTGTTATTGTTCTGATCCATAGACCCCAAAGTGATAATAGCTGGGATACTCTCTGGGGATGACTGTAATTCAAGGAGTTCATGTATTCACCATGTGTTAATGCTTTTGTTCTGGTTCTTTATTAAATGGAGGCCTTAATATCCCTTAGTTTCCTTATGGACCCCGCTGCCATAGGAGGGTAGGACAAAAGATGTCATTCAAGTTCTAATTATAAGCACATATGACTATATACGGAATACATGCCTGCATTTAATTGATGAATTGGAGCTATTGTGTATAGCTCTAGGTTGTGACTGTTATATGATGAATATCATCCAACACAAATCTCCATCGCTAATCCAATACCTACGCTTTTCTCATATTGATCTTTGCTAAGTTACTACTGCTGCTGCTGTTACAATCGCTACAAACGGTTACTATTAGGGTTCCTGTTACTATTGCTAATGTTACTGCTGCTATCAAAACGATCAAACTAGTGTGCTACTAAACACTTTGCTGCAGAGATATGAATTGGCAAGTCAACTGCTAAGGCTCATAAATATTCTTTGGCTCCCTTTGTGTCGAGTCAATAAATTTGGGTAAAATACTACCCTCGAAGACTTTTGCGATCCCCTATACTGCTGGCTTATCAGGCAGCTTGGTGCACTATCTCGAGGAGGTTGGTGTATGGTTGGAAATCAGCGATTTTCTTAACGGGATGGTTGAGTCCATTCATGAAGCGTGACATTGTTTGCTCCTCATCTTCCTTGATGTTGCCTCGTATCATGGCAATCTCCATCTCTTGGTAATAGTCCTGAACGGACTTTGTGCCTTGCTTGAGGAGTTGCAACTTCTTGAAGAGATCGCGGATATAGTGTGTAGCCACAAAATACGCTCTCATGACCTCCTTCATTTGATTCCATGTAGTGAAGGGTGGGTCGCCTTTCTCTCGGCGTCGCTCGATGATTTGCTCCCACCAAATGAGAACATAGTCTTGGAACACAAGTGAGGCCATGTGGCACCCCGACTCAGAGCAACCGGTTTGCCTTGCATTGCCAGCCCAGAGATCAAGTCTTCTGGCAACACACAACAGATTGGTATAGAAATACAACCGCTTTATTGATACTAGCGGAACATAGAGTTTAACATTACATTGCGAGGCCAAGCAGCACACTCGGTGCTGCTGAACATATGTACATTATTTAGTAGACATGAGCAGGGGCCTCGATATCATGATAAGACTACACGGCAGCGAAACAATGATGTAGAAGGACTCCATCTCACAGGGACACTAATGTGGACATGGTCTAGACAGCGATGCGATATGCAGCTCCAACTCCAGTATGATTTCTCCTGAAACTGGCATGACATGCCAGGTCAGTACATTGAATGTACTTGCAAGCTCACGCAAACAAAGCAACAATGGCAAACAACAACAATGATATTTAAGCAGGTTTAATGCAAGCATGTAACATGCTACTCATGAAGTGATCGTGCTCATAATAGGGCCTTTCAGACCAGCTTACCATCTCGGTTACCTTGTAACCACGAACCTCATCATATCAAGGTGATCACTCCCGGATCACAACCAAAACCATCTCGATGGTCTCAACAACTTTACCAACATAAACAGTGCCACAAGTATTCAATTAGTGTGCAAGTTTAATATTTTTGTTGATCCACGGTGTGACCTACTACGAACTTGTGTCCATGACTGAGGATGCGGCTATCGATAGATTATACACACTCTGCAGAGGTTAGCACACTATACCCACACCATGGAACCCATGGCCTCGGACTACCATTTAGGTGGACCAACGGCGTTCCGACAGAAGCAGTCTATTGCCATGACACTCTCCCAGCCACTCCGACCAACTCCCCTTTGGGCTAAGTCCTGGGTGGCCCCGATGTCAACTTGTGACATCCAACGGCCACGGTCGTGGAAAAACACTCATCCCAAATGGGGAGGTACCAAAACAACTACGGGCACACAAGGTTATACCTGCCTACCGGGCCAGGGTAGCGCCAGCGCATAACCTTCCCTAGTTGGAGGCACCGGTGAGAGGCATAACAACAGACCGAGAAAGGGCCCCCCTCATAAAGGCAAATGTGGTTGCACTTTGGGAAGCTCGATTCGGTGGCACCATGATTCGATCAACAACTAGTTCAAGTTGGTTAATTATCAGGTTTCAACTTGCAAATAATTTTACCAAGTCATAGTATGCCATGAAAATGCAATGACAACTTATGCATTACTTTTAACATAATCTCGATATTGACTAAATCAAGCATAATGTCATATTTACTCTACTGCATAAACTTAACCATCCAACTACAATGCTACTGCTAACAGAATAATCACAGCAAGAACATGCAACTAGCATCAAAATTTATATGAATTTTCTATATGCATTTAAAATGATCATATTCAAGTGAAAACCATAGTTATTGAAATGACATTCTTGAAAATATTTGTGATGGCTTGCCTTAGTGCAGAGGAGGGTCACACTCCCTCTGGTGATCTTCAAGGCAAGTTTCTTCCTCTGAAAATAATTAAAATAGCAAAAAGAAAATGTCACATAACACTGTTTAATTCACCAGAAAATAATCACAGCAAGCAAAAATCTCATATTTTGCATGCTGATAGAAAATTTCAACACAAAACCAATGCAAAAAGAATCAGGTCATTTGGACTTATAGAATAGAAGTTATAGCTGGTCAAAGTTGAGTCAATTTTCTGAATTAAATTAGATTTTTCAGAAAATTAGAGAGGGGTGACGTCGATGGCGTATTTCAGAAACGTGCCTCCACTTATACCACTTCGGCGGGCGCTCAGTGAGGCTGACGGGCGGGTGCCACTGGCAGGGTTAGGGGAGAGGGAGAGAGAGAAACAGAGGAGGGTGGCTCGTCGCCGGCATTTCTCCGGCGAGGAGAGGTCAGCTACCGCCGGTGAGGGGATGGGTGGATGCGCAAGACTATGGCGAACTTGCACGTACCCGTAGCTCGGTGAGAGGTGGACGGACGAGGTCGGCGTGGTCGTCTCCAGCGGCTACAGCGGGCGGAGGTCGTCAGAGAGGAAGACGCCGGCATCATGAGGTCGTTCCAGTGGCTCCAGATGCACCAGCTAGGACCAGTGGACCACCAGGAACATGCCTGAGCAGTTGGTGGAGGACGAGGGGCACCGGAGGAAGCAGAACACTGAGGCAGGATCGGCAGTGAGCTCCAGAGTAGAACGGCGGCCAGAGGCCCACCTGGCCTGGCCGCGGCTATCTAGAGGAAGTGTGGGTGCCAGAGGAGTGGGGTGGTGAGGAGAAACAAGCTCGGGGGGGGGTCCTATTTATAGGCGTTGCCGGGGAGGGGATCGAGAGCGCCGGTGAGCTCTCTGGAAGAGGTGCACGGCGACGAGGGACGTCAGAGAGAGAGGGGGGGAAGGATCCACGGCTCACGCGGCCACTGTGGGAGGACGAGGACGAGCACATGGCGCGGGTGGAGACGAGCACAGGGGCACGGGCGCACTGTGCACTTGGCCGTGTTGTGCCCGTGCTCACTGCGGTGAATTCTGGCGTCGGTGAGCGGTAGGGAGGGGTCAAGGGCGATGAGTCGAGGCAGCAGGCGCTTGGTGGCGATCTGGTTTGGCCTCGGGCGTGCGCACGAGCGAAACAGAGGCGTTGGTGGCACCCAGAGCGCGCCGAACAACTGCCTGGCATCGTGTCCACACGCAGTCACCATGTGAACTCTGGCATCTCGCGACGCCGAGCATTAAATTCATGTTTGGGGTGTTGTCTTTGCAAGGCTAGGTCGATCCAAGCATCTAAGTTAAAGCCAGGTCGACTGGGTGAGACTGTAGCCTCTTGGCATGTTTCTGGACAGAAACTTGGGAGCATAATAGAGAAGAATCTATAGAGAGTTAAGAGCTGAGTTTTGGTGGTTAAGGGTTACTTAGGAGGGTAATGAAGCCCTAAAAATTTCAGCTCCATTGGATCAAGGAAAAATGCACTTCCTTCACAACATGCCTTTTCTGCACAAAAAAGAAAATATTTTCTTAAGAAAAAATATTCCAAATAACCATGAAATATTTTTGCCCAGGGAGGTGTGCCAAGGTCCAAAGAATATTTAGGAATTTTCTCAGATTTTTGTCGGCAAGAAAAATGAGGGTTGCTATGGAGCAGAAGTGACTGAAGTGGTGTTTCAGAGAGAAAATGAATATTTTTCATTTAAGAAATATATTACCATGGCCATATTTTGATATATCAGAGAGAAAGAGATGAGTTTGAGAGTGAGATGAGTCACTTGGGTGAAAATCAAAGAAATGCCCAAGTGATTAAGTCCAAATGAGTTGATTCAAACCTCAAATTCAAACCAAAAATGCAATAAAATCCAGAAAAAGAAAAAGGGAAAAAACCAGGGTGTCACAAACCTCCCCCCTTAGGATGAATCTCGTCCTCGAGATTCGGTTGCTCAGGAAACAATTCAGGATATGCTGTCCTCAAAAAGTCTTCTCTTTCCAGGTAGCTTCACTCTCGGTATGGTGTTCCCACCGCACCTTGTAAAACTTAACCGACTTGCTGCGGGTGACTCTTTCCATCTCATCAGATATTCGGAAAGGTTTCTCTTCATATGTCAGGTACTTAGCAAGCTCTATTTCTGCCATATCAGTCCGTTTCTCAGGTGGTGAGATACACCTTCGCAATTGTGATACGTGGAAGACATTATGTATCTCTGACAGTTCCGAGGGAAGTTCCAATTGATATGCCACTGTGCCAACCTTGGACATAACTGGAAATGGGCCAATATACCTTGGTGCAAGCTTTCCCCGAGTCTGAAATCTCTTGACTCCTTTCATAGGTGTGACTCGGAGGTAAACATATTCACCAGGTTCAAAACTGATCTGTCGGTACTTGGAATCATAATAACTCTTTTGTCAGGATTTGGCCAACTGCATTCTGTCTCGGATTTCCCTGACTTGCTTCTCGGCTTCCATCATCAAGTCAGTCCCAAAAATACGACTGTCTCCGGTCTGGGACCAGTTTAAGGGGGTACGGCACTTGCGTCCATACAAGGCTTCATATGGTGCCATCTTGAGGCTGGCTTGATAGTTGTTGTTGTAGGAAAACTCAGCGTAGGGTAAGCTGTCTTCCCACTTGGGTCCTTGAGCGAGAGCACATACCCTGAGCATGTCCTCGAGTATTTGATTTACTCGCTCCGTCTGACCATCTGTCTGAGGGTGATAAGCTGTGCTATACTTCAATGATGTCCCCAAGGCTTGGTGAAGACATGGCCAGAATGCCAAGGTAAAAAGGGATCCTCGATCTGAGGTGATAGTTCTAGGTACGCCATGCAAACTGACGATTCGCAACACACAGAGTTGATCCTGTTGATTTGCACGGTATGTGGTCCAGATAGGAATGAAATGGGCCACCTTGGTCAGCTTGTCCACCACGACCCATATAGCGTTGTTTCCACGAGGGGTGGTTGGAAGACCGGTAATAAAGTCCATGCAGACATCGTCCCATTTCCATTGTGGAACGGGCAAAGGTTGAAGTAGCCCGGCGGGGTTTTGATGTTCCGCCTTAACCCTATTGCATATATCACAGCAGGCGACGAAGTATGCAATATCCTTCTTCATTCCATCCCACCAAAACATTTGCCTGAGGTCCTCGTACATTTTGGTACCTCCAGGATGGATCGAGTATGAGGATTCATGTGCTTCCTTTAATATCTTCTCCCTCAACTCTTCTACTTTGGGTACACATATTTGTCCTCGAAATCGTAGGGTACCCTGCTCATCCATCAGGAAATCTTGAGTCTTGCCGTCTTTTATCCGGGTGACTTGGTGTTGCAAGAGCGTATCTCCTGACTGAGCTTTGCGAATTTCTTCTTCTAGAGTGGGAGTGACTATCATCATATTGGTGCAATTAGTCACAACAATGATTAGATTGAGCTGGGCCATTTCTTCTTGTAGCTCGGGTGGCAAAGATGTCATTAATGCATTGACTGTGACTGGCTTGCGACTAAGAGCATCTGCGACCACGTTAGCTTTACACGGGTGATAGTTTATCCCGAGGTCATAATCCTTGACCAACTCAAGCCATCTCCTTTGTCAGAGATTTAAATCAGGTTGCGTAAATATGTACTTGAGAATTTTGTGGTCTGTGAATATTTGGCACCGCTTGCCAATAAGATAATGCCTCCAAATTTTTAAGGCATGCACAACGGCTGCTAGTTCCAAGTCATGAGTAGGATAATTTCCTTCGTGTGGTCGTAGCTGTCTGGATGCATAGGCCACAACCTTGTCATCTTGCATGAGTACGCATCCTAGGCCCTTTCGAGATGCATCGCAGTACACATCAAAGCTTCGATAGATGTCTTGGAGTGTCAACATGGGTGCTGAGGTCAAACGAGTCTTTAATTCGTTAAAGCTCTTTTCACAATCTTCTGACCATATGAACTTTTGGTCTTTCTTGAGCAGTTATGTCATGGGTTTAGCAATCTTCGAGAAGCTTTCAATAAATCAACGGTAATAACCAGCAAGCCCTAGAAAACTTCTGATTCCAGTCACTGACGTGGGTGCTGGCCATTTTAGCACATCCTTAATCTTGCTTGGATCCACAGCTATTCCTTCAGGAGAGAGTATGTGCCCCAAAAATCTGACTTGCTTAAGCCAGAATTCACACTTGCTGAATTTTGCATATAACTGGTGGTCACGAAGCCTTTGCAATACTGCTCGGAGATATTGTTTATGCTCTTCTTCTCCCTTGGAGTAAATGAGGATATCGTCGATAAAGACCACCACAAATTTATCCAAGAAATCCATGAACACTTTGTTCATCATATGCATGAAGAATGTAGGAGCATTAGTTAACCTGAATGACATGATTGTGTATTCATATAGACCGTAACGAGTGGTGAATGCGGTCTTAGGAATATCTTCTTTCCTGATCTTGAGTTGATGATACCCGGTCCTTAAATCAATCTTGGAAAAGATTTCAGCTCCATGCAGTTGATCGAACAAATCATCAATTCTGGGGAGCGGGTATTTGTTCTTGATAGTAACATCGTTGAGCTGACGGTAGTCTATACTTATTCGGAGACTACAATCTTTCTTGTTCACGAATATGGCAGGTGACCCCCAGGGCGAAGAACTGGGGCAGATGTATCCTTTCTTGAGCATCTCATCAAGTTGTTTCTTTAGCTCAACCAGTTCGGATGAAGGCATCCGGTAATATTTCTTGTATATGGGTGCCATTCCTGGCACGGGATCAATGGCAAACTCGAGTTCCCGGTCTGGTGGAATTCCTGGTAATTCTTCAGGGAATACATCTGGAAACTCACTGACCATTGGTATTAATTCCACATCTGAGGATATTGCTGTAAAAACCATTTCCTTCTTAGGCATGGTTCTATGAGCCACAAACCTTGCTGTCTGTCCTGCCGGATTTGTTATTGTAACTTGCCTTGTTGCACAATTTATGCAGACTTGATGCTTTGTCAACCAATCCATTCCCAAAATGACATCCAGCCTTTCGGATTCAATGACTACCAGTGTGGCAGGGAACATGACTCCAAGAATCCATATTTCCAAGTCACGGCATACCAAATTTGTTTTGAGCATGGATCCCGGGGATTGCACCATCATTATTTTCTCAATAATAGAGCAAGAAAACTTGTTTTGGGCAACAAAACTCCACAAAATAAAGGAATGGGAAGCCCCCGAGTCGAATAAAATTATTGCGGGTATGTTATTAACAGGAAACATACTGATGACCACTTCGGGGTTTTATTGGGCTTCTTCGGTGGAGAGATGATGCACCTGGCCTTGGATCAGCTCCTCCACAGTGTATGATTCCATGTGGTTGACATGAGAGTTGAGGGGTGCATTCGGCTTGTTGTTTTTGGGACACTGTTTTGCATAATGCCCGGTCTGCCCACAAGAGAAACATGCATTGCTGCGTTGGGAGTCTTCTCAGATAGGATTGGCCACAATGTTCTTGACTTGGTTGTTGGTCTTGTTGGTATTCTGCTGCCAGGTTGGTTTAAACTCAAACTGTGGCTGGTGCCAGGTACGAGCCTTCTGAGTTGGTTGTCCATCCTTCTTGGGCTCGAACTTGCGTTTATGCTCATTATACACTAGCTTACTGTTGTGAGCCAGCTTGTGTTCCCTTTTCTGCTATAAGGGCCTTGTTTACCAAAGTTTGAAAGCCGGGGAAGTCGAACATGCTGAGTGTGCATCGGAGGTGCTAATTGAGTCCTCCAAGGAATCGATCGATCTCCCTTTCTTCAGTGGCCACATCATAGAGGGAATAACGATCCAAGTGATTGAATTTATGCAGATACTCACTTACTGACTAGTTTCCTTGAGTGAGATTGAGGAACTCACGCTGCTTGACTTTCATGATATCGGCGGGAATGTGATACTTGCAGAAATTGTCCTTGAATTTATCCCAAGTGATCTCATCGTCCGCAGGCCACATAGCTTTAGCATTATCCCACCATATAGCGGCAGTTCTTTCAAGATAGTGTGTAGCAAATGGAACCTTGTCAGCTTCTTCGGTGCGGGCAATTTCAAGCTTCTTCTCAATAGTCTGCAACCAATCATCGGCTTCCAAAGGATCGACAACTTGACTGAAACTGGGAGGCTTAGTCCTCTGAAAGTCTGATAGTTTGGAGTGATTGCCATACTGGTGTCCATTCTGCCCAACCATAGCCTTCACACTTCTCAGTAATTCTAGTAAATCTTGGTTTCTTCTTTCTTCGAACATTCTCATAATCTGCTCTGTGGTACGTGGTTGCGGTGGAGGAGGTGGTGGTGGCTGATATGGTTCGGGGGAATGCCCTGCTTGTCGGGCGGAGCGATGAACAGGAGTATCGTCACCTGCCTGACTGCTGCTACCTCCTCGTGTTATCCTATTTTTGTTTCCCAATACGAAGCATCGAGATGAGCAACATCCATAAATGGGGAAGAAAAGCAAGCGACAAAGCCCGAAAGAAAGCAACAAGAAACCAAGGCGAATAATAACGGAGAAAAGCTCCAACATAATTATACATAGACTCATACATGAAATGAAACATCATGACAGGTACGACTACACTCATACATGAAAGGAAACATCATGACAAGTACGACTACACTCGTACATCCAAGCATCATGACAACCTCGGATACTCTGGCAATCTAGTGCTCTGCTGGTCCTGCTGGGTCCTCTCCTGATCTGGACTTGGATCCTGAACTGACGACGTTAACGAAAACCTCCGGGTTAAAGGTAACACGACGACGTTGCCTCGATGGCTCTCCCTCAGGGGCAGGTGCTGGATGAGGCTGGAGCATAGGGGCTGCGGGAGTAGCGAGAAGTGAAGCCCACTCAGCAGGGGCACTGTGGGGAGTCATGGCCGAGGTGCCCGAGCTACTCGAAGGAGTAACCAGGGTAGTTGGCGAGCTAGAAGCTGGGAGAATAACGGGGGTAAACCCTATGGAAGGTGGAACGAAACTGGACCTACCGGCCACCAAAGCAGTACGAGCACGAGTCAGCTCTCGGGCCAGCTCGTAAATCAGAAGATAGCTAGCAGTGATATAGCGGAAAAGGTGGCTAGAGGGACTATCGGCCGCCGGATCAATAGTAGGAAAACAGACACGCCCATCATCGTGCAAGGATGGGTAGTAGTAGAAGCCTGGGTGAGTCTGCATTTGGATCTTGTTATAGCGTAACTTAATGAGAATCTCAAACGCAGCAAACTGAACAGCCTGAGCGGGTGTACAAGTGAAACCACTCCTAGAAGAACGGGTGTATGTGCCAGATGTCGAACTGCAACGCAAGGTAACCTCCACGTGATACTCAAATACTGAGGCTGCCAGGCGCTCCCGGTACACCCGATACACTGGGTCGTCACCGTGAGGGTAGAGTCAACACCATACGCTTTGAAGAAGGTGCGGCAAAGTGTACGGTGCCAGCTCCAACTGACACGCATACGGTACTGGAGCCATCTACACTCACAACCATTAGTCGGTTAGTAATAAAATAAACTATATGCATGCAATGCAGCAACCAAAAGCACACATGCACTACCGGCACTCAGAGTTACTATCTACTGTTTGAACTAGTGCGTTAGCTATCTAGCATGCCCTACAGTCAGCGTGGCTCTGATACCAACCGTTGTGGCACCCCGGCTCAGAGCAACCGGTTTGCCTTGCATTGCCAGCCCAGAGATCAAGTCTTCTAGCAACACACAACAGATTGGTACAGAAATACAACTGTTTATTGATACTAGAGGAACATAGAGTTTAACATTACATTGCGAGGCCAAGCGGCACACTCGGTGCTGCTGAACATATGTACATTATTTAGTAGACATGAGCAGGGGCCTCGATATCACGATAAGACTATGCGGTAGCGGAACGACGACGTAGAAGGACTCCATCTCACAGGGACACTGATGTGGACACGGTCTAGACTGTGATGCGATATGCAGCTCCAACTCAAGTATGATTTCTCCTGAAACTGGTATGACACGCCAGGTCAGTACATTGAATGTACTTGCAAGCTCACACAAACAAAGCAACAATGGCAAACAAAAACAATGATATTTTAGCAGGTTTAATGCAAGCATGTAATATGCTACTCATGAAGTGATCGTGCTCATAACAGGGCCTTTCAGACCCGTTTACCATCTCGGTTACCTCGTAACCACGAACCTCATCATATCAAGGTGATCACTCCCGGATCACAACCGAAACCATCTCGATGGTCTCAACAACTTTACCAACATAAACAGTTCCACAAGTATTCACTTAGTGTGCAAGTTTAATATTTTTGTTGATCCATGGTGTGACCTACTATGAACTTGTGTCCATGACCGAGGACGCGGCTATCGATAGATTATACACACTCTGCAGAGGTTAGCACACTGTACCCACACCACGGAACCCATGGCCTCGGACTCCCAATCGGGTGGACCAACGGCGTTCCGACAGAACCAGTCTATTGCCATGACACTCTCCCGGCCACTCCAACCAACTCCCCTTTGGGCTAAGTCCTGGGTGGCCCCGATGTCAACTCGTGACATCCAACGACCACCATAGTGGAAAACACTCGTCCCAAATAGGGACATGGTACCAAAACAACTACGGGCACACAAGATTAAACCTGCCTACCGGGCCAGGGTAGAGCTAGAGCATAACCTTCCCTAGTTGGAGGCACCGGCGATAGGCATAACAACAGACCAAGAAAGGGCCCCCCTCCTAAAGGCAAATGTGGTTGCACTTTGGGAAGCTCGATTCAGTGGCACCATGACTCGATCCACAACTAGTTCAAGTTGGTTTATTATCAGGTTTCAACTTGCAAATAATTTTACCGAGTCATAGTATGCCATGAAAATGCAATGACAACTTATGCATTACTTTTAACATAATCTCGATATTGACTAAATCAAGCATAATGTCATATTTACTCTACTGCATAAACTTAACCATCCAACTACAATGCTACTGCTAACAGAATAATCACAGCAAGAACATGCAACTAGCATCAAATAAATTTGTATGAATTTTCTATATGCATTTAAAATGATCATATTCAAGTGAAAACCATAGTTATTGAAATGACATTCTTGCAAATATTTGTGATGGCTTGCCTTAGTGCAGAGGAGGGTCACACTCCCTCTGGTGATCTTCAAGGCAAGTTTCTTCCTCTGAAAATAATTAAAATAGCAAAAAGAATATGTCACATAACACTATTTAATTCACCAGAAAATAATCACAGCAAGCAAAAATCTCATCTTTTGCATGCTTATAGAAAATTTCAACACAAAACCAATGCAAAAAGAATCAAGTCATTTGGACTTATAGAATAGAAGTTATAGCTGGTCAAAGTTGGGTCAATTTTCTAAATTAAATTTGATTCTTCAAAAAATTAGAGAGGGGTGACGTCGATGGCGTATTTCAGAAACGCGCCTCTACTTATACCGCTTCGGCGGGCACTCAGTGAGGCTGACGGGTGGGCCCCACTAGCAGGGTTAGGAGAGAGGGACAGAGGGAAACAGAGGAGGGCGGCTCGTCGCCAGCGTTTCTCCGGCGAGGAGAGGTCGGCTGCCGCCAGTGATGGGATGGGTGGATGCGCAAGACTACGGCGAACTTTCACGTACCCGTAGCTCGGCGAGAGGTGGACGAACGAGGTCGGCGTGGTCGTCTCCAGCGGCTGCAGCGGGCAGAGCTCGTCAGAGAGGAATACGCCGGCTTCATGAGGTCGTTCCAGTGGCTCCAGAGGCACCAGCTAGGACTAGTGGACCACCACGAACACGCCTGAGCAGTTGGTGGAGGACGAGGGGCACCGGAGGAAGCAAAACACTGAGGTGGGATCGGCGGCGAGCTCCGGAGCAGAACGGCGGCCAGAGGCCCACCTGGCCTGGCCGCAGCTATCTAGAGGAAGTGTGGGTGCCAGAGCAGTGGGGTGGTGAGGAGAAACGAGCTCGGGGGGGTCCTATTTATAGGCGTGGCCGAGGAGGGGATCGAGAGGACCGGCGAGCACTCTGGAGAAGGTGCACGACGACGAGGGGCGTCAGAGAGAGAGAGGGGGAAGGATCCACGGCTCACGCGGCCACTGTGGGAGGACGGGGACGAGCACAGGGCGCAGGTGGAGACGAGCACACGGGCACGGGCGCACTGTGCACTTGGCCGCGTCGTGCCCATGCTCGCTACGGCGAACTCCGGCATTGGCGAGCGGCATGGAGGGGTCAAGGTTGATGAGTCGAGGCAGCAGGCACTTGGTGGCGATCTGGTTTGACCTCTAGCGCGCGCACGAGCAAAACAAAGGCGTTGGCGGCACCCAGAGCGCGCCGAACAGCTACCTGGCATCATGTTCTCACGCAGTCACCGCGTGAACTCCGGCATCACGTGTCGTCGAGCATTAAATTCATGTCTGGGGTGTTATCTTTGCAAGGCTAGGTCGATCCAAGCATCTAAGTTAAGCCAGGTCGACTGGGTGAGACTGTAGCCTCTTGGCAAGTTTCTGGATAGAAACTTTGGAGCTTAATAGAGAAGAATCTAGAGAGAGTTTAGAGCTGAGTTTTGGTGGTTAAGGGTTACTTAGGAGGGTAATGAAGCCCTAAAAATTTCAGCTCCATTGGATCAAGGAAAAATGCACTTCCTTCACAACATGCCTTTTCTGCACAGAACAGAAAATATTTTCTGTAGCAAAAGTATTCCAAATAACCATGAAATATTTTCGCACAGGGAGGTGTGCCAAGGTCCAAAGAATAATCAGGAATTTTCTCAGATTTTTGTGGGCAAGAAAAATGAGGGTTGCTATGGAGCAGAAGTGATTGAAGTGGTGTTTCAGAGAGAAAATGAATATTTTTCATTTAAGAAAAACATTCCCATGGCCATATTTGATATATCAGAGAGAAATAGATGAGTTTGAGGGTGAGATGAGTCACTTGGGTGAAAATCAAAGAAATGCCCAAGTGATTAAGTCCAAATGAGTTGATTCAAAACTTAAATTCAAATCAAAAATGCAATAAAATCCAGAAAAAGAAAAAGGGCAAAAACCAGGGTGTCACTGGCCATGGCGATCTTATTTTACTCTTCATAATTGTGAAGATGGAATATCTTGTCGACCTTAAGTGCCCATGGGAGGTAGTCTTAGGGGTCGGTGCTACCGGAGAACTTAGGCATGTTGAACTTGAGCTTACCGTAGTGTTGCTCGTCATTGGGTTGGGGCCGATGGAGATGTCGCTCTGGTCATGGAGGAGGGTCTTCAACCGCTTGCACCTTGTGCTCCGCTTGATTAGCTTGACGTTGAGGACGTGGGATTCTTGCTCGGTTCCTCATTTCTTGTTGCTCCTCAAGATGCGCGGCTTGCTCTTGCCGCTCTCGTTGGAGGGCCTCTTCTTGTTCACGAACACGGCGGTTGTGTTCATTGACAGCGTGTGTGGCATCCTGTAGAGGACGTTGAGTTTCAAGGGCTTGTTCCTGATGGTGTTGTTGTTCTTGTTGGAGAGTGTCGGCTCGAGTGCATTGTCTTGATGATGACGAAGTGGAGGAAGCACGGTTAACCATCATGGCACGAAACTCTTCCATTTGTGATGATAGCTTGTTGTCAAGGTAGTCCCTTCTTCGTGCTTCAGATTGTCGCAAGTCAGTGGCGGGTTGGTCGATGCGGTCACCCAAAGCTTCATTCGCTTGATACAAAACTCTTTGTGTGCCAAATAGTTGATTCTTGGTGACATAGTTGTTTGGTTCTTCTTCTTGCTCGTTGAAGAGTGGGTTGGTAGAAGTGCTCGGCCTATCCATCATGCTTAAGTAAATTGTGAGTGAAAGAAAGGAAAGAACTAGATTAAATGTACCTTATCGAATGTTGAAGGTGGATCGATGATCACTCACTATTGTATTATGGAAGTAGCACAGTTGGTAGCGGATCTTGTCAATCTCACACCTACACAAGTAAAGCTTTTTGAGTAGCTTGGTGAGGATAGCGGCACAAAAATTATGCAATTGCTAGCAATATTCAATAATGTTGAAAGAGATTCACAAATTTGCAAGTGAAACAAGTAGACCAATAGCAATGAGTGGCACACGGAAACACACACATGAATAGATAAGTGGGGTCGTGCAACCAAAAATGAGCACAAAATGTCGAATCCACAAAAAATGCTCTTGTTGCACAACTTAAGAAAAAAGTAGCATCATTGCTTAATAGGCGGATACGAAACTTGTACACAACCTATAAGAGAGAAAACGTATCAACTTTTTATCCTGATTATGCTATGTATGTATAGTTCCCGATTATTGTCTTGCAATGATCCAAGATGATCAACTATGGCAATATGATATGCGACGTAGCGATGCTATGGCTGTTACTTACAAGCTCTTTGTTTTTGTTTTTTGTTTGCTTAAAATATTTTCTATCTTTTGATATTTTCTTGGGCCACTATAGCGATTATGTATATGCGGGAACAAATTATGACAGAAGAGATGATAAAATGATATATTCACGCTATGATAGCTCCGCGGAATGGGTATCACTAAAGTGCACAAGTAATGTTGCCCGACAATACTCAAATGGCTAGTCTCAATAGGAAAGTGATGCAAAAATTTGGCTCGGGGTTCACAATGCAATGTCAAGGGAGAATATACTATGATTGTCGTCGAGGTTACCATCCTTGCTTACAGTTCGTGGTGTCAAAATGGTGAAGTTGTCGAGTCTGTGCAAAGATGAGCGGCGGTAGTGTCGATGACGACACATCCCGAAGTTGCCAAAACATGATAGGAAATGGAAACCACAAACTCAAAATCTCAATTGGCAAACATGGCAAAATTGCGGTTGGTTGCGGGACTCGATGGTGGTATGCGGAAGAAATGGTGGAAAACCGGTCAAAAATGTCGAAATTGGGTGGTGCTGGAGATGTTGCCTGTGATGCGCCGGATGTCCGGGCGTCGGGCTGGATGTCCGGGGTCATGGGTCGGATGTCCGGGGCGGCGATTCGGGGATGAACACGGTGATGAACGTGGGGAAAAGCAAAAATTCGGCAAAATTCATGGAACTTCATGGATGGAAATTGGGGAAAGGGTGTGGGGAGGCTAGATCTACCTGCAACACATCACTCCATGGATCAAATTCAAAAAAACATCATCAAACCAACAAATCACAAAAAAATTGGTATGGTTATTTTGTGGGGATGTTTAAAATTGGGCAAAAACAAACAAAATTGGGGCTGGAAAATGGAGAGGGAGACTCTAAGATGTGAATCAACCTTGGCTCTGATCCAACATGATGTAGGGTGGAACCCTAATGGTAGATCTTTTCACACTTGGAGGGGGGAAAGAGAGAAAATCAAAGAGGAACACAAGAAGAACTCTCAAATAGCAGTACAAAAAAACACTTCCATGATGACACGTGTTTATCACAGTAGGGCACTTTTTCTGTCATGCATGTACATCCATGACGATTTTATGACAGAATAAAGATAGCGATACCTGTGCTGTCGTAGAAGTGTTCCATGACAATACTCATCATCACACAAGTGTCCACTTCCGTGACGATAAATGTAGCCTCATGGAATTGTTTTCTTCAAGGGTGACCGCCATGTGGCATCCGCCATAACGGGTCACTGTTAAGCAAACGGGTCCTGTTTTGGACCCGATAACCTATTAACAACCATCACCAATGGGAATTTTCCATGTGTAAATTTCTCATTGGCTAGAGAAACCACGTGTCGGCTCCGCGTTTGGATAGATGTCATCCAAGCAATGGACGAGACGTGCCTATGATATGTCGACATGTGGCACGGCCCAACAGAGGCCCATTTGGGTGAAAAAGGTCGGCCCAGTCATAGGCCCGTAGGATTTACTCAGGTACTAGTGGGCTGGCCCACTAACGGCCTATCTGTGCAACAAACATTCACATTTGCTGACCGGACTTATACATAGGCGTGCTGGCATCGCATGACCAACACCAATTTACAAAGCAAGGCTAAGCCAGAGAAGCCGCTCTTTGTGAGATCAAGGACCGGATCAAGAAGACCAAGTCAACATACAAGACAGCGGAGTATCACCTTGGGAAGGTCTCCCTTGCCGGGCAGGAGAGCCCGGCCAGGTCGAGACCGCCCCAAGGACAAGTCCAAGATTGTCCCGGCAGGCTTGCCGGGCTGCCAAGGGCAAGAAATCTCGCCAAGGCACCACCGCTCCACCGCACGGCAACGCAAGTCTCTTATCAGTGCTGTGACGAGCCCGCAAGTGATTAAGTTGCTTCCACTAAGCTAGTGGCAGCCCGTTGGAAGATAGATTATCCTTGCATGACACCCGTCCAGAGGCTAGTCAAACGTATAAGCAGAAGATGATTAAGTGGTACGGCAGGCTTGCCTGGCTTCACCCTCAGCACAACACCTAGCAGTGCATTTAGTGCACTTTGTCCTAACTGCCAGAGTTAGGTATGATAAGACTGTTAGCTATCTAATCATAGGATAATGACTGTTTTGCCACTGTGGTTACCCCTTGAGCTATAAAAGGAGGTCCAAGGCTACCTAGAAAAGGATTCGTACCCTCGCCCACTTGTACGCGCATAGTAGCTCTCCCCGAGGCCACCTTGCCGGGCTTGAGCGCGGCGTGTTCATTGTGTTCCTCCATCCAATCCACCAAAGCAGGAGTTGGGTTTTACGCTTCCTAGTGGCCTGAACCTGGATAAAAATCACCAGTGTCACCATCGTCGTGCTGCATCATGGCCTCCGCTCTTTGTGCAACGTGATCTCCCCCTTGCCGAACCACAAAGGGGGTCATGGAACCATAGGTGGTCATGTTCTCCCACGACATCTTTGGCATGCCAGGTAGGGGGGATCGCTTGCGCGAACCCGAGGTTGTGAACAGCGCGTCCACCATCATCGTCTTCATCCATGGCGCCCAAGAAGAAATCCGGCGCTACCGTGCACCCTTCCACTTCGAAGGCCCCTTCACATGCGGCCACGAACGCCATAGGAGCCATAGCAGCGTTGGGTGAAGCGGGTACCATGGGAGACACGACCGGCACAGGCGGCGCCGTCATTTTGTCCCCCATGGACGTAGCTGGGGCGGGAGGCATCGGGGGAGGGCAGCATCAACAACATCCCAATAGTCATGACCCGTAAGCCGCGGGTGGAGGGAACGTTCAGTCTCCACCACCCCACCGCACTAGCGGGCGCAGCCGCAGCAACGACGCCCGCTCTGGCGCGAGTCGTGACCCTCTATCCGTGCCTGCCACGGGCGCGGCAACTGGGCACGCGCCTTGCCAGGAGCAAGGCGAGCAAGACGGAGCACCGAACAGGATTGCCAATCCCCGGGCGCAACCCACTAATCACTAGACTGCCTTGGCGACCAGTTGGCGACAGTGAGAGTGCGGTGATGCCCCTGCTGGTACTACCAGGAGTCGAGCGACGTCGCGGTCTGCCTCATCAGCAATGCCGAGCACAGCTATGAAAGCCATGGCGCAGGCCCAACTCCTGCTGAGATTCCCACCGGCGACTGATGAAATGGATGAGTGGAGAGCCACCATCCAGAGTTTGATCGACTTCGCTGAAGTTGGAAGATCACAGCAGGAAGAGCCATCGCGGCACCTGCAAGCAACGACAGCAGCTCGAGCTGCTGGCCTTGTTGAGGGGGCCACACTGACAGTGCAGTCCCCTCCGTGACAGCAGACCCAGAGGCGACAGCAGCAAGAGCAGCGTGTCCACGAACCACACAAAGCATCGTTGGCCTCATCTGACCCACGAACTCACCGGGATCAGCTGCGGGTCCTGGAAGATTGATGGAGGGAAGATGCGCGCGTCACTATAGAACGGCGCCGGGAGACCCGGCGCCAATCTGACAGGCACAATGGCCCAGACATTGAAGAACCCGTGCCCAGTGATGGCGGGTACTTGCCTTACAAGGTTGGGTGCCCTGCCTTCACTTGTGAGCTGCGACAGGTCCGCTGGCCATCTGCTCGAGTCTTCAAGCTAGAATTGCTAGAAAAATGCGATGGAAAGTGAAACTCGGCAGAGTTCTTGAGCATTTACACAATTGACATTCAAGCCGCCGGGGGCAGGGATGAGAAGGTGTTCGCTAACTACTTTCCTTTGGCACTCAAGCTGATCGTGAGGTCATGGCTGATGCACCTGCCAGAGAACTCCATTTCGTCATGGGCTGATTTGTGCAATGAATTTGTTGGAGCTTTCACGGGTGGACACCAAGAGCCCAGGCGGCCCAGTAACTTGCAAGTCCTTCCACAGAAGGAATGGGAGATCTTGTGAAAGTATATGCAAAGGTTCAGTCAGGTGCATCATAACATCCCAGAGATACATCCATCAGCTGTGATTGTCGCGTTCCATTTGAACGTGCGCAATAGAAGGATATGGTCCAAAATGAACGTCTGGCTGCCTAAGACCGTCAATGAGTTGTACACCTTGGCAGATAGATGTGATCGGGCTGAGAAAGGGAGGCGACTCCCCGGGGAGGAGGATGGCGTCGAGGTTGATTCGGATGATAGCGACGAGCCAGCCAACCCGAAGGGGAGAAGTCGGGGGCGCAATAGGAAGCGAAAGGATAAGTCAGTACCGGCCGTTGAGAGCTCTGGCGATCTCGGCACCGGCAAGAAGGCCAAAACTGAAGCCCGCGGCAAGGAAGCTGCCATGTGCGCTGATTGCCGGGACGCCATGACATCAGAGAAAGCTGGGATGTCCGATGGGCCATACTGCAGAATCCACCGCACCAAAGGTCATGATCTCTAGGAGTGCCACCAAGTTGAGCAGCTTGTTAAGAAGCAAAAGGCAGAATATGAGAAGCACGACAGGGAGAGAGACCAAGAGGGTGCTGGCGGAAAAGGACGTGGCAGTAGAGGGGGCCACCGTGGCAAGGCCCCGCAGCAAAAGGAGAAACCTGCTAGAGGCCGTGAGAAGAAAGAAGGAGATGGTGAGAGTGATGAAGGGGATGAAGAAACCAGCAAGGAAGAATTCCAGAAAGCAACCGAAGCCATGTGTGTTTATGGGGGTGCATCTTTGCACTCCTCTCACTGCCAGCTCAAGCAGTGGGCACGTGAGGTCAATGCCATGGAGCCAACTACAGACTCCCGGAAGCCACTCAAGTGGTCCCACACGCCTATCATCTTTGACAAAGAGGATCATCCTGACCGCACCACTACTGTTGGATGTTTTCCATTGTTGGTTTCCCCAACAATCCGCAACCTAAAGGTCACCAACATGCTAGTTGACGGTGGGGCGGGTTGAACATGATTTCCCCTAAGGTGGTTGCGAAGCTACAGATCCCTGATGAGGAGCTCAAGGCCACAGGTACATTTCAAGGAATCAACCCCGGCAGGAGCCGACCCAAGGGAAAGATCATGTTACCTGTAACATTTGCTGGGGAACTGAACTACCGAACCGAGAGGGTCGTGTTTGACGTGGTTGAGCTTCCCTTGCCTTACAATGGGATTCTTGGTCGTCCAGCTTGGGCAAAATTCATGGCAGCATCCCACTATGCTTACAACACCTTGAAGATGCCAGGGCCGATGGGTATCATTTCCATTCCATCAGATAAAAGAGATGCAATTATATGTGTGGCTCAGATGTATCGAGACGCGGTAGCAGCCGAAGCTGCAGAAGCCATAGCTCCCGCCAAGGAAACAAAGAAGGGAAAGAAAGCTAGTAGAGATGCCATCAAGGACCCCGGGAAGCGCGCCTCTTCGGAGTGCGCCGCACCTGTTGAGGACCTGCTGGAGAGTTCCACTAGCAAAAGGCCCAAGGCTGCTTCACCTACTGTGAAAAAGGTCCCGCCGAGGCAGGATGGCGCTGACGGTACATTCATCATCAGCGCCACCCTTGATGACAAATAGGAAAGCGCGCTCGTTGCCCTCCTGCGGGCGGAAGTTGATGTGTTTGCTTGGCAACCATCTGACATCCCCAGTGTTCCCAGGGAGGTAATTGAGCACCACCTTGCTGCCTGCCTTCACGTTCAACCCGTCAAGCAGAAGATCAGGAAGCAAGCTTTAGAGCGGCAGCATTTCATTGCCAAGGAAGTCAAGAAACTTGAAGCAGCTAGTTTGGTCAGAGGAGTGCTGCATCCAATGTGGTTAGCGAACCCAGTGGTAGTGCGCAAGGCAAATGGAAAATGCAGGCTCTGCATTGACTTCACAGACTTGAACAAAGCATGCCCGAAGGTCCCTTTCCCCCTGTCGTGCATTGATCAGATTGTAGACTCCACCTCCGGGTGTGATCTGCTTTCCTTTTTGGATACATACTCCGGGTACCATCAGGTATTCATTTCCCAGGAAGATGAAGAGAAGACTGCCTTCATAACTCCATGTGGCACGTACTGCTTTGTACGCATGCCTTTCGGGTTAAAGTGCGCTGGGTCCACTTTTGCGAGAGCAGTACAGATTGTCATCGATAGGAAAGTGATGCAAAAATTTGGCTCGGGGTTCACAATGCAATGTCAAGGGAGAATATACTATGATTGTCGTCGAGGTTACCGTCCTTGCTTACAGTTCGTGGTGTCAAAATAGTGAAGTTGTTGAGTCTGTGGCAAAGATGAGCGGCAGTAGTGTCGATGATGACCCATCCCGAAGTAGCCAAAAAAAGTTAGGAAACGGAAACCGCAAACTCAAATTCTCAATTGGAAAACGTGGCAAAATTGCGGTTGGTTGCGGAAGTCGGTGGTGGTATGCGGAAGAAATGGTGGAAAACCGGTCAAAAATGTCGAAATTGGGTGGTGGTGGAGATGTTGTCTGCGATGCGCCGGATGTACGGGCATCTGGCCGGATGTCCGGGGTCATGGGCCGGATGTCCGGGGCGGCGATCCGGGGATGAACACGGTGATGAACATGGGGAAAACAAAATTTCAGCAAAATTCGAGGAACTTCATCGATGGAAATTGGGGAAAGGGTGTGGGGAGGCTAGATCTACCTGCAACACATCATTCCATGGATCAAATTCAACAAAACATCGTCAAACCAACAAATCACAAAAAAATTGGTATGGCTATTTTTGTGGGGATTTTTAAAATTGGGCAAAAACAAACAAAATTGGGGAAAGAAAATGGAGAGGGAGACTCCAAGATGTGAATCAACCTTGGCTCTGATCCAAGATGATGTAGGGTGGAACCCTAATGGTCGATCTTTTCACACTTGGAGGGGCGAAAGAGAGAAAATCAAAGAGGAACACAAGAAGAACTCTCAAATAGCACTACAAAAAAACACTTCCGTGATGATACGAGTTTATCACAGTAGTGCACTTTTTCTGTCATGCATGTACATACATGACGATTTTATGACAGAATAAAGATAGTGATACTTGTGCTGTCGTAGAAGTGTTCCATCACAATACTCATCATCACGGAAGTGTCCACTTTCGTGACGATAAATGTAGCCTCATGGAAGTGTTTTCCTCAAGGGTGACTGCCATGTGGCATCCACCGTAATGGGTCACCGTTAAGAAAACGGGTCCGGTTTTGGACCTGATAACCTATTAACAACCATGACCAATGGGAATTTTCCATGTGTAAATTTCTCATTGGCTAGAGAAACCACGTGTCGGCTCCGGGTTTGGATAGATGTCATCCAAGCAATCGATGAGACGTGCCTATGATATGTCGACACGTGGAATGGCCCAATAGAGGCCCATTTTGGTGAAAAAGGTTGTCCCAGTCAAAGGCCCGTAGGATTTACTCAGGTACTAGTGGTTTGGCCCACTAACGGCCTGTCGGTGCAACAAACATTCACGTTTGCTAACCGGACTTATACATAGGCATGCTGGCATCGCATGACCAACACCAATTTACAAAGCAAGGCTAAGCCAGAGAAGCCGCTCTTTGTGAGATCGAGCAGCGGATCAAGAAGACCAAGTCAACATACAAGACAGCGGAGCATCACCTTGGGAAGGTCTCCCTTGCCTGGCAGGAGAGCCCGACCAGGTCGAGACCGCCCCTAGGACTAATCCAAGATTGCCCCGGGAGGCTTGCCGGGGCCGCCAA
This sequence comes from Thinopyrum elongatum, assembly GCA_011799875.1. Taxonomy (NCBI): domain Eukaryota; kingdom Viridiplantae; phylum Streptophyta; class Magnoliopsida; order Poales; family Poaceae; genus Thinopyrum; species Thinopyrum elongatum. Next base: position 285,783,477 of record CM022302.1, read on the forward strand.
GGGCAAGAAATACTGCCAAGGCACCACCGCTCCACCGCACGGTGAGCAAGTCTCTTATCAGTGCGGTGTCGAGCCCGCAAGTGATTAACTGGCTTCCACTAAGCACGTGGCAGCCCGTTGGAAGACAGATTTCCCTCGCATGACACCCGTCTAGAGGCTAGTCAAACATACAAGCAGAAGATGATTAAGCGGCACGACAGGCTTGCCGGGCTTCACCCTCAGCACGACACCTAGCAGTGCATTCAGTGCACTTTGTCCGAACTACCAGAGTTAGGTATGATAACACTATTAGCTATCTAATCACAAGATAATGAATATTTTGCCATTGTGGTTACCCCTTGAGCTATAAAAGGAGGTCCAAGGCTACCTAGAAAATGATTCGGACCCTTGCCCACTTGTACGCGCGTAGTTGCTCTCCCCGAGGCCACCTTGCCGGGCTTGAGCGCGGTGTGTTCATTGTGTTCCTCCATCCAATCCACCAAAGCAGGAGTAGGGTTTTACGCTTCCCAGCGGCCTGAACCTGGATAAAAATCACCAATGTCACCATCGTCGTGCTGTATCATGGCCTCCGCTCTTTGTGCAACGTGATCTCCCCTTGCCGAACCACAAAGGGGCTCATGGACCCATAGGTGGTCGTGTTCTCCCACGACATCTTTGGCACGCCAGGTAGGAGGGATCGCTTGTGCGAACCCGAGGTTGTGAATAGCGCGCGTCCACCATCATCGTCTTCATCCATGGCGCCCAAGAAGAAATCCGGCGCTACCGTGCACCCTTCCACATCGAAGGCACCTTCGCACATGGCCACGAACGCCATAGGCGCCGCGGCGGCGTTGGGTGAGGCGGGTACCATGTGAGACACGACCGGCATAGGCGGCGCCGTCATTTTGTCCCCCATGGACAAAGCTGGGGCGGGAGGCGTCAGGGGAGGGCAGCATCAACAACATCCCAACAGTCATGACCCGCAAGCCGCGGGTGGAGGGAACATTCAGTCTCCACCACCCCGCCGCACTAGCGGGCACAGCCGCAGCAACGATGTCCACTCTGGCGCGAGTTGTGACCCACTATCCTTGCCTGCGACGGGCGCAACTACTGGGCACGCGCCTTGCACGGAGCAAGGAGAGCAATACGGAGCGCCGAACGGGATTGCCAATCCCCGGGCGCAACCAACTAATCACCAGACTACCTTGGCGACCGGTTGGCGACAGCGAGAGCACGGGGACGCCCCTGCTGGTACTACCAGGAGTCGAGCGACGTCGCAGTCTGCCTCGTCTGCTATGCCGAGCACAGCTACGGAAGCCATGGCGCGGGCCCTACTCCAGCTGAGATTCCCATCGGCGACTCATCAAATGGATGAGTGGAGGGCCACCATCTAGAGTTCGATCGGCTTTGCTGAAGTTGGAAGATCGCAGCAGGCAGAGCCATAGTGGCACCCGCAAGCAACGACAGCAGCTCGAGCTGCTCGCCGTGTTGAGGGGGCCACACTGATGGTGCAGTCCCCTCCGTGACAGCAGACCCAGAGGCGACAGCAGCAAGAGCAGCGTGTCCACGAACCACACAAAGCATCAATGGCCTCATCTGACCCACGAACCCACCGGGATCAGCGGCTGGTCCTGGAAGATCAGCGGAGGGAAGATGCGCGCGTTACTATAGAACAGCGCCATGAGACCCGCCGCCAATCTGACAGGCGGAATGACCCATACGTTGAAGAACCCGCGCCCAGTGATGGCGGGTACTTTCCTTATGAGGTTGGGTGCCCTGCCTTCACTTGTGAGCTGCGGCAGGTCCGTTGGCCATCTGCGCGAGTCTTCAAGCCATAATTGCCAGAAAAATACGATGGAAAGTTAAACCCGGTAGAGTTCTTGAGCATTTACACAATTGTCGTTCAAGCCACTGGGGGCAGGGATGAGAAGGTGTTCACCAACTACTTTCTTTGGCACTCAAGCTGAACATGAGGTCATGGTTGATGCACCTGCCAGAGAACTCCATTTCTTCATGGGCTGATTTGTGCAATGAATTTGTTGGCGCTTTCATGGGTGGCCACAAAGAGCCCGGGCGGCCCAGTGACTTGCAAGTCCTTCCACAGTAGGAAGGGGAGAGTTTGTGAAAGTATATGCAAAGGTTCAGTCGAGTACATCATAACATCCTAGAGATACATCCAGCAACTATGATTGCTGCGTTCCATTAAAACGTGCGCAATAGAAGGATATGGTCCAAAATGAACATCTGGCTGCCTAAGACCGTCAATGAGTTGTACACCTTGGCAGATAAATGTGATCGGGCTGCGGAAGGGAGGCGACTCCCTGGGGAGGAGGATGGCGTCGAGGTTGATTCGAATGATGGCGACAAGACAGCCAACCTGAAGGGGAGAAGTCGGAGGCGTAATAGGAATTGAAAGGATAATTCAGTACTGGCCATTGAGAGCTCTGGCGATCTCGGCACTGGCAAGAAGGCCAAAACCGAAGCCCCTAGCAAGGAAGCTACCACATGCGCTAATTCCCGGGAGGCCAAGGCGGCAGAGACATGTGGGGTGTCCAATGGGCCATACTGCAAAATCCACCACACCTAAGGTCATGATCTCCAGGAGTGCCACCAAGTTGAGCAGCTTGTTAAGAAGCAAAAGGCGGAATATGAGAAGCGCGACGAGGAGGGAGACCAAGAGGGTTCTGGCGGAAAAGGCCGTGGCAGTAGAGGGGGCCACCGCGGCAAGGCCCCGCAGCAAAAGGAGAAACCTGCTAGAGGCCGTGAGAAAGAAGGAGATGGTGAGAGTGATGAAGGGGATGGAGAAACTAGCGAGCAAGAATTCCAGAAAGCAACCGAAGTCATGTGTGTTGATGGGGTGCATCTTTGCACTCCTCTCACCGCCAGCTCAAGCAGTGGGAACGTGAGGTCAATGCCATGGAGCCAACTACAGACTCCCGGAAGCCACTCAAGTGGTCCCACACGGCTATCATCTTTGAGGAAGAGGATCATCCTAACCGCACCACTACGGTTGGATGTTTGCCATTGTTGGTTTCCCCAACAATCCGCAACCTAAAGGTCACCCAGATGCTAATTGACGATGGGGTAGGTTGAACTTGATTTCCCCTAAGGTGGTTGTGAAGCTGCAGATCCCTGATGAGGAGCTCAAGGCCACGGGTACATTTGAAGGAATCAACCTCGGCAGGAGCCGGCCCAAGGGAAAGATCGTGTTACATGTAACATTTGGTGGGGAACTGAACTACCGAACTGAGAGGGTCGTGTTTGACGTGGTTGAGCTTCCCTTGCCTTACAATGGGATTCTTGGTCGTCCAGCTTTGGCAAAATTCATGGCAGCATCCCACTATGCTTACAACACCTTGAAGATGCCAGGGCAGATGGGTATCATTTCCATTCCATTGGATAAAAGAGATGCAATTATATGTGTGGATTAGATGTATCGAGACGCGGTAGCAGCCAAAGCTGCAGAAGCCACATCTCCCTCCAAGGAAACAAAGAAGGGAAAGAAAGCTAGCAAAGATGCATGCAAGGACTCCAGGAAGCGCGCCTCTTGGAAGTGTGCCGCACCTGTTGAGGACCTGCCGGAGAGTTCCACTAGCAAAAGGCCCAAGGCTTCTTCACCTGCTATGAAAAAGGTCCCGGCGAGGCAGGATGGCGCTGATGGTACATTCACCATCAGCACCACCCTTGATGACAAATAGGAAAGCGCGCTCATTGCCTTTCTACGGGCTAATGTCATTGTGTTTGCTTGGCAACCATCTGACATCCCCGGTGTTCCCAGGGAGGTAATCGAGCAATACCTTGCTGCCTGCCTTCACGCTCGGCCTGTCAAGCAGAAGATTAGGAAGCAAGCTTTAGAGCGGCAGTAGTTCATTGCCGAGGAAATCAAGAAACTTGAAGCAACTAGTTTGGTCAGAGGAGTGCTGCATCCAACGTGGTTAGAGAACCGAGTGGTAGTGCGCAAGGCAAATGGAAAATGGAGGCTCTGCATTGACTTCATAGACTTGAGCAGAGCATGCCCGAAGGACCCTTTCCCCCTGCCGTGCATTGATCTGATTGTAGACTCCACCTCCGGGTGTGATCTTCTTTCCTTTTTGGATGCACACTTCGGGTACCATCAGGTATTCATGTCCAAGGAAGATGAAGAAAAGACCACGTTCATAACTCCATGTGGCACGTACTGCTTTGTATGCATGCCTTTTAGGTTAAAGAGCGTTGGGTCCACTTTTACAAGAGCAGTACAGATTGGTTTCGAACTGCAGCTGCACAGAAACGTAGAAGCTTACATGGATGATATAGTGGTCAAAACCAAGGACAAATCAACACTCATTCAAGATTTGGATGAGACCTTTGCAAACTTGCGCAAGATTAATTTAAAGTTGAACCCTGAGAAGTGTGTGTTTGGTGTTCCCTCCACCAAGCTACTTGGTTTCTTTGTGTCTCACCGAGGGATAGAAGCCAACCCCGACAAGATCATAGCGATCAAGCTGATACAAGCACCCAAGACTATCAAGGATGTGAGGCATTTAATTGGATACGTTGCCGTGCTGAGTAGGTTTATTTCCAAGTCTGCCGAGCGTGCCTTGCCTTTCTTCAAAATTTTGAACAAGGCAGGTACGATGAAGTGGACCCCGGAAGCAGAAGCAGCACTGCAAGACCTGAAAGCCTACCTTTCCTCTGCTCCCACCTTAGTCGCTCCTATACCGCAAGAGCCGTTGCTGCTATACTTAGTGGCAATGAACCAAGTGGTTAGTGCAGCGCTAGTGGCGCAAGGAGAACTGGATGAGGAAGCAGCTGCATCAACTGTCCCCTCCAGAGATGGAACTGAACCAGTCACGACTGAATTGGGCACAGATCAAAGAAAAGCAGAGCAAGTTAACGAAGGCGATCCCAGAACCACAACAAAGAAGAAAGTGGTGCAACGGCCAGTGTACTTTGTCAGCTCCCTGTTATAGGGGGCTAGGTCAAGGTACTCTAGAGTGCAAAAGATGATCTTCAGCCTTATCATGGCCTCGAGGAAACTATGCCACTATTTCCGAGCCCACGAGATCACAGTTGTCACCCGTTTCCTACTGCAGTGCATATTGAGGTACCCCGAAGCCACCGGCAGGATACTTGAATGGGCGCTAGAGTTGTCAAGCTTTGGCCTGAAGTACGAAAGTACCTCAACTATTTAGAGCAGAGCACTGGCAGAGTTCATTGCCGAATGGACGCCCACTCTAGATGAAGAAGTGCCAGAGACAGTTATCCCCGGCAAGGAGGCGCCTCAAGAATGGATCATGTATTTTGATGGAGCTTTCTCGTTGCAGGGCGCTGGAGTTGGCATGCTTCTTGTTGCGCGCACTGGAGAGCATTTCAAGTATGTGGTTCAAATGCATTTCCCCCGGGAGAAGGCCACCAACAACACTGCTGAGTATGAGGGGCTCCTTGCCAGGCTCAGAATTGTAGTGGAGTTGGGAATCTAGAAATTAATCATCCATGGAGACTCGCAGCTCGTAGTGAGACAAGTCAATAAAGATTACAAGAGTCCGTTGATGGAGGCATATGTAGAGGAGGTGAGAAAGTTGGAAGAACACTTTGATGGATTACAAGCAGAGCACGTGCCATGTGCAGAGAACAACATTGCTGATCACTTGTCAAAGTGCGCCGCGCAAAAGCTCCCTGTGGAACCAGGAACTTTTGTCCTTCACCTGACTTAACCATCAGTGTTCCCTTCAATGATGGCTAGAGAAAGAAGAGAGTTGGACTCCGACAAGTATCTCCCGGCAGGGCTTCCTGAAGCGGCTGGTAGAGAGGCTGCCAGGAACAACCCAACTTCGGTTGGTGAGCAGCACCCTCCCGCATAACCACAAGTTCTTGCGGTCAAGGTGAGCGCTCCCACAAACGAGGAGGTGCCTTTAGTCCTTGTTGTCGAGCCGCAAGCTCCAACTTGGGCGCAGCACATAGTCCATTTCCTTCAGACCGGAGAGCTTCCTGAAGAACAAGAAGAAGCTGAAAGAGTAGTCCGAAGGTCAAATATGTACCAGTTTGTCGATGATACGCTGTACAGAAAAAGGCCAAATGGTGTGAAATTGAAGTGCATTTGCCGGGAAGACGGACTGAAGCTGTTGGTAGAGATACATGGGGGTATGTGTGGCTCTCATATTGGATCAAGAGCCCTAGTTGGAAATGCTTTCCAGCAGGGTTTCTACTGGCCCACAGCCCTCCAAGATGCAACTGAGCTAGGCACCAAGTGTGAAACCTACCAGTTCCACTCCAAAAACATTCATCAGCCAACACAAGCTCTCCAGATGATCCCTTTGTCCTGCCATACTTGGTCTGGGGGCTCGACATCTTGGGCCCCTTCCCTCATGCCACCGGGGGATTTCAATTCTTGTACCTTGCGATCAACAAGTTTACAAAGTGGCCTGAGGTGGAGCCAGTGAGGAAGGTGACTGTGTAGTCAGCTGTCAAGTTCTTGAAAGGATTGGTGTGCCATTTTGGAGTTTCCAACAGAGTGATCACTGACAACGGCACCCAGTTCATGAAGCGCACCTTTATGCAATACATCCAAAGCCTTGGAAGCAAGGTCTCCTTTGGCTCTATTGCTCATCCATGGAGCAATGGACAAGTCGAGAGGATGAATGCTGAAATGCTGCGAGGGCTCAAGACAAGAACTTTCAACAAGTTGCGGAGATGTCGCAAGCGCTAGATCAATGAGCTGCCGATGGTTCTTTGGTCTCTCAGGACGACACCAAATCGAGCTACCGGGCAGACTCCCTTCTCCCTAGTGTACGGGGCAGAAGTAGTACTCCCCACGGAACTCATATACGGGTCACCTCAAGTACTTGCCTATGATGAAGTAGAGTAGGAGCAGCTACAACATGACGATGCTGTGCTCCTCAAGGAAGATCGTCTCCGGGCCGCTGTGCGTGCTGCACGCTACCAGCAAGCTTTGCGCCGCTATCATAGCCGTAGGGTCCACGCCCGGAGCCTTGAGGAAGGCGACCTTGTCCTTAGGCACGTTTAGTCCACCAAGGGGTCCAACAAGTTGACACCGAAGTGGGAAGGCCCTTACTGGGTAGTACGAGTCACCAGACCTGGCGCAGTCCGTCTAGAGACCGAAGATGGCATCCAAATGCAAAACTCATGGAATATTGAGCATCTTCGGAAGTTCTACCCATAAGGCACGCCTACCAGGCTCAGCCCCCAGCAACCACCTTTTGTACAAGCATTACTGCTGGGCATGTAACCCTTTGTACAAAGCCAGGCGCAGACCCTGTGCAAAGATAATAAAATAAAGCGCTGGCGCCTAAAACTTGCATGCACGCTTAGTTTAGTATGACTTTGCTATGATCATTTAGGGATAGCCATATGCTGCTATTTTCCCCCCTGTACTAACTGCAGGGCTCCTGCCGCGGATAAACTCCCAAGAGGGAAAAGTGAGAACAAGCTTGCATATCGACCCCCGGCAACATAAGTCAGATAAGTTCCCCTAGCCATCCATGATGTGCCTCTATGTGAAAACTTGTGCGTGGAAAAACCTTGTCACCCTCAAACATTTGTGCTCCCATCGTTTGATTCAAAGATTACTTCAGTCAGGCTGGTCGCAGTAGCATTTGAAAAAAAAGGTCGACAAGGGGTCGGGTCTCTTCCACGCTCCTAAGGCTAAGCACTGCGGCAGCAACGGAAGGGACCGGCAGGATGTCTTGCCGAAAATCTTGTTTACTTGGGAAGTATAGAGGAGTCATTCCTTAGCATGGGTATAGAACATGCACAAGCGCCCGACAAGCATTTCTTTTTCATTAATATGCGGTTAAACAAGTACAAATCACACTGAATACAAACATGGATGAAGGGGTACATAATTTAAGAAAAAGTTTGGCAAGTGCCTACATGTTTTAGACTGAAAAAAGATAAGTGCCCCGTAATGCCTTTCTTGTCCCTCTCCTCTTAGGAACTACAGTGAGAGGTGAAGAGGGCAAAAGGAGTGCCTGGGAAGAATCCCAACCTGACCCCTTCAGGGCCCGCGGGACACAGCCTTACAAGATTGGGAGGGGCGGGAGCGAAGACAATGGACGGAGAGAGCGGCTAGGCGATGCCCTGGTCACCACCGCCAGGACCAGCGGAACACGGCAGGAGGGACCCCGGCAGGGAAGACAAAGCAGGAGTCCACGAGGAAGCCTACTGGGGTCCAGCTGGAGGAGTCGGAGACAACCATGCCCAACCCCCGACAAATCGCTCTACCAGGGAGAAGACCAGGTGCAGATGATGGTGCTGTCGGGGCCTAGCTGGCGGTGACGGTGCATCTGGCACTCAGCTGGAGTCCGAGTCGCTGTCTTCTCACTCGGTGCGGTCATCATCGCCATCACAGTCCTCTTCGTCGTTGTTGCTCGAGGAGGAGCTTTCATCGTCGGTCGAGCTCTCCGCGCAGCACCCTAAGCGAGCACCCGAATGCCCGAAGACCTTGATGGAGAGCAGGTTAGCCTCCATTAATTTAAAATGAAGAAATTGCCCCGCCACCAAGCTACGGGCACAAGCAAAGGTTTTCCAGCCACGCTAGAGGAGCATGACATGAGGTGCGGGGAACTCGATGTCCGCCCGCATGTTGCCATTACAGCAACCCCTCATGTGCAGCTTCAACCCTGCGGCTGTTCTACCTCCATCACCCTTGCAAAAGGAGTAGGGAGCCGGAGGAGGCTACGTGGGGGCCCGCGCAGCTTGACGATGAACTCCAACGGCTGGTCCCCGACATGGCCCTCCATCGGAGCTAGGGCGACCTGGGGAGGAGCGACCAGAGCACCACCGCGTCCTCCTCGGCCCCGAGCGCCACGACAGCCGCGCCCATGTCCTGCTGCACCTCCTTGTGCGCTGGATTCTGCCCCTGCATCCCCAGCAGGGGCAGGAAGGCGCTGCCGAGAAGAGACCCTTGTCGCCACCACTGGAGCTCGACGGCATGCTCTCCCCCTCACCATAATGGAAGAAAGACACAAGAAAAAGAAGGAGGAGTTGTGTGTGGGTGAGCCCTTCGCCCATGCCTCCTTTAATAGGGGAGCATGGCTGGGGGCTGGCTCCTCACCACCCAGAAGGCAACTGCCTCACTCCACCAGTCCAGTCCCTCTGCGTCGCTGATGACATCCAGAATCGACGACCGCCCACCTGCGCCTATCCACGGTGCTGAGCTTTCTGCCATGGCACTCATTCGCGCGCCCTACGCATCCGCCACCAACCCTGCGCTATGCATGTAGCGTACATGGCGGAAATGGCAGGAGTAGTGGGATGGGTAAAATGGCGGTTACCCCCCCTGTGAACATGGGTGGCCCATGGGCCATTACGTGGATAACCCCACGTCGTTCCGCACGACTCATGGAAAAACCGGAAACTGATTCAATCACAGGTTAATGAAGAAGCAAGGAGAATATCAAGGCAGACATAAGTCCCATCATGGCATGGCTCAAGTGCTCGCCTATGTAATTGTTGGGGCCTACCCCAATGATGCCTGGCAGCACGTATGGGCCAGGCCAGGGGGCTCCTGTCGGTGAAACAAACATTCACGTTTGTTGACCGGACTTATACACAAGCATGCTGGCGTCTCATGACCAACACCAATTTACAAAGCAAGGCTAAGCCAGAGAAGCCGCTCTTTGTGAGATCGAGGAGCGGATCAAGAAGACCAAGTCAACATACAAGACAGCGGAGCATCATCTTGGGAAGGTCTCCCTTGCCGGGCAGGAGAGCCCGGCCAGGTCGAGACCGCCCCAAGGACAAGTCCAAGATTGCCCGGCAGGCTTCCCGGGGCCGCCAAGGGCAAGAAATCCCGCCAAGGCACCACCGCTCCATCGCATGGCGACGCATGTCTCTTCTCAGTGCGGTGTCAAGCCCACAAGTGATTAAGTGGCTTCCACTAAGCACGTGGCAGCCCGTTGGAAGACAGATTACCCTCGCATGACACCCGTCCAGAGGCATGTCAAACATATAAGAAGAAGATGATTAAGCGGTACGACAGGCTTGCCGGGCTTCACCCTCAGCACGACACCTAGCAGTGCATTTAATGCACTTTGTCCTAACTGCCAGAGTTAGGTATGATAACACTGTTAGCTATCTAATCATAGGATAATGACTGTTTTGCCACTGTGGTTACCCCTTGAGCTGTAAAATGAGGTCCAAGGCAACCTAGAAAAGGATTCGGGCCCTTGCCCTCGTGTACGCATGTAGCAGCTCTCCCCGAGGCCACCTTGCCGGGCTTGAGCGCAGCGTGTTCATTGTGTTCCTCCATCCAATCCACTAAAGCAGGAGTAGGGTTTTACGCTTCCCAGCGGCCCGAACCTGGGTAAAAATCACCAGTGTCACCATCGTCGTGCTGCATCATGGCCTCTGCTCTTTGTACAACGTGATCTCCCCCTTGCCGAGCCACAAAGGGGCTCTTGTTCCCATAGGTGATCATGTTCTCCCATGAGACGTCCATCTTAAACATGACCCATTTACGGCCCATGGCCAGATTTGGCCTGTTAATTGTTCGCTCGCTCTTTGGGCCCATTACAACCCAGTGAGTTTTTGGCCTATTAGAGGCCCGATGTAGACATGGGCCCATTTCAGTCCGGTGTGTCTTTCGGCCTGGTAATGGCCCGTGCTGCCCATGGGCCATACACTACTACAGGATGTTGCTAACGCGACACTATAATCAGAGACCCTTAGACGAAACTGTGTGTGATGCATTAATCGCAAATGATGCTGTAATAAAACCGTCAAAAATGATACGAAATGTTTGTGATGGCAAAGACAACAAACACGATTTAGATTATAGTTGCGTGTGCGGTGCGTGGTATGCTGTTCACTAGAGTGAACTGTTTGCGATGGGGTAGCACAACAGAAATGGTCAGCCAGATCAAGGGGTGTGCGATAGAGGGCATACAGTTCACTTGGATGAACTATTTGTGATTAGGCAACGCAACAGAAATGGTCAGCCAAATCAAGGTGTGTGTGATATACGGCATACAGTTCACTGGAATGAACTGTTTGTGATGAGACAACACAACAAAAACGGTCAACCAGATCAAGGTGTGTGCGATAGAGGGCATACAGTTCATTCCAATGAATTGTTTGCGTAGAGCCAAGAGAACAGAAATGGTTCAACTTAACAAGATCTGTGTGATACGTGGCAAACAGGTCCGTAATCAGAAATGTGTGCGAAGACCAATAATAACACAGGCGATTGCTACTAATAAGCCGTGTGTGTTGTGGGCAAACACTTGATGGTATATAATTATCAGCGATTGATGAAATCATCACCGACGTGTTCCCTAGTTTAGTCCGTGTGCGATGTGATTGCATACAGAACAACAACATATATACTTAATTATAAGGACATGATTGCATAACCAAACTAAACATCCAATTACATAGGTGGCTAGCACACACATGACATTTGCACACACCAAAGTAAACTATTACATGCATAATTAACTAGGATAAACGATCGTCTGATCATCATCTACCTCTTCTTGGGACGCTTGCCGCCACTGCTCTGCTAGTGGCTCGATCCCTCGTCAATTAAGGGAAGAAGGCACTCCCTCATGTCAACGATCCGCCTGTGCATCTCATATCTTGTGTACACGCTCTTGGCAGCGAACTTGATGTGGGCTTCATCCAGTTTTCGCGTCCAGGCCCGGTGCCAGGATGTAGGATTTTCTCTATTGGCATCCTCCCTCATCTTTTCATAGTAGGGGTCGATGATGGCTGAGGCGAGTTCAACCAGGGGGTCCTTCTCCTTCTTACTTCCCCAGACCTTGTAGTGGACATAGATTTCGACAAGGTTCTTGCAGTACAACCCCGTAACCTTGACCGCTTTTACATCATTGCTAGTTTCCACCGTAGCGAACTTGTAGTCGGTGCTGTTGACAAACCTGGCAAAGCAGTCACAAGGCTTCATGGCCATGCAGTAGTGGTAGATGAGGACATGATGGTGCACACACAACTGGGCAATGGCAACCTTCTGATCTTTCTCGGGACGACCACCGGTGTACTGGAGATTGATGCCGACCACTTTGTATTTGTCCCAAGCAAGCAAGTGCTCCACGGTGTTGATGTAGTCCTCCACCACGGCCGGGTCAATGGTGTACACCACCGAGATATCAGTCTCCCTTGTGCGGGTCTCCAGTTGATGCACGCCAAACTCCATTGGAGGGCCGCTAGATATCCTCTCTGCATGTGTCATTGTGGGTGTGCTTGTTGTATGTTATGGGGTGTGATCGAGAGGTTGAAGAGATTAAGGTTATAATTGCCGCAAAAATTAGTGGGGAAGCCGGACGGCCTGGAATATCGGCACGCCCGGATGGCAGTTTTAATTTGCAGCGCGTAACTCCATCGTGCCGCACGTAACTTCATCGTGGCGATGCGCGTGGCACAACTGCATGCATATGGGGCCCTCAGCGTGATCGTGTGCCAGCCCCAACCGCTGACAGAGCATGCACGTAGGGACGCAAGAGCAGAGAGTGCGGAGGGGTGCCAGTAGAGTGCTCCGCGGCTGCCTCAACGGCGCAGGGAAAAGACGTCCACAAGCCGAGCACATTTAGGGACGCCAGCAGAGCGCATCGAGGGACGCGAGCAGAGGCCGGTACGGTGATACATGGGAAATAAGACAAACTATGCGTGTGATGGCGTAGACATCAAGCGTGATTCAGATAGGTGGCATACAGTTGATCTACACGATCTGTTTGTGATGAAATAAGCCGTGTGTGTTGTGGGCAAACACTTGCTAGTATACAGTTGTCAGTGATTGATGAATTCATCACCGACGGGTTCCCTAGTATGGTCCGTGTGCGATGTCATTGCATACAGAACAACAATATATGTACTTATAACTTATTAGGACTTGACTACATAACCAAATTCAACATCCAATTACATAGGTGGCTAGTACACATATGAACTTTGCACTCACCAAAGTATGTTCCAAAATGCCTAGAAAACTCAAATAATATATAGAAGGCAAAACAAACCCTGAATAATTTCATATTTTTAGGACGACGCTCCTATAGTTGCATGTTGCCTCTGTAAAATAAATCAAGGCGGGAAGAGACAACGTATGTCATTTCGCACACATAGGTGACAAGTTCCCTCTCGAAACCATGAGGCTTCTTGAGAGAAGCTCCGGTTTGTAAGAAGTTTATACCAAAACTTGTCCCAAATTGGACTAATTTTTTACCACAGCATGTTGGTGCCATGTCATAATACCATGCCAAGTTTCATGATTTTCAGGCGAGTTTTGGATTTACAGTAATTTTAAAACCAGGTTTCTCAATGTTTATTGTCGAGTCGGCACCGCCTTGGATAGGCTTTTTCCTCATGGGTCCCAAATGTCAGAATCCAAATCTGTCAGTACCATGCAGCTTTTCTTATTAAGAATTACAACCCATTTGGTGTGCTAGCTGAAAATAAGTTTGTGGGTGCTGGCGGGCGCTAAGAACTTGCAGGTTGTGTAAAGGAAAATGATCTCAAGGATCCCGCGAGAGTGATGTTCTTTCCCTATGTTGTGACTGCTTATAATATTTATGTCTTAATAAAAGAAATGGCAAGCCATTGGCCCTGTATGAAATAAAATATGGGTCAAAGCTGAGTTGAAAATGGCAACAATATCTAACTCCAGCTTACAAACGGTCCAAAAGCACGAGGATTAATTTTTCATCAGGTTTAGACATAACCCAGATTGAATAGGGCAATAACATATAACTATACCAATGTTTTGGGCAGTCACAATCAAATGGATCGGTGTGATCCATAAAATCAAGATCCCGGTACAAAAAATCTTCTGGTCCATGATGATGACAAGTTGTTGTAAATTGAAACCGAGCACGATCAGAAGCCCTTAGGTCCACCTGGAACTTCTTTTTATCTTCTCGCATGGAGAGTTTTTCTATTTGATAGCACATGATTATTATGTTTTGACCGTGTGCGATTTATGTTACTCCCGCTTTGCTTTTCCCTTGATCCAAATTTTCAGTAGCCCCGGCATTTTACTCCCGCCTAGTAAAATTTTCAGTAGCCACGGTATTTCCTCAAACACCACCTTGGCCCCCCTCCACACCCCCCAAAACCTCCGCTCACATAGACACATACCACCCCTCCCTCGCCCGAAACCATTGGTAGATCGCCGCCATCGCCGCTTCCGCCGCCTCCATCATCAACCTCTGCCTGTCTGCAGGGAAGCTCGAGGAGAGAATGGCTCAAAACAGGTTTATCACGGCCTCTACGCCTGACATCGGCGAGGTGGCCGCCGAGGTGTCGCCGTCATCCTCCATGGTCTCTTTGTCGAGCCGCCATCGCCGGTCGCCCGATCCGCCCACCGTCGCGCCCCTACACCAGTTCGAGGACTTCCCCATCCTCCCCCGGGCCCGGCCGCCAATGAGGTCCTACCTCGGGGTTCGGCAACGATGGTGGGGGACGTGGGTCACCAAGATTATGGATCGGGAGACCCACACCCGCCAGTGCCTCAGTAGCTTCCACATGGTCGAGCTAGCAGCCATGGAGTACGACCGCTGGCAGGTCCGCTACCACGGCACGGTGGCTAGGCTCAATTTCTCCTTCGGCACACATCCGGTCGACCTTGTCCTACTGGAGCCGGGGGTGCTGAGCTTGGCTATGGCACGGGAGGACCGTGAGGCGAGCACTACTGTAGGATGCTGCTAACGCGACACTACGATCAGAGACCCTTTGACGAAACTGTGTGCGATGCATTAATCGCAAGCGATGATGTAAAAAAACCATAAAAAAGATACAAAATGTTTGCAATGGCGGATACATCAAACACGATTCAGATTTTAGTTGTGTGTGCGATGCTGGGCATACGGTTCAGTCCAATAAACTGTTTGCGATGAGGCAGAAGAACAGAAATGGGCAACCAGATGAAGGTGTGTGGGATATACGGCACACAGCTCATTAGGATGAACTATTTGTGATTAGGCAACACAAAAGAAACGGTCAGCCAGGTGAAGGTGTGTGAGATATACGGCATACAGTTCACTCGAATGAACTATTTGCGTTGAGCCAAGAGAACAGAAACGGTTCAACTTAACAAGATGTGTGTGATATGCGACAAACAGGTCTGTAATCGGAAATGTGTGGGAAGACCGATAACAACGCAGATGATTCCTGTTAACAAGCCATGTGTGTTGTGAGCTAACGATTGCTGGTATACAATTGTCAGTTATTGATGAAATCATCACCGACGGGTTCCATTGTTTAGTCCGTGTGCGATGTGATTTCCTCTGTCCGCACAACATCTATGCTCTGTCTAGAGAGCATCAACATATATATTTAAAAAGACAGCATTTCATAACCAAATTAAGCATAGAATTACACAAGTGACTACACACATAACATTTCCACAAACCAAAGTAAGCAATTACATGCATACTAAACTAGGAGAAACGAGGATCAAATCATCTACTTCTTGTTGCGACGATGCTTGCAATTGCTTTGCTTCCGGCTGGATCCCTGGCCGTTATGGGGAAGGAGGCACTTCCTCATGTCAATGATCCGCCTGTACATCTCGTAGCTCGTGTACGCCTCTTTGGCCGCGTACACGACGTGAGCTTTGTCGAGTTTCTCCATCCAGGCCGAGTGCCAGGCACGCTTGTCCTTGTTGCAGGAATCCTTCATGTCTCTGTAGTAGGGATCGATGATGGCCTCGGCGAGGTGAACCAGTGAGTCCTTCTCATGCTCGTTGCTGCCCCAGATCTTGTATTGGCCCTGGATGTCGACAAGATTCTGGCAGGCGATGCCCGAATTCTTCAGCACCTTTACATCGTTGGTGATGTCCACCATAGCAAACATGTAGTGGGGGCTGTTGACAAACCTGGCGAAACGCTCACAAGGCCTTGTGGCAAGGTAGTAGTGGTAGACAAGGACATGATTGTGCACGCACATCTGGGCGACGGTGACCTTGGGACGAGACCCGGCACGAGCGAGGGTGTACTCGAGGTCGAACCCGACCACCTTGTACTTCTCCTCAGCAAGCAACAACTCCATGATGTGGATGGAGTGCTCCACCCAGACTGGGTTATTGGTGTACACCACCGAGAGCTCCATGAACCTTCTGTGGGTGTCCACCATGGCATGCATGGTGATTTGCTGCTCGTCGTTGGCAGCCACTCGGAGCACCATTGGAGCCGCGCAGGATAAGAATATGTCATGGTGGGTGTGCCTCTTGCAATGGTGATGTGCGATCAAAAGGTTGAAGATACACAAGGGTTAAATGGTCGCTGTAATAAATGGGGGCCGACGGGCCTGTAATCGTCATGTCTTGTCACCGTGTTCCTAGCAGAGGATTCCAGTGCATGCTTGACAACACCGCACGTGTTCCGTTTGACCACACGTGGGCTCAAAGAGGCGCCAAATGTATCGTCGGTGAGCCTGTTCCCGCGCTACCGCGTAGTTTACCGCGCAAGCTTCCCGCCCGGCTAGTTTGGTCACGCGTTGGCTAGAAGAGGGACAAATCATGGGCGTTTATTGGCAAAAAGCTTTGTAAAAACGAAGTGTGTGGAATGACTTCGGTCATAAGTTTACCCGTGGGTGATGAAGTCAAAGTTTCACAGAAGGGTGATGATGGACACTCGAGTGCGATAATTAATTCTGCGCTCTATAGGGCAAACGGTTGAAGAAACCAACTGTGTGCAATAATGTCAAAGATCGCAGTTGAGTTAGCTATACAGATCGTGTGCTATGAAATCGGCAAGGTAAACACGTTCGAGAATGGTTAATAAAATCTAAGTACATTGCATATTAAGGTCAAAATAGTGCTACCAATATACGAGTCTCATACGATGCCATTTCAACGATTGTACCACAAAAGCTCGAAATATTACAAGGTTCAAATTCCAGAGTTATATGGCTAAAATTCGAAGATTACAAGGTTCAAACTAATATTAGAAATGAAATTCGGCTCATCAGCTGCAAACGCTCGCGCTGATCCGCTGAACATGGATATAAGAGAGGTTCAAACTAATAGTACCACTTGTAAGGCTGGTTTCGAAACCTCATAATTTTTGCAAATGGGTCAGCCACTGAGAAGTCATGTATGGGGTTGACACTATGACTTCTGATTACTCTGTCATCTGAAGTTCCAAAATGAAATTCAACATTTTCGGAGCCTATTCCATTCTGCCGCAGCCGCCGGCGCTGATCAACAAACCATTGATTTTTGCGAAATAAATGTAGGGCAAACCTCATTACCTTTAGCACCCTTGCTCTGACAACAAAGAACCTGGCGAATATAATCTCTGGTAAGGTCCCTCGGTAGGAGTTCAAAGTAATTTCTGAGAGATGCAGATCTAGGCATTCGATGTGATTGTTATATTGTATCACATTATCCACCACCGGGCCTAATCTTATCGGCAAAAGAAGAAAAATGTGTTAGTGCCTACATGCAGTTTTGAACACTACTACAGGCCTATTTGGTTTGCAGGATTTGTAAAATGCACTAACGTGCCATCTTCAATCCGACATGATTAACATGGGCATTTGATTACAATCTAGAAAAATGTAGCCTTCTTCACAAGAGGTGGAGTGGATAAAATGTTCCCTAAGAAAAGTAGTACAGATGAATCCAAAGGAGAAATGCTTATGGATTGTAACCATATGAATCAAGCAACCAATATGGGGGGAAAACATGTATGTACTGAAATCCTCCAAAAATCCTTCAGAAATCGTAGTGCATTGTCATTGTAAACATGGAAAAAGCTATCACAAATTGAACTCCCTTATGGTTAACATTTAACAGGAAAGGAACATCACCTCAATATATAGCTTCTCCAGGCACGGAAAGCATCTCAGGAAATTGACAATTTGGCCCAGGTTGGGGCCGATAGATTCTAGTGCCAAGACCTTCACTATGCGCAGTTTCAGGGTCAAGTTTGTCGGAATCATTTTCTGGATGACAGACGAACATACATCTTGAAAATTAGAAATTATGTTAATTTCTAGAAGGAGAGGTCGAAGGCGCTGTTGTACCTGAACGGGTGTGGATCCAATAACAAGTTCAGAGTAATTGTCAGACGAGTAGCCCACCACTGTCAATTTTGGCGCAGAAATGACATTGATTGTTGTTGGACCTTCTTGATCAACTACAAGTAATCTCTCAAGTGAAGGTGTGTCCTCAATGACCATACCATGGTACACATCTTGTGATGTCTTCTTGCAGCACCAGCAACACACATAAATAGTCCGGAGAGTCATGGAGGTGATGTGGAAGCTACTCAACCCATTGATCGCCTGAAGACGAAGGTACTCAAGTGCAGTACAGCCACGGCGCAGGCGCTCCATGTCACCGTTTGGGAGGCAGACGGCGAAAATCTCGAGGTGCTTCATTCGTGGTACAATAAGAGTGGGTGCATCATTGGGGGGGATGGTAGTTCCTGAACTTCGCGACGCGCAGCATGGGCGCGAGGCGGAGCGCGAACGTTGGCAGCGAGCGCATATGCCCATCATCAAAAGTGAGCTCCTTGAGCTGATCTAGGGCGTGGGATGGGAACCAGTCGTCAAGCTTGGCTCGGTCCTTGCCGTTGGAATGGAACTTGTGCATGCTAAGGCCTCTGGTTGGGCCAGGGTGACTGCCGAGGATCTGGGAGAACGCATCCAAGCTTTTGCGATAGCCATGGTAGAGCTCGTGGGTGTCGATGAGGTCGAGAGGGGTGGAGTTCCATAGGGGGCGCCACCGTCGGGAAAGGACAGTTGTCCACGCCCCATATTTGATTGGGAGGAGGGAGATGATGACTGTCAACATATCATCGGGGAGGCTGTTGATGAAGTCTAGGCCTGCTGGAGTCGCTTGCGGTTCTTGCTCGACCCGCCTCCGCTTGTTGGCAGCCCTGTTCTCCACCTTCGAAGTCTCCTCATCAGTGGTGCTTTCTGATAGAAGTGGGAGTACATGGAATATTTAGTTAAAATAGGGCAATAGAAAAGTGTATTGGTAACTAGAAGTTAGTAGGTAGGAATAGAGTAAGAAAATGGAATAACAATTGGTTGCTTAAATACTACCCCATTCCTTTGATATTGCTGGGTAAGTCAACATGCAGATACTTGAAAAGAACACTTACTTCGAACAAAGTCTGGACGGATGATATCGTCGGGGAAGTTAGCATATATCGCATGACCAAGCTCTTTTATGTTCAGTGCAGTTTTAGTGCCAGCTTTCAGTAAATAAAACTTAGAAATTTCTGTCCAAAGGCCCTTGGCAAAATAGGAGTGACCACATTCATCAAGTCTTACAAAAGCAACGACTGTAAATCCATGGTTTGTGTTCAGTATAACATCCCTGCAGTCTTGATTTATGTAAAGGGAAAGATTGTGTATTACAGATTCTGTTGCATAGCAAGAGAAGCGCTGCAGAAAATGGTAGGATTGTTAAAGAATATGGTAACATGCAAATATGGGCAAAATTGAAAGAACTGTACAGCAGTTGAAATCAATGGACAAAAAACTATAAGTAAACAGATAGGGTAACCATGATATCATGGAAATACGAGAGTAATCGAAAGAACAATACATCATTAATTTTCCTAATATAGAAAGAAGAGGAAAAAAATCCCCTATGACGCATATGTTGCATGTGGCACCTTTTATCCAAATGCAGCAATATATATTATATGTTTAGGATAGTAGGCCATGCCAACCGATTTAGGGTGAGATTGAACATACCGCGCGCATCCTCAAGTCATCTGGTACGGTGAGATGGAACTCCATGGATGTCTGGCCGAGGCCGCAAAGTCCTGATGTGTCCGTGCACTGTACACCCTATGAATGAAAGAAAATCCTCAAATCAGCTCAAATAAAAATGAATTTAGGGCAATTTTGGCCGGGTGATTAAAGGAGGCAGGTGAACTGGGATAAGAGTTGAGATAATATCTCATTAAATTAGTTACCTTGTTGTCCATGAGAAAACATCCTCAATACGGCGGATTCCCCAACCGGGCGGAGCTGGGTCGACCGCGAGTAGCATCAAGAAAGTCGATGGCGATAGGCGGCGGCAAGCGGAAGTGGCAAAATGCGGTGTGGTTTGCCGGCAGCCTGGCGGCGGCGATAGGCGTCGAGCAAAGTGGTTGCCGCGGAGATAGGCGGTACCATGCATAGACGCGGAGGAGCTTGTGCAGGTGTGAATGCGGACCGGAGGGGGTGGCGGGCGGGGTGAGGGTTTTTGTGACGTGGGGATGGTGAGGGTTTTATTTTTTCTTTTTTGAATTGGGTTGTGAGGGTTTTCTGTCCCACAAAGAGTTTCGGAGGCAACGGTTTGCTAGAGCCAACCGTGTGTGATTGACGTAACAGGGAAAATGAAATTCATTGCACATGGTTCCAATTTTGGGAACCATGTGTGATTGACGTACTACCTCCGTCCTGGTTTATTGGTCCCCTTTGTAATTTGTGCCAAATTATGACCAAAGATTTAACTAAAAAATGTTTATGCATGTCACCAAAAATTATATCATTGAACACTATGTTCAAATATGCATCCAACGATATAATTTTTGCTGACCTGCACTAACATTTTGTCAGTTAAATCTTTGGTCAAAATTTAACACAACTTTACAAAGGGGACCAATAAACCAGGACGGAGGTAGATTCCATCAACCGAACTGATTGCATCCATATCCCAGATTTAGACATAAGTAAACATAGATTAAACATACTCAGACATAGATAACAAGCGTACACAAGCATAGTTCAACCATAAGTACATAGTTCAACCATCATTAAGCATACTCAAGCGTACGTAGTTCGATCCCACATCTCATCTCATCTGCTGGCACGATCCCGAAGCTTCTCCAGGTACTCGGCGTACACGGCGTGCGCCACCCTGCGAGAATACTTCTGCCTGAAGGAGCCAATGGCTCGTCCTCTTGCATGCGCCATAACACTTTGATACGTGTCATGAAGCTTTTGGTTGCAAAATGGGCATCGATAGCCGCCGTCCCAGGTCCTAATATGCCTGTTATGCATTCCCGCATAAAGCTCCCTGAGGATTTGCCTCTTGTACCTCCTCTGGCCATCTTCATCCTCGCTGTCGACATCGTCAGACAGCACCTATACATATAGTAAAAAAATGTGGCGTCAAATTAATGTTTACAAACTAATCTCTAGCGAACATTGGGCAGTTGCCAAAATTTGGCATCAAATCAGTGTTTACATGCCGTAAAGTAGGATTAGGAATTTATGGACTTTATGGCTATTTTTTAGACATATCCAAAGATTATGGTTCAATTTTTAAGCACAATCGTCTATGTACAGACCAATCTTGAAAAAAAATGGCACAAACATATATTTAGGTCATTCAAAAATCAATTGTCAAGCCCTGGCTAGGAATTATTAGCACAAAACACTAACCCTAGTCAAATCATTAGCAAAAATCATTTGTACAGATGAAATAACTAATCACTTATTATTTTGACCAATCAAACAATCAATACACTACACGGATCTAACGAAACTTACTCGGATTTCATGGATTGAGAGAACATAACCATAGGATTTCTATTTCAAAAAGGGGGAGGCAGGAGTAACCAGAGAAACCCTAGGATGTATTTGACACATAAATGGGTATAGATGACTAACTGGTTGTCCGTCGTCGTCGGATTCATCACCGGAGTGGTCGTCGGAGTCATCGACGGAGTCGTCACCGGGGTCGTCGCCGGAGTCGGTGCGGACCTCCGGCTCAGGCTGTGGAAGCACGACACCGTCGAAGACGTTAGGGTGTAACGAGACCTTGGCGGCGACGCCGCCGGCAACCTCTATCTCCATCTTCATGCCATGCTCCGATGCTTCCGCAGCGCCGACGTCGGTAGTCCCTCAGATGGGGCGCTTCGGCGGCATCCTCATACACAGACGGCGGTGAGGACTAAGAGCGGCGTCGAGGATGCAGGCGGAGAGAGAGGATTGTGTGTGCGGCGAAGATGGGGGGTGTGGCCGCTCGGCCGTGCGATTAATATGGAGTAGTGGGAGAGAGGCGGGCGGTTGTCAAACCGCTGGCTCGCCTCCCGGTGAGCCTGTGCACCAGACTGCTGGCATGCCTACCGTCATTTCACACAGCTACTCGCATGCCTCCCGATGACACTGCGCAGTGAGCACGCCTCTCGTCAATTCACACACCTTCACGCACGCCTCCTGGTCTACCTGTGCGGCGGACTGGTCGCATGCGTCCCGTCAACTCACGCCTGCTCGCACGGCACAGGGGTCGCGTGGCGGCACGTATATTTTTTTTTCTATTTTGATGATTAATGCTGCTGCTTTATTGCTTAACCGAAGCATGGCACGCATCCATTGTTGGTCTAATGCCCATGGTTCGAATAAATAATCCGTTTGCGATATTGGTTCCCAATTATTAATAATCTCCCGTTTGTAAGAAGATAATGATTACATCAAAACTGGTCTCAAATTTGACAAAAAAAAGTACAATGCCACTTTGTATTGGTGTCCATATGACAACACGATAAGTTTCATGAATTTCAAATAAGTTTTGGATGTACTAGAATTTAAAAATCAAGATTCTCAATGTTTGAAATTCCTTGCACGGTGAGTAAACATGCACCCAGTGAGACACATGTGTTTTTCCAATCCATTTAGGTGCAATGTCACGTGTGCATGTAGCTCAAATTTGATTTTTACACATTATACCCTGAGAAAATCAATCAATGAACTAAAACGTCTTAATGATCTTTGTTTTTTTTCAAAATTAAAATGTCCCTCCTTTGGTAACATATGTTCACCACGGGAAAATTTAACATGCATCGTAGTTGCGGTGGATGTGCGGTGTGTGTGTGTGTGTGTGTGTGTGTGTGTGTGTGTGTGTATGTGTGTGTGTGTGTGTGTGCGTCTGGTGGGTGGGGGGTGGCTGGCAGTACACTACGAGTCATGAGCCACCGTGTGGTTGTTTTGTGAGGCAGGTGCCACAACAGAGTCGTGAATTCGTTATTTAAAACATTACACAACCCTTTCATACATACATGTTTTGGGCACATGCAGTCGGTGGTTGTCCTACACGACACTCACTCGCGTGTGACGCTTTCTGTGGGCCCGCGAGGTCGTCGTCCATCACTTTGACCAACAGACGGCAGAGAGGTTAATTTGACTAGCAAGGTAGAATATTTTTGGTTTCTGTTATGGTGGGAGTATATAGTACGCGTCGAAGAGGTGCGAGGGGACTAGCATATATACTATACGTACGCGCCCATGAACAAGTACACCTCACTTAGTGTCGGGACTTTTCGGTTTCCGAGGCACGTGCCACATCAAAGTTGTGAATTGGCTATTCAAACATCACACAACACCTCTTTGGGCCACATGCATGCAGGCGGTGGTTATCTTAGGACACTCAGGTGTGACGCTTCCATCTGTGGGCCCGCGAGGTCATCGTCGATGCATGCATCACTTTAACCTACATCAGGAGTGGTTAATTAATTTCACCATCAAGGAGGATTCTTTTTGGGTTGTATTACGGTAGGATCATATAGTATGCGTCGAAGAGGGGGAAGGGGACCATCATATGTAGTACGCTTCATGAACCTTGCTCTGTGTGGGGACTTTATGGTTTTCGAGGCATGTGCCACATCAAAGTTGTGCATTTTGGGTATTCAACATATGTTTGGCCCACATGCAAAATGATGGTGGTCGTCCTCTCGCACCCACTCACGCGGTTATCAGCGATATCGATGCTTTCCATCTGTGGGCCCGCTTGGTCCATCACTACTTTGCCTAACAACGAGAGAGGCTAATTTCACTTAGGAGGGTATTATTTTTTGTTTGTAATACGGTATATATATAGGTCATGCTCTCGGATGACATGATACAGTTTGAGCACACACATGCATGTGTACGCATGAATCCGGCCCTCCCATCGAGTCGAAGTGGCTAGTACCATGACACGTCATGAACCGATCTCGCTCTGTGTGGGGACTGTATGATTTTCGACGCACGCGCCACATCAATGTTGTGAATGGTATTCAAACATGCATGCACGCATCACCTCCATACATATGCATGTAGTGGTTGTCTTCGAATGGTTCACTCCCTCGCATGGTTATCGGCGACAAGCCTATATATTCGTGGGCCCGCGTGGACATCCATGATCACTTTAACCAACAACAAGATAGGTTACCATGGTGGATTCTTCCTTTGGTTCGTGTTATCGTAGTATAGGTCATGGTGAGATTTAGAGCTAATTAAGTTTGAGCGCATACCATGCACGCATGCATGCATGAATCCCCGCCATCGGCTCGAAGTGTGGTGTGACATAAATATACATCATCAACTAACCCTCTCTCCATGTGGGGATTTCTGGTTCGAAAGCACGGTGCCACATCAAAGTTGTTCCATTGTGTATTCAAACATCAACACCTCTCCATACATATGTTTGGGCCACGCGCAGGCAGTGGTTGTCTTCGGGGACTAGCTACTTGCATGATTATTGGCGAGCTAGCCCATCCTTTGGGTCGCATGGACGGCCATCACTTTGACCAACAACAAGAGAGGGGTTGTACGACCAAGGTGGATTATTCTTGGTCCGTTTTATGATACATGGGCTGCTACTTCGCACTTTGCTAGGTGAACCTCCGTGGGGGGGCATGCATTCATAGCTTAGGTTTCCCCTCCTGCCGACACGAGGGGGGGGGGGCAAGCAATACCGTGCGCTTTGCGAGATAGGTGCCACATCAAAGTTACATTTGGTATTTGAACATCAAACCACCCTTTTCATACAAATATTTGGTCCACATGCAAGTGTGTTCGTGTTCTGACCCTTTCCCGCGTCATTTTTGCCAAATTTATGAACATTAGACAAGTCGGATGACGCAACAGACATGGTTCACTCACACTAACCCTGTGCCATGCCGGTGCCCCTGTCATGCACATCCACACAGTACATTGGGCTCCATGAGGCTTCCCCTCTCAAAAATATCTACCCGCCTGCAGGTTTTTTCTATTTGATAACACACGGTTATTATGTTTCGACCGTGTGTGATGTTTGTTGTTCCCGCTCCCGCCTGCATCCCTCGAATATATCTGCCCACCTCGAGGGTTTTTCTGTTTCATAACACATGGTTGTTATTTCCGGATCGTGTGTGATGCACCATCATCCAAATTTTCAATAGCCCCGACATTTCACTCCCGCGTTTGACTCCCGCGTAGTAAAATTTTCAGTAGCCGCGTCATTTCCTCAAACACACCCCCCGCCCCCTCCACACACACACACACCAAAACCTCCTCGGGTGCGCGCGCACACACACACACCCCCACCATCACAACCCCTCCCTCGCTTAAAACCCTAGCAAGGTCGCCGCCGCCGCCGCAAGGCCTCCATTGTCAACATCTGCCGGTTTGCCCGTGCAGCTTACCCACCGATCTCCATACCCAGGCCGCCCTGAGTTTCTTAGATGACACCTGCCAAACACCCCCTTTCCCATAGATCCCCATCGCCCTCCCCCACTCCAGAGCGTCGCAGCCTAAGCCCGGCTACGCTTCCCGTGGAGTTCGAGGAGTGACTGGCCCAAAAGAGGTGTATCGCGGTCTCTTCGCCCGACGTTACCGAGGTGGCCGCCGAGGAAGCTGACGACCATTACTAGCCGCAGGCACTCAATCAGTAGGCTAGAGTATGCGGGTTGTGACACCCTAATTTTGGCAACTTTTTCTTTTCGAACTTTTCCTGGTTTTATTTGGAATTTGAATGGATTTTGAATCTTTCACTTGGTCTTGGACATTCTTGAATCTTCTTCCAGGTGATCCAAAGCCTCATCGCCTTGCCAAAACCCTGCCAAGTATCTCAAGGACTCAAATTCCAATTTAAATTATTTTCAATAACTCTTTTCTTTTATTTGAGGATTAAGGGCATTACTATGGGTTGTGAAGCAACCTATAGTTTGGATGGCCAGAATATTCTCAAATAATTCCCTAAAATACCTTGGACTATATCTTGCTCCAATATCCAAAAATATTCCATGGCCTAGTTCAAATATTTTGCAAAATAATTCATTTTAGCTCCTGGTCAGACTGAACCATTGTGAAGGAAGTGTATGCTAGGATTGTCCAATTGCTCTCAAATTTTTACAGCATGAGGACACCTCCAAACAACCTTCCTCCACCAAGTTTCAGCCCCAGGGGATCAACTAAGTGAGCAGTACTTCAACATTTCCATTCTGGACCAGTTTTGCAAGTTACACATGAACTACCCTCAATTCTTATCCAAACCACCTCAAACTTGGCCAGTTTGTAGTTCTTCCAACGTGGATCACTCTAGACACTCTCTTTGGCTCAGTCTCCACCTCATCTCTTCTCTGGAACCTCCCCAAATTTGCTGTCAGAAACTGTTGCAGATCATACCGCTCATCTCTGCGTGAACCAAGACAAACCAAGGCTGTAGGTGATCTGAGGGATCGATGGTCGACATGCTAGACAAGAAACACCAGGCATACCTGGCCTCCTAGTGCCAAGCACCGTGGTGAGCACGGCTGCGGCATGCTTGTCGCCACGCTCTGCGCCGTGCCCGTGTCTGTTCCGTCGCGTCCGACTGCCCCTCGCCTCAGTTTCGTGTTCGAGCATGCCGACATTGCCCCTGGTTAACACGCAGTCCCTCCAGAACCCTCTCCTGCGCTAGAGAAGCCCTCGCCGGCAGCCACGCCATCGCCGCATTGTGGCGCCCGTGCGATCATAGTGGTGGGCACGCCGTCGTCTTCCTCCTGAGCGATCACTTCCAGCATTCAATGCGCCTGCTCACACAAGTCCTCTCGGCCGCAAGAAGCCAGCCAGCACGGCGTACATCGCCAGCGCCATGCCCGCATCGAGCCACTTCGGGAGAGATCGCTGCTCGCCTCCTCCCGCCTATATAAAGCCCCGCCCGGCCTCGCCTAGCTTCTCACCCCTCTCCCTCCTCCTAAATCGCCCCCTCAGAGCAAGAGCCAAGGCCGAGAGGCCCTCTGGCCTCGCGCTTCACCGGAGCTCCGCCGCCAGCTGAGCTCCACCTCCAGCCTTCTCTACCCCACCCCAGCCTTACCCGACTACGCCCTCGAGCCCTGAGCACTCCACCGGTGCCCCTCAACCTCCTGGCCGAGCGAATCGCCGCCGGAATCGCCGTCGCCGACGATCACCGTAGCACCCGTTCGATGGAGAAGAAGGGCTCGACATCGTCCGGCCATCTCCGGAGGAGCTACGGGTACAGGGTGATCTGCCATCGAACGCCCGATCCATCCCCGCCCTCTCGGAGCCCCTCCGCCGTCGGGATCGCCAGCAGCCATTGCCGGTGAGCCGCCTCCCCTCTCTGCTCTCTTCCCCCCCTCTGTTTTAAATTGAAGGGGCCCACTGTCAGCCACTTACCGAAGCGGTAAGTGGAGGCGTATTGGGCCAATACGCCTTCGACGTGGCCCATTCTGGTTAATTCAAATTTGATTTTATTTAACAGAGTTGACCAGTTGGTTTGACTGCTTATAACTTTTTACAGGAAGGTCCCACTGACCTGATTCTTTTTGCATTGTGTTTGTAATGAGGCCCTTTATTTTTCCACCAAGTTTGGTATTTTTCTAATACTCACAGAATTGTTGGGGAATAAAAAGGCTTTATGTGACATTTTCCTTTGCTATTTAAAAATATTTTCAGAAGGAGATTCTTGTGGATTTGAAGACCAGGAGTTTCTGAACAACCCAACTGATCAAGGCAAGCCAGGACATCCATGTTATGAAGCATTTCATAGCATTGCATGAATTCATATTCATTTCTTGCATTTCATTAACATAGATTATTCAAAGTAAATTATTTAAATACCTTATGTTGATAACTCAAGCTGAAATGTTGAACCACCATGCTTGATAAATGAAACTTAGATGGCTGATCAAGAGTCACCTGTCCGGGCTTACCCGTGCAGCCACATTCGCCGGTATGGGATGGCCTTGAATTGCTCTGGCTCCGTGTTCTTTCACCGGTACCTCCGTCTAGGGAGGGTTATGCGCGTGTGCTGCCCTGATCAGGTAGACGGTGATAACCCTGTGAGCCCAGTTGAGTTATTTGCCGGCGTCCCCGTTTGGGACAGTTAGTTTGGCCACGACGGTGGCAGGTGTCACGAGGACACAGGGGCCACCCAAGGCTTGACTCCGGGGGAGTGTGATTGCCGGTGGTACGATGAGAGAGTCACGGGTCAGACAGGTTTCGTTGGAGCAACGCTGGTCCACCCGAATGGGATCACGAGGTCAGTGCTCCATAGTGTGGGTAAAATGCGCAACCTCTGAAGAGTGTAAAATCTATTCGAATAACCGCGTCCACGGAATTGGACAGCCCGTCCAAAACTCTCTAGGTGATCAACCGTAATAACTATAGTAGTGATTGATGAACTTCTCTTATGAGCAGTAGTACTCGTTGAGATCAAGTATTCTGGGGTTGTGAGACAACCCGGATATGAGTAAGTGGAGCCAGTAAGTGAATCATTTAGAGTTTAACATGTTCATTGCCATGCTATTATTTGCTGCATATTTGGTTGTCATGTGCTTGCGAGTACATTCAAAGTACTCACCTGGTGTATCATGCCAGATGCAGGAGAAGACTGAGACGGAGGTCTCGATGTCCATGTTGTGATGCCTAGGATGTGTCCTCAGCAGTGTCCCTGTGGATGGAGTTACTATCATGTTCCGCTACGTAGTAGTCTTCTGCTGTAGTTTTCCGCAGTAATATCGAGGCCCGGATATGTTAGATAAATAATGTAGATATTGTCATAGCACTAGATGTGCTTTTGGCCTCGATGATCATGTAATATATAAGCTTGTACTCGACTATTATCAATAAAAGTTCAGCTATGTTCTGTCCCAAGTTGTTGTGTGTTTCCAGAAGACATGATCTCTGGGTTGGAAACACTGGTAAACCGGTTCTCTGAGCCGGGGTGCCACACGGGTATGTTGCGAACGCCAGCTACAACATCGAGGTTGTCGACAATGACGGCCTGACGCGGGCTATGTCACAGGTTAAGTGGCTCAACCCCAACCCCTCGGGTTCAACCACTGTCGATCTCATCCATGGCCCCACCGCTGATCTCCTCTGGCTCGCTGTCAAGAATTTGCCATCCTACATCGCCATTGAGCCCCTTTTATCATTTCTGAAGGACATGTTCTGCGACGCTGGCTTGGGATCCACAGCTTCCAAGTCAGACCTCATCGACGGCAACCACGAGGAGGGCACCCTCTCCGACTCTTCCAAGGGGAAAGAGTGCATCTGCTCTACCAAGGGGAAAGATCCCATCTGTGACATAAGGGAGGGCACCCTACAGCCGTGCTCTTCCAATGGGAAGGAGCTCATCTGTGACAACATGGAGCGCATCCAAGGTCCGTGCTCTTACCATGGGAATGAGCCCATCTGTGACAAGTGAGGAAACCCATGATTTGTTTTGTCATGCCTCTTCACAGGGGGGAAACCATGATTTGTTTTGTCGAGTCCCTTTTGTAGTGTAGTGAGACTATGTCTAGTTTTAATTTCTATATTTGGTTGTTTGCAGTATGCCTTGTTTATTTCAGTTGTTCACAATGTGATGCTCTATATGTGCAACTATTTACTGTGCAGTACATGTTCATCAATCGAGTTTTAAACATACCGATGGGAATGCATATATTTGCTTGCTGTTAAGCCTGTTATAGCTAGCATATGCCTCTTTTAAAGTTTTTTGATTGTTCGGTTGTTTGTAGTTAGCATATGTCCAGTTTCAAATGCTATCTTTGGTTGTTCGTAGTATGCCTTGTTTATTCTAGTTATTCACAGTGTGATGTTCTATATGTGCAAGTATGAACTGTGTAGTTCAATTTCATCAATACCAGTTTCAACAATACCACTATGAATGACTACATTTTGTTGCTGCATCTTGTAGTTAACACGCCTTTCCATTTTTATTTAACAATAACCAGTGTACTTAGACCGGCACAATACCAGTTTAATGACTATGTTTGCTTGTTGTTAAATGTTATGCCTGTTGCAGTGAACACACCTTTCCACTTGTTTTGCTTTACTAGCGTACTTAAACCTGCACACTGAAGCTATCTTTCGGATATTATTTTGTCTGCCATGGATATATTTGGTTGATGTTTACCCTGTTGTGCTTAACATGCCTCTCCATTTCCTTACACAGGACAATTTTGGGAACGACTGTTGTTTTCCATCGAGGTTAGTTTCATCCCATGGCTTATATATACTCACTGTTCAGGATATCGGTAGCTGGTACCATATAGGCCGAGGGCTGATAAGGGACTAATCGGTGAATCAGACTATTAACTGAATATATCTGTAACCCATTTATCATTAGGTTAACTAGGGCCATATGTAATATATCTGAGGCTACATAGCAACATGCACTGTACTTAATGTCTAAATATGCAATCCTAGGCTACATAGCAACAAGGAAGAGTGTTACCTTAATGTTCTGATGATGTCTAGATAAACGTAGAAGAGCAGCAGCAGCAACAACAACACAACCCTGTTTGGATACTCAAGTTAGCTAGAGGTTAGAGTTAGTTTCTAGCTCATGACTAACCCTGAACTAACTCTAGCCAAAGAGGTGTTTGGATGACAGGGTTAGATTGACAATAAATGCACTAGGAGAACTAGCTCCAATTAGCACCTCTTGGGTGGGATAGTTTTTTTGGGTGGCTTAGATGCAACTACCTCAAACTGGCCCTCATGTTTGGATATACTTTAGGGCTATTTGAGCCCAAACTAGCTCAAACTAACTCTAACGCTAGGATACAGCAGCAGTTAATCAACCGATAATTTGTAAAAATGCAATAAACTCCCTCCGGCCCATAATATAAGATGTTAATTCATCTAATATGTGAGTATATTGGATGTTATAAGATATTATAAAAGAGTGTTGTACTACATCATTGTGCACTTGATGTTTAGCTTCTAATATTAACTTGGTGATTTTAGGTACATATGTCATTGGTAAAGATCCGCGCTTCGACCCTTTCTGCGTATGGGGCAATGAGAGATCGATGAACCGTCATCAAGTGAGGAAGCTGATAAAGATTGTTAGTAAAATGGGTCAAAAGATGGCAATTAAACTATTTGTTTACACTTTATCCAAGACAACAGCGAACTGCAGGATGGTAAGTAAGAACTCTGCAGCCTTCTTTTTACTGCCCATAATGAGTTGTGCTAGATGACAATGTCTGAATCTTTTTCCTTTGCAGTGGTTCCCAAAGCAGTTTACTCAAGATTACCTCTCAAACTACATGATTGGTGGGCATGCAAAGGTTAAAGTATTTCTACCAAAACACGATGATTATCTAGATGTTTTCATGAAGACCGTGAAGGATGGGCGGTCAACCATCACAAGGGGTTGGACTAGAGTCATGCGTGCCTTCTGCATGGAGGAGGGCACATTATGGGCATTTTGCTTCACCTTGTTCAGCAACAAGAATGTATTTCACCTCTTTCTTTACCGTCTTTAATAGTGCAAGTATACAACTGTGGTTCATCATTCTTTATTTGGTTCTTATGTAATTCTTGAACATATGTACCTATGAATCGAATAATGCATTGGTTGTTTGAACCTGATGGATATGAATAAAGCTATAGCATACTTTCAAATTCAAATCCGGTACAATTTGAAATAGAAGCAATTAAATTACGGTGAAATTACGCTCTTCAGGTCGTTACGGCGCACACGGTAGGTAAAACACAAATGTTTGTGATGTACACCATAATCCGACACGGTTCACAGAGAGGAAACGTCTGCAAGCATGCACACAGTTGCCATTTGCAAATGCGTGTGCGATGTCAGACAATATCACAAATGGTGTGGGCAAAATAAATGTTTGTGATAGTTGCCTTATCGTACACAATTTGCAACCATGAATTGTTTCTGATGTGGTACGCATCATAAACGTTGCACCACAGAATAGCGTGTGCGATAGTTGTCATGTACGACGATGTTACGACGGTCTAACATTTCGTAATTCTATTCGACACTCATACGATGATTAGCTAATCTTCTTAATTAGTTATCGCATACGGTTCGGGAAAAGTGAATGTGTGTGATTGTCTGCTTATCGTACATGTTCTATAATCGTGAACCGTTTGTGATGGGCCGCGCATCGTAAACGTAGCACCACAGAATACCGACTGCGATGGCAATGCGAGCACAAACGAGTTGCAAGGATGGAGCTCCTATCCCCGATGGTTTTTGGTTCATGTGGGAAGGACCCCCCTATTGTAGTCACTCACTTTGCGACGGTTCCAAATGCCATCGCAGAAAGGGGTTAAAAACCATTTGTATAGCACCTCGCTGTACCAGTGGAGGGAGCGCCTCAAGGCCGAGGCCGGCGACGAGGCCTACATGCAAGAGTTCCGCCAGCAGCACCCGGAGCTTGTGGAGGATGGCGAGGTTATCGTGCTCTCCTACGATGATGATGTCGAAGGCAGTGAGGATGGTGGCATGGATGGCATCGAATTGGGTGTCGAGTACGAGGAGAGCGACATCGACGAGTGGAGGAGTGTCTTCCCCAACGACCCCGACGATAGCACCGGCCCGGACCCGGCTCGCGGCACACCATACCTAACGAGGAAGGATTGGCTCAAACTCCACTTTGACCGAAAGTAGTTTAGTTTAGTTTAAATTTATGTTTTATGTTCGGTTATGCAAAACTATCTATGTTTATGTTTGAATGCATGTTCTTTTGGTTGAACCTGCTTTGAATTTGATCAAATTGAAGTTTACTCCATTAAGTTTAGGGGATTGACTAGAAATGACCAAAAATTGCTGGAGTATATATATACTCCACTAAGGGTTTTACTCTGTTAACTTTTAGGGGGATCGGCTAGAGATGGCCTTATGCCTTGTTTATTTTAGTTATTCACAATGTGATGCTCTATATGTGCAACTATTTACTGTGCAGTTCAATTTCATCAATAACAGTTTCATAATGATGGGCACCAAAGGACAACAACATAACCATAAGCAAATTAAACCAACCATAGCAATTCACCAATTACGGATAGGACAACAAAAATCTACTCAGACATCATAGGATGGCAACATATCATTGGATAGTAATATGAAGCATAAAGCACCATGTTCAAGTAGAGGGTACAGCGGGTTGCGGGAGAGTGGACCGCTGAAAATAGATGGGGGAAGGTGATGAACTTGTTGGTGAAGATGACGGAGTTGTTGGAGTAGATCGCCGTCACACGATGATTGCCCTGGAGGCGTTCCGGCACCACCGAGAGAGAGGGGGAGAGAGCCCCTCTCCTTATTCTTCTTCCTTGGCCTCCCCCTAGATGGGAGGAGAGTTCCCCCACTGGTCCATGGCCTCGGAGGGGAGCCCCTCCGAGATTGGATCTGTCTCTCTTTTCTCTTCTGTTTCGTGTTCCCCTTTTCTGGCCGAAAACCGTTTCTTATATTCCCAGAGATCCGTAACTCTGATATAAGCTTCCACTGCTGTAGGATGCTGCTAACGCGACACTACAATCAGAGACCCTTCGAGGGAACTATGTGCGATGCATTAATCGCAAACGGTGATATAAAAAACCGTCAAAAAAGATGCAAAACGTTTGCGATGGCGGATACATCAAACACGGTTCAGATTTTACTTACGTGTGCGATGAGGAGCATACGGTTCACTCCAATGAACTGTTTGCAATGAGGCAGAACAACAAAAATGGGCAGCTAGATGAAAGTGCATGCGATATACGGCATACATTTCACTTGGATTAACCGTTTGTGATGAGGCGGAACAACAGAAACGGGCAGCCAGATGAAGGTGTGTGCGATATACAGCATACAATTCACTCGGATGAACTGTTTGCGTTGAGACAACACAACAGAAATGGTTCAACTTAACAAGATGTGTGTGATACGCGGCAAATAGGTAAGTAATCAGAAATGTGTGGGAAGACCGAAAACAGCACAGACGATTCCTGTTAACAAGTCGTGTGTGTTGTGAGCAAACGATTGCTGGTATACAATTGTGAGTGATTGATGAAATCATCACCGACGGGTTCCATTGTCTAGTCCGTGTGCAATGTGATTGCATACAGAACAACAACATATATACTAATAAGGACATGATTGCACAACCAAATTAAACATCGAATTACCTAGGTGGCTAGTACACACATCACATTTCCACAAACCAAAGTAAACTATTACATGCATAATTACTAGGAAATAAATGATCATATGATCATCATCTACTTCTTCTTGTGAGTTTTGACGCTTGCCGCCACTGCTCACTAGGATAAACGAAAAAGTATTCTTTACTGTGAAAAGTGTGCTCTGTTGGGCACACAAGTATATGGATCATAGCCTTGGGCGAGCAATGTGCCCGCATGCATCGTGCTAGCTCGATGTTCCTTCTATGCTAAGTTTCCATTAATTGATGGTGTTTTATGGCCATGTCACCATTTCCCGCCATTTCCTCACCGGTTTCCTGCCGCCACCCAGCGATCTTGCGCATAAACCTAGGCGGCGCGCGATGCACCGAGGCAACAATCGCAGCCTATAGCATATCCACCTTTTCCAAGAATGCCAACCCACCGAAGCACCTCCTCGACGAGGAAAACAAGAAGGCGGCACGGACCGTCAAGGCTGAGGCGCTCCCCGGCAACGGGATGGACGTTGCAGTGCTGCGCGTCATCGCCAGGGTTGAGCAGACCTTTGGCGCACGTCGCTTCAGCGCCGTGGATCAAGATAGGCATGTCAGTGCTGAGAGGCTGTAGCTCGCCGCACAACATGATCGATGGTGCGCCGCAGAGCAAGCTAGGCGCGTCCGTGCTGATAGGCTGCGGCTCACCGTAGAGTGAGAGGCGCGGCGCGCTGCACAACAAGAGTGGATCCATCGGCGCTTGCCTGCTGTCGATAGGGCGTTGCAGCTGGGTACATGTCCCGTCAGTTCCCCCATTCCATGCCAGGAGTGAGCACAGGCCGTCTGCGCCGTACTTGCACCAGAGGCCGGCCGCGGCCTACTTGCACTAGACGCCCGCCATGCCGTTCGCATGGGTCACTCCGTTCGCCTTGTCCGCAGCCCGCTCAATGCCAATGCGCTGGCCGCTAGGCTCGACCGCCTCCTTGGCCTAGGTGTCCACCTGGGTGCAGTAGAGGAACATGGCCGTCGCATCTTCGAGCTGGTGACCTCCGATGAAATAGCCAACTTGGAGCTCGAGATCGCGCTCCAGATGTACCATGAGCGTGTTGACCGCATGGACAAACGCATGCACGAGTTTAGGCAGAGCCAAGAGCTACCGTAGGCAAGGGCTGCTGGTCATGGTCTCATGGACGCGTTTTATTTTGTTGAGTCGTTTCGACGTGGATCGCTATGTATTCACAACAACCATAATATTGCTCTGTTTATTGCTTTGTTTCAATGTGTGTACTCTGTTTTCCATTCTGTATATGTGGATGACAACAGCTAGATACAAATTAGTATACGAACAGAGATAGAAAATGGAATTCATAATATATATTAATTGTTCATTAGTTCATCACAGAATATATATAATATCATCACGTATACGTGACGATACTTAACTACTAGGTACAATGCATAAAATTGAAAATGAACAATACTAAAACTAATAATCCCTCCTGGGGGCAGTATTCTGGCAGCCCCTCGCCAGCAGCTCCTTGGTGCATGGCGTCTTCCCTACACAGAGGCAGTACTCCGCCTCCTTAGCCTCGCAGTGCTTGACGTACTGATCTGCCTCTTGCTGGCGGACGAGCGCGAACGATCTTGCCATTTTGTTGGGCGCCCACCGGAGCTCCTAGTCGATGGCACGCTAGAGCTTATCGGCCCAAGTCCACGCAGCGATGAGGCGCCTAGCGCCTTTGACCTTCCTCGTGAAGTACCCATCTTCGTACACCTCCTCCGCACGACGACGCACCATCCCCCAAAGATCCACCGCCTCCTTTTTCCAGGCGGCATCACGGGCTTCACAGGCCACCTGGTACCTGGTTTCCTCCTCCACCATCTCCTTCTTGAACACCACTTGCCTGGCTTTCTCAGCCGGTGGCAGCGACTTCCACAGGCAAAGATTGTATTGGCCCCAAAACCACTCCAAAGTTGGGGGGTCCGGCGCAACCTCGTCCGGCGCCGCGTAGGGGTCCTTCTCGTCGCTGCTCTTTGACTGAGCATCCTCGGGGGGTGGTGCCTCCTCGTCGGCGCGTGGGCAGATCGGCGGCGCCATGGCAGAGATTTGAGAGAGAGAGAGAGGGGGGCAAGCGAGGGGAGGATGTAGATGAGAATGCAGGCGGGATGACGTGAGCAAGGTAGTATTTATTGGCAGCCGGAATCTAGATCGACGGGAATAGTACACACGCCGATTGTCGGAATTTACGAGTACTCTAGTTTGAATTACACATGATTCCCGCAG
Organism: Thinopyrum elongatum; assembly: GCA_011799875.1. NCBI lineage: Eukaryota > Viridiplantae > Streptophyta > Magnoliopsida > Poales > Poaceae > Thinopyrum > Thinopyrum elongatum. The sequence continues at coordinate 285,819,798 of CM022302.1, forward strand.
CAAAAGTCGTGTGTCAACTTAATAGCTGACGGTTTCCAATACAGAAACGCGTCTGAATAATAACCCATGCCACTCACCTTCCAAACCTCGAGGTGCGAAATAGAGTGCCAATCGTGTGGGGCCTGGTTGTCTTGCCAGATCTTTACATTTTCTTTTTTGAACACCAGATATTTACATCGTCTGATCATTTTTTAATTTTTTGGAATTTAAATGCCATGACACTCCATGCATGTGTCCAAGCCGTGACACCAATATATTTGAAAATTCATACCAATTTACTGCACATGGAATTAACTCGCACACAAGTACACAAATATGATTTTTCAAACCGTTATGGTTAGCCATTGCATGTAGATGTAGTTTAAATTTGGATTATGGTCATTAAATGGCTAGAAAATCACTTAAATGTCTTAAAAAGGTCAAATGACCCCTGAAATTTTCCAAATTTTGACATGACAGTTGTATTAGTGCATGTTAACTGTAGAAAATTTTTGGAGGCCATAAGAGGAAGCTATCATCGATTCGTCATCAAACATGCATTGTTCCCTCTCGGAACCACGAGCCTTCTAGTGAGTTGCTCCATTTTGTGAGGGGTGTGTCGGCGTTCAAGGATCATGGGTACCCAGATCTGCCTACCTACGACCCAGCGTGTGGGCCCATCAACGGCCCTGTATGGCCCAGCTACGACAACTCCAAGGCAAGACCCTCACGAGGGCCCAATCCTCCGTGGAGAACGACACCAAGACCTCGAGAGGAGTCGCCTCCCCAGGCTGCCTCCCGAGGGGCGGAGACTTCTATGCAGGTACCCAGGCTCACAAGGCTGCGATGACGTGAGCGGTGGCGACCAAGGGCAGGCGGGCACCAGCAGGAGCAGAGGAGACAGTTTCCCCTTTGGTGGTAAGGGAGCAAGGACAGACGCAGGTTCCGAAGGAATCCCCCAAAGCTTTCCATTTCGGTGCAACAAGACCAAGACCACGAGCTCGGCAGGATGGATGTCATCGCCGAGCCCACCTCTGCATCACGACCAGAAGCTTTGCAGGCGAAGACTACCTCTTGTCAGGATTAGATGTACTTCTTGTCCCCTTTCAAATTGGCCGTTGTGGGATCCCTTCCCGCCTAAGTTTTGGGGGAAGATGAGCAAGGCCACTATAAGTATAGGCTAGCCATCACCGTAGAAAGGGATCAATCCCCGATCGGACCCTTGACCATTCCACCCGCACCTCTTAAGCCCTCGCGAGGCCGCTCATCCACTGTACTAGTTCATCCTCAGCCTCCTTGTGTGGCCAATCCACCACAAAGCAGGAGTAGGGTTTTACACCGCAAGGTGGCCCGAACCTGGGTAAACTACTGTGTTCACCTTCTTCTTCCTTGCTCGCGTGAACTTGGCGAGGCTAGGCTGTGGGATGGTGAGCTCGAGACTTGAGCTGGTTGAGATCTTCGCACACGCCCCAGAGTTCGAACCTTCTTGGGTGTGCGGAGCCCTGAATCCAACATTTGGCGTGCCAGGTAGGGGCGTGTCGAAATCCTCCTTCCAGTCCTACTTCGTCTCTGCTTCGTCGCTCCCATGGCTGATGTGCGCCGAGTCTGCGCTGAGCGCTGGGCTGCTCGCATCGCCCAGACGGCACTTGTGGGCCGTGGTGTCCCTCGCCGCTCCGCTACTCCCATAGCTAACGCTGCCACTGACCCTGCTGCTGACGAGCAGTAGGATTCATCGCTGCCACCCTTCATGCGGCGCGATGGCTGCACCGCCACTCCATCGCCCACTCCCGCCACGGCGTCGTCTTCCCACGTCTACCGCGGGCCGGCGAACACGTAGGCTGCGCTGCTCATGGTGCGTGAGCTGCTGTGTTACCGCCCCGCCAATGACCGCTATGACGACTTGCACGGCCGCATCGCTGAGCTCGTCAACGCCGCTGGTGAGGTCCCTACGCCGTGCCGCTCGCTCCGTCCCCCGCCATCCCAGGCAGGCGATGTAGCCCATGGCACGCCTCCTTCTCCTCCTCTGCGTGGCACCGACCCTGAGCCCAGGCATGATGCGCCCCAGCGCGACCCGCCGCGTGGAGCGCCGACACGCGATGAGGCAAGCTGCCAGGTGGTGCAGTGGCCACAAGGTGACGCACGTGCACTCCCAGCGGCACCGCGCCAGCATTAAGACCATGCTCCGTCGGAGGCTGCCACGTGCGGATGCCAAGACCGATCCCCCCCCCCCCCCCCCGCGCGCGTTACGCCTGTAAGCATGGCGGGCTGCCTTGCCTTCACCCCAGAGCTGCACCACGTCGCTTGGCCCGGCAAGTTCAAGCCAGACCTGCCTCCATGCTACGACGGCACCCTTGACCCTGCGGAGTTCCTCCAGCTCTACTCATTGAGCATCAAGGCGGTGAATGATGACGACAAGGTCATGGCGAACAGGTTCCCCATGGCTCTCAAGGATGACGCACGCTCCTGGCTCCTTCACCTCCAGGAGGGGTCGATTTCCTCCTGGGACGAGCTTTGTGAGCGTTTCATCGCCAACTTGCAGGGCACCCATGACCGCGCCCCCACAGTAGGCGACTTGCGGCGCGTGAAGCAAGAGCCGGGTGAGACCCTGCACAAGTACATACAACGCTTCACAAACATTCTCCTCAAGATGCCGAAGGCATCGGACGAGGCCATCATCTCGGCGTTCACTGATGGCGTCCGGGACGTCAAGTTGAAAGAAGAGCTCGCCATCCATGAGGACTTGTGCTCGGCCCTGGAGATGTTCAACCTAGCGAACAAGTGCGCAAGGGCCAAGGAAGGCCGCCTCTCCCTCCTCGAGCTTCCAGAGGCCGACCCTGAAGACAAGAAGGCCAAGGCTAAGGAGGCGAAGCGCAAGGGTCCCGCCATGTTGGCAGCAAAGTCCGAGATGAAGCGTGGCCGTGACCATGATGAGCCTCCCAGGGGCAACCGCCCGTTCGGCATCTTCCACAACGTTCACAGCCACAACACCAACGACTGCCAAGAGCTCAGGGCGCTCCACGACGGGCGTCTGGGCCGCCGCCCTGAGCGCGGCGACTGAAGCTATGGCCGCAAAGGAGGCGGCGGTGGAGGCCACTGGGACAACCGCGACCCTCGTCAGGACTGGCGCGACCAGCCTCGCAAGGACCACTGGCTGGATCAGCCTCGCGACGGCCCCTGCCGTGATTAGCCTTCTGAGGATCGCCCTCAGGGCAATGCTAGCCTCCCTCCGCTGCCACCATCGCCAAGCAGAAATGACGACAACCGATAGGATGATGGGGCTGGGGGCTTCCAGGAACCCTGTGCAATCGCTTGCATCCTGGGTGGTGCCCAGGCCCCTGCTTCGAACCGCATCTTCAAGCTGTTTTCTCGTGAGGTGAACGCGGCCCTCCCGAAGCTCGAGGCCGCGTGTCCCCTCAGGTGGTCGCAGTACGCGATCACCTTCGACTCCAAAGACCACCTCAAGTGCTCAGCGGCCACAGGTGCGCTCCCCATGCTCTACACGCCCACCATCAGCAACATCCTTGTCACCAAGACCCTCATCGATGGTGGCGCTAGGCTCAATGTCCTCTCTGTGGAAACGGTCGACATGCTACAAGTGCCTTATGACCAGCTCCTACCCACCAAGCCCTTCTCAGGAGTGACCGATGGCTACACCACACCCATAGGGCAGGTGCGCCTTCCCGTCACCTTCGGTAAGCGCAACAACTACCATACCGACCTCATTGACTTCGTCGTCGCCCACATCGACCTCCCGTACAACGCCATCCTCAGGTATCCGGCCCTCGCCAAGTTCATGGTAGCAACTCACCATGGTACAACGTCCTTAAGATGCTAGGGTGCAGTGGCATCATCACGGTCGCCTACGATGAGAAGGATGCGGTCTGCTCCCTTGAGCGTGCCTACCGTGCCGCTGCGGCCGAGAACTCTGATGATGAGGGTGGCGTCCTGGCTCCTGAGGCCATCTCCGCGAAGAGGAAGTAGCGCCTCCCCAAGGGCCCTCCAGAGCCCAAGAAGCCCTCTGGCGGCGCCTCAAGCACCACGCCTGCTGCCGGGGTGCCTTTTCCTCCCACATAGGAAGGCGTGCCCGGCGCTTCGCTTGGGACGGGCTCGGGTGCTTCCATCTAGACGGTTTATGACCTGACGAGTGCGACGAGGGAGGTGCTCGGGCACCACTCGGAGGTGCGCCTTGATGCGCGCCCCCACAAGCAAGGAGCGAGGTGCGAGGCGCCAGGGACGCGGGAATTTATCACCAAGGCGATCGAAGAACTTCAGGAGGCCTAGGCCATGCGTGGCGAACGTCGCCCCGCACTACCCCGTGCAGCTGCCGCCCCCGACGCGGGTGGCGAGCTGCACGTCTGCGTCAACATGCCTGGCCTCAACAGGGCCGTTTCACAGGATCTCTTCTGGCCGTCGCATGTCGGCCGGAGTGGGGGCTACCGCTGCAACTACGTCTGCATGCCGTTTGGCCTGCTGAACATGGGCGCCTCATACAAGCGCCTGGCACAGCGGGCTATGGCGTCTCACCAGGCCAAGCGCTTGGCGGTCATGTCTCAGGAGGTCTCGGATCCTTGCGAGCCCCCGGGCCTCGTGAGCCTCCCAGGCCTCCGGAGCCGCCCAGCTCATGAGGAGCTATCTTCAGGGCACACATCTCCAGCTACCATGACGCTTCTACAATACTAGTGCCAGGTGACTTTTCGGTTTGTTCAGTTGAGGGCGCCCCTCGGGCTGCATTATCCTCAAGCTATTAGGGCCCGCCCCTGCAGCTGTATCATTTTGCGCATGTACCTTGAACTGCTTGTGGCGCCATGAGGCGCTCTGGCTGTTAACCTAACGCATGATGATGTATCGCTTCTTGAGTCACCTTCGCGGGCTTCGAGCGTCGCCAGTTCTCCTTCCGAGCATCCCATGAGAGGGGGCTACCAGCACGGCGCATGTGCTTGGGTCCGTCCCTGCAGTGTCGATAAATCTAAGAGACTGAGCTCTGACTCTCGGGCCGACCCCGTACACATTTCACTAGGTCCTTAGTGCCTTCGTCTTCACACGGAACGATCGTTTGCCGACCAGTGAATGCACGACGCCTCTTGTACTATGTAATTGCCTAATTCACAGGAACCTCAGGAGACGGGCGTTCAAGCAATGTGGCCGACACCCTGCCACTTCAGAAGGGCCGGCTCCGGCGGGGCAGCGGTCCAACTCACAAAGGCTAAGTAAATCAGTCCACCCGCCTTCGCTGCTGGTCGAGGCCCTCTTTCCTAGCTACCCCCGCAAGGCGGAACAACTCCTTTTCCGCGTAGACCGCTTGCACATTGAAGGGGGGCTCCTGAGCATTGCGCGTCAGAGGCTCCTACTGGCTCTCGGGCCCTCACACCTTGGCCTTGACCACGGCATCGCGACCTGGCATACCAGCGGCGGCTGAGCTCCGCTCAAGGGCCGGGTCCTGAGGACTTAGAGCACCAAGCTCGTCAAAGAGAGGGGGCCATGCGCCTTGCGAGGGAGTATGGAGAGAAGGGTGTGGCCCACTGGCACAGGCATTTTTTCAAAATATAATGGGCGTCAATTCCTTCACGCACCCCTAGTGGGACTTGTGTTGGTTCTTTTCAGAACAGGAGGCACGCGCAGGATCAAAAGGTCCAGGAAAGCACACCCTCACGACGAAAGAGCTACCACGGACCGCATGCTCGTCAAGCTAAGTGATCCCACACACGCTAGCATGAGCCTTACCACTTACGCTTTATTTTCTCGCCACCTCGCTCGGGCAAGGAATCCCCCCTCTTAATCTTCCGGGATCCACTTGTGCGCCAAAGGGTACCTCCTCAGCATCGCGTCTCAGGGTCTCTTACTGGACCTCGGGTCGCTTACCTCCTGGCCTTGACCACGGCATCACGACCTGGCATACCAGCGACGGTTGAAGCTCACCTGGGGACTGGGTCCTATCGACGTAGAGCACTGGTCGATCGCAAGAACAAAAAGGGGACTCGTGCCCAAGCGAGAAACGCGAACGCAACGTGAGCTCGAAACATTAATATAAAGGCGCAGGCGCCACGGTTCTTACAACCCCCCACGGGGCCCCTCATGATTTTGATGCAGGAAATAAAACGAAAGAAAAGGCCTCCCAAGGGCCGCAACTCAGGAGGCGCTAGCTCTGGCTTCGCGGCACCTAGTCGGTGTCCTCCTCCTCCTTGACCTGGGCGCGGCGGCTCGTTGTGGTCGTCGTCGCTCGAGCTCCCCTCGGAGAAGGTGTTGCTGCTGCTGGAGGCCTCGCGGCCGAGGGCAAGTTCACGGCCGAGGACGTCGCCGCCCTGCTGGCCGTTGCCATTTGAGGGGCGATCACCGCTGCTACTATCTCCCTCCAGGTAGCACTCCAGGCGACTGCCGTCCTCCCCGAAGACCTTGACGAAGAGCGTCATCGCCCCGTCGTACTTAAAATGGAAGGCGTGCCTCCCCGACGAGCCGCAGGGGCGGGCGAGCGTGTGCCACCCGTAGGTCATATAAATGTGGCCTGAGGGGGTGGCCTCTACCTCCACCTAGGTAGACCGGGCGTAGCAGTCGTCAAGCTGCAGCCACAGCCTGGCGGGCCCTCTCGTCGGGAGCTCCTCCGCAAAGGAATCCGGGAGCCGGACCCAAGAGCCGAGAGGCCTCTTTGTCCACACCACGAACTCACGGGCTGTGGCGTCTGTATGGGCCTGTGGGCGAGGTGGATGGGTGGCTGCCGCGCGCTCTTCCCTTCGGCATCCGCGGCTTCTACGACCACGCCCGCTGGAAGAATCCCCCCTGCGGCTGCCAGAGCCGATGGGAACCCCCGACGATGTGCGGTCTCATCCGCGGGGGATCGCTGCGGGCGTTGCCGTGGACTTGCGAGGGCGGCTGCACCCCCTCTTGAGCGGCGGTGCCTCTGGCCCCTCCTTGGGGGCCTTGCCCTTCTCTTCAGCGGTGAACCTCCTCAATGGCGCCATGGTTGCTTCGGCAAGATGGTGGCTGTGGCGGAGGTAGGAGAAGAGATGGCGAGAAGACAAAGATGGGATGGGACACTGCCCCCTCGCCCTCTTATAGGCGATCGTGGGCCGACCGACATCCCTCCACCTTCGTGCAGTGATGGTCTCACAGCATGCACGTCCAAGACTTTCGTCAGTCGGGGCGGTGCCGAGGCGACGTGGGGAAGCGGAGGTGTCCGCATCCCGTCGTGTGCCACGCGTCGAGCCTGGCCCGCAGGCGATTGGGGGCCCGCGGTGCTTAGACCATCTCCCCTTGGCTTTGCCTCAAAGCCAGGCCGAGCGCGCCTTGGGCCCGGGGGCTACTATCGGCGTTCTGGGATCGGGGGTACCCAGATCTGCCTACCTGCGGCATAGCGCGTGGGCCCATCAACGGCCCTGTACGGCCCAGCAAGACCCTCCAAGGCAAGACCCTCGCGAGTGCCCAAGCCTCGTGAGGCGAATGACACCAAGACCTCGAGAGGAGTGGCCTCCCCAGGCTGCCTCCCGAGGGGCAGAGACTTCTATGCAAGTACCCAGCCTCACAAGGCTGCGATGACGTGAGCCATGATGACCAAGGGCAGGCGGGCGCCAGCAGGCGCACAGGAGGCAGTTTCCCCTTTGGTGCTAAGGGAGCAAGGACAGATGCAGGTTCCCAAGGAATCCCCCAAAACTTTCCATTCCGGTGCAACAAGACCAAGACCATAAGCTCGGAAGCGCGGATGTCATCGCCTAGCCCACCTCTGCGTCACGACCAGAAGCTTTGCAGGCGAAGACTACCTTTCGTCAGGATTAGATGTACTTCTTGTCCCCTTTCAAATTAGCCGTTGTGGGATCCCTTCCCGCCTAAGTTTTGGAGGAAGAGGACCAAGGCCACTATAAGTATAGGCTAGCCATCACCGTGGAAGGGGATCGATCCTCGATTCTACCCTTGACCATTCCACCCGCACCACTTAAGCCCTTGCGAGGCCGCTCAACCACTGTACTAGTTCATCCACAGCCTCCTCGTGAGGCCAAATGACCACAAAGCAGGAGTAGGGTTTTACACCGCAAGGTGGCCCGAACCTGGGTAAACTATTGTGTTCACCTTCTTCTTCCTTGATCGCGTGAACTTGGTGAGGCAAGGCTATGGGGTGGTGAGCTTGAGACTTGAGCTGGTTGAGATCTTCACACATGCCCCAGAGTTTGAACCTTCTTGGGTCTGCGTAGCCCTGAATCCGACAGGGTGTGTGTCCAAACTTTCGTCAAACAGGCCAATTTTTCATCAAACGTTATGTCAAGCAAGGTTTCATGTGTTTCTGATCATTTTTTATTTTTTTGGAATTTAACTGCCATGGCACTCCATGCATGTGTCCAAGTCGTGACACCAATATGTTTGAAAATTCGTTCGAATTTACTGCACATGGAATTAACTCGCACACAAGTACACAAATATGTTTTTTCAAACTATTATGTTAGCCATTGCATGTAGATGTAGTTCAAATTTGAATTACGGTCATTAAATGGCTTGAAAATCACTTAAATGTATTTAAAGGTCAAATGACTGCCAGAATTTTCCAAATTTTCACATGACAGTTGTATTAGTGCACATTAAATGTAGAATTTTTTTGAATGCCACAAGAGGAAGCTATCGCCCGTTCGTCATCAAACATGCATTAGTTCCCTCTTGGAACCACGAGCCTTCTAGTGAGTTGCTCCGGTTTGTGGGGGGTGTGTGTCCAAACTTTCGTCAAACATGCCAAATTTTTGACCACATCATCTTTGTGGCATGGCATTACATCAAGCAAAGTTTCATATGTTTCTGATCATTTTTAAATTTTTTGGAATTTAAATGCCACGACACTCCATGCATGTGTCCAGGCCGTGACACCAATATGTTTGAAAATTCCTTCCAATTTACCGCACATGGAATTAACTCACACACAAGTACACAAATATGATTTTTCAAACCATTATGGTTAGCCGTTGCATGTAGATGTAGTTCAAATTTGAATTACGGTCATTAAATGGCTAGAAAATCACTTAAATGTCTTAAAAAGGTCAAATGACCCCTGAAATTTTCCAAATTTTCAAATGATAGTTGTATTAGTGCACGTTAACTGTAGAAATTTTTTGAAGGCCATAAGAGGAAGCTATCGCTCGTTCGTCATCAAACATGCATTGTTCCCTCTCGGAACCACGAGACTTCTAGTGAGTTGCTCCGGTTTGTGAGGGGTGTGTGTCCATACTTTCGTCAAACATGCCAAAAAATTTACCACATCATCCTGGTGGCATGACATTACATCAAGCAAGGTTTCATGTGTTTCTGATCTTTTTCTAATTTTTTGGAATTTAAATGCCATGGCACTCCATGCATGTGTCCATGCCGTGACACCAATATGTTTGAAAATTCCTTCCAATTTACTGCACATGGAATTAAATCGCACACAAGCACACAAATATGATTTTTCAATCCGTTATGGTTAGCTGTTGCATGTAGATGTAGTTCAAATTTAAATTACCATCATAAAATGGCTGGAAAATCACTTAAATGTCTTAAAAAGGTCAAATGATCCCTGGAATTTTTGAAATTTTCACATGATAACTGTATTAGTGCATGTTAACTGTAGAAAAATTTAGATGGCCATAAGAGGAAGCTATCGCCCATTCATCATCAAACATGCATTGTTCCCTCTCGGAACCACGAGCCTTCTAGTGAGTTGCTCTGGTTTGTTAGGGGTGTGTGTCCAAACTTTTGTCAAACAGGCCAATTTCTTTACCACACCATCTTGTTGCCATGCCATTACGTCAAGCAAGGTTTCATGTGTTTCTGATCATTTTTCTATTTTTTGGAATTTAAATGCCATGGCACTCCATGCTTTGTGTCATAGCCGTGAGACCAATATGTTTGAAAATTCTTTCCAATTTACTGCACATGGAATTAGCTCGCACACAAGTACACAAATATGACTTTTCAAACCATTATGGTTAGCTGTTGCATGTACATGTAGTTCAAATTTGAATTACGGTCATTAAATGGCTAGAAAATCACTTAGTTGTCTTAAAAGGTCAAATGACCCCTGAAATTTTCCAAATTTTGACATGACAGTTGTATTAGTACTACAAATTTTCTCGTACATTTAAAACACCATCCGTTGCCACTTTACTCCAAATTCGTCTTTCACAGCTAATAAAAAATATCAACAACATCACACACAGTTTTTTTTGTAGGAACCGTTTGCGATGAAAATTCTTGGGTCTATTTAAGTCTTCCTCCTTAAGCTTCGCAAACTTTGTCTGCTCTAGTGCCAACCCCCAAATCCACGAATCCTGATCCCCATTCCCGCAACCCCTTCTTGTAAAGATGACGTCGTGCAAACGCTTCATGAGGGCCCGTACGTTGGCCGCGTCCTCCCCGAGCGCCACCGCCTGCGCCGAGAGCGCGGCCGCCTATGCCGATAGCGCCACCGCATCCGCATTGAGCACAGTTGCATCGGCCGAGAGGGCGTCTGCGAAAGCCGACTGGGCAGCTGCAGTAGCTACTGCAATAGTGGCTGCAAACGCCGAGAGCGCTCGAGCTGCCGTCCGTGCCGCCGATGTCGCCCTGGCCCGGGTCGGGGCCATCCACGCCAAGATCGAGGATGCACACACCAAGATATTCCAGGCCACCTTGGAATCCAGCATGCAACCCACGTCCGAAAAGATGGCGGTGGCCATGGAGCACCTGCTTCCTCATGAGATCGCCGAGCTGGAACTGGAGATGTAGGAGGCGGCGGAGATTAAGGAGCGCCGGGAGGAGGAGTTGCGCATCGCCGAGGTCGAGGTAGAGAAGAGTCTATCCGTCAAGGAATCGGCGGTGGAGTACCAACACGAGCTCTGGCACAACCACTACTATGAGTACTACAACCTTGAGGGCGGAGCCGAGGATGAGGACGAGGATGAGGACGCGGTCGACTTCAGCAGGGGGGACGCGGAGTCCACCAACAGCGGCATGTCGCCAGGACAAGTCATCGACGTCTCATCTCACACCGGCGATGCATAGGCTGGCGCGGCGACGACTTTGTTAAAATTATGCGTAATTAGGCTTAGTTTATATTGTTGGTCTTTTGTTAGAGCAATTTTTAGGTCAACTGGCTCTGTTTAATTACCAAAATTGCTCGATTCAGTAAGTGTGGTATGTGTGCTGTACGCTCTTTTGTGTGGCCAATTAGCAAGCGATGTTAAATTATGCAGTGACGTGGATGAGGACAGTACCCAGTGAAATTTCCACCAAAATTTGAATTATCAAACTCATCCCATGCGCGTAAAGCAGAAGAATCGTTTGCGATGCACACAATCGTTCAAAGTGAATGGTGTCCGGCGGCACCGCGCGCAAAGTTTCCCTCAACATTTCGAAATTTTTGGCCTACCGACGAAATATCTACCCCTTCCCCACCCCCATTTCTCCCCGACCACAAGTCACATTTCCCCTGTTTCCTCCTTCCTTCCTTCTGAAGCTATAGCTGCTTCCTCACTTGCTTCCTCGCTCTCGCCGTCTCGCATCCTACCGTCGGGGTCGCCATGGTCTTCTTCAATGACCTCTCCAGCGGTTCCTCCTCCAACGATGACTCTTTCACCACCAGGGTATGCCTCTCTTCTCTCTATTGGGTTCTGACTTGGAATGAAGGATTTTAACCTAGCGGTCGATTTGAGTCATTTCTTCCTCTTGTAGCTCCCTAGGACCATCAGTTGCAACGAATGGAGCGGGGTGGCTGAAGATCTGCCTGCTCGTTGTCACCATCAATCTCCATGCGTGAAGTTAGTTGCGTTTGAATCTGTGGATAGTGGGAGGAAGTTTCTGGCATGTGTAGAGAAGGTTAGCCCCACTTTCATTGTTACAAATCATTTGTTAGATGTGATTCACACACTATCACTGTGCTATGTTATTCTGGATGTTAGGACAGTGTCACAGTTTGTACTTAGTATCTAAAAATGTTGCCATCTCATCAGCGGTGCCATTAGAAAATTATTTTGCACCGCGTCAGCAGTTTGTGCAGCCAACTTTGGTCCACACATCCGAGCAGCCAAGCAGTAAAATACTAAATCTTTATGGCACGAAGGAACTGGGGATCAGACCAACTAGGTGCTCTGGAGTCCGGTTCCCTGATTTTTTTTCCTCTGCATCGGCTCGCCAGTGCAGGGCACCGATACCAAATGTAGCAATAGTTGTATTGACACCGGTTTTGGCATACATAGTGGATGGCCTTAGTGCTATTAGTTCTACGTTACTAAATTTGTGCATGTACACACCTGTTAGTATCAATTTGATGTCATCCAAACACTGTCGCTATGCTGTTGCTGTTATATTTAGCTTCCTCATAAAATGTTCAATTTGTTATTTATAGTACATGACTAAGACCTTGTAGCGTTGTTGTAGTTAATTATAGCTTCTGATGTTTCAGAATTTGGTTGTTGTCTCAGTAGCATTTAATTCATTTGCACATTGATCTTTTTGAGACGATATGTCATAATTAACCTGTTTCTTCAGTTTTTCAAAAGAAGTATTTGGTGATTTTCTATATCGCTAGAAACCCATTTCCCTACAATGGTTAACGATCTAGTTTTAAATATTATAGGATGAACGGCAGTGTTCTTACCTGGAGTGGGTTGATCAAGAGTGGCCAGTCTTTGAAGATGTGCCTAGCAAAGCTCTGGAGCATGTATTAGGAAGAGAACAGAGGTAGGCTTAGAGAAAGTGTTGTCAACGCTGAAGAATATTTCAAGATGTGGGAAAAAAAGAGGAAGATGGAGAATGAGCTCAGATTTTTTAAATTAGACTTTGGTAAGATGGTGTTGGCGAAGGAGAAGGCACTTTCGCAGTTGGTCAGTGCAAAACAGGTTCTTACTGAACTAAAAGCAGAGGTGGATAAGACGAGCCTGGATGATCTTGATTAGGGAAATTAATATATTGTTCTAATATTGTTCTTATGAAGGTGAACTAGCTATATGTTGTACTGTGCTGTTTTCAGGTAGCTATCGTACTGTGATGTTAAAATATATTTATGTGCCTGATATGAAATTGGCAAACGGTTGTTCGATATGAAATGTGAATTTGCGTAATACTAGAATTATTAATTGTAAACTAATAAACCTGCTAAATGGGTGATGGAACTTTGCAAACGGTTCTAGCAGTAAAAGCGGTTGTGATGGATAGCCCAATGCCATACAGTTTTCTTCATCAAATGGTGTGTGATGTAGTTGAATAAAAGCAAACGGTTAACTGAGGTAGAGCGTGTGTGATCGTTACACCTATCGCACACGAGGCTATACATAAAACTGTGTGGGATGTATATACGAATGGAAACGTTTTCCCTCGATTGACTGTGTGGGATGTACATACGAACGAAAACATACTTCTTGGATTGACTGTGTGGGATGTACATAAGAACGGAAACGTACTTCTTGGATTGACTGTGTGGGATGTACATAAGAAAGGAAACGTATTCCTTGGATTGACTGTCGGTGCAACGAACCTTCGCGTGTGTTGCCCGAACTATACACAGGCACGACAGCAAGGAAGCAAATTTCATCAAGTATCCAAGACCAACTCAGAGAGATAGCTCTTTAAGGAATCAAAGGGCGGATCAAGAAGACCAAGACAAGCCAAGAGAACAAGATGCCACTAAGGAAAGACCTCCCTTGCCGGGCAGGCAAGCCCGGTCAGGTCGAGGCCGCACCAAGGACAAGTCCCAAGGTTTCCCCCCCAGCAGTCTTGCCGGGGCCGCCAAGGGCGGTTCTCCCTGCCAAGACTCCACCGCTCCACCGCACAACGACGCAAGTCACCTATCAGTGCGGTGTCGAGCCCCCAAGTGATTAAGTGGCTGTCATTTGGCACGTGGCAGCCATTTGGAAGGAAGATTCCCTCCATATGACACCCGTCCAGAGGCGTGTCATGTAGACAGGTGGAAGATGCTTAAGCGGCATGGCAGGCTTGCCGGGTTGCATCCACAGCATGACACCTAGCAGTGCATTTAATGCACTTTGTCCTAACTACTGGAGTTAGGTATGATACCACTGTTGGCTATCTAATCAGTAGATAATGACTGTTTTGCCACTGTGGTAACCCGTTAGCCTATAAAAGGAGGGCCATGGCAACCTAAGAAAGGATTTGGACCTTTGTACACTCATACGCGCGTAGCTGCTCTCCCCGAGGCGACCTTGCCGGGCTAGAGCGCCGCGCGACCAGCTCGGTCCTCTCTTCAATCCGCCAAAGCAGGAGGAGGGTTTTACGCTTCACAGCGGCCCGAACCTGGGTAAAAACCACCAGCGTCATGTTTGCCGTGCTGTCCCATGGCCTCTGCTCTTTGTGCAATGTGATCACCCCCCCACCGAACCACAAGGGGCTGATGGTCCCATAGGTGATCGTGTTCCACCGCAACATCTTTGGCATGCCAGGTAGGGGGCGGAGCGCTTGTGTGGACCCGAGGTTGTGAACAGCGCATCAATCTTCATCATCATTAGCCTCATCATCCATGGCGCCCAAGAAAAAGTCTGGTGCGACAGCTCACCCTTCCACCTCGAAGGCACCCTCGCATGCAGCCGCCGACGCTTTGGGTACTGCATCAATGCTGGAGGACGTGGACGCCGTGGGGGACATGACCAGTGCAGGCGGCGCTGACATCGTTCCCCCTGCGGCCGAAGCAGGAGTGCAAGACGTCGAAGGAGGGCGACATCAGCAGCGTCCCGACGGCCGTGTTCCCCAAGGCGCGAGTGAGGAGGACACTTAGTCTCCACCTCCACATCGTGCCGGAGGGCGCAGCCGCAGCGACAACACCCGCCCAGGTATGAGTCACGACCCCTTGGCTGTCCCAATCAATGGCGCAACCGCGGGGCACGCGCCTCCCTTGGGGCAGGATAACCATGACGGAGCATCGAACGGGGTAGTCAATCCCCAGGTGCACCCTTCTCACCATCATACCGCTGTGGCAGCTAGCTCGCGGCGACGAGAGCACGGCGCCACCACCACCGTTACCATCAGGAGTCGAGCGACGTCACGGTCTGCGTTGTCATCCATGCCAAGCACTGCTTCGGAAGCCATGGCGCGAGCTCAACTCCTGCTGAGATTCCCACCAGCGGCCGATCAAATGGATGAGTGGAGAGCCACCATCCAGAGTTTGATCGGTTTTGCTGAAGCGGGAGGATCGCAGTGGGAGGACCCGCCACGGCACCCACAAGCAATAACCATGGCCCAAGCAGCTGGCCAAGTCGAGGGGGCCACTCCAACGGTGCAGTCCCCTCCACAATAGCCAACGTAGAGGTCGCAACTCAAACCACGCGACCAGGAGTCTGACGAGGCGTCAATGGCTTCATCTGATCATCTGGCTCGTTGAGATCAGCGGCAGGTCCTGGAAGATCGGCGGAGGGAAGACGCGCGCATCACCATGGAATGATGCCATGAAACCCGGCGCCAATCTGACAGGCGCAATGGCCCAGACGTCGACGAACCCGCTCCCAGTGGAGGTGGGTACTTGCCTTTAGAGGTTGGGTGCCCTGCCTTCACTCGCGAGCTGCGGCAAGTCCGTTGGCCATCTACCCGCGTTTTCAAACCAGAGACACCAGAAAAGTATGATGGAAGCCTAAACCCGACAGAGTTCTTGAGCATCTACACCATTGTCGTTCAAGCCACCGGAGGAAGAGACGAGAAGGTGTTTGCCAATTACTTCCCTTTGGCACTCAAGCTGAACATGAGGTCGTGGCTAATGCACCTGCCAGAGAATTCCATCTCAACTTAGGCTGACCTGTGCAATGAGTTTGTTGGTGCCTTCATGGGCGGCCATCAAGAACCAGGACGGCCCAGAGATTTGCAGCTCCTTCCACAAAAGTAAGGGGAGAGTTTGCGGAAGTATATGGAGAGGTTTAGCCGGGTGCACAGGAACATTCCAGACATCCACTCGGCAGCTGTGATTGCCGCGTTCCAGTCCAACGTGCGCAACAGGAGGATACGTTCTAAGATGAACGTCCGGTAGCCCAAGACTGTGAATGAGTTGTACACCTTGGTGGATAAGTGTTGTCGGCGTTCTCGGAACCAGGATACCCAGACTTGCCTGCCTGCGGCCCATGGCGTGGCTCCCTTGACGGCCTGGTATGGCCCATCTACAAGACCGTCAAGACAAGACCCCCGCGGGGCCCCTGGCCTCGCGAGGCAAACGACACCAAGACATCCGAAGGGAGCATCCTCCCCAGGCTGCCTCCTGAGGAGCGGAGATTTCTATGCAGGTACTAGCCTCATGAGGCTGCGGTGAAGCAAGCCATGACGACCAAGGCCAGGCGGGCGCCAGCAGGCGGAGAGAAGGCAGTTTCCTCTTTGGTGCTAAGGAGGCAAGGACAGCCGTGAGTTCCCGAGGAATCCACCAAAGGTTTCCATTCCGGTGACCAAGACCACCAGCACAGTAGGACGGATGTCATCGCCGAGCCCACCACTGCGTCACGACCAGAAGCTTTGCAGGCGAAGACCACCTTTCGTCAGGATAAGATGTACTACTTGTTCCCTTTCAAATTGGCTGATGTGGGATCCCTTCCCGCCTACGTTTCGGGGGAAGAGGACCGAGGCCGCTATAAAGATAGGTTAGCCACCACCATAGCGGAGGTCGACTCATTCTAACCCCCGAGCCCTCGCGAGGTTGTTCATCCTCTGTACTTGTTCATCCTGAGCCCCTCGTGAGGCCAATCCACCACAAAGCAGGAGTAGGGTATTACACCGCAAGGTGGCCCGAACCTGGGTAAACTGTCGTGTTCATCTTCTTCCTTGTTCACGCAAGTCCGGCTAGGCTAGGCTGTGGGGCGACAGGTTGGTAGGCTGGATAGGTTGAGTTCTTCGCACACGCCCCCGAGTTTGAACCTTCTTGGGTCTGCGGAGCCCTGAATCCGACATTTTGCATGCCAGGTAGGGGCATGTCGAAGTCCTTCTTCCATCGTTCGTTCCGCCTCCGTTCCATCACTCCCATGGCAGGCGCCGCCCCGTCCACCGGGCCGCAGGGTGCTTACTGAGGCACTATGGGCCTCCGGGCCTTCGCCCCCGACCTACGGCGGGTGCAGTGGCCGCCGAAGTTCTGGTCGGCGTTGCCCCCGCGATACGACGGCGCGGCGGACCCCGAGGAGTTCCTTCGGTTGTACGCGCAGGCCATCTGGGCAGCGGGCGGCGACGACAAGGTCATGGCGAACTGGCTCCCCATGGCCCTCACGGGCGTGCCACGTTCCTGGATGCTTAGCCTGCCAGAGTCTTCGGTGGCCTCTTGGGAGGAACTGCACGGCCTGCTCATCGTGCGCTTTGCAGCTCCTGCGCCCCACGTTGTTGCGTCCATCCTCGGCGGGTCGCAGGCGCCATCCTTGGGCCGCCATGTTAAGCAACTCCTCCGTCGGCTGGGAGCTGCTCGCCCGCGGCAGGGGGCTTCACGAGGCCACGCAGCGCCTGAGACCGACTTCACCTTCGACCCCAGGGATCACCGCAGGACTACGGTCGGTGCCGGCGCGCTCCCCATGCTATGCACACCCACCATCAGCAATGTCGCGGTCACCAGGAACATCATTTACAGTGGTGCTGGCCTCAACGTCCTCTCCGTGGAAGCCTTCGACCTGCTTCAAGTGCCCTACGACCAGCTCATGCCCACCAGGCCTTTCTCGGGGGTGGTCGGGGGCTCCACCGCCCCTTGGAGTAGATACGCCTCCCAGTCACCTTTGGCATGCACTACAACTACCGAACCAAGCTCATTCACTTCGACGTCGCCCGCATCGGCCTCCCATACAACGCCATCCTTGGGTATCCGGCCCTTGACAAGTTCAGGGTGGCGACACACCCCGGCTACAACATCATCAAGATGCCTGGGAGCAGCGGCATCGTCACCATGGTGGGGGACACCAGGGACACACGCCTAGCCCTCAAGCTCGCTTACAAAGCCGCGACAGCCACGCGGCCGGTCGCTGGGGATGCCCCAGAGATCCCGGAGGCCGCCCCCGCAAAGAAGAAGCAATTGTTCTCCCAAGACCGGGCTGAGACGAAGTAGGTGCCCATCGACGACAGAGGTTCAGGCCCCACCTTCACCATAGGTGCTGGCTCCCTCCGGATAAGGAGGAGGCATTGGTCGGCTTCCTCCGTGCGAACAAGGATATGTTTGCATGGGAGGCGAAGGACTTGGTCGGCGTCCTGTGGGATGTGATGGAACACCATCTGATGGTGTGCCCGAGTGCATGCCCGATGAAGCAGAAGGCGCAGCGGCAAGCCCAAGAGAAGCAGTCCTTCGTCATCCAGGAGGTCCGCAAGCTGCAAGAAGCCGGCATCATCCGGGAAGTGCGGCACCCGGATTGGCTGGCCAACCCGGTCATCGTCCCCAAGAAGGGTGGGAAGGAGCGCATGTGTGTCGACTTCACCAGCCTCAACAAGGCGTGCCCTCAGGACCCGTTCCCTCTTCCGCGCATCGATCAGATCATTGACTCCACCGCCGAGTGCGACCTGTTATGCTTCCTGGATGCCTTCTCGGGCTACCACCAGATCAAGATGGCGGTGTAGGACGTCGAGAAGACAGCCTTCCTTTCCCCGTGCGGGGTGTACTGCTACACCTGCATGCCCTTTGGGCTGCGGAATGCTGGTGCGACCTTCCAGCGGTTGATACACATCACTCTGGGCCGGCAGCTCAGGAGGAATGCTGAGGCGTACGTCGATGACATAGTGGTCAAGTCGCGGGAGGCAAGAACCCCTGTCGAAGACCTGGAAGAAACGTTCGCCAACCTGCGCAAGGTAAACCTGCGGCCCAACCCGGAGAAGTGCGTGTTCGGTGCCCCATCCAGCAAGTTGCTGGGGTTCCTGGTATCGCACAGAGGGATCGAGGCTAACCCTGAAAAGGTCAAGGCAATAGAAAGGATTAGCCTGCCACAGACCCTCAAGGAGATGCAGAAGCTCGTGGGCTGCATTACCTCGCTGGGGCGCTTCATATCCAAGCTTGGTGAGCGTGCCCTCCCGTTTTTTAAGCTGATGAAAAAGAGGGGCCCTTTCGAGTGGACTCCAGAGGCTGAGGTGGCTTTTCAAGACCTCAAGAGGTACCTTACGAGCCCGCTGGTGATGGTGGAGCCTCGACCTCTTGAGCCCTTGGTGCTTTACCTGTCCGCCATGCCTCACTCGACTAGCATGGCGCTCGTGGCGGTCAGGGAGGAGCGCGCGGGTGCGGGTGCGCAACATAGCGCCCCATGTGCAGTCACGCCATCGCCGCCTCAGGATGGCGCTCCTGAGGCCTCAACCACTCCATCGGATTGCAAAGCTCACAAGGCCCCCTCGACCCAAGTGGAGCGGAACATCGCTGACGCCTCTTCCCTCGTCGAGCAACCGGTGTACTTCGTCAGCACGGTGTTGTGTGACGCGTGCGCACGCTACCCCATGCCACAGAAGCTCCTGCTCGCGCTCCTCATTGCCTCCAGGAAATTGCGCCACTATTTCCAAGGCCACCCCATCAAGGTCATCTCTGCACACTCCCTAGAGAAGGTGCTCCGCAGCCCCAATGTTGCGGAGAGGGTTGCCGAGTGGAACATCGAGCTGCAAGCATTCCAGCTGGAGTTCAGCACCACCAGGGTCATCAAGGGTGCAGCCCTCGCCAACTTCGTGGCAGAGTGGACGGATGCCCCTGACCGGGGGATGGGCGAAGATCGATCCCTCGCTCTCGGAGACGAGGCGCCCGATGGCTGGGTCATGTACTTCGATGGCGCATTTGCACGGCGGGGGGCGGGGGCTGGAGCCATGCTCACCTCGCCGACTCAGGATAAGCTATACTACGCTGTGCAGCTCTGCTTTCAGCATGGTGAGAAGGTCTCCAACAACATCGCGGAATACGAGGGCCTAATCGCTGGCCTCAGGGCCGCGGTGGCCCTAGGGGTCAAGCACCTCACTATCAAGGGCGACTCTCAGCTCCTCGTCAACTTCTCCAACAAGTAATACAAGCCTAAGGACGAGCACATGGAGGCATACTTAGAAGAGGTACGCAAAATTGAAAAATGCTTCTTGGGCTTGGAATTGCAGCACGTCCCGCGTGGCACGAACAAGGATGCGGATGATATCGCCATGAGGGCGTCCCAACACGAGCCCTAGAGGCCTGGCGTCTTCGAGGAGAGGCTCTTCAAACCATCGGCAGCTCCCCCCGCTGCAGGCCCGATGCTGCTTCGGGAGGAGCCGCCCCAGGCCCCCTCCTCAGGAGCCCCGGCCTGCGGCCCTACCTCAGGAGCCCACCTACTCTTGGCGTTGGAACCTCAGGGGGGTTGCTGGAGCAAAGAGTTCAAGACGTACTTGCTCTACGGTACCTTGCCGGAGAAGGAGGAAGACGCGGAACGCGTGGCCCGCCAGGGCACCGCTTATTACTTGCAGGATGGTGAGCTCTACCGAAGGCATCCCAACGATGTCTCGCTGCGATGCATATCCAAGGAGCAAGGGTGCGAATTGCTGGCTGACATACACGGCGGGGATTGTGGGCACCATTCTTCATCACGCACCCTCGTGGGAAAGGTATTCCGCAGCGGGTTCTACTGGCCCACGACGCTCAATGATGCGACCGAGCTGGTGTGATCCTGTGAGGCCTGCCAGTTCCACACCAAACAAATCCACCAGCCCGCTCAGGGCCTCCAGACCATCCCGCTCTCGTGGCCATTCGCGGTCTGGGGGCTGGACATCCTGGGCTCGTTCCCTCGAGCGGCCGGGAGCTACCACTACCTCTACGTCGCCATCGACAAATTCACCAAGTGGGCGGAGGTGGAGCCCGTGCGCATCATTCCTACTGGCTCCGCCGTCATGTTCATCAATGGCCTCATGAGCCAATTCGGGGTCCCTAACCGTATCATTACTGACAATGGCTATCAGTTCACAAGCAATCTCTTCACAACATATTGTGCTAACCTTGGAACACAGATATGTTACGCTTCAGTGGCACACCCACGGAGCAACAACCAGGCCAAACGCGCCAATGCGGAGGTCCCGAGGGGCCTCAAGAGAAGGAGCTTCAAGAAGAAGCGTGAGGCCTGCGGCAGGGGTTGGCTCGGTGAGCTTCAGTCCGTGCTGTGGTCCATTCGCACCACCGCGACTAAGCCCACCGGCGAGACCCCATTCTTCCTCGTCTATGGGGCCGAGGCGGTCCTCCCACATGAGGTCAAACATCACTCCCCGCGGGTCTTGGCGTTTGATGAGGCATGCCAGGACGCCTCGCGGTGGACAGATCTCGTGCTCGGGGAGGAGGGCCGCCGCCAAGCCTCGCTCTGTGTCGCGATGTACCAGCAGGCGCTGCGGCGGTATCACTGCCACAGCATCCGCTCCACACTACTAGGAAAAGGCTTATTAGTGGTGCACCTGTTTTGGCCATTAATGGCGAACTACAGGTGCGCCACTATCATCATGCCACTAGTAACATATACTAATGGCGCACCCCTGGTGCGCCATTAGTATACCAGACTATAATGGCGCACTAGGCAGTGCGCCATTAGTAAGTCACACGGTGCGCCATTAGTATGCCTCCCAGGGGGCCATATTTACCTTGTGCTCTGGGTTACTAATGGCGCACTAACAGATAATGCGCCACTAGTATTTTTTATAGCAGTGCGCCACTAATGTGCTGTATGGTGCGCCACTAGTATGAATATTAGGAATATTTTTTTTTCTTTTCTGATATTTGCACAGATTACAAAATATATTACTGCACAGAATATAGACAGCAAAACATATAAACAGCAGATTCATCGAATACAATAGAAGATTAGTCTCCGAATACAATTCATCATATTAGCTAGTCTCCGAATTCAAAAGACCGAACAAAGTTAGAACATTACAAGTCTCGAGACCGCGAGTAGCGAGTTTGTCTTCACATTACAAGTCGATATCGATCATCTAAACTACCATCACATAGAAGAGAGCTGCGGTCATCACGATGAGCATCATCGCGATGAAACTGGTCTTCATCCGGTTCCTCCTCCGCTCCCTCCTCTCTCCCGCTAGATAGCGCGCGTATCTAGCTTCCGCCTCGTCCCGATAAATGATGCAATCGTTCATGCACACATGGTATTTCACGTGCGGTAAATCCAGAGGACATACGATTTTCTTTGCCTCCTCGAAACTGGTCGGGCACTTGTTCCCCTTGGGAAGACGTTCGTGCCAGAATGACATGTTCTCATCGAAGCATGCGTCGGTCATTTTGTGTTTTACCTTCATCTCCAGAGCCATGAGCGTTACTTTCAGGCGGGTATCCTTGGGCCTGCATCCTTCATACAATGGAGTAACCGTGTCTATCTCCAGTTGATCCAGCTTGGCTTTCTCTCGGGCGGCAGCTCTTGCGTTATCCGTCTGCTTGAGAAGCAGCTCTTGAATATGAGGGTCCTGCACCCAGCCCATCGATGGTCCATCGTCGTCTGCTCCGGCATCTTCATCTTCATGATCATGCCCTTCGTCTTGATCTTCCTCATCATCATGTCCGGCATCTTCTACATGATGACTGTGTACTGCATCACCGTCGTGATCATGTCCTGGAGATTCTTCGTCTTCTCGCCCGCCCTCGCCGCCGCGGTTGTCTTGCTGCCCTTCCTCATTTCTTGCCCGTCCCCCATGGATGAATTCATAGTCATCTTCATCACCTTGCCACCGATAGCCATCCATGAAACCACGCAAGAGCAGGTGGTCCCGCACCTGTTCGGAATCCGGGTCCGTAATAAGGCTCTTCAGCTTGCATCTTCGACACGGACATCTTATCTCCATCTCGTTCTTTTGAAGCATCTCGGCCTTCGCGGAGTTCAAAAACCTATTCACGATGCCTTCGGTCATCGTGCGGACCATGGTCGCCTGCGGGGTAGAGCAAAACGATATTTTAGAACCAAGAAAAAATTTGGCATGACTTTGCCTAAAAATAGGACCAAAAAGAATGCATAGTGCCAAATTCTCGCCGAAACGGAAATGAATCAACATTCCGGCAAAATATTGGCAACTATCGCATTTCAAATACCGGTACCTGCAAACACAAACATATGCAACACCACAAACATACGTAGATCTAGGCCATAAAAAGGGCATGTGCACGTTGTTGGAGGGAGAAAAAAGTAGATCTACAACATAATTAAAGAAAGCTTTCCCCTTACTTACCTATCAAAAAAAGGTAATTTAACCACTTAATTTGGGTGAATCTATGGTGAAAATGAGGTGAGGAGGAGGAGGCAGCCGAGACAAGCTTGGAGGAGGAGGTGGAGAGAATGAAGTGGGGAAAGTGAGTGTGGTAGGTGTGGCTGTCCAAAATATCTAGCTGGTCTCAGGTTACTAATGGTGCACCACCTAAAAATGCGCCATTAGTAACCCTGGTTACTAATGGCGCACCAGTTAGGGGTGCGCCATTACTAGTTTTGCAAAAAAAAATATATGTATAATTGTTAGTAGTGGCGCACCGTGGTTGTGGTGCGCCATTACTAGTTTTGAAAAAAAAAGTAAAAAAAAAATTGTTAGTAGTGGCGCACGGAGCCTGTGGTGCGCCATTAATAGTTAAAACTAGTAATGGCGCACTGTGCGCTGGTGCGCCATTAATAGTTTTGGAAAAAAAAATTTGCTAGTAATGGCGCACCGTGTGTCTGGTGCGCCATTAGTAATGAGGACACTAATGGCGCACCTGTATCTGGTGCGCCACTGCTATACATGGTGCGCCATTAATGTCCATATCAGCTATAGCCCTTTTCCTAGTAGTGCCAGGACCCTTGAGGTGGGTGACCTCGTCCTGAGGCGGGTGCTCTCCAGGGAGGGGCTTCACAAGCTCTCACCCATGTGGGAGGGCCCGTTCAGGATCGCCCGTGTCTCCAGGCCTGGCGCCACGCGCCTGGAGACGCAGGACGGGGTCCCCATCCAGAATGCCTGGAACATCCAGCACCTCAGGAAGTTCTACCCGTGACACTCTCCCGTAATAATGAGTGGGGCTGTACATGCCCTAGAGTCTCCTGAACGCTGCCCTGGGGCCTCATGGGGGCTCCCACCCACGTCCAAGTGGAAGCCCCATGCTCCACGCTGGCGGACGACACAATCTTTCAACGACTATGCCCACGCCTAGTGGAAGCCCCATGCTCCGCGCTGGCGGGAAGACTAGAAGACTAGTGTAGCTGATTTGCCACTTCTTGGAATGAAATTTGAAGTTCTCGTGTCTTTATTTGAAAGCATTGGGAATTTTTTCTCCTTGCAGCATTTGCTATTTTGAGTCTTGTAGTTGCCCGTCACTCCTCTCCGCACATCTCACGAGTGGGGGCTGGGCACGGTGTGTGCATCGGGTCAGCCCGCGAACACACCTCGGCAAAGCCCTGGCATCTTACTCTGGCGTCCTGATCCTCGCGTGATGCTCTTAAATGAGCCAACGGGCATGAGCACCCACCCAAGTCCCCATCTCCTAGCCTCGCCGGGCATCGCGACCCGGTGTACCTGTGACGATTGGCCTTCGGTAGGGGGCTCGCATGGGGCACGGCGCCCTGTAAAACATCTCCGGAGACTCCTTGTCCTCATGGCCCGCTAGGGACCTCGCAGCCGTTGGGCGCCTCCTGAGGTCTGAGAACCTTCGGACCCTCAAGAAGGAAACCCCCAGCAGGAGATCTCTTCGGAATGGGAGGCACACAGGAGGTCCAGGCTCCGGAGGAGCACGCCCTCGCAGCGCAGGAGTCTACCACGGGCACACCAAACTAAGTTATCCTAATCATGATCAACAAGAACCTATCGGTTAATAGCAACACGAATGCTAGGATACGATGTAGGAATGTTAACATAAGGGCGCAAGCGCCATGGTCCATTACACGCCCAGGAGGGCTTTCTACATTTCTTGATGCAGGAAAAAAATGCAAAAGCGGCCTCCCGACCCCTGCGACTCCTGAGGCCTGGCTCCGGCGACGCCCGCGCTCAATCGGAGTCCTCCTCCTGCTTCACCGTGTGTGATGGTGAGGCGGCTCGTCGCCCTCCCCGGTCCGGGATCGGTGGCGAGGCTGCTCGTCGTAGTCGTCGTCACTCATACTCTCCCCAGAGGAAGAGCCGCTGCCGGCTGGGTGCGTCGCGGCCGTCGCCAAGGGCAAGTTCACCGTCGAGGATGCTACCGCCCCTCCGGCCGTCGATGTGGGAGGGGTGGACGTCATCGTCATTGTTGTCGCCCTCTGGGCAACACCCCAGGCACCTGCTGTCTCCCCCAAAGATCCTGTCATAGAGGGTCGCCGCTCCGTCGTGCCTAAAGTGGAGAGTACATCCCCCCTCCAGGCCGCGTGCGCGGGCGAACGACTGCCACCCACGGTTCAGGAACACATTGCCGGCAGGGGTGACCTCGACCTCCACCCACGAGGCCTTGCTGCAGCAACCGTCGGCCTGCAGCCAGAGGCCGCCAGGCCCTTCGGCCGGCAGCGTGCCCGCGAAGAAGCACGGGAGCTGGAACCAGATGACTGGCGGCCTCTCCGTCCACACCACGAACTCCGAGGACACGTCGGCCGAGTGGGATCATGGGCGCGGTGGCCGGACGGCCGCCGCATGCTTCCCCCCTTGGCCATGACCGCCTCGGCCACGGCAGCTTCCAGCGCGAGAGGGAGCCTTCCCACGACCGCCAGAGGTGGCACCGACCTTCGAGGGGGTGCGCCCGCGCCCTCGGGGAGCCACCGCCGGCGTCGTGGCATACTTGCGGGGACGGCCGCGGCCCCTCTTGGGCGGTGGCGAGCCTGGTCCCTCCTTGGGCGCCTTGCCCTTCTCCTCAGTGGAAAACCTCCTCACCGGCGCCATGGATGCTTCGGCAAGACGGCGGGATGACGGAGAAGAAGAAGGAGCGGGCGGGAGGCAAGAAGAAGAAGATGGGCTGGGG
The DNA here is from genome assembly GCA_011799875.1 of Thinopyrum elongatum. Lineage (NCBI taxonomy): Eukaryota > Viridiplantae > Streptophyta > Magnoliopsida > Poales > Poaceae > Thinopyrum > Thinopyrum elongatum. The sequence goes on from CM022302.1 coordinate 285,845,566, forward strand.
ACTCTGCCCCCTTCCCCATTTATAGGCGAAGGAAGGCTGACCGGCGGCCTCTCACGTTCTAAGCAATGATGGCCCCGCAGCATGCGCCAGGCAGTTGTCAAGTCGGGCAGTTGCCGAGGCGACGTTGGGAAGCGAAGATGCCCATGTCCTGTCAAGCGCCATGCGTCATCTTGGCCCGCAGGCGATTGGGGCCCGCGGCGCTTCGCCCTTGCCCTTTGGCTTCGCCTTGAAGCCAAGCTCAAGCACGCCTTGGGCCCGAGGGCTACTGTCGGCATTCTGGGAACCAGGGTACCCAGACTTGCCTACCTGCGGCCCATGGCGTGGCTCCCTCGACGGCCTGGTATGGCCCATCTACAAGACCGCCAAGACAAAACCCCTGCAGGGCCCCTAGCCTCGCGAGGTGGATGATACCAAGACCTCCGGAGGTAACGGCTTCCCCAGGCTGCCTCCCAAGGAGTGGAGATTTCTATGCAGGTACCAGCCTCATGAGGCTATGGTGATGCAAGCCAAGACGACCAAGGTCAGGCGGGCGCCAGCGGATGCAGAGAAGGCAGTTTCCTCTTTAATGCTACGGATGCAAGGACAGGCGTGGGTTCCCGAGGAATCTACCAAAGGTTTCCATTCCGGTGATACAAGACCAAGACCACTAGCACGACAGGACGGATGTCATCGCTGAGCCCACCGCTACGTCACGACCAAAAGCTTTGCAGGAGAAGACCTTTCGTCAGGATAAGATGTACTACTTGTCCCCTTTCAAATTGGCTGCTGTGGGATCCCTTCCCGCCTATGTTTTGGGGGAAGAGGACCGAGGCCGATATAAAGATAGGTTAGCCACCACCATAGAGGAGGTCGACTCATTCTCACCCCCGAGCCCTCATGAGTTTGTTCATCCTCTGTACTTGTTCATCCTCAGCCCTCGTGAGGCCAATCCACCACAAAGCAGGAGTAGGGTATTACACCGCAAGGTGGCCCGAACCTGGGTAAACAGCCGTGTTCATCTTCTTCCTTGTTCACGCGAGTCCAGCTAGGCTAGGCTGTGGGGCGATGGGTTGGTAGGCTGGATAGGTTGAGTTCGTCGCACGCGCCCCAGAGTTCGAACCTTCTTGGTTCTGCGGAGCCCTGAATCCGACAAGCGTGCTTGTAGGGAGGAAGGGAGGCGACTCCCCGGAGAAGAGGATGGCATTGATGTTGACTTAGAAGATGACGACGATGCCACTAACCCGAAGAGGAAGAATAAAAAGCGCAACAAGAAGCGCAAGGAAAAGGCAGTACTAGCTGTTGAGGATTCTCGCGCTCCCAATACCGGCAAGAAGGCCAAGACTGAATCCCCCGGCAAGGAAGTTGCCGTGTGCATTGATTGCTGCTACTTCTTGAGCTTGCGTTGGTTTTTCCCTTGAAGAGGAAAGGGTGATGCAGCACAGTAGAGGTAAGTATTTCCCTCAGTTAAGAACCAAGGTATCAATCCAGTAGGAGAAGAACGCACAAATCACCAACACCCGCACAAACAATCAAACACTTGCACCCAACGCGATAAAGGGGTTGTCAATCCCTTCATGGTCAATTGCAAAAGTGAGATCTGATAGAGATAGATAAACAAAAGATAAAATATTTTTGGGTTTTTTTGGTATATAGATCTGAAAATAAAAGATTGCAAAATAGTAGATCGGAAAGTAATATGATGGAAAAGAGTAGATCCGAAAGTAATATGATGGAAAATAGTAGATCGGAAAGTAATATGATGGAAAATAGACCCGGGGGCCATAGGTTTCACTAGAGGCTTCTCTCATGAAGGCAAATAATACGGTGGGTGAACAAATTACTATCGAGCAATTGATAGAAAAGCGCAAAGTTATGACGATATCCAAGGCAATGATTATGCATATAGGCATCACGTCCGTGTCAAGTAGACCGACTCCTGCCTGCATCTACTACTATTAATCCACACATCGACCACTATCCAGCATGCATCTAGAGTATTAAGTTCATAAAGAACGGAGTAACGCCTTAAGTCAGATGACATGATGTAGAGGAATTAACTCAAGCAATATGATGAAAACCCCATCTTTTTATCCTCGATGGCAACAATACAATACGTGCCTCGCTACCCCTACGGTCACTGGGTGAGGACACCGCAAGATTGAACCCAAAGCTAAGCACCTCTCCCATTGCAAGAAAAACCAATCTAGTTGGCCAAACCAAACCGATAATTCGAAGAGAAATACAAAGATATTAAATCATGCATAAAAGAATTCAGAGAAGATTCAAATAATATTCGTAGATAAGCTGATAATAAATCCACAATTCATCGGATCTCGATAAAGACACCGCAAAAGAAGATTACATCGAATAGATCTCCAAGAACATCAAGGAGAACGTTGTATTGAGAATCAAAGAGAGAGAAGAAGCCATCTAGCTACTAGCTATGGACCCGTAGGTCTGAGGTAAACTACTCATGCATCATCGGAAAGGCAAAGGAGTTGATGTAGAAGCCCTCCGTGATCGATTCCCCCTCCGACAGGATACCGAAAAAGGCCCCAAGATGGGATCTCACGGGAACAGAAGGTTGCGGCGGTGGAAAAGTGTTTTCGTGGCTTTCTCTGGTGGTTCTGGAATATATGTGAATATATAGGAGGAAGGGCTAGGTCAGGGGAGTCCCGAGGGGCCCACAAGGCAGGGGGCGCGCCCTCCACCCTTGTCGCCGCCTCGCGGCTCTTCTGACTTGGACTCCAAGTCCCCTAGGTGTCTTCTGGTCCAAGAAAAATCATCGTGAAGTTTTATTCCGTTTGGACTCCGTTTGGTATTCCTTTTCTGCGAAGATTAAAAACAAGGAAAAAACAGAAACTGGCACTGGGCTCTAGGTTAATAGGTTAGTCCCAAAAATAATATAAAATAGCATATTAATGCATATAAAACATTCAAAACAGGTAATATAATAGCATGGAACAATCAAAAATTATAGATACGTTGGAGATGTATCAATTGCCGGGAGGAAGCGGCAGCCGAAAAGGCTGGGAAGGCTGACGGGCTGTACTGCAAGATCCACCGGACCAAGGTCCATGATCTCCAAGAGTGTAACCAAGTTGAGCAACTTGTCAAGAAGCAGAAAGCAGAATACGAGAAGCATGACAAGGAAAGAGACCAAGAAGGTGGTGGCGGGAAGGGCCAAGGCGGCAGAGGAGGCCGCCGCGGCAAGTTTCCCCAGCACCAAGAGAAACCTGCTAGAGGCCGTGAGAAGAAGGAAGGTGATGACGAAAGTGATGAGGGGGATGAAGAGCAAACCAGTGAGCAAGAATTCCAGAAGGCCACCAAGGCCTTGTGCATTGACGGAGGCGCGTCATTGCACTCCTCTCACCGCCAACTTAAACATTGGGCATGTGATGTCAATGTCGTAGAGCCAGCGGCAGACTCCCGAAAACCACTCAAATGGTCACGCACGCCCATCATCTTTGACGAAGAGGATCACCCCAACCGCACCACCGCGGTAGGGTGCTTGACGTTGTTGGTTTCGCCAACAATCCGCAACCTCAAAGTCATGAAGATGTTGGTTGACGGCAAGGCAGGGTTGAATCTGATTTCCCCCAAAGTACTCAACAAGCTGCAAATATCAGATGAAGAGCTCAAGGTTACTGGCACGTTTCAAGGGATCAACCCCGGCAGGAGTCGTCCAAAGGGGAAGATCACACTGCCGGTGACGTTTGGAGGAGAGTTGAACTACTGGACCGAGAAGATTGTGTTCGACGTGGTCGAGCTTCCTTTGCCATACAATGGGATTCTTGGCCGTCCAGCTCTGGCGAAATTCGTGGCGGCATCCCACTATGCCTACAATACCCTGAAGATGACAAAGCCGACGGGCGTCATCTCCATTCCGTCGGACAAGCAAGACGCAATCATATGCATGGATAAGATGTACCGGGAGGCGGTCGCTGCCGAGGTCGCAGAGACCGCAGTTCCCGCCAAGGAAAGCAAGAAGGGAAATAAGGTTAGTAGGGATAACAGCAAAGAGTCTGGAAAGCGCGCCTCCCGAGAGTATGCCGCGCCGGTTGACGATTTGCCAGATAGCTCCACTAGCAAGAGATCCAAGGTTGCTTCGCCTGCTGTGAAGAAGGTCCCAGCAGGGCTGGTTGGCGCTGATGGTACATTTACCATCAGCTCCACCCTTGACGACAAATAGGAAAGCGCGCTCATTGCCTTCCTGCGGGCGAATGTTGATGTGTTTGCTTGGCAACCATCTGACATCCCCGGTGTTCCTAGGGAGGTAATCGAGCACCACCTTGCTGTCTACCCTCATGCTCGGCCCATCAAGCAGAAGGTCAGAAAACAAGCTTTGGAGTGGCAGCAATTCATTGCCGAGGAGATCAAGAAACTTGAAGCAGCTGGTCTGGTCAGGGGAGTGTTGCACCCGACATGGTTGGAGAACCCGGTGGTGGTGCACAAGGCAAATGGGAAATGGGAAATGGAGGCTTTGCATAGACTTCACAAATCTAAACAAGGCATGCCCAAAGGACCCTTTCCCCTTGCCGCGCATCAACCAGATTGTTGATTCCACTTCCGGGTGCGATCTACTTTCCTTCTTGGATGCATACTCTGGATACCATAAGATATTCTTGTCTAAGGAAGACGAGGAGAAGACTGCGTTCATTACCCCATGTGGCACGTACTGCTTTGTGCGGATGCCCTTCGGGTTAAAGAGCACAGGGTCTACCTTTGCAAGGGCAGTACAAATTGGATTTGAACCTCAGCTGCACAGGAATATTGAAGCTTATATGTATGACATAGTGGTCAAAACCAAGGACAGATCAACGCTCATTCAGGACTTGGAAGAGACCTTTGCGAACCTGCGCAAGATCAACTTGAAGTTGAACCCCCGAGAAGTGTGTGTTTGGCATTTGCTCCGGCAAGCTACTTGGCTTCTTTTTGTCTCATTGGGGAATAGAGGCCAACCCCGACAAGATCAAGGCAATCGAGCAGATTCAAGCACCCAAGACAGTCAAGGATGTGAGGCATTTAACTGGATGTGTTGCCGCGCTGAGTAGGTTCATTTCCAAGTCTGACGAGCACACCCTGCCGTTCTTCAAAATTCTGAAGAAGGCAGGGCCCATGAAGTGGACCCCAGAGGCAGAAGCAGCGCTGCGGGACTTGAAAGCCTATCTTTCCTCTGCTCCCACCTTGGTTGCTCCTAAACCACAAGAGCCATTGCTGCTATATTTAGCGGCAACCAATCAAGTGGTTAGTGCAGCGCTAGTGGCACAGCGGGAAGCGGATGAAGGAGCAACTGCAGCTACCTTCCTCCCTGGAGAAGAAGGTGAACCGATCGTAGAAAACTTGAGTACAAATTCGGAGAAAGAAGAGCAGGGTGTTGAAGGCAGTCCCAGAACCCCGGCAAGGAAAAAAGTGGTGCAGCGACTAGTTTACTTTGTTAGCTCTCTGTTGCAGGCGGCTAGGTCAAGGTACTCTGGGGTACTGAAATTGATCTTCGGCCTCATCATGGCCTCGAGGAAGCTGCTCCACTACTTCCAAGCCCACGTGATCACAGTTGTCACATGTTTCCCTTTGCAACACATACTGAGGAACCCGGAGGCCACCGGCAGGATAGTGGAATGGGCATTAGAACTGTCAAATTTTGGTCTGAAATATGAAAGTACCTCAACCATCCAGAGCAGAGCGCTAGCAGAGTTCATTGCAGAATGGACACCCACTCCAGACGAAGAGTGTCGTGGCGGAACACGATCACCTATATGGCTATGAGCCCCTTTGTGGTTCGGCAGGGGGGAGTTCACATCGCACAAAGAGCGGAGGCCATGGAACAGCACGGTAGAGGTGACGCGAGTGGTTTTTACCTAGGTTCGGGCCGCCGTGAGGCGTAAAACCCTACCCCTGCTTGGGTGGATAGATGGAAGGACAGTGGTGAACGTGCAACTCTCGAGCCCAGCAAGGTCGCCTCGGGAGGAGCAGCTACGCGCGTATGAGTACATGAGGGTCCGAATCCTTTCTAAGGTTGCCATGGCCCTCCTTTTATAGGCTAAGGGGTTACCACAATGGCAAAACAGTCATTATACAGTGATTAGATAGCCAATAGTGCTATCATACCTAACTCTATCAGTTAGGACAAAGTGCATTAAATGCACTGCTAGGTGTCACGCTGTGGATGCAGCCCGGCAGGCCTGCCGCGCCGCTTAGTCATCTTCCACCTGTCTGCTTGACACGCCTCTGGACGGGTGTCATACGGAGGTGATCTTCCTTCCAAATGGCTGCCACGTGCCAAATGACAGCCACTTAATCATCTGGTGGCTCGACACCGCACCGATAGATGACTTGCGTTGCGATGTGGTGGAGTGGTGGAATCTTGGTGGGGATGTAGGCCGCCAGTGGCCCCGCCAAGCCTGTCGGGGAAATCTTGGGGCTTGTCTTCGGGGTGGCCTCGACCTGACCAGGCTCGCCTTCCCGGTAAGGGAGGCTTTTCCTTGGTGATATCTTGTTCTCTTGGCTTGTCTTGGTCTTCTTGATCCCCCCTTTGATTCCTCAAAGAGCTATCTCTCTGGCTTGGTTTTGTCTTGAATGCTTGGTGCTGTTTGCTTCCTTGCTGCCGTGCCTGTTGCTACTTCTTGAGCTTGCGTTGGTTTTTTCCCTTGAAGAGGAATGGGTGATGCAGCAAAGTAGAGATAAGTATTTCCCTCAGTTAGAGAACCAAGGTATCACTCCAGTAGGAGACAACACACAAATCACCAATACCTGCACAAACAATCAAACACTTGCACCCAACGCGATAAAGGCGTTGTCAATCCCTTCACGGTCAGTTGCAAAAGTGAGATCTTATAGAGATAGATAAAACTAAAAAAAGATAAAGTAAATATGTTTAGGGTTTTTGGTTTATAGATCTGAAAATAAAAGATTGCAAAATAGTAGATCGGAAAGTAATATGATCGGAAAGTAATATGATCAAAAACAGACCCGGGGGCCATAGGTTTCACTAGAGGCTTCTCTCAAGATAGCAAATAATATGGTGGGTGAACAAATTACTGTCGAGCAATTGATAGAAAAGCGCAAAGTTATGACGATATCCAAGGCAATGATTATGAAATATAGTCATCACGTCCGTGTCAAGTAGACCAACTCCTGCTTGCATCTACTACTATTACTCCACACATCGACCGACTCATGCCTGCATCTAGGGTATTAAGTTCATGAAGAACAGAGTAACGCTTTAAGTAAGATGACATGATGTAGTGGAATAAACTCAAACAATATGATGTAAACCCCATCTTTTTATCCTCGATGGCAACAATACAATACGTGCCTTACTGCCCCTACTGTCACTAGGAGAGGTCACCGCAAGATTGAACCCAAAGCCAAGCACTTCTCCCATTGCAAGAAAAACCAATCTAGTTAGCCAAACCAAACCGATAGTTCGAAGAGAATTACAAGGATATCAAATCATGCATAAAAGAATTCAGAGAAGATTCAAATAATATTCATAGATAAGCTGATCATAAATCCACAATTCATCGGATCTCGACAAACACACCGCAAAAGAAGATTACATCGGATAGATCTCCAAGAACATCAAGGAGAACATTGTATTGAGAATCAAAGAGAGAGAAGAAGCCATCTAGCTAGTAGCTATGGACCCGTAGGTCTGAGGTAAACTACTCATGCTTCATCGGAAGGGCAATAGAGTTGATGTAGAAGACCTCCGTGATCGAATCCCCCTCCGGCAGGATGCCGGAAAAGGCCCCAAGATGGCATCTCACAGGAACCGAAGGTTGCGGCGGTGGAGAAGTGTTTTCGTGGATGCTTCTGGTGGTCTAGGAATATATGTGAATATGTAGGAGGAAGATCTAGGTCAGGGGGTCACCGAGTGGCCCACAAGGCAGGGGGCGCACCCTACCCCCCTGGGCGTGCCCTCCCCCTTGTGGCTGCCTCGTGGCTCTTCTAACTTGCACTCCAAGTCTCCTGGGTGTCTTCTGGTCCAAGAAAAATCATCGTGAAGGTTTTATTCCGTTAGGACTCCGTTTGGTATTCCTTTTCCGCGAAGCTCAAAAACAAGGAAGAAACAGAAACTGGCACTGGGCTCTAGGTTAATAAGTTAGTCCCAAAAATAATATAAAATAGCATATTAATGCATATAAAACATCCAAAACAGATAATATAGTAGCATGGACCAAACAAAAATTATAGATACGTTAGAGACGTATCAAGCATCCCCAAACTTAATTCCAGCTCGTCCTCGAGTAGGTAAATGATAAAAACAGAATTTTTGATGTGGAATGCTACCTAACATATTTATCCATGTAATTTTCTTTATTATGGCATGAATGTTCAGATCCATAAGATTCAAAACAAAAGTTTAATATTGACATAAAAACAATAATACTTCAAGCATACAAACAAGGCAATTATGTCTTCTCAAAATAACATGGCCAAAAAAAGTTTATCCCTACAAAATCATATAGTCTGGCTATGCTCCATCTTCATCACACAAAGTATTCAAATCATGCACAACCCCGATGACAAGCCAAGCAATTGTTTCATACTTTTGGTGTTCTCAAACCTTTTCAACTTTCACGTAATACATGAGCGTGAGCCATGGACATAGCACTATAAGTGGAATAGAATATGGTGGTTGTGGAGAAGACAAAAAAGAGTGAGATAGTCTCGCATCAACTAGGCATATTAACCGGCTATGGAGATGCTCATCAATAGATATCAATGTGAGTGAGTAAGGATTGCCATGCAACGGATGCACTAGATCTATAAGTTTATGAAACCTCAAAAGAAAACTAAGTGGGTGTGCATCCAACTTGCTTGCTCATGAAGACCTAGGGCAATTTGAGGAAGCCCATCGTTGGAATATACAAGCCAAGTTCTATAATGGAAAATTCCCACTAGCATATGAAAGTGACAACATAGGAGACTCTCTATCATGAAGATCATGGTGCTACTTTGAAGCACAAGTGTGGAAAAAAAAGGATAGTAACATTGCCCCTTCTCTCTTTTTCTCTCATTTTTTTTGGCTTCTTTGGCCTCCCTTTTATTTATTTTTCTCACATGGGACAATGCTCTAATAATGAATATCATCACACTCTTATTTACTTACAACTCAAAAATTACAACTCGATACTTAGAACAAAAATATGACTCTATATGAATGCCTCCGGCGGTGTACCGGGATGTGCAATGACTCAAGAGTGACATGTATGAAAGAATTATGAAAGGTGGCTTTGCCAAAAATACGATGTCAACTACATGATAATGCAAAGCAATATGACAATGATGGAACGTGTCATAATAAAACGGAACGGTCTAAAGTTGCATGGCAATATATCTCGGAATGGCTATGGAAATGCCATAATAGGTAGGTATGGTGGCTGTTTTGAGGAAGGTATATGGTGGGTTTATGGTACCGGCGAAAGTTGCGCGGCACTAGAGAGGCTAGCAAAGGTGGAATGTGAGAGTGCGTATAATCTATGGACTCAACATTAGTCATAAAGAACTCACATACTTATTGCAAAAATCTATTAGTCATCGAAACAAAGTACTACGGGCATGCTCCTAGGGGGATAGATTGGTAGGAAAATACCATCGCTCGTCCCCGACCGCCACTCATAAGGAAGACAATCAAAAAATACCTCATGCTCCAACTTCGTTACATAACTGTTCACCATACGTGCATGCTACGGGAATCACAAACCTCAACACAAGTATTTCTCAAATTCACAATTACTCACTAGCATGACTCTAATATCACCATCTCTATATCTCAAAACAATCATAAGGAATCAAACTTCTCATAGTATTCAATGCACTTTATTTGAAAGTTTTTATTATATCCCTCTCGGATGCCTGTCATATTAGGACAAAATTCATAACCAAAGCAAATTACCACGCTGTTTAGAGACTCTCAAAATAATATAAGTGAAGCATGAGAGTTCAATAATTTCTACAAAATAAGGCCACCGCCTTGCTCTAAAAAGATATAAGTGAAGCACTAGAGCAAAATTGCCTAGCTCAAAAGATATAAGTGAAGCACATAGAGTATTCTAATAAATCGTGATTCATGCGTGTCCCTCTCAAAAGGTGTGTACAGAAAGGATGATTGTGGAAAACTAAAAATCAAAGACTCAAATCATACAAGACGCTCCAAGCAAAATACATATCATGTGGTGAATAAAAATATAGCCTCAAGTAAAGTTACCGATAGACGAAGACGAAAGAGGGGATGCCTTCCGGGGCATCCCCAAGCTTAGGCTCTTGGTTGTCCTTGAATATTACCTTGGGGAGCCCAGGGCATCCCCAAGCTTAGGATCTTTCCACTCCTTATTCCATAGTCCATCAAATCCTTACCCAAAACTTGAAAACTTCACAACACAAAACTCAACAGAAAATCTCATAAGCTCCGTTAGTATAAGAAAATAAATCACCACTTTTGTTACTGTTTTTAACTCATTCTTTATTTATATTGGTGTAATATCTACTGTATTACAACTTCTCCATGGTTCATACCCCCCGATACTACCCATAGATTCATCAAAATAAGCAAAAAACACATAGAAAACAGAATCTGTCAAAAACAGAACAGTCTGCGAAGATCTGAATTGTTCTAACACTTCTGTAACTCCAAAATTTCTGAAACATTATGAAAACAGAGGAAATTTGTATATCAATATTGTGTAAAAAATTCAGGGTTTTTCCACGCTCCAGTGAATCTAAACAATTATGTGACTGGAATCAAAAGTTTTTGTTTTTTAGAAAGATCAAATCAACTATCACCGTAAGCCATCCCAAATGTCTTACTTGGCACAAACACTAATTAAAACACAAAAACACATCTAACCAGAGGCTAGATGAATTATTTATTGAAAAACAGAACCAAAAAGCAAAGAACAAAAATAAAATTGGGTTGCCTCCCAACAAGCACTATTGTTTAACACCCTTAGCTAGGCATAAAAACACATAGATCTAGGTCTTGTCATAGTAATAATAAGGCAAATCTCGAAAAATCATCTCATACTCCCTTCATTCAGCAGCAAGTTTTCTTTGTGGTAAGCAAAAGTAATTAAAAGGGCTAAATTTAATGGGATAAGGATCCCTAAGATCAAGCTCGAGAGGAATTGGTTCCTCCTTCGGCCCCTCATATTGTATGACCAACTCATCATTGTAAGCGTTCTTTTGGCAAAAAGTCATGAGCTTGTGTCCAAGAGAGAAACCCAATCCATTGTTTTGTATAGCAAAATTATCATTAAGTTCAGAAATCTTATCAACTAAAACATCGGTAGGGACTCTCTTTCTTAGATTTTCATTATAAGCAACATGATCTAGAGATCGTAAACGCATTATTTCCTCTTGATTAAAGAGAACCCCCTCTATGGGAGGTCGACCACCATCTACTTTGTAATGCGCGAAAATTTCATTAGCTTCTTTCATAATAAATCTAAACTCATGGGCTAGAAATATAGTGGCGGCGCGCTTAACAGAAGAATGCTCAATATTGGAAAACTCTAGAAAAATACTTTGTATGCATGGATGCATATGAACAAATTGTCTTTCAAGTTCAACCACAAGCAAAGATATAGCATCCGCGAGACTACTAGTTTTATGGAGAATCGATCCACCTAACGTGGGTAACGCACCGGCACAAGTAAAGAAATCTTGAATAACCCCTTTTCCAATAATATAGCCACTCCCAATGCGAAGTTTTTTAGTCTGCAAGATAGTGGATTCTTCATGAGGATTAAAATTAGCAAAAGCATCAAAGTTTCCACCATCGTTACTACTATCCTTTTCAGCGATAATCTCCCCAGATTCAGACATGGTGGCACAAATCGATCTAACAAACGGGCAAACAAAAAAGACGAACGGAAGAAGGGCGAAAGAAGGGCGAATAAAAAGGCAAATATTTTAAAAAATCGTTTTAGAAGTGGGGGAGAGGAAAACGAGAGGCAAATGGTGAATAATGTAATGCAAGAGATGAGAGTTTATGATGGGTACTTGGTATGTCTTGACTTGGTGTAGATCTCCCTGGCAACGACGCCAGAAATTCTTCCTGCTACTTCTTGAGCTTGCGTTGGTTTTTCCCTTGAAGAGGAAAGGGTGATGCAGCAAAGTAGAGATAAGTATTTCCCTCAGTTAGAGAACCAAGGTATCAATCCAGTAGGAGACAATGCACAAATCACCAATACCTGCACAAACAATCAAACACTTGCACCCAAGGCGATAAAGGGGTTGTCAATCCCTTCACGGTCACTTGCAAAAGTGAGATCTGATAGAGATAGATAAAACTAAACAAAACATAAAGTAAATATTTTTAGGGTTTTTGGTTTATAGATCTGAAAATAAAAGGTTGCAAAATAGTAGATCTGAAAGTAATATGATGGAAAATAGACCCGGGGGCCATAGGTTTCACTAGAGGCTTCTCTCAAGATAGCAAATAATACGGTGGGTGAACAAATTACTGTCGAGCAATTGATAGAAAAGCGCAAAGTTATGACGAAATCCAAGGCAATGATTATGAAATATAGCATCATGTCCGTGTCAAGTAGACCGACTCCTGCCTGCATCTACTACTATTACTCCACACATCGACCGACTCCTGCCTGCATCTAGAGTATTAAGTTCATGAAGAACAGAGTAATGCTTTAAGTAAGATGACATGATGTAGAGGAATAAACTCAAACAATATGATGTAAACCCCATCTTTTTATCCTCGATGGCAACAATACAATGCGTGCCTCGCTGCCCCTACTGTCACTGGGAGAGGACACCGCAAGATTCAACCCAAAGCCAAGCACTTCTCCCATTGCAAGAAAAACCAATCTAGTTGGCCAAACCAAACCGATAGTTCCAAGAGAATTACAAGGATATCAAATCATGCATAAAAGAATTCAGAGAAGATTCAAATAATATTCATAGATAAGCTGATCATAAATCCACAATTCATCGGATCTCAACAAACACACCGCAAAAAAAGATTACATCGGATAGATCTCCAAGAACATCAATGAGAACATTGTATTGAGAATCAAAGAGAGAGAAGAAGCCATCTAGCTACTAGCTATGGACCCGTAGGTCTGAGGTAAACTACTCGTGCTTCATCGGAAGGGCAATAGAGTTGATGTAGAAGCCCTCCATGATCGGATCCCCCTCCGGCAGGATGCCGGAAAAGGCCCCAAGATGGGATCTCACGGGAAAAGAAGGTTGCGGCGGTGGAGAAGTGTTTTCGTGGATGCTTCTAGTGGTTTGGGAATATATGTGAATATATAGGAGGAAGATCTAGGTCAGGGGGGTCACCGAGGGGCCCACAAGGCAGGGGGGCGCGCCCTCCCCCCTTGTGGCCGCCTCGTGGCTCTTCTGACTTGTACTCCAAGTCTCTTGGGTGTCTTCTGGTCCAAGAAAAATCATCCCGAAGGTTTTATTCCGTTTGGTATTCCTTTTCTGCGAAGCTCAAAAACAAGGAAAATACAGAAACTGGCACTGGGCTCTAGGTTAATAAGTTAGTCCCAAAAATAATATAAAATAGCATATTAATGCATATAAAACATCCAAAATAGATAATATAATAGCATGGAACAATCAAAAATTATAGATACGTTGCAGACGTATCAAGCATCCCCAAGCTTAATTCCTGCTCGTCCTCAAGTAGGTAAATGATAAAAACAGAATTTTTGATGTGCAATGCTACCTAACATATTTATCCATGTAATTTTCTTTATTGTGGCATGAATGTTCATATCCATAAGATTGAAACAAAAGTTTAATATTGAAATAAAAACAATAATACTTCAAGCATACTAACAAGGCAATTTTGTCTTCTCAAAATAACATGGCCAAAGAAAGTTTATCCCTACAAAATCATATAGTCTGGTTATGCTCCATCTACATCACACAAAGTATTCAAATCATGCACAACCCCGATGACAAGACAAACAATTGTTTCATACTTTTGGTGTTCTCAAACCTTTTCAACTTTCACGCAATACATGAGCGTGAGCCATGGACATAGCACTATAAGTGGAATAGAATATGGTGGTTGTGGAGAAGACAAAATGTCGGTGTACTAAAGCTTGGGTCCTTTAGTACCCCATACTTGTGCGCGGACAGTTTTAGCCATACCAGCGGCAAGGCCTGCCGGGTGATAGGTGGAAGCAAGTGTAAGACTATCAAGAAGGCATTCAAACCAGTGACCAGAAGACAGAAGCCCAAAGGCTGGATCCTCGGCAAGATGCTTGCCGGGATGGCTTGCGAAGACCCGGCAAGACTGGCACCCGGCAAGACTCTGCCACCCTACTACTGCTCCAGCGCAGCGGCCAGCCTATCATTTGGGTTTTGTACTACTGGGTGCGTGTCATGGCACTAGTGGTGGACGAGCTGAAGCGGTGCTGATGGGACGGGCTCTTTTTCTGTCCCCAAGAAAGTGAGGGACACCTAAACGGAGCATTTAATGCGTTTGTCCTAAGTCGTTAGTGATAAACATGTAAACACTGTAGCAACTTTACACCTCTTGTATGTACTGTACGCCATTGTTGGTGACCCCTTGGACGTATAAAAGGAGGCCCAAGGCGTAGCTACAGGAAGGGAGGAGTCTCTGGCCCATTCTGCATGCGTAGCTGCAGCTTGAACTTACTATTCACCGCAAGCGCTCCTGAAGCTTGGGCTTGAACACCCACAATAAACCAAAGCAGAAGTAGGGTATTACGCTTCTCAGCGGCCTGAACCTGGGTAAAAATCCCCTCGCATTGATCGTTGGATCTGCTCATTGTGCATACCTCTCTCCCTGCCGAACCGTAAAAGGGATCCACACGATCCCATAGGTGTCGTACGCCGACATCTTTGGCGCGCCAGGTAGAGGGAATAGGTTGCACAAACCTGCTCTAGCGATCAGCGCGTCAGTCTCTTTATCATTTTTGTCGCCATGGCTCCCAAGAAGAAGGGTTTCGCGGCGGTTGGTCCATCCGCGTCCGGTTTGCCCGTGCCTTCACGGTCGGGCGATGGCGTGGACGCGGGTGGAGGAGGTGGAGGTCTTGAGCTTCCACGACATTCTGGCTATCAAAGCCAGGCAAGCGGCATTGTTCGCAGCAGCGGCAACAACCCGCACACCGCTAGGTCTAAGGACGGAGCCGTGCCGCCTACAGGTGGCGCAGCGAACTCCAAAGACGGGATGGCGCCTTCCAAGACACCCACGCCAGTGCATGAGCTGCGGCCTTCTCAGGTCGTGCACGATGAACAGCGCCATGACGTCGATGGTTCTAGGCATCCCCAAGGAAAGACCCCTGCGCATCATTCCCGAGGTGCGCGGGTCCAGCATGCACGCAAAGATGTCGGTGGAAGCACGGCGCGGTCGCGGGACCGTGGTGGAGCTCCTTCTAACACGGTTAGGAGTCAGAGCACCTCACGTTCCTCGCACCTTTCGCCGCCGCCTACACCAGCAGAAGCGTTGGCGCGAGCGCAGCTGCTCCTAGATTTCCCTCCCGCTCCGGAGAAGCTCGAAGAATGGAGAGCTGCTATTCAGAGCCTCATCAGCTTCGCTAATGAAGATGGGCCGCAGCAGGCGGAGCCTTCGCGGCAGCGGTCCATCGAGCCGACGCGTGTCGATGGCGAAAAGACTGGAGGCCGAACTGCTACGGTGCACTCTCCTCCACGACAACAACAGCGGTCGCCAACTCGGCGGATCAACGACTGTGATGATGATTCCACGGCATCGTCCGATCCGCGAACGCGCCGCGATCAACGTCAAGTTCTTCGGGAGCAAAGCAAAGAAGACGCTCGAAATACCATCGAGCGGCGACGGGAAGCGTGCTATCAATCTGATAGACGCGCGGGGCCCACTATTGACAATCCTGCGCCAGAGTATTCCGGCGACTTACCTTATAAGGTGGGTTGTCCAATGTTTACCCGTGAGCTGTGGCGAGTCCAGTGGCCCAATTCCCGAACGTTCAAACCAGAGGTCCCGGAGAAATACGATAGCAAGACTCATCCGTCGGAGTTCCTGAGCATCTCCACCATTGTGGTGCAGGCTGCCGGGGCTCGAGACGACAAGATACTCGCCAACTACTCCCCTTTGGTGGTCAAGCCCAACGTCAGGTCGTGGTTGATGCATCTGCCGGAGAATTGCATTTCCTCCTAGGCAGACCTGTGTCATCAGTTTGTTGGCGCCTTTACCGGAGGCCACCAAGCTCCTGGCCAGGAAAGTGATTTACATCTCATCCCTTAGAAAGAGGGCAAGCCCTTGTGCAAGTACATACAAAGATTCAGCCGGATACATCACAACATCCCAGACGTTCATCCTGCCGCTGTTATTAGCGCGTTTCACCAGAATGTGCGCAACTGCAAGATGCGGCAAGAGCTAGCGATGAACAAGGTCAGGGATATTGCCGAGCTCTATGCTCTGGCTGACAAATGTGCTCGGTTTAAAGAGGGAAGGAGGTTCCCAGGCGAGGATGCTGGTGCAGGAATCGACTCTGAAGGTGAAGACACCACCGCCCCGACAAGGAAAGGCCGACGGCGTAACAAGAAGCGCAAGTGCAAAGCTGTGCTTGCCGTCGAGGAATCCGGCAACCCAGGCACCGCCAAGAAGATCAAGGTTGATGGCCCCGGCGAGGAGGTTGCCGGGTGAGCCTCCTGTCAGGCCTTGGCGGCTGCCGACAAGCCGGAGGGCTCTGACAAGCAATATTCCAAGATCCATCGCACCAAGGGCCATGATCTCCAGAATTGCCGACAAGTTGAGCAGCTTGTCGAGAGGCAAAAGGCTGAGTATGAAAGGCGAGACAAGGAGAGAGCCCAGGATGGTGCTGAGGGGTCTAGCAAGAAACGCGGTGCCCGAGGGGGTCGTCGCCGCAAGGCCAAGCAGCAGAAGGAGAGGCCCGCTCGAGGCCGCGACATGGAAGAGGGGGGTGATGATGACAACGAAGAGGACGACGAGTCCAGCGAGCACGAGTTCCAAAAGGCTACAGAAGCTATGTGCGTTGACGGAGGCGCCTCGTTACATTCTTCTCACCACCAACTTAAACAGTGGGTGCGCGAGATTAATGCGACAGAGCCGTCAATCGATGCCCGGAAGCCTGTGAAATGGTCCAACACGCCTATCATTTTTGACGCTGAGGATCACCCTAATCGCACAACCGCGGTCGGGTGTTTGCCATTGTTGATTTCACCAACGATTCGCAACCTCAAGGTGACAAAAATGTTAGTTGACGGTGGGGCCGGTTTGAACTTGATCTCGCCAAGTGTGATCAAGAGGTTACAAATTCCTGATGAAGATCTCGCGGAAACGGGCACGTTTCAAGGGATCAATCCAGGAAGGAGCCAGCCGAAGGGCAAGATCACACTGCCGGTGACATTTGGCAGTGAGCTGGACTACAGAACAGAAAAGATCGTTTTTGACGTCGCCAAGATTCCGTTACCATATAGCAGGATTCTGGGCCGTCCAGCGCTGGCCAAATTCATGGCGGCATCGCACTACGCTTATAATGTATTGAAGATGCCCGGGCTGATGAGCGTCATCACTGTCAACTCCGACAAGAAGGATGCGCTTATCTGCGCCGACCAACTCTACCGGGAGGCAGTTGCAGCATCTGCCGCCAAGGCACTTGGGCCTGCCACTGAAGCTCCCAGAGGGAAGAAGACCGGCAAGACCTCTAGCACACACTCCGGCAAGCGCACCTCCTCGGAGTGCTGCGCTTCCGCCGAGGATGTGCCGGAGAGCTCCACCGGCAAGATCAAGAAATCCAAGGCAGCTCCACCAGAAACTAAGAAGGTGCCCGTCAAGGAGGATGGTACGGGAGGAACTTTCACCATAAGTTCCACCCTCGATGACAAATAGGAAAGCGCGCTCATTGCTTTCCTGCGGGCGAATATCGATGTGTTTGCATGGCAACCATCTGATATCCCCGGTGTTCCCAGGGAAGTAATTGAGCACCATCTTGCTGTCTGTCCTCATGCACGGCCCATCAAGCAGAAAGTTAGGAAGCAGTCTTTGGAACGGCAAGAATTTATTGCCGAAGAGATCAGGAAGTTGGAAGCGGCAGGTTTGGTCAGAGGAGTGCTCCATCTGACATGGTTGGCCAATCTAGTTTTAGTGCGTAAGGCGAATGGAAAATGGAGGCTATGTATCGACTATACAGATATCAATAAAGCCTATCCAAAAGATCCTTTCCCCTTGCCATGCATCGACCAAATTGTGGACTCCACTGCTGGCTGCGATCTGTTGTCGTTTCTCGACGCCTGTTCAAGGTACCATCAGATTTTCATGGCAAAGGAAGACAAAGAGAAAACCGTATTTATCACCCCGTGTGGTACATATTGTTTCTTACGTATGCCTTTCGGGTTGAAAAGTGCTGGTTCAACGTTTGCGAGAGCGGTCCAGATCGGTTTTGAGCCTCAGCTACATAGAAATATGTAAGTTTATATGGATGACATAGTGGTTAAAACCAAGGACAAAGCAACGCTCATACAAGATTTAGAAGAGACATTGGCAAATCTGCACAAGATCAATCTGAAGCTCAATCCCGAGAAGTGTGTGTTTGCCGTTCCATCCGGCAAGCTTCTCGGGTTCTTTGTATCTCAGCGTGGGATCGAAGCAAATCCCGACAAGATCAAGGCAATTGAGCAGATTGAAGCACCAAGACACGTCAAAGATGTGCGTCGACTTGCCGGCTGCATCGCTGCTCTGAGTAGGTTCATCTCCAAATCTGCTCAGCATGCCCTGCCCTTTTTCAAAATCTTGAAGAAGGCGGGTCCGATGAAATGGACTCCGGAAGCAGAGGCAGCGCTGCAGGATTTGAAGAGGTACCTCTCTTCTCCGCCGATACTAGTCGCACCTAAACCACAAGAGCCGTTGCTGCTATATTTAGCGGCGACAAATCAAGTGGTTAGTGTTGCGTTAGTAGCGCAGAGAGAAGTTGACGAAGAAGGAGCGACGGCGGCAAGACCAACAAATGATGAGCTGGGATCTTCCCCGGCAGGGTCTGGTGCCGACAAGGCAGGATTTGCGAAGTCAAATGAAGCAACACAGAGGAAGAAGATGGTGCAACGCCCAGTTTATTTTGTCAGCTCCCTTTTGCAGGGGGCTAGGTCAAGATATTCTGGTGTGCAGAAGTTGCTCTTCGGCGTCCTTATGGCTTCAAGGAAGTTGCACCATTATTTCCAAGCACACAAAATTACAGTCGTCACTCGCTTCCCGTTGCAGCGGATTTTACGAAATCCAGATGCGACCGGCAGGATTGTGGAGTGGGCGTTGGAACTGTCAAGCTTTGATCTCAAGTTTGAAAGCACTTCAACATTTCAGAGCAGAGCCTTGGTGGAGTTCATTGCAGAATGGACTCCAATGCCAGACGAAGAAAGTCAAGAGACAACTCTCCCCGGCAAGGAAACAGATCGAGAGTGGATTATGTATTTTGACGGGGCTTTCTCGCTGCAAGGCACCGGTGCTGGCATGCTGCTTGTCGCACCCACCAGAGAGCACCTCAAATATGTAATTCAGATGCACTTTCCCGGAGAGAGATCAACAAACAACACTGCAGAATATGAAGGGCTGCTTGCCAGTCTCAGGATCGCGGCGGACCTTGGAATTAATAAGCTCATCATCAGAGGTGATTCATAGCTTGTCGTCAAGCAAGTGAATAAAGACTATCAGAGCCCGTTGATGGAAGCATACATAGATGAAGTGAGGAAATTGGAGGAGCGCTTTGACGGTCTGCAGACAGAGCATGTTCCTCGAGCAGAGAACAACATTGCTGACGACCTGTCAAAGCGTGCTGCCCTCAAGTTACCTGTGGAACCAGGTACTTTTGTGCTCCGATTGACTCAGCCATCTGTAACACCATCAGCGAGGCAAGATAAATGAAGGAGGTTGGATTCCGGCCAGTACTTTCCCATAGAGCTCTCAGAAGCCGCTGGCAAGGAAGTTGCCGGGAACAATGCCAAGCTTGTCGGGGAGCAACATGCTCCGGCAGGGCCTCGAGCCCTTGCTGTAGAGACAAACGCTCCTACGACAGAAGACATGCCTTTAGTCCTTGCTGTCAAGCCTCAGGCTCCAGCATGGGCACAACACATCGTCCAGTTCGTCCAAACAGGGGAACTCCCCGAAGAATAGGAACAAGCGGAGAAAGTAGCCCGTCGGTCTAGTATGTACCAATTCGTGGACAATGTCCTGTACAGAAAGAGACCGAATGGCGTGAAATTGAAATGCATTCCTCGGGAAGATGGACTGGAGCTGTTGGCAGAGATACATTGAGGCATATGTGTCTCCAACATAGGCTCAAGGGCTCTTGTCGGTAAGGCATTCCGGCAAGGTTTCTTTTGGCCCACTGCCCTCCAGGATGCAACTGCACTAGTAACCAAGTGTGAAGCGTGCCAATTCCATTCAAAGAAATTGCATCAGCTAGCTCAGGCTCTTCAGACAATCCCTCTTTCATGGCCATTTTCGGTCTGGGGGCTCGACATATTGGGCCCTTTTCCCTGTGCTACCGGGGGCTTTGAGTATTTGTACGTCGCAATCGACAAGTTCACAAAGTGGCCGGAAGTGGAAGCAGTGAGAAAGGTGACAGCACAATCAGCCGTCAAGTTCTTCAAAGGACTAGTTTTTATGTTTTCGTGTGCCAAACAGGATTATCACCGACAACAGCACACAGTTTATGAGCCACACCTTCATGCAGTATGTCCAAGACCTTGGCAGCAAAATCTGTTTTGCTTCTGTTGCTCATCCGAGGAGCAACGGCCAAGCGGAAAGGGCAAATCCTGAAGTGTTGCGAGGTCTCAAGACAAGGAATTTCGACAAGTTGAAAAAGTGCGGAAGACGCTGGATTGATGAGCTGTCAGCGGTTCTTTGGTCAATCAGAACGACACCAAATTGAGCCACTGGCCAGACACCCTTCTCCCTAGTGTACGGGGTGGAAGCAGTTCTCTCCACAGAACTCATATACGGGTCACCTCGAGTGCTCGCTTATGATGAGCTTGAGCAAGAGCAGCTGCGGCAAGATGACGCTACGCTCCTTGAGGAAGATCGTCTTCAGGCTGCTGTGCGAGCTGCATGCTACCAGCAAGCCTTGCGCCGCTGCCATAGCCGCAAGGTTCATGCCCGAAGTCTTGAGGAAGGCGACCTTATTCTTCAGCGTGTTTAGTCGGCCAAGAATTCCAACAAGTTGACACCAAAGTGGGAAGGCCCTTATCGGGTAGTACGAGTCACCAGGCCTGGCGCAGTCCGCCTGGAGACTGACGATGGCATTCCAGTGAGCAATTCTTGGAATATCAAACATCTTCGTAAGTCCTACCCATAAGGCACGGTTGCCGGGTCCCCCGGCAACCACCTTTTGTGCGAGTCTTGCCGGCAAGGCATGTGATCCTTTTTACAAAGCCAGGCACAGACCCTGTGCATAGTTGAATAAGCTTAAGTGTTTTACAATTCCTGTCGATTTTCATGTTAATCTATATGCATGCTTGTCTGAGATATTGTATTACACTTGCTTCCGGTAAGCGTTAACGAACCGCCAAGGTTCCATATCCTTGTTTTCTCTTTTTTCATTTTCTCAAAGGATAGAAGGTTCCCTCGCGTGCAAGTTTGCCGGGGGGACTGATGGTATGGATACCGACAGGCGACGTTCAAGGTTGACATCTTGCAGGAAGGAGTTGAGCAACAAAAAGCTAAGTTGCAGAACTTTAAGTGATTTTTTAATATTTAAAGGTTATTTTCCTTGAACAATTTCGTTTTTTGTATGGAAAACCTGCACGCGAAGGAACCTTGTCGTGATCGGTTGCGCTCTTACTCTGTTTCGAGTCCGCTCAACAGCTTAGGTGGCTGCACTGAAAACGTCAAGGTATCTTGCCGGTAGCGACACCTCCAGTAGGCTGCTAAGGATTCGTTCCTCAAAGCGCTCGTGGCAAGGGTGCGTGCGCCAGAAAGTTTTCCAATAAGCGTAGGGCATGCACCATATGGAAAGAAATCCGACAAGAGAAATAGCGTGCATTCATCCAAAACATAGCAAGTTATATTACATTGATAGTTGTCGCGATTCTAACTTAAGATGAAATTGTCTTTGGCATGGAATGGTGGCGGCAAAAAAGAAGCAAAGTGGCTAGTCCCTGCGCTGGCCTTCGACCCTCTTGACTTGGCTCACCTTGTCAATGATGGGCGTGACAAGCTCTTTGAGTGCCTCGAGGTCGACATTCTCCGGTAGGCTGTCGAGAACGTTGGTGAGGTTGATGCCAGGGTTCTTGTGCACCACTTTGACGAGCACCTTGAGGAGGACGGCCCGGTAGAGTTTGCGGGATTCGTTGGCCAGATGGGTTGCTCGTTCAGAATGGAGCAGCTTCAGGGCATCAACGACGCCCTCGAAGAACATGGTCAGCTTGGCGCTCGAGGACACCCTGTCGTCAGAAGAATAGTTGAAGTTCTGCAGGCCCACGGTGGATAGTTCTGCTGCAAGTCTCTCCGCAACGTCAACAAGGCGCTTGGTCCAGATCTTCACACCTTTATCAAAGTCATTATAAGAGGCGGCGGCGCTCTTGAGCAGGTCCTTCTCATTCTGGAGGTCTTTGATCAAAGACTTCTCGCGAGCCTTGTCATCCTCCAGGGACTTCTCCAGTGTGGTCAGCTTTAGGTTCCGATCAGTGATGGATTCATTGGCTGAGGTGAGTTGTTTGATCTTGTCAGACATGGAGGTTTGCATCTCCGCCAAGCTGTAGAGAGTCTTCTCTTTGTCGGCTTTGAGTGTCG
Source organism: Thinopyrum elongatum (assembly GCA_011799875.1). NCBI lineage: Eukaryota > Viridiplantae > Streptophyta > Magnoliopsida > Poales > Poaceae > Thinopyrum > Thinopyrum elongatum. Next base: position 285,868,268 of record CM022302.1, read on the forward strand.
GGAGCTCCTTGCAATGATCCTCGAGATCTGCCTCCAGCCTCTTTACTCTATCGTCCAGCTCGTTCTTGGCGGCCTCTGCAGCTTCGGCGGCATCGATGGCCTCCTTCAACTTGCCGGCGTGATCTATGGCCAGAGCATCGAGCGTCTCTTTGTGTTTCTTCTCCAGCTCCTGGGTTCGCTATGCGACAAGCCTTTCGATCTCCTCGTCCTTGCTACGGAGCTTGGCAGCAAGCGCCTCCTCGCGAGCGGCAAGGTCCTCTTCATGAGCATTGAGCCTGACGCGGCGTTCTGTTAAGCGAGCTTCTTCTGCAGCGGCACACTACGTGGCCTCTTCCTGTGCCTTCTCGACATCGGACTGCTTTAAGAGGAACTCGCTCCAGTTTTGACTCAGCTGTTCTCGGCCAGCTATCAGCTCCTGGAAAGCTTCGGCGTACCAGACTTGCATTTCCTTGATGCGCTTCTAGAAATCTGCTTCCGCTGCTTCAACAACTGCTGCCCTGAAGTCCAACTTTTCCTTTTGGGTGCGGTGAAGCACCTGGAGCTTCTAGAAGTTGCTGCTCATGGCTTGGAGGAGTTGTTCTTCCTTAGACCCGCTGCTGCTGGCGCATGGCTCGTCAACGATCTTGAGTCCTGCAGCGGTGATGAAGTCTTCATCGAAAATTTCCCCTTCGGTTGGCACCCCAGTGCTTGTCGTCCCTGGTATGCTGACGAACAGGTTGTCGCCAACCTTAAGGTATCTGCTTGACGGAGGGGCTTCGGATGTTGACGGTTGGTCTTCGACAACCGCCTCGCCAGCAATAGGGGGCTCCGTGACTTGTGCAGCACCAGGCGCTCCTGTGGCAGGAATGCCGTCAGTATGGTCACCAGTCTCCTTGCCGGCCCTCTCAGCAGACCCCTTGGCGTTTTCCTCCTGTGCAACCTTGGCGGCCTCGTCAGCAGCGATTTTGTCGGCCTCGGCGACAGCATCCTTGGCGATCTCCTTGATGAGATATCAACATCCATTTGTTCCATCGAAGAAGATCTGAAGACTGGGGAAGGAGACGAGATGAGACCAAAGTTGAAGTTCAATAAGATAAAAATAAAGAAAGAATGACAAGTACTCAGAGGCAAGTGGTTTACCTGTGTCGAGCTGTTGAGAGGTGGTTTCTCCTTTCCCGGCAACATTTGTTGCCGATGTAGGACTGCCAGTGCCCATGCTTGCCGGCTCCTCTTCAACACGAATGGGCTCGCCAGTGGAAGCCCTTACCGGAGATTCATCTCTGGGCGGCGTGGTTGACGGAGGCGGCATGTCAGGGATGACCTCCAATGGCTCTTCCTGTTGCCGTTCTTCTCCAGCAAGCCCGGTGCTGTCAGTAGCAAAGATAAACACCTCAACGCCCACCAGCAGAAAATGAGTAGTGGACTCACGCTGTGGGCTAAGTTGGGGACTGCGTTGAGGGCTGAGCTCCGGGCTGATGATGATGGGCTCTGGTGTGCCTACGGTGCTTGCCGGGGGCTCGTCACCCGTTGAAGTCTTTGCCCTCTTCGCCATCCTTTGCGCCAATGTTTCCGTATCACTGCGGAGACAGGCCAAAGCAAGACAGATGAGTTAAGCAAAATCAGAAACTTAGAAGTAAAGAGATGTGATAGGACCCTTACTCTTCTCTTTCCGAGCTAAAAGCGGAGATGTCGAAGTCGGCCTCCATTACAGTACCCGTGCGAGGGGGTGGAGGAGGTGTCCTGGGTCTCTTGGCTGCGGCAGAAGCGGTAGGTTGATGTGATCCTGCTGCTCTGGCTGTTGGTGCTGTCGTATGAGATGCCCTCGCCGCTCCAGTTGTTGCCGTGGCCGTGTGTCTCGTACGTCGCGTGGGTTGCTGTTGAGCTTCTTGCCGCTGCGCAGCCTCGCCGGCCGCCCTCTTGCCGGGAACCTCACCGCTTGAGGAAGGCTGACGTGTTGGGATGCTAGAGACGGCTTTCCATAGCACGCGCTTCTTCTTCTCTAGAGCTGGGGTCTCCTCGTGCAGCTTCGCCTCGGTTGTGTCTTCGACAGAAGGGATCCCAGTAGCTGTGCCGCTCTGCTCCCCGACAGTCTCACCCTGCCCGGCAAGATTTTCCTCTGACATCACTTCTTCTTCGCTGGCCTCCTCTTCCATGAAGCCAACGCTACCGGCCTCCGCAGCAAGATTCGCCTCCTCCGCCCTGCTGGCAACATATGCTACTTCTTCGTCAGTAGTGGGGCGAATGAGATTTGTCTCTTCCCAGATGGCTCTCTCCGACAAATTGTCAAAGAACCCCTATGCTTGCTCTGTGGATAGCTCGACCCAAGTTCCGTCAAGGCCATGAGCATTACACGCTGGCATCATAGCGATGATTGAGGTTAGAGCAGAGTTGTTGCATACAGGAATTAAGCTCGCCGGCAACTTATATTTCCTGCCGGGCCTGAACAGTTTGTGGCAGAGAGCTGTGTGTTGCATGATCGTCAAGTTGTTGTTCAAACCAGGACACAACCTCATGATATCTGCCGCGTTCCGAAACTCCCAGGCTGTTCTCCCTTTTATATGCAGAGGGGCGATGCGGCGGCGAAGGAAATCAGCGCCAACCATTTCTATTGTGAGCCCGTTAGCCTTGAGACGGTGGATCCTAGTAATTGCGATTGTGAGCTTCTCGTCTTGAGGATCGAGAGCACTCCAGCCGTTGTCGCGGGGCAGACAGAAAGGCTGGGGATCTTTCTCCTTAATCTAGCACCATTCGCCCCGCTATTCTTCCCACTTCGTACGGTAGAGCCCTTCTAGGTATATCTCTTTATTCCATGCCCTTGGAATCCAGGCGATAGAACCGGAAAGGGCGTCTCCTTTTTCGATACGGGGAATGAAATAGTGACGAAAGAGGGTTGTGCTGGGGATTACTCCGGCGAAATTTTCACAGAGATGGGCGAAGACTGACATGCATGTCACGGCACTCGGCGTGAAATCCAAGATACGGAAGCCGTATGTGTACATGATGTCGTTGAAGAAATCAGAAAACGGAGGGCAGAGCCCGCAATAATAGTATGGGACAAAGAAAGGGAATTTATCTGGGCCACCCTCGGAGGAAGTTGGATTCACGCGAGTAGCAGGGTGAGCCTTCGTCTCCCTCCCCCACATGCACAGATACCGATCCTTCAGGGCGCTCGTGTCGAGCATCGGGGCGAAGACGATGTGCTCCTTCTGCAACTTCACCAGCTCGCTCTCCTCCGCCTGCGCACCCAAATCGACGGCTTTCACCTCTTTGCCCTTACTCGCTTTGGGCGGCATGGCGACTGAGGAAGCAGGGGCCGAGGGCGATGAGAGGGTGTAGGCGGCGGATGGATGGGAAAGGCTCTGCTTTGAGTTCGATGAAGAAGGCGACGGCGGTTTCCAGATTGGAAAGGATGAAAGGTAAATGAATGGCGCCTCTGCGGATTCCTTTTTATGGGAAGGCGCGGGGCTGCCTCCTTTCTAGTCAATGTAAATGCACTTTCGCAATCGCGTTGTACTGCGGTCGTTCCGCGCACATATCCCACATCGTGCATTCAATATGCGCCGTGGGGAAGCGCGGTAAACGAGGTAATTGCAACAGCTAACTCCCGCCACGCGTGCCCGTGCACTGTTTGGGCCTAGCCCAACAACACCTCACACCCGTGTATGGCCTAGGTTGTAGCCATACTTGTGCACGGACGGTTGTAGCCATACCAGCGCCAAGGCCTGCCGGGGGATAGTTGGAAGCAAGTGCGAGACTATCAAGAAGGCATTCAAACCAGTGACCAGAAGACAGAAGCCCAAAGACCGGATCCCCGGCAAGATGCTTGCCGGGATGGCTTGTGAAGACTCGGCAAGACTCGCACACGGCAAGTCTCCGCCACCCTGCTACTGCTCCAGCACAGCGGCCAGCCTGTCATTTGGGTTTTCTACTCCTGGATGCGTGTCATGGCACTAGTGGTGGACGAGCTTAAGCGGTGCTGATGGGACGGGCCCTTTTTCTGTCCCCAAGAAAGTGAGGGACACCTAAACAGAGCATTTAATGCGTTTGTCCTAAGTCGTCAGTGATAAACATGTAAACACTGTAGCAACTTTACACCTCTTGTATGTACTGTACGCCATTGTTGGTGACCCCTTGGACATATAAAAGGAGGCCCAAGGCATAGCTACAAGAAGGAAGGACTCTCTGGCCCATTCTGCATGCGTAGCTGCTGCTTGAACTTACTGTTCACCGCAAGCGCTCCTGAAGCTTGGGCTTGAACACCCACAATAAACCAAAGCAGGAGTAGGGTATTACGCTTTCAGCGGCCAGAACCTGGATAAAAATCCCCTCATGGTTATCGTTGGATCTGCTCTTTGTGCATACCTCTCTCCCTGCTGAACCGTAAAAGGGATCCACGCGATCCCATATGTGTCGTACGCCGACACAAAAAGAGGGAGATAGTCTCACATCAACTAGGCATATTAACGGGCTATGGAGATGCCCATCAATAGATATCAATGTGAGTGAGTAGGGATTGCCATGCACCGGATGCACTAGAGCTATAAGTTTATGAAAGCTCAAAAGAAAACTAAGTGGGTGTGCATCCAACTTGCTTGCTCATGAAGACCTAGGGCAATTTGAGGAAGCCCATCGTTGGAATATACAAGCAAAGTTTTATAATGAAAAATTCCCACTAGCATATGAAAGTGACAACATAGGAGACTCTCTATCATGAAGATCATGGTGCTACTTTGAAGCACAAGTGTGAAAAAAAAGGATAGTAACATTGCCCCTTCTCTCTTTTTCTCTCATTGTTTTGTTTGGCCTCCCTTTTTTTTCTCAAATGGGACAATGCCCTAATAATGAAGATCATCACACTCTTATTTACTTACAACTCAAAAATTACAACTCGATACTTAGAACAAAAATATGACTCTATATGAATGCCTCCGGCGGTGTACCGGGATGTGCAATGACTCAAGAGTGACATGTATGAAAGAATTATGAAAGGTGGCTTTGCCACAAATACGATGTCAACTACATGATCATGCAAAGCAATATGACAATGATGGAACATGTCATAATAAAACGGAACGGTGGAAAGTTGCATGGCAATATATCTTGGAATGGCTATGGAAATGCCATAATAGGTAGGTATGGTGGCTATTTTGAGGAAGGTATATGGTGGGTTTATGGTACCGGCGAAAGTTGCGCGGCACTAGATGGCTAGCAAAGGTGGAAGGGTGACAGTGCGTATATTCCATGGACTCAACATTAGTCATAAAGAACTCACATACTTATTGCAAAAATCTATTAGTCATCAAAATAAAGTACTACGCGCATGCTCCTAGGGGGATAGATTGGTAGGAAAACACCATCGCTCGTCCCCGACCGCCACTCATAAGGAAGACAGTCAAAAAATACCTCATGCTCCAACTTTGTTACATAACGGTTCACCATATGTGCATGCTACGGGAATCACAAACCTTAACACAAGTATTTCTCCAATTCACAATTACTCACTAGCATGACTCTAATATCACCATCTCTATATCTCAAAACAATCATAAGGAATCAAACTTCTCTTAGTATTCAATGCACTTTATATGAATGTTTTTATTATATCCCTCTCGGATGCCTATCATATTAGGACTAAATTCATAACCAAAGCAAATTACCATGCTGTTTAGAGACTCTCAAAATAAAATAAGTGAAGCATGAGAGTTCAATAATTTCTACAAAATAAGGCCACCGTCGTGCTCTAAAAAGATATAAGTGAAGCACTAGAGCAAAATTGCCTAGCTCAAAAGATATAAGTGAAGCACATAGAGTATTCTAATAAATCGTGATTCATGTGTGTCCCTCTCAAAAGGTGTGTACAGCAAGGATGATTGTGGAAAACTAAAAAGCAAAGACTCAAATCATACAAGACGCTCCAAGCAAAACACATATCATGTGGTGAATAAAAATATAGCCTCAAGTAAAGTTACCGATAGACGAAGACGAAAGAGGGGATGCCTTCCGGGGCATCCCCAAGCTTAGGCTCTTTGTTGTACTTGAATATTACCTTGGGGTGCCTTGGGCATCCCCAAGCTTAGGCTCTTGCCACTCCTTATTCCATAGTCCATCAAATCCTTACCCAAAACTTGAAAACTTCACAACACAAAACTCAACAGAAAATCTCTTAAGTTCCGTTAGTATAAGAAAATAAATCACCAGTTTTGGTACTGTTGTGAACTCATTCTTTATTTATATTGGTGTAATATCTACTGTATTCCAACTTCTCCATGGTTCATACCCCCCGATACTACCCATAGATTCATCAAAATAAGCAAACAACACATAGAAAACAGAATCTGTCAAAAACAGAATAGTCTGCGAAGATCTGAATTGTTCTAATACTTATGTAACTCCAATTTTTTTGAAAATTTAGGAAAACAGAGGCAATTTTTATATAAATATTTTGTAAAACATTCAGGGTTTTTCCGAGCTCCAGTGAATCTAAAAAATTCTGTGACTGGACAAAAAAGTTTCTGTTTTTCAGCAAGATCAAATCAACTATCACCGTAAGCCATCCCAAAGGTCTTACTTGGCACAAACACTAATTAAAACACAAAAACACATCTATCCAGAGGCTAGATGAATTATTTATTGAAAACCAGAACCAATAAGCAAAGAACAAAAATAAAATTGGGTTGCCTCCCAACAAGCGCTATTGTTTAACGCCCTTAGCTAGGCATAAAAACACATAGATCTAGGTATTGTCATAGTAATAATAAGGCAAACCTCAAAAAATCATCTCGTACTCCTCTTGATTAAAGAGAACCCCCTCTATGGGATGTCGACCACCATCTATTTATAATGCTTGAAAATTTCATTACCTTCTTTCATAATAAATCTAAACTCATGGGCTAGAAATATAGTGGCGGCGCACTTAACAGAATAATGCTCAATATTGGAAAACTCTAGAAAAATCCTTTGTATGCATGGATGCATATGAACAAATTGTCTTTCAAGTTCAACCACAAGAAAATATATAGAATCCGCGAGACTACTAGTTTTATGGAGAATCGATCCACCTAACGTGGGTAACGCACCGACACAAGTAAAGAAATCTTGAATAACCCCTTTTCCAATAATATTGCCACTCCCAATGCGAAGTTTTTTAGTGTGCAAGATAGTGGATTCTTCATGAGGATTAAAATTAGCAAAAGCATCAAAGTTTCCCCCATTGTTACTACTATCCTTTTTAGCGATAATCTCCCCAGATTAAGACATGGTGGCACAAATCGATCTAAAAAAGGGCAAACAAAAAGGCAAACGAAAAAGATGAACGGAAGAAGGGCAAAAGAAGGGCGAATAAAAAGGCAAATATTTTCGAAAATAATTTTAGAAGTGGGGGAGAGGAAAACGAGAGGCAAATGGCGAATAATGTAATGCAAGAGATGAGAGTTTATGATGGGTACTTGGAATGTCTTGACTTGGCGTAGATCTCCCCGGCAACGGCGCCAGAAATTCGTCCTGCTACTTCTTGAGCTTGCGTTGGTTTTTCCCTTGAAGAGGAAAGGGTGACGCAGCAAAGTAGAGATAAGTTTTTCCCTCAGTTAGAGAACCAAGGTATCAATCCAGTCGGAGACAATGCACAAATCACCAATACCAGCACAAACAATCAAACACTTGCACCCAACGCGATAAAGGGGTTGTCAATCCCTTCATGGTCACTTGCAAAAGTGAGATCTGATAGAGATAGATAAAACTAAACAAAAGATAAAGTAAATATTTTTAGGGTTTTTAGTTTATAGATCTGGAAATAAAAGATTTTAAAATAGTAGATCAGAAAGTAATATGATGGAAAATAGACCTGGGGGCCATAGGTTTCACTAGAGGCCTCTCTCAAGATAGCAAATAATACGGTGGGTGAACAAATTACTGTCGAGCAATTGATAGAAAAGCGCAAAGTTATGACGATATCCAAGGCAATGATTATGAAATATAGGCATCATGTCCGTGTCAAGTAGACCGACTCCTGCCTGCATCTACTACTATTACTCCACACATCGACCGACTCCTGCCTGCATCTAGAGTATTATGTTCATGAAGAACAGAGTAACGCTTTAAGTAAGATGACATGATGTAGAGAAATAAACTCAAACAATATGATGTAAACCCCATCTTTTTATCCTCGATGGCAACAATACAATGCGTGCCTCGCTGCCCCTACTGTCACTGGGAGAGGACACCGCAAGATTCAACCCAAAGCCAAGCACTTCTCCCATTGCAAGAAAAACCAATCTAGTTGGCCAAACCAAACCGATAGTTCCAAGAGAATTACAAGGATATCAAATCATGCATAAAAGAATTCAGAGAAGATTCAAATAATATTCATAGATAAGCTGATCATAAATCCACAATTCATCGGATCTCAACAAACACACCGCAAAAAAAGATTACATCGGATAGATCTCCAAGAACATCAATGAGAACATTGTATTGAGAATCAAAGAGAGAGAAGAAGCCATCTAGCTACTAGCTATGGACCCGTAGGTCTGAGGTAAACTACTCGTGCTTCATCGGAAGGGCAATAGAGTTGATGTAGAAGCCCTCCATGATCGGATCCCCCTCCGGCAGGATGCCGGAAGAGGCCCCAAGATGGGATCTCACGGAAACAGAAGGTTGTGGCAGTGGAAAAGTGTTTTCGTGGATGCTTCTAGTGGTTTGGGAATATATGTGAATATATAGGAGGAAGATCTAGGTCAGGGGTCACCGAGGGGCCCACAAGGCAGGGGGCGTGCCCTACCCCTGGGCGTGCCCTCCCCCCTTGTGGCCGCCTCGTGGCTCTTCTGACTTGCACTCCAAGTCTCCTGCATGTCTTCTGGTCCAAGAAAAATCATCGCGAAGGTTTTATTCCATTTGGACTCCGTTTGGTATTCCTTTTCTGCGAAGCACAAAAACAAGGGAAAAACAGAAACTGGCACTGGGCTCTAGGTTAATAAGTTAGTCCCAAAAATAATATAAAATAGCATATTAATGCATATAAAACATCCAAAACAGATAATATAATAGCATGGAACAATAAAAAATTATAGATACGTTGGAGACGTATCACCTGTGCACAGTTCGAGCAACACATGCGAAGGTTTGTTGCACCGACAGGAGCCCCCGGGCCTGGTCTAAATGTGCTACCGGGCATCATTGGGGTAGGCCCTATCAGGTACACAGGCAGGACACTTGTGACGATATTCTCTTCTTTCTTGATATTTCCCTTGCTTCTTCTTTAACCTGTGCTTTGGTCAGTTTCCGGTTTTCCCGCGCGTTGTGTAAGCCGTCGTGGGGGAGATTTATGCCATGATCTTTGGGCCGCCCACGTCCCATGTTCACGAGGTGGTAACTGCCATACCACTAGCTTCCCTGCCCCCGCCATTTCCGCCACATATGCCGCAGGCATTGCGCAGGGTTGGAGGTGGACGCGGAGGGCACGGGAATGATTGCCATGGCAGAAAGCTAGGCGCCACGGATAGGCGCAGAAGGTCGGTCTTGATTCTGGGTGCCGTTGAAGACGCAGAGGAGTTGGATTGGTGCAGCGGGGTGGTTGCCTCCTGGGTGAGGAGCCAGCCCCCAGCTTCGCTCGCCCATAAAAAGGGGACGTGGGCGAGGTGTTTACTTACACACTTCCCTTCCTTCTAGCATCTTCTCTTCATCATGGTAAGGGGGAGAGACCATGTTGGTGTTGCGGTAGTGGCGACGAGGGCTTCTGCTCGACAACACCTCCCTTCTCCTGTTGGGGATGCGGGGATGGAGCCTGCTGTAAGAGGAGGCGGAAGAGGACGCGGATGCGGCCGTCGTGGCGCTCGGGGTCGAGGAGGACGGGGTGGTGCCTTAATCGCCCCTCCTCTGGCCGTTCAGGACCCGAACGAGGGCCACGTCGAGGACCAACCGCTGGAATTCATTGTCAAACTGTGTGGGCCCCTATGCAGCTGTCTTCGGCTTCCTACCCCATTTACAAGGGTGATGGAGGTCGAGCAGCCGCCGGGGTTGAGGCTGCACATGAGGGGCAGCTGCAATGGCAGCATGTCGGCGGACATAGAGTTCCCTGCACCCCATGTCATGTTTATCCGGTGTGGCTGGAAGACCTTCGCCCGTACTCATAGCTTGGCGGCGGGGTACGTTCTCCACTTCAAGTTAATGGATGCCACCCTACTCTCCGTCAAGGTCTTCGGCCATTCAGGTGCTCGTTTAGGGTGCTGCGTGGAGAGCTCGACCGACGACAAAAGCTCCTCCTCAAGCGATAGCGACGAGGAGGACAGTGACAACGATGACGACGGCACCGATGGGGAGGACGACGGCTCCGATCCTGGCGGAACGCCAACCGCATCGTCACCGTTAGTGGGAGGCCGGCGGCACCACCATTTGCACCTGCCTCTCCACCCCGGCAACACGATTTGCCGGGGTGTTGGGTGTGGATGGTGTCTCCTCTTCCTCTAGCAGTCTTCCAGCTGGGCCCCGGCAGGCTTCCCCATGGACTCCGGCTTCGTCCGCCCTGCCGTGTCCTGCTGGCCCTGGTGGCGGTGACCAGGGCATCGCTTAGCCGTTCTTCCCGCCCATCACCTTCATCCGCGCCCTCTCGATCTTGTCAGGTTGCGTCTCGCAGGCCCTGATAGGGTCAGGCTGGGTTTCTGCCCAGGCACTCCTTCTGCCCTCTTCACCTCCCACTGTAGTCCCTAGGAGGAGAGGGACAAGAAAGGGATTACGGGGCACTTATCTTTTTTCAATCTAAAATATGTAGGCATTCACCAAATTTTAGTCTCAAATATGTAATCTCTTCTATCCATGTCTGTACTCTGTAAGCTTTGTACTCGTTTGTTCGCATATTAATGAAAAAAGACGGGCTTGCCGGGTACTTGTGCATGTACTACGTCCATGCAGAGTAGGAGCACCTCTGTACTTTTAAGTAAACAAGTTTTCTCCGGCAAGCTATCTTGCCGGTGCCTTCTGTCTGTTGCCGTAGGGCTCGGCCTACCAGGTTTCAGAACTACGGAAGGAAACCAGCCCCTTGTCGAACCTTCTTCATCAAATCCCACTACAACCATCTTGACCGAAATGATGTTCGAATCAAAGGAGGGGAGCACAAATGCTTTGAAGGTGAAAAGGTTTTTCTATGCACAAGTTTTCCACTTACAGAGATATGTTCATGGACAGAAAGAAACTTATCTGTTTGGCTTGTCGGGGATCGATATGTAGGCTTGTTTCCATCTCTACTCTTTGGGATCGAGCCACGGCAAGAACCCTGCAGTTAGCACAGAGGAAAACATAGCAACATATGATCTTATCTACATGATCATGGCAAATGTATGCTAATCTAGTCATGCATGCAAGTTTTTAGGGCGCCAGCGCTTCATTTTATTGTCTGTGCTCAGGGTCTATGCCTGGCTTTGTACAAAGGGTTACATGCACATCAGCAAGGCTTGTACAAAAGGGTGGCTGCCGACAAGAGCCCGAAAGCCGCGCCTTACGGGTAGAACTTATGAAGATGCTCAATGTTCCATGAGTTTTGCAATTGAATGCCATCTTCGGTCTCCAGACGGACTGCGCCAGGCCTGGTGAATCGTACTACCTGGTAAGGGCCCTCCCACTTCGGCGTCAAATTGTTTGTACCCTTGGCGGAGTGAACATGCCTAAGGACAAGGTCGCCTTCCTCAAGGCTCCGGGCATGAACCCTGCGGCTGTGATAGCGGCGTAGGGCTTGCTGATAGCGTGCAACACGCGTAGCAGCCCGGAGACGGTTCTCCTCAAGGAGCACGGCATCGTCATGCTGGTGCTTCTCTTGCACTACTTCATCGTAGGCAAATACTCAAGGTGACCCGTATATGTGTTCCGTGGGGATCACTGCTTCTGCCCCATAGACTAGGGAGAAGGGAGTCTGGCCAGTAGCTCGATTTGGTGTCGTACGGAGGGATCAAAGAACCACCGGCAGCTCATCGATCCAGCGTCTGCCGCATTTTCGCCGCTTGTCAAAAGTCCTTGTCTTGAGCCCACGCAACACTTCAGCGTTCATCCTCTCAGCTTGTCCATTGCTCTTGGGATGAGAAACAGAGGCGAATGAAACCTTGCTTCCGAGGATTTGAACATATTGCATGAAGGCGCGGCTTGTGAATGATGACCCAAAAGTATAGGGGATCTATCGTAGTCCTTTCGGTAAGTAAGAGTGTCGAACCCAACGAGGAGCAGAAGGAAATGGGAAGCGGTTTTCAGCAAGGTATTCTCTGCAAGCACTGAAATTATCAGTAACAGATAGTTGTGTGATAAGATAATTCGTAATGGGTAACAAGTAACAAAAGTAACTAAGGTGCAGCAAGGTGGCCCAATCCTTTTTGAAGCAAAGGACAAGCCTGGACAAACTCTTATATAAAGCAAAGCGCTCCCGAGGACACATGGGAATTACTGTCAAGCTAGTTTTCATCATGCTCATATGATTCGCGTTCGTTACTTTGATAATTTGATATGTGGGTAGACCAGCACTTGGGTGCTGCCCTTACTTGGACAAGCCTCCCACTTATGATTAACCCCTCTCGCAAGCATCCGCAACTACGAAAGAAGAATTAAGATAAATCTAACCATAGCATGAAACATAGGGATCCAAATCAGCTCCTTACCAAGCAACGCATAAACTAGGGTTTAATCTTCTGTCACTCTAGCAACCCATCATCTACTTATTACTTCCCAATGCCTTCCCATAGGCCCAAATCATGGTGAAGTTTCATGTAGTTGACATTCACATAACACCACTAGAGGAAAGACAACATACATCTCATCAAAATATCGAACGAATACCAAATTCACATGATTACTTATAACAAGACTTCTCTCATGTCCTCAGGAACAAACATAACTACTCACAAAGCATATTCATGTTCATAATCATAGGGGGATTGAATAGCATTAAGGATCTGAACATATGATCTTCCACCGAATAAACCAACTAGCATCAACTACAAGGAGTAATCAACACTACTAGCAAGCCACAGGTACCAATCTGAGGTTTTGAGACAAAGATCGGATACAAGTGATGAACTAGGGTTTCAGAGGAGATGGTGCTGGTGAACATGTTGAGGGAAGTTTCTCCGGCAGAACAGCTTCGCCGGAGCCCAAGATTGGTTCTGCCCAGGTTCCACCTTGATACGGTGGCGCTTCATCCCGAAAGCTTCCTTCTGATTTTTTCCAGGTCAAAACACATCATATAGCAGAAGATGGGCATCGAGGGCCTGCCAGGTGGCCCACAAGGCAGGGAGGCGCGCCCAGGGGGGTAGGGCACGCCCCCCACCCTTGTGGCTGCCTGGTGGGTGCCCTCAGGTGCTTTCTTTGCCCAATATTTTTTATATATTCCAAAATAATTCTCCGTTAAGTTTCAGGACTTTTGGAGTTGTGCAGAATAGGTCTCTCAGATTTGCTCCTTTTCCAGTCCAGAATTCCAGCTGCCGGCATTCTCCTTCTTCATATAAACCTTGTAAAATAAGAGTGAAAGGCATAAGTATTGTGCTAGAATGTGTAATAACAGCCCATGATGCAATAAATATTAATATAAAAGCATGATGCAAAATGGACGTATCAACTCCCCCAAGCTTAGACCTCGCTTGTCCTCAAGCGAAAGCCGAAATCGAAAAATATGTCCACATGTTTAGAGATAGAGGTGTCGATAAAATAAAATATGGACATGCGGGTATCATGATCATCTTTAGAACAGCAACAAATATTGTCATATAATTTCTTATGCTAAAGTAACAATTTGTTCACAAGGTAAAGTATGAATCTGTAATTTCATTGAAATCTAACAAACTATGATCTCAGTCATTGAAGCAATTGCAATTTATCATAACATCGGAAAGAGTCAATTCAAGAGCTTTTCAGCAAGTCCACATACTCAACTATCATTTAATCTTTCACAATTGCTAACACTCACGCGATACTTATGGGTTCGAAGCCTCAGTTGGACAAAGAGAAAGATAGGGGCTTATAATTTTTCCTCCCAACCTTTTACCTCAAGGGTAATGTCAACAATAATACTTTATGATAACCTACATCCAAGTGGATATATATATCTAGATCCTTCTCCAACACATAGTGCTTGCCAAAAGAAAAAGTGTAAAAAGGAAAGGTGAAGATCACCATGACTCTTGTATAAGGGTAGAAGATAAAAGTAAAAGATAGGCCTTTCGCAGAGGGAAGCAGAGGTTGTCATGCGCTTTTATTGTTGGATGTACAAAATCTTAATGCAAAAGAATGTCACTTTATATCGCCGCTTGTGATAAAGAACTTTATTATGCAGTCCGTCACTTTTATTTCTTCCATATCACAAGTTCGTATAAAGCTTATTTTCTTCACACTAATAGATCATACATATTTAGAGAGCAATTTTTATTGCTTGCACCGATGACAACTTACTTGAAGGATCTTACTCAATCCATAGGTAGGTATGGTGGACTCTCATGGCAAAACTGGTTTAAGGGATGTTTGGATGCACAAGTAGTATCTTTACTTGGTGCAAAGAATTTGGCTAGCATAAGAAGGAAAAGCAAGATCAACGTGTTAGAGGATCCAAGACACTATAACTTCTACTCGGATATAAAAAAACATAACCCATTATGTTGTCTTCCTTGTCCAACATCAACTTTTTAGCATGTCATATTTTAATGAGTGCTCACAGTTACAAAAGATGTCCAAGATAGTATATTTATATGTGAAACCTCTCTTTCTTTATTACTTCCTATTAATTGCAACAATGACCAAAACTATGTTTGTCAACTCTCAACAACTTTTATTCATCATACTATTTATATGTGAAGTCATCACTCTCCATAAGATCATTATACGATCTTTTTATTTCTTTTTATTCTTTCTTTTATTTATTCCCTCAAGATCATAGCAAGAAAGCAAAGCCCTCAACTCAAAACTACTCTTTATTATATAACTCATGGACTCGATTACATAGAGGGAACATAAAGCAAAACTCAAAGCTAGATCATACTAAAACTTTATTCTACTAGATCAAAATATAACCAAAAGGATCGAACTAAGAAAAAACGGTAAAAGTAAAGATGTGATGGTGATACGATACCGGGGCACCTCCCCCAAGCTTGGCAGTTGCCAAGGGGAGTGCCCATACCCATGTATTTAGATCTCTTTCTTCGGAAGTGGTGATGATGGAGTGTTTGATGTATCCGTCAGATTTATTAAGGCACCTTTCAGGGCTTGCAATTCTCGGAGCACTTGTTGGAGCGTATTTACATTCTTCTGGATCTCCTCCAAGAGATGCTTATTTTCAGGCCACCAAGAACCCTTCCCTGCATTGCTTTCACTTGGACGGGATATGTCCCAATTGGAGGGTATATGCGTACATGGGGTGTTCTCCACTCCGTAATTATGAACCAAATTATGAAAGTTGTTCCGATGTAACCTGTGTAAGGACCTCCTAGGGGGAAGCCCTTCTCGAACCTCTTGATCTTCATGGTTGTTTGTAGTACCTATTGCTTGATGGGGATTTGGAATAGTGGAGATGCCCGCCAGAGTACCTCTCTCCAATGCCGGAGGCTGTTCCTCAAGTGATTCCCCTTCATCCTCCTCCATCGTGGCTTCCTCGGCATTCTCCCTTCTAAGTTCCATCTGCATCAAGCAAGCATTGCTGTCTGCGTTGTTGGTGAAGGAGTACAACATGATTCCTGGCCTCGAAAACTCTGGCAGAAAATAGTTCAAAACAAAAACAAGAGATTTTGCCATGGTACGGTGGTCGAAACCTTCGGGAGATTACATAATGAATTTTTACCGACCAAAAGAAGTATTGTGCAAGAAAAACGGAGTTCGGAGGGCACACGAGGTGGCGGCAAGGGTGGGGGGCGCGCCCAGGGTGGTAGGGCGCGCCTCCCTACCTTGTCGCTTCCTCGTGCACTTTTCGGACTACTTTTAATTTTCCTAATTTTTTAAATATTCCAAAACGGAGAAAAATTGCAATTAGAACAGTTTTGGAGTCGGTTTACTTACCATACCACATACCTATTCCTTTCCGGAGTCTGAAACATTCTGGAAAGTGTCCCTTATGTAGTCCTCCGGTGTTACGGTATTGATAATATTCATCTCAACATTTATGGGAGTACCTGAAATATAATGTTTGATTCTTTGACCGTTTACCACCTTCGGGTTGGTGCCTTTGGCATTGTTGATCTTAATGGCACCGGAACAATAGACCTCCTGGATAATGTAAGGACCTTCCCATTTATAGAGAAGCTTTCCTGCAAAAACTCTTAAATGAGAGTTGTATAGCAAAACATGATCACCTACATTAAACTCACGCTTTTGTATCCTTTTGTCATGCCATCTTTTAACTTTTTCTTTAAACAACTTGGCATTCTCATAAGCTTGGGTTCTCCATTCATCAAGTGAGCTAATGTCAAACAACCTCTTCTCACTGGCAAGTTTGAAATCATAGTTGAGCTCTTTAATAGCCCAATACGCTTTATGTTCTAGTTCAAGAGATAAGTGACAAGCTTTTCCATAAACCATTTTATACGGAGACATACCCATAGGGTTTTTATAAGCAGTTCTATAGGCACATAATGCATCATCAAGTTTCTTAGACCAATTCTTTCTAGATCTATTAACAGTCTTTTGCAAAATTAATTTAATCTCTCTATTGCTCAATTCTACTTGACCACTAGACTGAGGGTGATATGGAGATGCAATTCTATGGTTGACATCATATTTAGGAAGCATTTTACGAAAAGCACCATGAATAAAATGTGAACCACCATCAGTCATTAAATATCTAGGGACTCCAAACCTCGGAAAAATAACTTCTTTAAACATCTTAATAGAAGTGTTATGATCAGCACTACTAGTTGGAATGGCTTCTACCCACTTAGTAACGTAATCAACAGCAACTAAAATATGTGTATACCCATTAGAGGAAGGAAAAGGTCCCATATAATCAAAGCCCCAAACATCAAATGGTTCAATAACAAGTGAATAATTCATAGGCATTTCCTGACGTCTACTAATATTGCCAATTTTCTGGCATTCATCACAAGACAAGACAAACTTACGGGCATCCTTGAAGAGAGTAGGCCAATAAAAACTAGATGGCAATACCTTGTGTGCAGTTCTATCTGCAGCATGGTGTCCTCCGTAAGCTTCGGAGTGGAACTTGCGTAGGATCTGTTCCTGTTCATGCTCAGGTACACAACATCTAATAACACCATCTACTCCTTCTTTATAAAGGTGTGGGCCATCCCAAAAGTAATGCCTCAAATCATAGAAAAACTTTTTCTTTTGCTGGTATGTGAAACTAGTTGGTATAAATGTAGCAACAATGTAATTAGCATAATCAACATACCATGGAGTATTACGAGAAGCATTTATGACAGCTAATTGCTCATCAGAAAGCTATCATCAATAGGTAGTGGGTCATCAAGAACATTTTCTAACCTAGACAAGTTGTCTGCAATGGGGTTCTCAGCTCCCTTTCTATCAATAATATGCAAATCAAATTCTTGCAGTAAGAGAACCCATCTAATAAGTATAGGTTTAGCATCTTTCTTTTCCATAAGGTATTTAATAGCAGCATGATCAGTGTGAACAGTTACTTTGGAATCAACAATATAAGATCTGAACTTATCACAGGCAAAAACAATTGCTAAAAATTCTTTTTCAGTAGTAGCATAATTTCTCTGGGCACTGCCTAGAGTTTTACTAGCATAATGAATAACATTCAATTGTTTATCAACTCTTTGTCCTAGAACAACACCAACAGCATAATCACTAGCATCACACATAATTTCAAAGGGTAGATTCCAATCAGGTGGTTGAACAATAGGTGCAGTAATCAAGGCTTTCTTAAGTATTTCAAATGCTTCTACACAATCATCATCAAAAACAAAAGGAACATCTTTTTGCAAAAGATTAGTGAGAGGCCTAGAAATTTTAGAGAAGTATTTAATAAACCTCCTATAGAAACCAGCATGACCAAGGAAACTTCTTATAACTTTGATATCTTTAGAAAATGGCATCTTTTCAGTAGCATCTACTTTAGCTTTATCAACTTCAATACCTCTTTCAGAAATTTTATGGCCCAAGACGATACCTTCATTAACCATAAAGTGGCACTTCTCCCAATTCAAGACAAGATTAGTTTCTTCACATCTCTGCAAAACTCGATCAAGGTTGCTTAAGCAATCATCCAAAGAAGTTCCGTAAACAGAGAAATCATCCATGAAAACCTAAACAATCTTTTCACAAAAGTCAGAGAATATAGCAGTCATACATCTTTGAAAGGTAGCAGGTGCATTGCATAAACCAAAAGGCATACGTCTATAAGCAAAGGTACTGAAAGGGCAAGTAAAAGTGGTCTTTTCCTGGTCCTCTTTTGACCCAGGTATTTGAGAAAAACCAGAATAACCATCTAGAAAGCAAAAATGTGTATGTTTGGATAATCTTTCTAGCATTTGATCAATAAAACGTAGCGGGTAATGATCTTTCCTAGTAGCTTTGTTTAATTTGCAAAAATCAATTACCATTCTATAACCTGTAACAATTCTTTGTGGAATCAATTCATTCTTATCATTAGGAACAACAGTAATACCTCCCTTCTTATGGACACAATGAACAGGACTTACCCATCTACTATCAGCAATAGGATAAATTATACCTGCCTCCAGAAGTTTTAGTATTTCATTTCTTACCACTACCTTCATCTTAGGATTTAACCGTCGTTGGTGATCAACAACTGGTTTAGCATCAGGCTCCATATTAATTTTGTGCTGACATAGAGTGGGACTAATGCCCTTAAGATTATCAAGACTATATCCAATAGTGGCACGGTGCTTCCTCAGAGTTTTCAATAAATTTTTTTCTTCATGCTCTGAAAGGTTAGCACTAATAATAAGAGGATATATGTTCTTTTCACCAAGATAAGCATATTTCAAAGTATCAGGTAATTGTTTAAGCTCAAACACGGGATCACCCTTGGGTGGAGGAGGATCTCCAAGGATTTCAACAGGCAAATTGTGTTTCAAAATAGGCATTTCATTAAAGAATATTTCATCTAACTCCTTTCTTTCATTCATAAACATATCATTTTCATGATCTAGCAAATATTGTTCTAAAGGGTCGGTAGGAGGCATGGCAATAGAAGCAAGACCAATGATTTCATCCTTAGTAGGCAATTCCTTATCATGGGGTTGTCTACGAAAGTTAGAGAAATTAAAATCATGAGACACATCCCCAAAGCTTACTGTAACAATTTGTTTCTCACAGTCTATCCTAGCATTAACAGTATTCAAGAAAGGTCTACCAAATATAATGGGACAAAAATCATCTTGTGGGGAACTAAGAACAAGAAAATCAGTAGGGTATTTTATTTTCCCACACAAGACTTCAACATCTCTAATAATCCCAATTGGTGATATAGTATCTCTATTGGCAAGTTTCATAGTAACATCAGTATCTTTTATCTCAGCAGGTGCAATATCATTCATAATTTCTTGGTATAAGGTATAAAGAATTGCACTCACACTAGCACCCACATCACATAAACCATGATAACAATGATCTTCTATTTTAACAAAAACAACAGGCATGCCAACAACGGGTCTATGTTTATCTTTAATATCAGGTTTAGCAATTCTAGCAGCTTCACCACAGAAATAAATAACATGCTCATCAATATTATCGACCAAGAGATCTTTAACCATAGCAATACTAGGTTCAACTTTAATTTGTTCAGGGGGTGTAGGTGTTCTAATATTACTCTTACGAACCATAGTTGAAGCTTTAGCATGATCCTTTATTCTAACAGGAAAAGGTGGTTTCTCAATATAAGCACTAGGAACAATTGGATCAACATTATAAGTAATAGTTTCTTCTTCAACTTTAATAGGTTCTACTACTTTTACTTCAATGGGGGGATGATATTTAAACCACTTCTCCTTAGGGAGATCAACATGAGTAGCAAATGATTCACAAAAGGAAGCTACTATCTCAGAGTCAAGTCCATATTTAGTGCTAAAATCACGAAAAGCATCGGTATCCATGAAAGATTTAACACAATCAGACTTAAGGTTTATACATGACTCGTTACCTTCGTCGAGTTCCCAATCTTCAGAGTTGCATTTAATTCTTTCCAATAAATCCCATTTGAATTCAATAGTCTTCTTCATAAAAGAACCAGTGCAAGAAGTATCGAGCATGGATTGATCATTACGAGAAAGCCGAGTATAAAAATTCTGAATAGTAATTTCCCTTGAGAGCTCATGATTGGGGCATGAATATAACATTGAATTAAGCCTCCCCCAAGCTCGAGCGATACTTTCTCCTTCACAAGGCTAAAAATTATAAATATAATTCCGATCACGATGAACCAGATGCATAGAATAAAACTTCTGATGAAATTCCAATTTCAATCGGTTGTAGTTCCATGATCCAATATCATCACATAGCCTATACCATGTCAATGCCTTTCCCTTCAAATATAAAGGGAAGACCTTCTTCTTGACATCATCCTCGGGCAAACCTGCATGCTTAAATAATCCACAAACTTCATCCACATAGATTAGGTGCATATCGGGATGTAATGTTCCATCTCCTGCATAAGGATTAGCTAGCAGTTTCTCTATCATACCCGAAGGAATTTCATAATAAATATTTTCAGTAGGTGTAGTAGGTTGAGGAGAAACTCCTTGCTCTTCCGGTCAAGGTGAAGATACCCCGAACAAGCCCCTCAAAGGATTATTTTCCATAGTGACAAGTGACAGTAAATTTCAGCACATAATACAAATGTTTCCTTACCAAATTCCACTTACCAAAGGCGCTTCACTCCCCGGCAACGGCACCAGAAAAGAGTCTTGATGACCTACAAGTATAGGGGATCTATCGTAGTCCTTTCAATAAGTAAGAGTGTCAAACCCAAAGAGGACCAGAAGGAAATGACAAGCGATTTTCAGCAAGGTATTCTCTGCAAGCACTGAAATTATCGGTAACAGATAGTTGTGTGATAAGATAATTCATAACGGGTAACAAGTAACAAAAGTAACTAAGGTGCAGCAAGGTGGCCCAATCCTTTTTGTAGCAAAGGACAAGCCTGGACAAACTCTTATATAAAGCAAAGTGCTCCTGAGGACACATGGGAATTACTGTCAAGCTAGTTTTCATCATGCTCATATGATTCGCATTCGTTACTTTGATAATTTGATATGTGGGTGGACCGAAGCTTGGGTGCTGCCCTTACTTGGACAAGCCTCCCACTTATGATTAACCCCTCTCGCAAGCATCTGCAACTATGAAAGAAGAATTAAGATATATCTAACCATAGCATGAAACATAGGGATCCAAATCAGCCCCTTACGAAGCAACGCATAAACTAGGGTTTAAGCTTCTGTCACGCTAGCAACCCATCATCTACTTATTACTTCCCAATGACTTCCCCTAGGCCCAAATCATGGTGAAGTGTCA
The DNA here is from genome assembly GCA_011799875.1 of Thinopyrum elongatum. NCBI lineage: Eukaryota > Viridiplantae > Streptophyta > Magnoliopsida > Poales > Poaceae > Thinopyrum > Thinopyrum elongatum. The sequence goes on from CM022302.1 coordinate 285,889,715, forward strand.
TGTAGTCGATGTTCACCTAACACCACTAGAGGAAAGACAACATACATCTCATCAAAATATCGAACGAATACCAAATTCACATGATTACTTATAACAAGACTTCTCCCATGTCCTTAGAAACAAACATAACTACTCACAAAGCATGTTCATGTTCATAATCAGAGGGGTATTGAATAGCATTAAGGATATGAACATATGATCTTCCACCGAATAAACCAACTAGCATCAACTACAAGGAGTAATCAACACTATTAGCAACGCACAGGTACAAATCTGAGGTTTTGAGACAAAGATCGGATACAAGAGATGAACTTGGGTTTGAGAGGAGATGGTGCTAGTGAACATGTTGATGGAGATTGACCCCCTCTTGATGAGAGGATCATTGGTGATGACGATGGCTTCGATTTCCCCCTCCCGGAGGGAAGTTTCTCCGGCAGAACAGCTCCGCCAGAGCCCTAGATTGGTTCTGCCCAGGTTCCGCCTCGCGACGGTGGCACTTCGTCCCGAAAGCTTCCTTCTGATTTTTTCCAGGTCAAAACACATCATATAGTAGAAGATGGGCATCAGGGGCCTGCCAGGTGGCCCACAAGGCAGGGAGGCGCGCCCAGGGGGGTAGGGCGCGCCCCCCACCCTTGTGGCTGCCTGGTGGGTCCCCTCAGGTGCTTTCTTTGCCCAATATTTTTTATATATTCCAAAATAATTCTTCGTGAAGTTTCAGGACTTTTGGAGTTGTGCATAATAGGTCTCTCAGATTTGCTCCTTTTCCAGTCCAGAATTCCAGCTGCCGGCATTCTCCTTCTTCATATAAACCTTGTAAAATAAGAGAGAAAAGGCATATGTATTGTGCTAGAATGTGTAATAACAGCCCATAATGCAATCAATATCAATATAAAAGCATGATGCAAAATGGACGTATCAGTGAACTGAGTGCCGTTGTCAGTGATGATTCTGGCGGGTACTCCGAAATGGCACACCAATCCTTTCAAGAACTTGATAGCTGATTGTGCAGTCACCTTCCTCACAGGCTCCACCTCTGGCCACTTTGTAAACTTGTCGATTGCAGCGTACAAGAATTTAAAGCCCCCGGTAGTGCGGGGGAAGGGGCCCAAGATGTCGAGCCCCCAAACCGAAAATGGCCATGATAAAGGGATCGTCTGGAGAGCTGGAGCAGGTTGATGGATGTTCTTGGAGTGGAACTGGCAGGCTTCACACCGGGTGACTAGCTCGATCGCATCTTGGAGGGCCGTGGGCTAGTAGAAACCTTGCCGAAAAGCTTTTCCAACCAAGGCTCTTGATCCAATATGAGAGCCGCACGTGCCTTTGTGTATCTCTACCAGGAGTTCCTTCCCCTCTTCCCGACAAATGCACTTCAATTTCACACCGTTGGGCCTCCTTCTGTATAATGTGTCATCGACAAACTGATACATACTCACCCTCCGGGCTACTCTTTCAGCTTCTTGTTGCTCTTCGGGAAGTTCTCCAGTTTGGAGGTAATGAACTATGTGTCGTGCCCATGTCGGAGCCTGAGGCTCGGCAACAAGGACAAACAGCACCTCCTCATTTGTGGGAGCGCATATCTCAACCACAAGAACTTGTAGTTCGGCAGGAGGGTGCTGCTCACCAGGTGAAGTGGAGTTGTTCCCGGCAACCTCTCTACGGGAGGGGGGGGGGGGGGCTTTGGGAAGCTCTGCCGGGAGATGCTTGCCGGAGTCCAATTTCCTCCTTTTTCTGGCCGTCACTATCCGGGATACGGAGGGTTGAGTCAAGCGGAGAACAAAGTTCCCTGGTTCCATAGGGACCTTCTGTGTGGTGCATTTTGACAGATGATCATCGATACTGTTTTCCGCTCATGGTATGTGCTCTGTTTGCAATCCCTCAAAACGCTCCTCCAGCTTCCTCACTTCCTCCACATATGGCTCCATCAATGGGCTCTGGTAATCCTTCTTGACTTATCTCACTACGAGCTGTGAGTCTCCGCGAATGATCAACTTCTTGACTCCCAATTCAGTTGCGATTATGAGCGTGGCAAGGAGCCCTTTATACTCTGTAGTGTTGTTGGTGGCCTTCTCCCGAGGGAAATGCATTTGGATCACATATTTGAGATGTTCTCCAGTGGGCACCACGAGGAGCACGCCAGCCCTTACGCCTTGTAGTGAGAAGGCACCGTCAAAATACATTATCCATTCTTGGGGTGCCTCCTTGCCGGGGATAATTGTTTCTAGTGTCTCTTCATCTGGAGTGGGCGTCCATTCTGCAATGACTCTGCCAGTGCTCTGCTCTGAATGGTTGAGGTACTGTCATGCTTCAGACCAATGCTTGACAACTCTAATGCCCATTCAACTATTCTGCCGGTAGCCTCAGGGTTCCTCAGTATGCATTGCAAAGGGAAATAGGTGACAACCGTGATCTCGTGGGCTTGGAAGTAGTGGCGTAGTTTCCTTGATGCCATGATGAGACCAAAGATCAACTTTTGCACTCCAGAGTACCTTGATCTAGCCCCCTGCAACAGGGAGCTGACAAAGTACACCAGCCGCTGCACCACCTTCTTCTTTGCCGTGGTCTTGGGATTGTCCCTGTTATCCTGCTCTTCTTTCTCCTGATCTTGGTTGGACCTTGCCGGGATAGGTTAACTTCCTTCTCCGGAGAGGACAGTAGCTGCGGCTGCTCCTTCATCTACTTCCCGTTGTGCCACCAGCGCTGCACTAACCACTTGATTGGTTGCCACTAAGTATAGCAGCAACGGCTCTTGTGGTTTAGGAGCGACCAAGGTGGGAGCATAGGAAATATAGGGTTTTAAGTCCAGTAGCGCTGCTTCTGCTTCCGGGGTCCACTTCATTAGCCCTGCCTTCTTCTAAATTTTGAAAAACGGCAAGGCACGCTTGGCAGACCTGGAAATGAACCTGCTTAGCATGGCAACACATCCAGTTAAACGCCTCACGTCCTTGACTGTTCTGGGTGCTTGAATCTGCTCGATCGCCTTGATCTTGTCGGGGTTGGCCTCTATCCCCCGGTGAGACACAAAGAAGCCAAGTAGCTTGCCAGAGGGAACGCCAAACACACACTTTTCGGGGTTCAACTTCAAGTTGATCTTGCACGGATTTGCAAAGGTCTCTTCCAAGTCCTGAATGAGTGTGGTTTGATCCATGGTTTTGACCACTATATCATCCATGTAAGCTTCATGACGAACCATGATGTGAGCAGCCCTTTTTAGCCACGTGTCCGTGCACTGGTTTAGGGCCTAACCCAACGTGCCCAGTGACACGTATGGCTTAGGCCCGGGGGCTTATGTCGGGGAACACAGACAGGGGTATATGTTTTCCCCTGACTGTGCACGGACGGCAAACCAACAGGCTCGAAGACAAGATTGCAAGACCAAGATCAGACCAAACAAGGAGGATCAATTCCTTTGATGGATCCAAGTGCAAGTCAAGAAGGCCAAGGCGAGCCAGAGGAATGAAGCATCGCTAAGGGAAGGGCCTACCTTGTCGGGCAGGTGAGCCTGGCAGGGTTGGGTTTTGCCCCAGAAGCAAGCTCCTAGATCGTCCCGGCAGGCCTGCTGGGGCTAGCGGAGGCAAGCCACTCCACCGCTCCACCTCACAAGCGACTCAAGTCAGTAATCGAAGCGGTGTCAAGCCCCAAGGTGACTAAGTGGCTGCTTTCTGCCACATGGCAGCCACTTCCTACAGCAAACACTTCCATATGACACCTGTCCTGAGACGTGTCAAGCAAGCAGGCGCGAAGCTGGCAAAACTGCTGGGAAATGTAGCATGCAATTTCAAAAAATTCCTATGCTCACACAAGATCTATCCATGGCGATGCATAGCAATGAGAGGGGGAGAGTATGTCTACGTACCCTTGTAGACCGAAAGCGGAAGCGTTTGACAACGCCGTTGATGTAGTCGTACACCTTCACGATCCGTCCCGATCAAGTACCGAACGTACGGCATCTCCGTGTTCAGCACACATTTAGCTCGATGACGTCCTCGCCTTCTTGATCCAGCAAGAGGGTGAAGTAGTAGATGAGTTCCGGCAGCACGACGGTGTGGTGACGGTGTTGGTGAAGAACAATCTCCGCAGGGCTTCGCCAAGCACAACGGAAACTATGACGGAGTATAAACTAGAGGGACGGGTTTGCCGGCACACGGCTTGGTGTTTCTTGATGTCTCTTAGGTGCTAGCCCTGCCCCTCTATTTATATGTTGAGCCTTGGGGTCGAAACTTGGAGTAAAAGCCTCCTCAAAGTCGGTTTTGCCCGCAAGGAAGAGTCCTTCTCTGATGCCATGGGCCAGACGCCATAATCCTTGGCGTCTGACCAAGATGCCATGGGCCTCGGCGTCTGGCCCAGGGCCAGACGCTAGGGTCTCCGGCGTTTGGCCCCCTGGCCTCCGCAAAACTCCTTTTGCACCGACCTAAAGCCCCTTGGGCTTTACCCCTTGGCCGAACCATATCATCCTATATATCAATCTTTACCTCCGGACCATTCCGGAGCTCCTCATCATGTCTGTGATCTCATTCGGGACTCCGAACAACATTCGGTCACCAACATACATAACTCATATAGTACTATATCGTCAACGAACTTTAAGCGTGCGGACCCTACGGGTTCGAGAATTATGTAGACATGACCGAGAAACCTCTCTAGTCGATAACCAACAGCGGAACCTGGATGCCCATATTGGCTCTACATATTCTACGAAGATCTTTATCGGTCGAACCTTTATGACAACATACGTAATTCCCTTTGTCCATCGGTATGTTACTTACCCGAGATTCGATTGTTGGTATCTCTATACCTAGTTCAATCTCGTTACCGGCAAGTCTCTTTACTTGTTCCGTAATACATCATCTCATAACTAACTCATTAGTCATTTGCTTGCAAGGCTTCTTATGATGTGTATTACCGAGAGGGCCCAGAGATACCTCTCCGAAACTCGGAGTGACAAATCCCAATCTTGATCTATGCCAACTAACACCTTCGGAGATACCTGTAGAGCATCTTTATGATCACCCAGTTACGTTGTGACGTTTGATAGAACACAAGGTATTCCTCCGGTATCCAGGAGTTGCATAATCTCATAGTCGAAGGAATATGTATTTGACATGAAGAAAGCAAAAGCAATAAACTGAACGATCATTATGCTAAGCTAACGGATGGGTCTTGTCCATCACATCATTCTCCTAATGATGTGATCCCGTTATCAAATGACAACACCTGTCTATGGTTAGGAAACCTTAACCATCTTTGATCAACGAGCTAGTCAAGTAGAGGCTCACTAGGGACACAATGTTTGTCTATGTATTCACACATGTATTTAGATTTCCGATCAATACAATTCTAGCATGAATAATGAACATTTATCATGAATAAGAATAACAACTTTATTATTGCCTCTAGGGCATATTTCCTTCAGTCTCCCACTTGCACTAGAGTCAATAATATAGTTCACATCACCATGTGATTAACACCCATAGTTCACATCGCCATGTGACCAATACCCAAAGAGTTTACTAGAGTCAATAATCTAGTTCACATCGCCATGTGATTAACACCCAAAGAGTACTAAGGTGTGATCATGTTTTGCTTGTGTGAGAAGTTTAGTCAACGGGTCTGCTACATTCAGATTCGTATGTATTTTACAAATTTCTATGTCTTTAATGCTCTGCATGGAGCTACTCTAGTTGATTGCTCCCACTTTCAATATGTATCCAGATTGATACTCAGAGTCATCCGGATCGGTGTTAAAGCTTGTATTGAGGTAACACTTTACGACGAACTCTTTATCACCTCCATAACCGAGAAACATTTCCTTAGTCCTCTTAGGTAACTAAGGATAATTTTGACCGCTGTCCAGTGGTCCACTCCTGGATCACTCTTGTACCATCTTTGCCAGATAAGTGGCAAGACACACATCAGGTTGTGTACATAGCATGGCATATCGTATAGAACCTATGGCTGAGGCATAGGGAATGACTTTCATTCTCTCTCTATCTTCTGCCGTGGTCGGGCTTTGAGTCTTACTCAACTTCACATCTTGTAATACAGGCAAGAACTCCTTCTTTGACTGATCCATTTTGAACTTCTTCAAAACCTTTTCAAGGTATGTGCTTTGTGAAAGTCCTATTAAGCATCTCGATCTATCCCTATAGATCTTGATGCCCAATATATAAGCAGCTTCACCGAGGTCTTTCATTAAAAAATTCTTATTCAAGTATCCTTTTATGCTATCCAGAAATTCTATATCATTTCCAATCAACAATATGTCATCCACATATAATATCAGAAATGCTACAGTGCTCCCACTCACTTTTCTTGTAAATACAGGCTTCACCGAAAGTCTATATAAAACCATATGCTTTGATATCACCTCATCAAAGCATATATTCCAACTCCGAGATGCTTGCACCAGTCCATAGATGGATCGCTGGAGTTTGCACACTTTGTTAGCACCTTTAGGATCGACAAAACCTTCTGGTTGCATCATATACAACTCTTCTTTAAGAAATCCATTAAGGAATGCAGTTTTGACGTCCATTTGCCAGATTTCATAATCTTAAAATGTGGCAATTGCAAACATGATTCAGACGGACTTAAGCATCGCTACGGGTGAGAAAGTCTCATCGTAGTCAACTCCTTGAACTTGTCGAAAACCTTTTGCGACTAGTCAAGCTTTGTAGATAGTAACATTTCCATCGGCGTCAGTCTTCTTCTTGAAGATCCATTTATTCTCTATGGCTCGCCGATCATCGGGCAAGTCCACCAAAGTCCACACTTTGTTCTCATACATGGATCCTATCTCAGATTTCATGGCCTCAAGCCATCTGTCGGAATCTGGGCTCATCATAGCTTCTTCACACTTACATCACATAGAACACGTCCTAGAACAGCACCAACAACATAATCACTAGCATCACACATAATTTCAAAAGGCAAGTTCCAATCAGGTGGTTGAACAATAGGTGCAGTAATTAAGGCTTTCTTGAGTGTTTCGAAGGCTTCTAAACAATCATCATAAAAAACAAAAGGAATATCCTTTTGCAAAAGGTTTGTAAGAGGCCTTGAAATTTTAGAAAAGTCTTTGATAAATCTCCTATAGAAACCAGCATGACCAAGGAAACTACGAATACCTTTGATATCTTTAGGAGATGGCATTTTCTCAATTGCATCAACCTTGGCTTTGTCCACCTCAATACCTCTTTCAAAAATTTTATGGCCCAAAACAATACCTTCATTAACCATAAAGTGGCACTTCTCCCAATTCATGACAAGATTTGTTTGCTCACATCTCTGCAAAACTCGATCAAGATTGCTTAAACAATCATCAAAAGACTTCCCATAAACAGAAAAGTCATCCATGAAAACCTCAACAATCTTTTCACAAAAATCATAGAATATAGCAGTCATACATCTTTGAAAGGTAGCAGGTGCATTGCATAAACCAAAAGGCATACACCTATAAGCATAGGTTCCAAAAGGACAAGTAAAAGTTGTCTTTTCTTGATCAGGTTGAGAAACAGGTATTTGTAAAAAGCCAGAATATCCATCAAGGAAGCAAAAATGTGTGTGCTTAGATAATCTTTCTAGCATTTGATCAATAAAAGGCAGAGGATAATGATCTTTTCTAGTTGCTTTGTTTAATTTTCTAAAATCAATTACCATTCTATAGCCTGTGACAATTCTTTGTGGAATAAGTTCATTCTTCTCATTAGGAACAACAGTAATACCTCCCTTCTTAGGGACACAATGAGCAGGACTTAACCCATCTACTATCAGCTATAGGATAGATTATACCTGCTTCTAGGAGTTTCAATATTTCTGTTCTTACCACTTCTTTCATCTTCGGATTTAACCGACGTTGGTGATCAACAACAGGTTTAGCATCAGGTTCCATATTAATTTTGTGCTGACATAGAGTGGGGCTAATGCCCTTAAGATCATCAAGAGTATATCCAATAGCAGCTCGGTGCTTCCTTAGAACTTTCAATTATCTTTCTTCTTCATGTTCTGAAAGGTTATCACTAATAATAACAGGATATATCTTTTTCTCATCAAGATAAGCATATTTCAAAGTGTCTGGCAATTGTTTTAATTCAAACACAGGATCACCTTTAGGTGGAGGAGGACCTCCTAGAGTTTCAATAGGAAAATTGTGTTTAAGCAGAGGACGTTGTTCAAAGAAAATCTTATCTATTTCATTTCTTTCATGCATATGTAAATCATTTTCACGGTCTAGCAGATATTGTTCTAAAGGATCAGTAGGGTGTACAGCAATAGAAGCAAGACCAATAATTTCATATTTACTAGGCAAATCTTTTTTATGAGGTTTTCTACTAAACTTAGAAAAATTAAACTCATGAGACTCATCACCAAAGCTAACACCGACAGTTTGTTTCTCACAATCTATTTTAGCATTAACGGTGTTCAAGAAAGGTCTACCAAAGATAATGGGACAAAAGTCATCTTGTGGGGAACCAAGAACAAGAAAATCAGTAGGATATTTTACTTTCCCACACAATACTTCAACATCTCTAACAATCCCAAGTGGTGTGATGGTGTCTCTATTAGCAAGTTTAATAGTAACATCTATGTCTTCTATCTCAGCGGGTGCTATGTCGTTCATAATTTCTTGATATAAGGTAAAAGGAATAGCACTTACGCTAGCACCTATGTCACATAAACCATGATAACAGTGATCTCCTATTTTAACTGAGACAACAGGCATGCCAACAATGGGTCTATGTTTATCTTTACCATCGGGTTTGGCAATTCTAGCAGCTTCACCAACGAAGTAAATGACATGCCCATCAATATTATCGACCAAGAGATCCTTAACCATAGCAACACTAGGTTCTACCTCGATTTGTTCAGCTGGTTTAGGTGTTCTAATATAACTTTTATTGACCACAATTGAGACTTTAGCATGTTCCTTCATCCTGACAGGGAAAGGTGGTTTTTCAATATAAGCAGTAGGAACAACTGGGTCAACATTGTAGATAATCGTTTCATCTTTAGCTATTACCGGTTCTTTAATTTCTTCTTTAATAGGTGGGTGATATTTAAACCACTTCTCCTTAGGGAGATCAACATGAGTAGCAAAAGATTCACAAAAGGAGGCTACTATCTCAGAGTCAAGTCCATATTTAGTGCTAAACTTTTGAAAAGCATCAGTATTCATAAAAGATTTAACACAATCAAACTTAAGCTCAATACCTGACTCTTTACCTTCGTCGAGTTCCCAATCTTCAGAGTTGCGTTTAATTCTTTCTAAAAGATCCCACCGGAATTCAATAGTCTTCTTCATAAAGTAACCAGTACAAGAAGTATCGAGCATGGATTGATCATTACGAGAAAGCCGAGCATAAAAATTCTGAATAATAATTTCTCTTGAGAGCTCATGGTTGGGGCATGAATATAACATTGACCTAAGCCTCCCCCAAGCTAGAGCAATACTTTCTCCTTCACGAGGCCAAAAATTATATATATAATTCCGATCACGATGAACTAGATGCATAGGATAATTTTTTTGATGGAATTCCAATTTCAACCGATTCCAATTCCAAGATCCAATATCATCGCATAGCCTATACCATGTCAATGCTTTTCCCTTCAAAGATAAAGGGAAAACCTTCTTCTTAGCTTCATCTCTGGGTAAACCTGCAAGCTTAAACAATCCACAAATTTCATCCACATATATCAAGTGCATATCAGGATGTTCGGTTCCATCTCCTGCATAAGGATTAGCTAGCAGTTGTTCTATCATACCCGAAGGAATTTCATATTCAATATTTTCAGTAGGTGCAGTAGGTTGAGGGGCATCTAAATGTGGTTCTGGTCGAGGTGAAGATACCCCGAACAAACCCCTCAAAGGATTGCTCTCCATAGTAACAAGTGACAATAAATTTCAGCACGTAGTAATAATTTTTCCTTACCAATTTCCACTTACCAAGAGCGCTTCACTCCCCGGCAACGGCGCCAGAAAAGAGCCTTGATGACCCACAAGTATAGGGGATCAATCATAGTCCTTTCTATAAGTAAGAGTGCGGAACCCAACGAGGAGCAGAAGAAAATGACAAGCGGTTTTCAGTAAGGTAATATCTGCAAGCACTGAAATTGTAAGTAGCGAGTAGTTTAATAGCAAGATAATTTGTAGCAAGCAAGTAACAATAGTAGTAACAAAAGTGCAGCAAGGTAGCCCAATCCTTTTGAGGTAAAGGACAGGCCAAAACGGTCTCTTATGATAAGCAAAGTGTTCTTGAGGGTACACGGGAATTTCATCTAGTCACTTTCATCATGTTGGTTCGATTCGTGTTCGCTACTTTGATAATTTGGTATGTGGGTGGACCAGTGCTTAGGTGCTATTCTTACTTGAACAAACCTCGTACTTATGATTAACCCCCTCGCAAGCATCCGCAACTATGAGAAAAGTATTAAGAATAAATTCTAACCATAGCATTAAACTTTTGGATCCAATCGGTCCCTTACGGAATAACGCATAAACTAGGGTTTAAGCTTCTGTCACTCTCGCAACCCATGATCTAATAACTACTCCACAATGCATTCCCTTAGGCCCAAATATGGTGAAGTGTCATGTAGTCGATGTTCACATGACACCACTAAGGGAATCACAACATACATATCATCAAAATATCGAACACATATTAAGTTCACATGATTACTTGCAACATGATTTCTCCCGTGACCTCAAGAACAAAAGTAACTACTCACAAATGATAATCATGCTCAAGATCAGAGGGGTATTAAATAGCATAATGGATCTGAACATATAATCTTCCACCAAATAAACCATATAGTAATCAACTACAAGATGTAATCAACACTACTAGTCACCCACAAGTACCAATCTATAGTTCCGGTACAAAGATTGAACACGGGAGATGAACTAGGGTTTGAGAGGAGATGGTGCTGTTGAAGATGTCGATGGAGATTGCCCTCCCCAAGATGGGATAGTTGTTGGTGATGATGATGACGATGATTTCCCCCTCCGGGAGGGAAGTTCCCCCGGCGGAATCTCTCCGCCGGAGGGCAAAAGTGCTCCTGCCCAAGTTCCTCCTCGAGACGGCGGCACTTCGTCCCGAAAGTCCTCTCTTGATTTTTTCTAGGTCAAAATGACTTATATACCAGAAGATGGGCACCGGAGGTGGGCTGGGCTGAGCACAACCCACCAGGGCGCGCCTAGGAGGCCTGGCGTGCCCTGGTGTCTTGTGCTCACCAGGTGGCCCCCCTCCGGTAGTTATTTGCTCCAATATTTCTTATTTATTCCATAAAACATCCTCGTGAAGTTTTAGCTCATTTGGAGTTGTACAGAATAGGTAGCCTGACGTAGCTTTTTTAGGTCCAGATTTCCAGCTGCCGGAATTCTCCCTCTTTGTGTATACCTTGCATATTATGAGAGAAAAGGCATTAGAATTACTCCAAAAAGCATTATTATGCATAAAAACATTATAAATAACAGTAGGTAAACATGATGCAAAATGGACGTATTAGACCACCCGACAAACTAGGCGCGCATGGGGTCGTGGCACAACTTTCAATCTGTTGCATGCTTGCCACGTGTCCTTCAGATGTGAACCGCCATGGGCACCTGACTAATTACACTGCGCCATCCCTCTTCCATATAAATACTCAACCTCTGTGGTCATTATTTCTTCTCCCCTCGCCGTCTCGCTCAAACCCTAGCGCCACCGCTAGCATCAGTCGTCGCCAAAGACGAAGCCGTTCGCTGCCGCGACTTCTCTGACATCATCTTCACACCGGCCGCGGGCATCTTCTCCCCCACCGCTGCCGTAGGTGTCTTCCGCCGCCAAGTTAGGGCGTGGGAGATTGGACTGCTCGGCCTCCATCCTTCTCGTCTAGCAGTTCTTCGTGCGGTAAATAAGAACTCACCTTTTACCGTTTATTTGATCCGTTGAAGTATCCATATCCTCCAAAAGATGTTTTTACACTTTTAAATCTGGATCCTGTCTATTGTGAATCTTATAATCTGCAAAGAACTTTCACTTATGAATGCTTCACATCTAGTTTGATTCCTCACTTGTGCTTATTTTTTGATTCATACAAATCTGGAACCAACTTACATCTATAAGTGAATGTCTTCGCGCTATGAGGTCATTGTCTTCAAACTGATTTATCTTCAAAATCTTCTGAGAATGCATATGACCTCTTCCCCTTCCCTCGCATCTCTAATGCTCTCACAGGTACATGTCCGTGGGATAGTCCCTTGGTTCTCATAGTCTGCATTCATTTGTAGAGTTTTTACAGCATCATATTGAATCACCTGAAGCCACTTCTTGTCTAACAAGTAGACTGAAGCCAAACACTATTGTGAAGCCATTCAGTCTGAAGCCAATGGCTAGTGGGAAATCCGCTAAGAAGGGAGGCCGCTAGCGCCATGACAACACTGCCAGAGACCTGCCTCCAGATCTCTATGAAATGTACAAGTCTGATCCAGAAGAGACCTATGGTGAGCGCACGTCCAGAGTCCAATAGATTCGAAGATATTGGGCATAAGAATGGTTTCTGAATCATTATGTGACTTCTGAGTATGCGGACAAGAACGCTGTGAGGCCACCTTGGGCCGTCATTATATACAAGAAGCCTCAACCCAAGACCAAGGCTGAAGCCATTGCAAAAGGCTTCTTTCCTTGCATGGTCAGAGGCCCTATGCCTAAAGATGCCGACCCATCCAGCCCCAGATGGAGTCGAGAAGATGATCTCTTTGAAGAGAATTATAAGTACGCCAAGACCTTAGCTATCCAGAACAAGAAGGACTTCGGGATTGACTTCAACCCGGGTCCAGCTCGACCATGGCTCAATGGCAGCCGTGAAGCTGAATAGAATCTCATTGGTCCTTTCAACAGCCTTGATGGGCTTCTCACACATATCGCTGAGCAAAGGGCCAGTGTTGAAGAGGTTGCTGAGGAAGAGGATCATGCTGAAGTTCCAGAATCCCCGAAGCCTGTGAAGAAGGCTAAAGCTTCAAAATCTTCTGCTGCACCAAAAGCTTCACATGTGAAGCCACTGAAATCTGCACCGCCTGAATCCAGTGTGCAGTCTGACGAATTATCTCGCACCTCCAAGAAGCCCAAGAAAACCTCAGGGCAAGCTCTTACACCTGCAAACATTCTTCGCAATGATGAAGATATTATCGATCTATCTAGCGATGAGGATATTGATGATGATGCCCTTGAGATGCTGATAAAGAGCAAACAGTAAGCCGAAATCTTCAATGATCTGCCTCTGTTTGACGCTGACATTCTCAACAACTTCATTGATGAATGGCTTGAAGATACCTCTCTTACCATCGATGATTTGCAGCTTCCGATTGGCATCAGCGTGACATTTCAGGGCTATATTGCTAAAGAGCTCGCAATCGCTCAAAAGGTCATTGAGCAGAAAGACAAGATTGACCATGAAAAGGCCCTCTTCAAGAAGCACGTGGCCAAGCTCAGTGTCACTGAAGTGCAAAATTTCAAGCAGATGATGATTGATCTCAAGGCTGAATTTGTCAAGCGCCATGATGAAGCCAAAGGCTCCAGAGAGCGTCTCAAGCACTATGCTGAAAAGTGCGTATAGGATCATAATGAAGCCTTGAAGAGGAAAGCACTTGGGCATCCTGGCATTGACCCCAAGCTAGCTGCCAAGAAGAAGAAGCCAGCTGCAACTGAAGCCGAAGCTCCAAGGCAGGAAAGACCAAGCATTGTCTTCCCTGCCAGCATGATTGGCTCGAAGCCAAAGGTCCCATCAGCTGCTTCTGAAAAGAAGAAGACAAAGCAGGCTGAGGCTGAGGCCAAGAAGCGAAAGCATCATGAAGCCTCTGATGTTGCTCCCTCCAAGAAGAAGCTGAAGACTAAGCCTTCAAAGTCTTCAAGAAAGGACCAAACTGCACCACCAGAGCCGCTGTTTATTGAACCCATCTCTGTTGCCTTGCCTGCCTCCTCCAACCGCGAGCACTGCCTAGTAGTCCATGAGCCTGCTACCACAGAGGCTCATGAGTCTGAAGATATTCCAGCTGCCGACACCATCGCAGCTGAAGACATTGGTCGTGAAGACAATGTAGTTGATGATGAAGTCCTTCCTCAGTTCCCCCAGGTCATGCCCAAGCCAGTATCATCGCCTACTCCCACGAGCAGTGAACAAACTAGCATTGGCGGTCCCACGACACCAATCACACAAGATGATTTCTAGGAAGAGCACCACCCCAACACTCCGCTCCACGAGGTCATTCCTCACACTCCACCAGCTCATGTCACTACTCCTGTGATTGAGACTCCGCAAGACACCCCTGAAGACATGGAGAAGACCACTCCCTCACCGCAGGCGTCGCCCTCTTTTTGAAGGCTTCGCCAAGGCCCAAGGCGAATGGTCTCCATGTCGAGCATTCCTGAAGAGGATGGGCAAGCCACAAGCTCAGTTGCATGTCAAGTGTTCCCTGAGGCCATCCCTACAGAAACTGCTCAAGAATCTGAAACCAAAAAGGCTGAAGATATTCTGACTGCATCAGCCGAGGACAAACAGGAAGAACATGCTGCTATTCCCCCTACCGTTGAAACAAGAGAGAATGAAGATGTGATTGTGCCTGACCCACTAGTTCTTGAAGCCACTGCTAATGAGGCTGCTGATGCCTCTGCTACCGAAGTCAATGACGTAATCATGGCCGAAGACAATACGCAGCCTGAAGCCACTCTTCAGACTGAAGCCCCAGATGCCACTGAAAAGATTCAACCATCCACCTCGGATGTTGCTGCTGCTCCTCCTGTACCCCACACAATGGCAAGGGCCTTCAATTGCGAAGGTGAGCTCGTAAGTGTCAGATGGCCCATAATGACACCACCTGTTGCTCCTGGTCCTCAGTATGACTACCATGTGGAGCAAAGGCCTCAGACACAGAAGCCAAAGCTCAGGCAGCCAAGGCTTCCCAGTGCTGTTACCACTTAAGGCTCATTCAGTGTGCTTAGCTTCAAAGAGCACAACACATTCTTCGACAAGGCCAATAATCCATACAAGAAGCCAAAGATCTCCTCTGATAGGTTCTGGAGCCACCAACAATGAAGCTATTACTCATGCATCTTGTACAACCAGGACAGGATCTTCCCCCATAAGCGCCTGTGCTGCGATGCCATTGCTGGACTCCCCTGCCTTGAGGAAGCCCTTGACTGCTTTCGAGAAGTTGGCCTGCTCCCATTTGTCGTCGACAAGGAGCACTGGAATGAAGAACTCTTGCTGCAATTCAATGCCACTCTACATATATCAGGCTACAATAGGGATCCGAAGACATGGGTCCTTGAGTGGATGTCAGGCGATGTACATCACGAAGCCAAAGCTCAAGACATCATCGAGCTAACTTCCCTGCCCACTCCTGGCGATCTCTATGAGCCAGGTTGTCAGCGTTATGTGTAAGAATTGCAGATCATCTTTCAGAAGCCTGAGCCCAACATGAGCCAGATGCTCAGTATGATGAAGCCTTTGCCTGTTGATGCTGAATACCCCAAGGAATTTCTTGTCAATGACCTCGAGTACTTGCCGCGCACTATCTATCATATACTGAGGCATACTCTATGGCCAATCAAAGGGCATTTTCCTCACGCCAAGATTGAAGGCACTATGAAGATATTGGTCTTTTACATCATTAATGGTATCACGTTCAATACTCAAGATTTCTTCATCCGTCAGTTGGCAGCTTCAGGGATTGATTTGTTTGGCCTCGAGTTCTATGCCCCATGGGTCATGTGACTGATCAAGCTTCACTCTACCATTAATTATCAAGCTTCAACTCGCAACCATGTTGTCTTTCTGCCTGAAGTGGATATGTCCCATGAAGCCATTTATCCTGTGCCTGCCAAGGAACCTATTCGTGAAGACAACGTTGCCTTCCAAAGCTTCACACAACCACTTGAAGGAGTTCATGTGCCTAATCCACCTGCTGCTGCTGGTCCTCTTGCCGGTCAGCTCAGACGGCCGCATCGTGCCAACACTGATGCAACAGCTAGCACAGTAGCTCAAAGGCCTTAGAAGCGTGCTCGAGTGCTGAATGACAGAGAGCTTCTTGTTTCACTTCATTAGAAGCAGGATAGGCATCATGATTGGATGAAGCGCCAGATGCAGAGTCTCCTTGTTGATGTTAATCGCATCCGCAATCTAGCCACCAAGAACTACTTTGTTGCTCATGAAGCCTGTCAGCGTACCTTGAAGAGCCTCACAATGCTTTGTTCTGAAGACGATCTTCAAGCAGATGGCTTCACTGAACGCTTGAAGTTTGACTCCAGGCCTCCTCAATCTGCAAGCTGGCATTCAACACCTTCTATTGAAGATTATGAATACTCATCTTTGGCTCCAACTGTGGTTGCTCGAGTCATCGATGAGGAGGACGACGCCACTTCACCAGCAATGGCTTCACTGCATCAGGATTCTGCCTCAGGCCCGTCTGCACCGCCCAACTCCACCGTCGACCCTGCTGCCCCAACATCTTCACCAGCACTGCATGGGAATGCATAGGCACTCTATGTCTTCCAACCTTTTTGGTCATTCCTAACAAAAGGGAGAGAAGCATATGAGTTGATAGTCTTCAAGCGGGTCTATATGGGTCGGGTGCTTATTTTTGCTAAGTTCTTACAACTCTCATTCTTGAACTGCTGGTTTTGAGTTGTAACACTTAAACCTTGATGGTCGTCTGCTACTTTTTGCTACTACCGTTTGTTGTGATGATAAATTCCGAATGAAGTCATTCTGCAGATGCCCATTTCTCATTGTGCATATCATTATCTTCATTACATTTGTGTATGCATGATGAATTGTCTTCATGAGTTAAAGAAGATCTCCACAAAGCAGAACCTGCCATGTGCATTTGCATTCAAAGGCAAATTACTTATATGAACATCTTTAGGGGGAGCCTTTTCAACTTATGAAGCCAATGACCATGTTCTTTAACTTACACATAATTTTATCCCAATTGAAAACTTCAACCAGTTTGTCATCAATCACCAAAAAGGGGGAGATTGTAAGTGCATCTAGTGCCACCCCTAGTTGGTTTTGGAGTATTGACAACAAACGTGGTTGAGGGACTAATGTGTTTGTGAGAATTGCAGGATAACACGGGTAGTAGTCCCTCATTGATTCGGTTTACCTACCAGAGATGACCCCTAAAAATGTATGAAGACATTAAAGACAATGGTGGTTCGTGAAGACATTCATGTTGAAGATAATGACGTGTGAAGACATTCACTTGAAGACTATGGAGTGCGTAGACATAGTTTCTTTTGTAGTTTCCTTTTCTTCTTTATTGTGTCATAGGAACCACCGAACTGTTAAGTGGGGTCCAAGTGAACAAAGTCGAAAGACTAATGTGATGCTCAACCCAAATCCTATGTCTTCGAGTGAAGACAATGAGAGCAAATCTTATCCAGAGTTGGATGAGTCAGCTTTGCTTGTAGCCCAGGCCAAGCTGCCGCGTGTGTTTGAAATCTGACCGTTGGACACGTGTCGGTTCCTTACTGACCCAGAGTCATTTCGGACATATCATGTCGGGTTGCCTGCTGGCTATAAATAGCCCACCCCCTCCACCATAAATTGGTAGCTGCTCAGAGTTAGTACACGACTTTTGTCATTTGAGAGCAACCCACCTCCGAAGCCTTTGAGAGAGAGAATCCTTGCGAGGACAAAACCCAAAACAACCAGAGCCAAAGAGTGTTAGGCATCACTGAAGTCTTCCTATCCGCGTGATCTGAAGACTTATTACACTTGAGGACTGTGTATCCTCCAGCCGGTTAGGCGTCATGTTCTGAGGATCCAAGAGTCATTGTGGATCGCCGGTGAACGGAGTCTGTGAAGGTTTGGAAGTCTACCTTGAAGACTTACCTGAGTGATTGGGCGGGGACTAAGTGTCCATAGCTCAAGGGGAATAAGGTGAAGACGTGGTCTTCTGAGTTCAATCTCAGCCTCCCTAACCAGACGTATAGTTGTGACAACAACTGGAACTGGTCTACCAAATCCTTGTCTTCGTCAAGCTACTGGTTCTATCACTTTCCCTTACTTACTGTTTAGCTTCGTGAAGTCATTGCTTGGTTGCCCTGTTTGGCTTCACTGTGTGAAGACAATCTTTCTGATTGCATAATTGGCTTCATACTGTCTTCCTATTACGATCTGTTCTACCTAGCTGCTATTTGTCTTGGTGCTTTCATTGTATTGCTTACTTGTCTATGACCTGTCTAGTGTAATTTATCTTCCGCTGCATATCATATAGGATCATTTTAGTCGTTTGTCTTCGAAGACATCAGTCTTTGAATACTTTCACAAAAATCGCCTATTCACCCCCCTCTAGTCGATAACTAGCACTTTCACTAGCATCCCCTGAAAATACAAGGATCAACTGAAAAAGATTTCAATGAACCCAAAATGCCCTTCACAAAAGTTCATCATTTTTGAATTAGTCGAGAACCTCTGCCAAAAATGGTGCACATTTTTCTAGGTCACTCTAGATTTTTGAAGAATTAATACATAAGGTATTTGAATTTAGGCATTTAACTGCTATAAATAATTTAAATGCCCAAATAATTTTGAAAGTGGTTGAGGTTTGTTGGAAATAATTCTAACATTGCCCACAAATATTTCCAGGATTTTACTAAATGATTTAGTATTTTTACCAAATCCAAAACTATAGCAGAAAAATAAAACATGAAACAAAAATTAAAAGAGAGAGAGAGAGAGAGAGAAAGGCCATGGGCCACTTACCTGCGTCGGCCCAGCCCACTTGGCCTGGTGCCAGTCACCCCCTACCTCTACCAGTAGGCAGAGGAGGGATATCGCATGGTGCGCGCGCGACCGCCATGCCAACTGCCTGCTTGCCTGTGTCGCCCTAGACAGCGCGACGCCGCGGATGTTCTCCTTGATGCCGTGCCGACCGCCTTGACTCACTCACCCCTCCCCTCCCCCTATCCCTTGCCTCCGGACACCATGGCCGAAGCCGCCGCCTGCTCGTCGCTGCCGCACACATAGCCAGCGCCTCCCCCTCGACCTCTCGCCGTGTCTGCGAGCATCGCCCCGATGCCCTCGACCTCCTCGCCGAGCCAGATGATGCCGGACGTGCTACAACGCCGCCTCCGCCGCCGTCTTCTTCGTTCGGCCATCGAGATCATCTCCGCCACCTCGTTCGCTCCGGTCCTCCTCCGGGCTCGCCGTCTGCATCGCTGCAACCGTCATGAGCCACTCCCCCTAAACCCTCCTTTCTTTTCCCTCGTAGGCCGCCATAGCCGTCGCACCGCCTGCGCCCAAACGCACCGCCGCCCGAGCTCGTCGCCGATGTAGCTCCGGCGACCAAATGGTCAGGCCGGCGTGTCTAACGTGCTCACCGCCTCACTTAGGGCCACGCTAGAGCCTCAGCTCACCCGCCTACGCACCGCAGTCGCGTTCCCGCTTGCACCCATACCGCGGCCACCGCTGCCGAGCTCCCTGCCGTCGTCTCCGGCCACCACAGGCCCAGCCAACGCCACCGTTCGCCGCGCGCTGGCCAGGGCTCTCGGACGAGCCCACCCACACATCGAACGGGGCACCACAGCCCGTTCCTGAGCACCTCCGCCGCGCCTATTATCGCTGGCGGCTATGCTGGTGTATTAGGCCCGGTTGACCAGGGGTTTGACCTCCCCTGGGTCAATGACAGGTGGGGCCAGCCCCGTGTTAAATTAGTTTAGTTTAACTTTAAAACTTAATTAGTCACTGAGAGACTGACACGCGGGACCCATTGGTCAGTTTGACCTGGGCCGCCATGTTGACTGTTGACGTCAGCGTGATGTCATGCTGATGCATTAAATCATTTACTGGATTTGTTTTATTTCTAAATAACCAGGAAAATCCAGAAAATGATTTAAACTTTAAAAATTCATAGTAAATCAACCACAATTCAGATGGAAAAGATTTATTTATGAAAAATGATCAAAAAATCCAATCAATCCAATGGTACTAGTTTCATGCATGACAAAACAATTTAAACCTGCTGATCAAGTCAAATCAATTAAATGAACTTTGAAAATTCACGTGTTGAGTTTGAATTTGAACCTTTGGTTCAAATCAACTCAAACCCTTCTCTTGCTAGTTGCATTAGCTCAAACACACTCATTTTGACATGTCATGATCATGCATCATAATGTTGCATATTGCCACGTATTGATTGTATCTTCGGTGTGTTCTCCGTGGTAGGTTCTCCTCCCGAGGATATTCATGAGTATCCAGTTGAAGGGTAGTACATGTTAGGACCGAGAGTGTATCGACCAGAGGGGGGGGGGTGAATGGGAGATTCAAAAATTTCTTTCGAATGTTATGAACTGATCCCAAACACAGCAGCGAAAATAAGGTTCAGTAGACAAGAACTCAATTAAGCATGTTATTGAGGAACATATCTATCAAGATAGGAAGCAATAATAGTTCGAGCATAGGATATCACAGGTTTGACAATAATGATGGTAATGCAATAAGCGAATAGAAGCAGTAGCACGAGAGAAAACAAGGTATGAACTAAGAGGAAAAAAACACGAGAAAGAACTATGACGAGGAGAATGAAAAACGACACGGGGAAATCACGCCAGTCTTAAAAAGTGTGAATAGAAATGTATAAGACTGGAATGACTACACTGAATGAGAAGAATGCAACATGGTGAGCAACGAACGATAATATATGGGAACGACAGAGATGATAGAGACGAATGAGATGCAGCAGTCAATGATTGATCAGATAAACTATCATCACAGAGCACGAAAGTAATCTGCTGAAGGTAATGTAGTAAAGTAGAGTGAACCAGTGGTGCTCGATGGCGACAGATGGATTTGGTAGACCAGTGCACCCTTCTGCCAAAGGACTACGTCTGGTTGGAGGGGTTGTGATTTAACACAGAAGATAAACTCTCTTCGCCCTATTCTCTTTCAACTCGGAGCTAATTAGACAACAGTTGATTTCACTCATGGTAGATACTTGTCGGTGATCTCCAAACCTTCGACAAACCTTCACGAACCACAATGACTCTTGGTTGCTGAAGATCTTGCTCGGTGAAGACAACAACTCTTCAACACTCAAGCTGACAGCTATCCATCTAGAGAGTGCGCAGCTCTCAAGAGTAATAGGTGCAAGAACTCTAAATTCAGAACTATTATGATGCTCAACCACTGTCTAAGTTTTGGGCTCTTGATTTTTTGTTCTCTCAGTGGATCTTAAACTCAAATCACTCAAAGAGGGGATGCTCAATCAATCTTCTCAGAAATCTTAAGCGGAGTAGCCAACGAGCAACGTTGGAGCGGGGTGGCTATTTATAGCCGCAGCCTTCCCTGAAGGGAAAAGACCAAATTGGACATGTGGAGCAGCCAATGGCCGAACGACACGAGTCGAACGGTCGGAAATTGAGCACAATGGTAACATTCCTTGCGAAGCAAGTAATGCTAACTCCTCAGTTCAAAAGATATCTTCTGCAGCACGAAGAACAATGTCTACTCCTGGTAGGTAATCATTCGAAATATAAAGAGATTTCTCTCTGTCTCGCATAGGTTTTGGGCTAAGCATCACAGCGAATCTAAGCTTATAGAATAACAAAATGAAGGAAAGAAGAACAAATGAAGGTCCTATGACTCAAATAAAGGAAATAAGAACAAAAAAACGAATACTACGTCTTCACTTTGTCTTTAACTTCCATTTGCCGCAATCAATTTTCTTCGGACAAAACTCCGGACCAATTGCTTCACATCAGCAATAAATTTTTGAGGGGTTAACTCCTTTGTCGTGGGAACATATCTGACAGTAGAGATTAGGGGTACGTAGGAGAGGGCAGAGCCTAGCTACGGCGAAGTTGTACACTCGGATTTATGAGTTCAGGCCCCTCTCGGAGGAGGTAATAGCCCTATGTCTTGGTGCTGCGGGAGATTTGTTTCTTTGGAGTGTTGAGTTACAGGGGGTGCGAACCCTTGTGCAGGAGGCGAGGGGCAGCTTATATAGAGTCCGCTGGCCCCTGGTTGTCCTTAGCTACGCAAGGGTTCAATGAGAGAGTAAAGGATGAGAACATTACTGGAAATGCCCGTATTAAATGATCTTTATAGCGACGGAGTGATTACCTGACCGTTGCCATCATGGGATGGCTCTAGGTCTTCTATTCTTCGAGTGAAAATCAGGTACTCCGAGTGAACGACTGCGGTCGACTGGAGATGAAGTAACCGGGTGGATGTTCTGTCGAGTGACTTGCACGATGCGGTCATTCCAGTCAGTGTTTTCCCTCTAACTCTCTAGGTCTTCGGATTCTTTGAGTAGTGTCCTTGGGTAGGGTATGTAGGTCGGGCCTAAGACCCTAGCCTAGGTACATGTCATCGTCGTTAGCCCCCGAATGGATCAAGGTTTGAGTGAGGAGGCATTGGAGCAGATTTCGACCCGACTCAATGTCTCAGAGACATTTTTAAGAGTCTGAAGGTATGCGAGCTGCTTAATCCTCCGTCAGTCGCCTTGATCTATTCTGGCTTCTTGAATGTCCGGGTGAAACAAGTAGCAGAACATCGATCCGAATGAATATGGATATCTCTGACGCAATCGATTGATTTGCTGGATCCGGATTTCGCGGGATTCAAAAATTTGGAGAAGCGTGTGGGTCGGGCGCAGCGCGGTAAGTGGGGCACATGGGGAAGGACTCCTCGATCTTCGTGCCCCTTTATTGCCACGTATCGAGCGGGCGTCAGTTGCGGGATGTGTTGAGATTGCATTGGCCCACAGGTCAGTCACTCGGAGGTGAACGTATAAAGGACGACGCGGCCGAGGCGTGCAATAGTACTCTCCACTTTTCCCCTCTCCCTCCTGCCTTTCCGCTCCATCCACCCCTGCACTGTGCCGCCCCGCTCGGCTCCGTCGACCACCGCGGAGATGGTGAAGGACAAGACGGCGAAGCTGGAGCGCGTGAAGAAGGTGGCAAAGGGAAAAAAGGCGTCGACCTCTTGGGCTGTGTTGCCACCCGGATGGATCCAGGGGGATTGGCTGCCCTCGACAGTCACAGAGGAAGATCTCGAGGTGCTCGCCGTCGATGGCCTGCTGGTTCCCGGATCTTGGACGTTGCCAGAGAGGGAGACCGAGCCTGCGCCGCGTGACGGAGAGTGGGTTCTTCTTCTCACCCACGTGGAGAGAGGTTTTTCTTTGCCCCCTTCGTGGTTTCTTGAATTTCTTCGGTGCAAAAATCCACCACTTTCCTCCAAACACCATATCGTATCTTGCTGCCTTTGTTTCGATGTGTGAAAACTTCTTGGGATGCCATCGGCATTGGGGGCTGTTCAAACACATTTTCGCTTGTCGATCTCAGTCGGTTAAGAAAGCCAATCCGACCGACGAGAAAACCCACGTGATCCAGATGTGTGGGGGTTTAGGTGTGCAGATGAGAGGTAGAAGGGCCTTCCCTTCCATGACTTTTCCCGAGTCAGTTAGGGGTTGGCAGTCGACCTGGTTTTACTGCGCTGACGTTCTGACTCCTGGTGCGTCGACTGGCCTTCCCCCTTTTTCGCTGGAGAGACTCAGCGGCGCTCGCTCATTAACTGTGGAATAGGAGGAGAAGGCTGAGGTGGCGATCTTGGTTGAAGCAGTAGTTGAGCTGATCCGGGGTGGAGTGACGGGATTGGATCTATTGGAGGCGTTCCTCAGTCGATGCATCCAGCCTCTGCAGGCACGCAACCACCCCATGTGGCTGTATTCAGGTGCAGACGACACCGCTCGGACCCATCCAGAAGAAGTCAGTGAGGAGACCGTGGCGCAGTGGCTTAGGAGCATCACCGGAGCCCGTGACAACCCATGTGGATCCAAACGGATTCTGCCTTTCGACGCCGAGCACCTCCCAGGAGAGGTGAGACATAACTTGTCGAGTGTATTATCTTTTTTTTAATATGTCGCCGACTGATTTCAAAATCTGTGACTTGCAGGCATTCACGAAGATGTACTCGCCTGTGCCGAATGGGGAACAACTCACTGCAGGAGTGGAAAGCGAGGGCGGGAGCGCTGACATTGATTATGCTGATGATAGTGAAGACGACACTGACGATTCTGATGACAGCGAAGGAGTCGAGTCACCACCATGCACCGAGCATCGTACCAAGCAGACTCAAGATCCGGTGGCCAGCCACGGCAAGGCTATGGTGTCGAGTGTCAGGAACCCGAAGTGCACTCAGACGCTAACTCCAGACCCGACTGAGAAAACTGCCAAGCAAGCCAAGACTGTTCCACCTAAGCCTCGGAAGGCCCTGCCCAGGATAAAGGTTACCATACCCATTGCTTCAATGTGAGTGCTTCTTCTTTTTCACTTTCTATCTTATTGCTGTAGACCTTTATGTTTTTGCTGACCGAGTGAGAATTGTGCCAGAGCTGCTACTTCGGTGACGTCACCTATGCAAGTTGATGAGGAGCACACGGAGGCAGACACTGCGGATGCGCCCCCTTCTCGGCGAGGTACGCCAAGCTTTTACTCTATTTTGCTTCTGTGGTTGACTCGACAATTGAATGAGCTGCCCTGGTCGAGTGACTGCAGTGCCAACAGACATCATCCATCTGGCTGATGACGATGAAGACGAGCCTCAGAAGAGCGCAGGTGACGCAGGTACAATCTCGGCAGCTCCCCGAGGCCTTGCTCGAAGAGTGCCGTCGAGCCGAACACCTCATGCACCACCTGCAGCTGCACCTCAGGAGCCTGGTGGTTCGTCTGGCATTGGTACCATCACTACTGCTCCACCGTCAGCCACTTCACCTTTGGTGTTGACTCTTCCAGCTTCGGGGCCTACTGGCCAATCTCAAGCGCCAATCCTTCCGACTGCGCTGCCGACTTCCACGTCGACTTTGTTCACTCTGCACCACATCCCTGAAGATCAGACTGGGGCCAGCAAGGAAGCCATGATTCAAGCCAGTCTTATGATGCAGCATTTGAAGGAAGTGTATGAAAGCAGCAAGCTGGCTTATGATGCCAGCACGGCTCTCCAAGCGAATGTCCGAGTAAGTGCGATCGTGAGTTGATTTCTGATTGGGTTTACTTCGTCTTGAATCTGTACACCCACTGGGTGTTTTCTTTTTACGTAGAATACCGGCATGCACTCTGTATTTTTTGGTTAGTAGTTCTTCCACTCGGACCGGTCAGGCCGTGTCGAGTGGGAAATTGATCTAGTGGGGTCACACTGAGTGCACCCACTGGGTGTAGTCCCCGAGACCGCCGTCGAATGTCTGATTCGGCGGGGGTCTTAGAATGCTTTTTTCTGCAACTCTTCTACTCAGACTGGTTAGGCCATGTCGAGCAGAAACAGATCCAGTGGGGGCACGCTGAGTGCACCCACTGGGTGTGGTCCCCGAGACCGCCGTCAAATGTCTGATTCGGCGGGGGTCTTAGTGAACTCCTTTTTTTTGACTCCTCACTCGGATCAGTCGGGCTGAAGCCGAGTGGAAATGGGTCCAGTGGGGGCACGCTTAGTGCACCCACTGGGTGTAGTCCCCGAGACCGCCGTCGACTGTTCAATTCGACGGGGGTCTTAGAATTGTTTGTTTGTAGCAGTTGGATTTGCTCTTCTCTACTCGGAAGCAGAGGAATATCCGAAATTCTTCATCGTCGTCGACTGAATCGATTCTTTGCTAATCTCAGAAAACTTGTGAGCTCGGGGCTCAATATGCTGTTCTGGAGAAGGAGAAGATCCAACTCCAATTGTACTTGGAACTGACCAAAAATAACTTGGAACGTGCTTAGACAGAGGCGAAGACCATGGGAGGTAAATCCTGTCGACTGAATGTGCTGTTGTTCTTTTCTTCTGTCCTTTGAGCCGAGTAGTTTCACTCGAACAGATGTGCATAATGAAAACCGTCAACTGCAAGCGCAACTCAGGAATGTTGTTTCTTTAGACACCATGAAGCAGGCCTTGGAGAAGAAGGATGAAGAACTCGCAGGAGCTCAGAAGGTGGCTAAGGAGAAGACTGAAGCCGCTGAGGTGAAGTTGGCTTCAGTTGGAAAGCTAGAAGAAGAAAATGCATCTCTGAAAACTGCCGTCGAAGAGCTTAAGAAGGAATGGACCAAGTGGGCCAAGAAGATTGAAGACCAAGCGAGTGCCTTTGAGTCGAAGAAAATAGCTCTGACCGACAAAGTGGACCAACTCATCCAGAAGAGGGACGCGCTGGAGAAATATCTGGGGGGTTTCACGAAAAAGATATATGGCATGCTTGAAGGTACCTCTCATTGTCCGAGTGAATTTCTCTGACTCTTCAAATGCAGGGGCATAACTAATATTTTATTCCTTCCTTGCGCAGAATTCTGTCATAACTTCGAGGAAGAGACTGATCGGATCGAGACGGATCTAGATCCCACCAAGTCACTTGTGAAGGGCACGGTGGCTCTGAATATGCTGCCACTCGAAGCTCATCTTGAAGATGTCCAGGGGTATATCACTCGTCTGAAGGCTGCACTGGTGAAGATAGATAAAGAACTGTGGCCTGAGGATACACTCCTGAATGATCTCAAGTCAATGATGTCTCGACTCAATGAAATCCCTGGTCAAGTGCAAGCATGGAAGAAGTCTGCTGCTCGCTGTGGGGCCGATGTGGCCCTTTCCCTCGTCCGCGTCCACTGCAAAGATGCCAAGGAAGAAAAACTGAATGCACTTCAGGAGGCTAACACAAAGAAGCTCCAATTTCAAGCTTTCATGGAGACTTTCATTGAGGCTGCTACTCGGATTGCAGATGGCATAGACCTGGACACCTTCGTCGAGCCATCGGGTCCCACCGGTGCTTGAAAGAAAACTTTATCTTCCAGTCGGAACTTATTTGCCTCGGTATGCCGAGTGATTTTGTAACTGTTAAATTCGTTCGGGCTTTCTACCCGAGTACTTTTGCTTGTGTTTCTGAACTTGAGGTTGCGAATTTATCTGAACCGTTGTTTTCCAGCTTACTGTATTTTTCGAGTGAATGGATTTTTAAACTTAGGCGAGGACTGGCTCGTAGCTAAGTCTCCGAGCGAGAGGGATGCTCTCACTCGGAGTAGTTTTTTAACTTAGGCGAGTGCTGGCTCGCGGCTAAGCCCCCGAGTGGGAGGGATGCTCTCACTCGGAGTAGTTTTTTAACTTAGGCGAGGACTGGCTCGCAGCTAAGCCCCCGAGTGGGAGGGATGCTCTCACTCGGAGTAGTTTTTTAACTTAGGCGAGGACTGGCTCACAGCTAAGCCCCCGAGTGGGAGGGATGCTCTCACTCGGAGTAGTTTTTTAACTTAGGCGAGAACTGGCTCACAGCTAAGCCCCTGAGTGGGAGGTATGCTCTCACTCGGAGTAGTTTTTTAACTTAGGCGAGAACTGGTTCGCGGCTAAGCCACCCACTGGGGTTTTTGAACATGCACCTATGCGAGAGAAATCATCATAGGACTGCAGGAGTCATGTCTTCGATAAACAATCTAAAAGTACTCTTATTACATCTCGACAATCCGATTGTCAAGTATAGAATCGATGAAGAAGATCTGCGTTCCAGGCGTGCGGCTCGTCAATCTTCTTCGCGAGGTAGTAGAGGTGGTAGGCCCTGTTATGTAGCACCTTGGTGACGATGAAGGGGCCTTCCCACGTGGGGGCGAGTTTGTTTGGTCGCTGCTGGTCCACTCAGAGCACGAGATCTCCTTCTTGCAATGCTCGACCTCTGATGTTCCTGGCATGAAATCGACGAAGGTCTTGCTGATAAACAGTCGACCATATCAGGGCCATCTCTCATTCTTCTACCAAGAGGTCGACGGTGTCTTGTCGTGCCTGTTCAGCCTCAGCCTCTGAGCAGAGTTCCACTCGAGGTGAATTGTGGAAAAGGTCACTTGGCAGCACGGCTTCGGCCCCATACACCATGAAGAAAGGGGTTCGGTCAGTGGACCGGTTCGGAGTCATCCTTAAACCCCATAGGACAGACGGCAATTGTCACCCAGGCTCCAGCTGCATGCTCGAGATCACGCATGAGTCGTGGCTTTAACCCCTGAAGGATCAAACCATTCGCCCTCTCAGCTTGGCCATTCGACTGCGAGTGCACAACCGATGCCTAGTCCACCCGAGTGCCTTGGGTGGAGCAGAAGTTTCTGAACTCTTCTGAATCGAAGTTTGAGCCATTATCTGTGATGATACTGTGTGGAACTTCGTATCTGAATATCAACTCTTTCAAGAACCTAATGGCTGTCCTTGAATCTAACTTCTTAATGGACTTGGCTTCAATCCACTTGGTGAACTTGTCGACTACTACGAGCAGATGAGTGAAGCCGCTTCTGCCGGTCCTGAGTGGTCCAACCATGTCCAATCCCCACACCGCAAATGGCCAGACGAGTGGTATGGTCTTCAGGGCCGACTTGGGCTTATGGGACATGTTCGCGTAAAATTGGCATCCTTCGCAATGCTGAACGATCTTCTTAGCAGCTTCATTGGCTCGCGGCCAATAAAATCCAGCTCGGTATGTTTTGGCCACAATTGTCCGAGAGGACGCATGATGACCACAGGTCCCCGAGTGGATCTCTTCCAAAATCAGTCGACCCTCTTCTGGACAAATACATCGTTGAGCTACGCCAGTGACACTCTCTCTGTAAAGCTGTCCATTTATCACTATGAAAGCTTTGGATCTGCAAACAATCTGACATGCCTCGACTTCATCCTCTGGGATTTCTTGCCTGAGCAAATATGCAATGTACGGCACTGTCCAGTCGGGGGTAATTACCAAAATCTCCATAACCAAGTCAATGACTGCAGGGATCTCGATTTCAGTCGGATTAGTAGGACTTATCGCTTGGGGAGGCTCTTCAGTGAAAGGATCCTCCTGCACTGACGGGGAATGGAGGTGCTCAAGAAACACATTGCTGGGGATAGGCTTTCGAGTGGAACCGATTTTTGCCAGATCATCGGCTGCTTGATTTTTGATTCGGGGAATGTGGTGAAGCTCCAAACCCTCAAACTTTTTCTCTAGCTTCCTCACTGCATTGCAGTATCCTGTCATAGCAGGGTTTCTGATGTCCCCCTCCTTCATCACTTGTTTGACCACCAAATCCGAGTCACCATAGACCATCAGGCGACGGACGCCGAGTGAGATGGCCATACGCAACCCGTAGAGGAGTGCTTCATACTTGGCTTCGTTATTGGAGGAGTCGAAGTGAATCTGGAGGACATAACTGAGCCGATCACCTCTTGGAGACACCAGGACCACTCCGGCACCGGAACCATTCTGCATCTTAGATCCATCGAAGAACATAGTCCAATGTTCCAAGTGAATCTGAGTCGGATTTTGTTGTTCTATCCACTCGGCCAAAAAATTCGCGAGTGCTTGATACTTGATCGCCTTCTTCGCTTCGAACTTAATGTCAAAAGGAAGGGGCCCGATGGCCCATTTAGCCACTCGACCAGTTGCATCCTGATTGTTCATGATTTCAGACAGCGGGGAATCACTGACGACTAAGACCGAGTGTTCTTGAAAATAATGTGCAACTTTCTTCGCAGTCAGGTAGATACCTTTGCTTAGATGGAGTCAGGACTTCAGAAATGTAATATACTGGTCATTGCACTTTATAAGCCTTGCCTTCTTCCTCTCGTTCCCCTGTGAGAACTGTACTGACAACTTGGCCAGTGGCCGCTATGTACAAAAGCAGAGGTTCTTTGCTGTTCGGAGCAGCAAGCAACGACTGGGTGGAGAGCAGGGCTTTGAGCTCAACAAACGCTGCTTCTGCATATGGAGTCCACTCGAACGTGTTAGATTTCTTCATCAGTCGGTACAAAGGCAATGCTTTTTCTCTGGGGCGAGAAATGAACCGACTGAGAGCTGCAAGACAACCTGTGAGCTTCTGGACGTCGTGTACGCGCACGGGGTGCTTCATTCGGACAATCGCACTAATTTTCTTGGGATTGGCGCTCGAAAATGAGAAAACTGAGTAACTTGCCTCCTGGCACTCCGAAGGTGCACTTGGACGGGTTCAGCTTGATGTCGTACCTTCTCAGGTTGGCAAAGGTTTCAGCGAGATCAGTCAGCAGGTCAGAACCTTTGCGTGACTTGACCACGATATCATCCATGTAAGCCTCGACATTCCGACTGATCTGAGTGAGCAGACACTTTTGAATCATGCGCATGAATGTGGCGCCAGCGTTTTTGAGACCGAATGGCATGGTGACATTGCAAAAACACCCGAAAGGGGTGATGAAGGCAATCTTTATTTAATCTGGCCCATACAGTCAGATTTGATGGTACTCAGAGTACGCGTCAAGAAAAGACAAACGCTCGCATCCCGCAGTCGAATCAACTATTTGATCGATATGGGGGAGTGGAAAATGGTCTTTCGGGCAGGCTCGATTGATATGCTTGAAATCGATGCACATGCGGAGTGACTTGTCCTTCTTGGGGACCATGACGACATTGGCGAGCCACTCGAGTGGTATATCTCATGTATGAACTCAGCTGACAGGAGCTGAGCCACTTCCTCACCAATCGCCTTCCTCTTCTCCACAGCAGAGCGGTGGAGATGCTCTTTGACAGGTTTAGCCTTCGAGTCGACTCACAAATGGTGCTCAGCCAATCCCCTGGGTACACCTGGCATGTCGGATGGTTTCCATGCAAAGATGTCCCAGTTCTCACGGAGGAACTGGATGAGCGCAACTTCCTATTTGATGTCGAGTGTCATTGAGATATTGGTTGGAGCTGCCATGGGATCCTCCAGGTGAATGTGAACTAGTTTCGTCTCACCCGCCGATTGAAATGCAGATTCAGAAGCCGGCTTCTTAGAGTGGAGAAAATCACTCAGATCGGCATTCTTCTTGTATTCTTCCAACTCTACTACTGCCATCTGCTCGTCGGCAATTTTGGACCCCTGCTGAAGACATTCCTCAGCTCTCTGCCTATTCCATGTGACGGTGATCACGCCCTTGGGTATGGGCATCTTTAGCTTAAGGTACACGTAACATGGACAGGCCATGAAGCGAGCATAAGCTGGTCGGCCCAGAATGGCATGATAGGCACTGTGAAAATCTACTACTTCGAACGTCAACTTTTCCTTCCGAAAATTCTTCGAGTCACCAAAGACCACATCCAAAGCAGTCTGACCGAGTGACCTTGCCTTTTTCCCTGGGATGACTCTGTGAAACTGCATGTTGCTCTCACTGAGTTGGGACATCGGAATGCCCATCGCCTTGAGATTTTCAGCATAGAGAATGTTCAAACCACTGCCGCCATCCATAAGAACTTTGCGCAACCGAGTGCCTCTAACGACAAGATCCACTACCAGTTCTTGCCGCCCAGGGGTAGCAACATGAGCTGGGTGGTCCGACTGGTCAAAGGTAATGGGAGTCTTTGACCACTTGAGGTATGTTGTAGTCGCCGGAGCAACCATGTTCACCTCACGGTTGATGACTTTCATTCGACTTTTGCTCTCAACGTCAGCAAAAATCATCAGAGTGGCATTGACCTTTGGGTAATCTTCTGCCTTTTCTTCATCATCATATTTGTCAGAGCCTTTCTCACTCGGCTGACCTTCACGGAACTGCTGAATAAGAAGTCTGCACTGTCGAGTGGTATGCTTGGGTAAAATCAAGTTACCCTCCTCGTCTTTCTTCGTGTGGATAGCACACGGTAGATCCAGGACGTCCTGGCCCGACTGATCCTTCATCTTTTTAGGTATCCACTGCCCCTTGGGCTTCACTTTGAACTTGCCTTGTGCAGCCAATACTGCTGCTTCAGCTTGACCAGCGGCCTCAGCTTTGCGCTTCTGCTTCCGACTGGGATTTCCGCCTTCGGCGTCAGGGTCTACAGCCTTTCCTTTGCCACTACGGAGGCGGTCCTCTTCTTCGCCATTTGCATACCGAGTGGCAATTTCCATCATTCGGTTCATGGTCAGGGCCCCAGATCGCCCAAATTTTTGGTTGAGCTCTCTGTACCAGACACCTTCTTTGAAAGCACATACTGCCTGATGCTCCGTAACATTCTCCACCACATGGTGAAGTGTGGTCCAACGCTGTATGTACTCCCTCAAAGTTTGATTCAGCTTCTGTACGCAATGTTGCAATTCAGTCAATCCAGCAGGTCGCTTGCAAGTGCCTTCGAATGTTTTAATAAACACTCGGGCCAAGTCTTCCCAGCAATGAATACTTGCAGGAGCCAATTGGTTCAACCACGCCCGGGCCGACCCTTCTAGCATCAAGGGCAAGTGTTTCATGGCAACATCATCATTACCTCCACCGATCTGCACAGCCACTCGATAGTCCTCCAACCACGTGTCTGGCTTCGACTCACAAGTGAATTTATTCATGCCTGTGGCCAATCTGAAATTGGGCGGTATCTCGGCGGCTCGTATGGCCCTGCTGAAACACTCGGGCCCTGAGATGAACACATAGCTTCCACTTGGGCGATATCTTTCTAGACCCTCTCGGTGAGCCCTGCCTCTGTCGACCAGGCCCTGCACAAGGGCTGACCTTGCATCGAACCCAGACTCTCGGGGGTCGACCGGATGTCTCCGCTCATCACTGTACAGGCGCCTGTCATCATACCGCCGGGGCATGTACGAACCACCCCTCGGAGGGGGTGTAGGCACTCGACGGTGATTGCCACGGTGATGCCGAGGATCAAACTGCCTGTGGCCTCGATCCAGGTACTGGTCCTGGCGAAAACCATGATCTTCACGCCGCAGAGGCGATCTTGGGCTGTGAGCAGAGTGGACTATGTCCGCTCTGACGGACCTGCTATGGATCTTGTTGCGTGCCTGGGGAACGGCTGGATTCTGTTCTCCAGCTGCTCTGAGCAACGCTCTGATCTGCCGGAGACCTTCTCTTGCTTCAGATCGAGATGGATGGATGGAATATGCAATCCACACAGCAGCAGTAACATTCTGAATCGGAGTGCGAAATACCTCAAACTCGCCTTGCGGTCCACTCGGAAATAACTGCCGCTGCCGCCGACTGGAACATGGGGGTTGCCTGCGAGCGCAATCGTCGAGTGACTTCTGGAGATCCTCCAGGTGCGCGCGTTCAGCCAGAGTGGATACGTGTGCGGCTTCCAAAGCTTGAGCCTTGGCAGTCTCCCCAACGATGGGGGTCTGGAGGGTCTGCTCGTTCCTGCGCTGCAGCTCTTCTCTCTATTCCGCAGTGAGGGCCTGTGGGTAGTACTCATCGTTGGTGTGAGACGGACCACCACTTTCACCCCCACCTCGGGGAAATCTGGGTGGGCTACGCTGGGAGCCAATCACGAGGACTTCTGCCGCCGGGTCATTACTTTCGCACTCAGAAAGCGTATCCGAGTGACCAGACGACAAATCGAACAAGCCGTAGAGGGACTCGTCGGGCTCGATCGCCGTGATCTGAGGAATGGATGACTGACGAGCCACCACATGCTTCACCCACCGCTGGATCCGTGAGCGACCGAATCACTTGCGACGGTGAGCTGCGGGGAGGGAAGACGCCACCGGAGCCGACATATACTGAGTCGACGGCTGCCGCAGGAGGACGCCGCAGGCACTTGTGCGAAAGTGCGCCGCCCCGTGAATAGGGAGCGCCTAGACATCAAGGGGTGCTTCCTGGAGCTAGGCCGAATCGTCGACGATGAAACTAAGTGCGCCGAGACGGATCTCGTGACCCAGAGGCAGTCCACCGCCGGAAACCATGTCGAAGGAGTTCGAAGAATGCAACCTCAACGTAAGTCGCTTAGACGCCTGCCCCACGGTGGGCGCCAACTGTCATGGGAACATATCTGACAGTAGAGATTAGGGGTACGTAGGAGAGGGCAGAGCCTAGCTACGGCGAAGTTGTACACTCAGATTTACGAGTTCAGGCCCCTCTCGGAGGAGGTAATAGCCCTATGTCTCGGTGCTGTGGGAGCTTTGTTTCTTTGGAGTTTTGAGTTACAGAGGGTGCGAACCCTTGTGCAGGAGGCGAGGTGTACTTATATAGAGTCCGCTGGCCCCTGATTGTCCTTAGCTATGCAAGGATTCAATGAGAGAGTAAAGGATGAGAACATTACTGGAAATGGCCATATTAAATGATCTTTATAGCAACGGAGTGATTGCCTGACCGTTGCCATCCTGGGATGGCTCTAGGTCTTCTATTATTCGAGTGAAAATCAGGTACTCCGAGTGAATGACTGCGGTCGAGTGGAGATTAAGTAACCGGGTGGATGTTCTGTCGAGTGACTTGCACGCTGCGGTCATTCTAGTCGGTGTTTTCCCTCTAACTCTGTAGGTCTTCGGATTCTTTGAGTAGTGTCCTTGGGTAGGGTATGTAGGTCGGGCCTAAGACCCTACCCTAGGTACATGTCATCGTCATTCTTCACATCAATCTTCTTGTCTACATGTTCTCAACAGATGTAGCTCATTCTTCTCTACAACGCAGACATTCTTCGATGAAGTTCCTCGAACTTGGCACCAGAGATAGCATTCTCTTTGGTTCTGCATGGACTATTTCTCTCTGTGTGCACTAGCAAACAAATCACTCCATGCCTGTTTCTGTCAACAATCTCCAAAACACAAGAGGGAAAATATTGCACCAACAATCTCCCCCTTTTGGGAAGATTGTTGACAAAACAGTACACATCAAAAGATAGATAATGGAATGAAATGGAATGCGAAGGATAACGAAAGACGAGAGATAATTACGAAGATAAAACACGCCCCCCTGAAGATATGCATCATTTGGAGAATGCATTGAAGATAAATAGGAAGGTAGCGAGATGAATCTTCGTACGAGTGATATTGACATATAATCTCATTCATGGTCTCTTTCAATGCACTCGACAATGTCTGAGGTATTTCCTGTCACACACAATCTTTGAAAAAAATTTGTTAGATAGAGTGAATACTTTGAAATTATTTGTGGCAAAGGATAAGCCATGAGGATTTGCGCAGAACACGGTTTGAATCCACACGACATATATGTTCCCTGCAAGTTAGATACTCGAGGAGAATCAGAGCAAGGGAATCATAGGTATATTTCTCAGAGTAGATATGCTTCAGATGAGGTTTTCCTGCAACAAAGATAATACGATGGAGATATGCGAGGAAAAATGGCTTATGAGACACATAGAGAGATTTCACTTTCGAATCTCAAGAAATTTAGTCTGAAGCTAACTTTCTTCTCCTGCAAAGTTAGATAGCGAAAGATAATCAATATAGAATATCTAAACATAAGACTCATATAGTTTCAAGGAGTGAAATATCTCTTCTAGAGAGTCATGATTTTGAATCCTCCTTGAAATGCTTTACTGTCCCTGCACGATAGGTAAGTATCGAGGATAATTATTGCAAGGAAGTAAGCTTTTGATTGCACCTGCAAACAGATAATTGGAAGCGAATAGCATTGCAGGGGGGTTATTAACGGTACATGACGCTCAAGTATTTCAACACCACAGGCGGTGCTCCAAGTTCCAAAAGCAAATAGTTCGACGAAAACAAAATAGTTCGACTGAAAAGCAAATGACGAACAGAAACACCCTGCAAATAACCCGCTTATCTATCACTCAATGTTCTTCTCCCCATTTTTGTCAACAAGTCAAAAAGGAAAGAGAATGCATGCAAGGAACTACTCATCTGAAGAATCCTCAGAATCAGAACTCGAACTGTTCTGCGAAGCAGAGAGAGCGATGGTCGAGGCCAAAGCAGGAGTTGGAGATGTAGCATGGGCTTCAGGATCAGCTTCGGGAGTAGCAACGTGAGGTGCATCTGGCTTGTAGATAAATGTTCCTACTGTGTCTTCAAGATCATCATCAGGTTCAACAAACAGCAGGTCAGTAGAGGCAAAACATTGAGGAAGCACTGGGGTTTGCCTTCAGATGTGAGGAACTTCAAACAACTCCAGATGATCGTATTCTTTCTTGATACCCTTGGCAGATAGTAGTTTGCAAGAATAATGCTTGCGCAGAAGGGTCGAGGAGCGCTTTTTTTGTTCCTTCTCATATAGGAGAGCTTGGCGAGAATAATTGTGAAGCAAATTTATCTCAAACATCATTTCCACCTTCACTTTTCGGTCGAGCTTGATATGACTTTCCGGGGCTTGCTGAGTGCGAAGACAAATCTCGTACAGTGAAGGATCTCTTCACGAGGGATTTCAACTTTTGCCTTCTTGACCTTCAGAGCTTTAGCAAAAGCAGGCATCAAAGCAGAAATAGTGGCATCAATAGGCATCTTCCCTTTGCCGATGTCCTTCACAATCCGGAGTGTGTCGCAAACTGGTGGCATATAAACTTTCGGGACATGTGGGCAGAATTTTTTTTCCTCAATAAGATGCTCAATGGCAAACATGACCCAAGGAGCATATGGCTTCAAAGCTTGAGGGCTATTAGCCGCGCAGGCCAGGCTACGAATGAAAAGATCCGGAATGTCAAAACGAATACCCTGAGCAGTGGCTAGCTAGAAGTGCATTTCCCACGATGCTATTTATGGTTTCTGGCATGTTTGTTGGCGTGTGGGAATTGCAGAGGATGTAGAACAACACTTTGTTCTCATAAGCCAGATTCTTTGGATTTATCTCAATACATTCATGACCAACAAGTTTGGGATCCATCAGCATATGAAGTTGAGCTTCAGATACTTCCCAATAGTGCAGTCTATGTTCACAATTAGCATCAAATTCGCACCGTGGAAGATTCAACAATGCTTAGAACTGGTCAGCCGAACATTTGATCTTTTCTTCTCCTGTCATCCATTCGAGGATCCAAGTACTGCTATCTGCAAGGTCTCCTGAGATATAAAGAGTGGCATAGAACTGATGAATCACTTCACGATTCTAGCCATGATTGAAACAACGGAAGCTCTTCAGGAAGACTAGTTCAATCTGCTCGATGGTGTGATGGAAGCAGGGTAAACTTTGGAGCTCTGCGAAATCCAGAATCTTGTGCTTGAAGATGCGATTCTTTTCATAAAAAATACGAGCATAATACACGGCCTGTTCCTTTGTCCATAATCTTGGTGACAAGGAAGTTCTTTCTACATCATATGGGCTGGTTCCAAAGAATGCAAGTTTCGAAAGATAAAACTACTCGTTAAAGGCAGGACCATTCGGGCCATCTTCAACAGGAAACAAGTGAAATGTTTCCAATGGGTTTCTCAGATGTTCCTCTTCTCCCATAATCCTGGTCCGAATGTCATCAGCTGCAGGCACACCTTCCTCAATAGGCTTGAGGGGAGTACGAGGCTTCCTTGACTTCTCTTGCACAGATTTCTTTGAGGAACTTGACTGATTAACATTTTTGCTCGCTGGAACTCCTTCAGCGGCTTTCTGACTTTCAGGCACTAGGGCCTTTTCTTTCACTATATTTCCTTCGGTTGGAGGCACAACAACTTCTTTCTCAGACGCCTGGGGCACAACTAGTGGAGCAATTCCTTTTCTTCCTCTTCCAACTGTGGTGCAGTGGAATGAGGAGCAGAATAAACATCCATCTAGACAGGGGCACCAGATGATGCGACTGGGGTGGTTTTGTCTCGGGAAGCATTTAGCTCCCCCTCATTCTTGTCAATCTCCTCCTTGTTTGATTCAGAGGGCTCAGCTTGCAATTTTCTCGGAGGTGGTGGATCTGCCTTCTCAACCTCAAATTCCGCATCAACATCATCAACTGGGGCTTGCTGCTTAGGCGAAGCATTTCCTTCATTAGTCTTTTCAAGGAAGATATCAACAACATGAGGTTGTTCTTGGGCTGCTGGAGTAGGAATGATAACTTCCACATGGCTAGCTTGCTGCATTTGTTCATCCTCGTGAGGTGGAGATGGTGGAATCTGCTGCAAGGGAGTACTGGAGTCAAGTGGAGCATCAGCAACAGTCTGAAGGTGGCGATCTCTGTTTTCTTTCGGTTTGCTAGCTCTCGCTCTAGCCTTCTGATGTTTTTCTTCTTTAATTCTCCTTCAAGTAAGATCTGCCTTGTGGTCAATTTCCTCATTTCTTCTATCACACAACTGAGATACCTCCATTTGCAACCATGAGTGCCAATCAATTTTCTCATTTCGCATGAGGCTGACAGCCTTGGTGAGTTCAACAATCTCTTTGTTCAGATTATTTCTTGCAAAATCAGAGTTGGCCACTCTCCTCATTTGCTCGAGGACTTGCTTGTCTTTGATGGCTTGATTCAGCTTCTTGGAGATTTTCCTCAGCTCAATGAAATGCTTCGTTACCATTTTGGTAACATCATCAGGAAGGCCCAAACTGCTTATATCATCAGATTTTGCATCATATGCAGCACTCTCAATCACATCAATCATGAGATTGAAATCATACTTCTGTTCCTCTATAGAAGCAGGAACATTGGGTCTGGCCTTCTTAGCAGATGCATCATCTTTTCCTTCAGACTGCAGCTTTCTCTTCACAACAGGGTTAGGCACGGATCTTGGAGCTACAGAACCCGAAGGTTTCTCAGTGAGGGGAATGGATGCATGCCTTGGTGATCTCCTTGGAGAGGGTAAAACTTTCACTGGTGAGGGGCTCTCGGATGGCTTGTTGAGAATGTCACGTTGATCATACACAGGAATTTCATCAGGAGCATCTTAACTGGATGACTCATTAGACGAGCTAGAAATGGCCTTCTTTGATTTCCTGACAACGGTTTTCTTTCGAGAACCATGAGGGGAAACAGATTTCCTGGACTTGCTTCCCTTGGAGGCAGAAGCACGATCCTTCTTCTTCTGAACGTCTTGATGTGTCAGCGCGACATTTTTCGCTTCAACTTGGTTTTTCTTTGCTTCCCTAGCATCACGCTTGGCTTTGCCTTCGCCCTCTTAGCCACTTCTTCAGGAAAATCAACGATGGTTTTGAGGGATTTGGGATGAGCATTCAAAGGCCATGGTGGTCTGACTTTTTCATCATCTGGGCCAATGCAGTTTTCAGCTATGCAGTCGTTCCACGATGGTGTGAAAGCAAACAGAATCTGGTACTTCTCGTGAACATTTTCATAATTGAACCATTTTCTCACCCAGTGGCGGTGAATCCTTTGAAGCCTGTTGTTGTGTTCAGTCATTGATTCAACCCCGGGTGGAGTTCTGTAACCATCTGGATCAGACATTTTAGCTATGGTATTCTTTTCTCTGCCACGACCACCCTTTTTAGGATTACCATTAAAGAAGAGGGTTAGGGCGTCGGTGACCAATTCATCCTCGGGCTGACTGTGAGCAGAGGGAATCTCCTCCTCATCTTCTTCGGATTCAGACTCTTGTTTCTTTTCTGGTGCTTTGGGAGGCTTTGAATATTTTCCTCCTCCTGTCAATCTCATTCGATCAGACCTGGGTGGACATTGAGGTAATTCTCCTTCAGAATCTGAATACTCTTCCGAACTCTGTGCCATGACCAACCTGTGAAAATAATAGATACGAGGTAAGAAGGGGTAGGGTCATAAACATACACAGAAGGTATTTTGAACGAAAAAGAATGTTTTCGGAAGAACCATAGGAATTCATGGTATACTTAGAGAAGATATCCTCGTTAGAATTTAAACTAGCCATAGAACGATAAAGGCTGATCAAATACTATCTAATCTTTCGGATAAGGACTCATGAACCCTAGGTCGAGGAGAACAAGTACGAGGAAGATCTACAAACTGTACCAGTTAGATCCTAGTGATTCCTAAAGATCTACCGCAGTGAAATAAATCAAGGAAAAATAGCCTTGGTAAGAAATGCCCTAAGAACAGAGTAAGGACAGGAGCAGTTCTAGATCCAAGCGCCTTAACTTGGCAACCTGGATCAGCTACAGCAATGCGGGAGGGAAGATTAACGCACCAGCGTGATCAACCATGACGAGATTTCACCGGAGTTGCACGGCGAGGCTCCTTGTCGGAGTTGCTTCCAGCAAGGGCTCGGGTGGAGGTGGATGAGGGTTTGAGGAACAAAGAGGAAGAAGACACGATGAGGGGTATTTATAGCTGGCGAGCTGAACCACCTCTCCAAAATCTACGGCCCTCAGCTGCAGGACGTTCTGCATTCGATGGACACAATCACGATCGTGGGGATCGTGGGTACATGGCAAACATTTTCTGCGAGAAACTCGGGATGAGAGTGGGAGACCGAAAGGTTCAAAGAAGGGCAAGCGCCAAATATGACTAAAAGTTCAAAGTTGATTTCTTTCGCGACCAAGGACGTCGGACATAAATTTTCTTCAAATCAAATTGCATGTTTATGAGGGACAACATAGATTTGGATGAGAAAGAATAGAGGGATAAAAGGGTCTGAAACAAAACACTCAGCTAGAAGAGAGGAAACACACAAAGCTATGAGTGGGTTGTTCATCGAACGAAACACAAACACAGTGAAACAAAGAAAAACACACGAATGAGAGCAAATTAACACAAAGAACGAGAACCAACAATATAGATCTCAGGGCTAAGAATAAACGAGTAGAATCCCTGAGAGAGAGTTCCCGCAAGAAGGGTTAGTTCTTTTTCGCAACCCACACTTACATGGGCAGCGAGAATCTCATTTGTTTTGACTGAGTAGGAGCATTCCTTCGATGAGCTCTGCAGTTTGCCTATGCATTTCGAGAGTAATCATGTGAATAGGCATTGAAATTGTTTCCAAAGACATGAGCATAATGATTCGAGGAGGTACGCTCGTACTCCTTTTGTCGAAGGTTTGACCGATATCCATTCGAGGAAGTATTAGCACCAATCTACGAATGATAATCATCTCCTCGAAGGGAATCACTCTGCATATTCAAGTTAGCAGTGATAGATAAATTTTAAATGATGCACTTCTTCACCCAGATCTGCTTCTTGGGCAAACCAAACCTACAGTTAGTTCCAACATACCAAGCGAAAACCTTACCATTCTGTTGTTTGAAGAATTTGTAGTTTGAGTCATCAGACTCGTCAGAAACAATAGTAATGGGAGAGTCATATCCAGACAGAATTGCAGGTTCGAGAGTTTTACTTTTAGCAAGAACCCAACTTGTTCGAGGATATTGCTCGGGAGTCCAGTAGGTTCCATCAATGTTGAGTTTTCTATCGAAATCTAAACCTTCCTTTCGAGGGTTTTTGTACAGTATAGACTTCTTGAGCAAATCACAAAGAGTTTGATGCCCTTTGAGGCTCTTTAGCATTCCTGTCTCAAGCAAGTTCTTTAATTTGCAATTTTCATCAGTGATAGCAACAAAATCCTCGGAAGAGGGGTTAGAAATACCATTCGTAGTTGTTGCAGCATTCTCGATGACATCATTAGAAGTTTCAGCATTTGAATTAGCATTGCTACATTCTAGGCATTTAGAGCAAGGAGGCACAAAATCATCAGGAAGTCATTTAGATTGCTCGGCGAAGAGAGAAGCTTTTTCTTTTGCTAGCACGTTATGATACTCTTTCAGTGACTCGAGTTCTTGATTTCGCTTAAGGAGTTCATCTGATAAACTCTTGTAGTCGATTGTAAGGGAATCATATCGGTTGGAAAGATCATCAATAGTTGAAGAAAAAGCATCATGCTCTTCGATCAACTTTTGATTCTTCTCCATCACTTTGACCAGTAATCCTTCAGTTTTCCTAAGATTATTCTCAAGTTTTTCAAGCTCATCTTGTTGATATTTTGCAATCTTACCCAGTTTAGCATAGGCAATGCATTCAGGAGAATATTCATTCATAATTTTTTGGTGTTTTGCTGAGACAGAATGCAATTGGTTCATCATCACTTGAAGCATTGTCATCAATGTCAGATTCGAGTGATTTCTCATATGATTCATATGCAACGAAGGCATTGCTTCTTCCTATCCTTCTGTGAAGCTCTTCATCTTCTGATTCTGATTCGGATGTCTCATCTTCAGATTCCAAGTTCATATCAGCACATGCTCTATTCAGCTGCGATATTCTCTTCATATTTAATTCGATGGTTGCTCTGGCTTTCACATCAGTGACTGGTCTTGTCGAAGAGGATGAGGAAGATTTAATTTTCTTCGAGATCTTAGTGTGACGATCCATTCAAGTGAATCCATTACCGTGAAGATGCATCCATCTGTTGCTAGGTTTTCTATCCCATCAAGGATAGTTTGCTATGAGGTGACCGAATTGTTTGCACTTGAAGCACTTCATTTCTTTTGGATGTAACTTTCTTGAAGATTCAGGCAAGTCACATTCGTCATCATTTGTGAGACACAAATTATGTCTTCTGAGATCACTTAGCCTTTCTATGAGCATCTCTAGTTCCCTTGTGATGGTGTGTTGATTCTCGACATCTTCTTCTTGTGAGCTGCCATAGTGTGAAAGACTTTCCCCTTCACTTTCCGAAGAAGATTCTTGATCTCCATTTTCAAGTTCCATCTTTTCTTCATGAATAGACAACAGCGTCATGATCTCGACGTAGGGAAGTTCTTCATAGTCCGGTCTTTGCTTGATTTCAGCTACGATTGGATCGAAGGTTGCATCAAGAGCGCTCAGTAGCTTGTTGACCACATCTCTATCGGTGATATCAATTACTCCTCGTTGATGAAGTCTTTCAACAATATTGGTTAACCGATCAGTGAGTTCCATAGCACTTTCCTTATGAAGACTTGTGAAACCAGCAAACATGGCACGAAGCATTTCAGTGTGAGAATCTGTTCTGGTAATGAATTCTTCATGAGCATTTTTTATGGCATCCCAGAGTTGCTTTGCAATGTCAAGCTTTCGGAACCGAATGAAAATGTCTTTTGAGATACTTTCACAGATAATATCTTTTGCTTGTGCATTCAACCGCAGTATAGCTTTGTGAAAGTGCGTTATATCGACTAGAGGGGGGTGAATAGGTGATTTTTACAAATTCATCACTGAGGAAATACTACTTGAGGAATTTGCGAAGTGACAAAATACAAGCAGCGGATAAAGTACTCAGGTGCAAACATAACATGGCAGTAACACAGTCATCATGATGATATGAAACAAGCACAGAGCACAAGTAGCGTGTAAATAGGATAAGCAGGCATAAGACAAGATGACTAAAGAAATAGGATTAAGGAAATTGAGAAAGTCTTCAGTCAAAGTCTTCAAACAGTAATGATCAATTTCATCAACAAGTAAATGAGAAAGAGTTGAGGAAATATAACCAGTAGCTTGGTGAAGACAGTGATTTGGTAGACTAGTTCCAATTGCTGTGACAGTTGTACGTTTGGTTGGAGCGGCTTGGTATTTAAACCAAAGGACACATAGTCCCAGGACACATAGTCCTTACCGTATTCTCCTTGAGCTAAGGTCACACAGACCTCGCCCAATCACTCGTGTTAAGTCTTCAAGGTGACTTCCAAACCTTCACAAACTCGGTCACCCAGCGATCCACAATTCCTCTTGGATGCTCTAGACCATGGCGCCTAACCATCTGGAAGATGCACAGTCTTCAAAGGTAACAAGCATCGGTTCCACACAGGAACAATCTCTTCAGTGATGCTCAATCACTTTGGGTTTTAGGTGTTGGGGTTTTGGGTTTTTCCTCACTGATGATTTTCTCTCAAAGTCCTCGGATGATGGGATGCTCTAAATGACAAGTGTTAATCTATCTCTTGGAGTAGCCAACCAACTAGTGGTTGTAGGGGGCGGCTATTTTTAGCCTGGGAGCAGCCCAACATGATAAGACATAAATGCCCCATTGATATGACCGTTGGATGGACAATATATTTTGGGACAGCTGGCGTAAAGCACAACAACGGTCGGAAATTTGAGCTCTCAAATTTCTCAGGGCTATCACGTTCCTCACTGTAGGCAATTCGCACTGGCAAAATCCTTACTCCTCAGTCAGAAAAAATTCCTCAGAGACCAGAAGAACTTAGTCTCTGTCACTGAAGAAATTGGATGAACTGCAAGAGATTTCCAAAGGCTTCACTCAAAGGATTGGGTATGTGTATAGGCTTTGAGATGAGCATCACATGGAAACTATTCCTTAGTATTACCTCGAACCCCTTTAATACTACGGTGTTTCCTATGACTCAAAAGAAAGGAAATGAAACTACAAAAACAAAAGTCTTCACGCTTCATAGTCCTCGCATCAATATCTTCAAGGTCACACCAATTTCCTCATTTTTAAAGTTTTCAAGAAAACCAAATTCTTCAGATGAAGACATTCATTTTTATGGGTCGACTTTCTTCGGATTTATCAAACTCCTCAGAGACTTATTAGACATGTGTACACTCACAAACACATTAGTCCCTTAACCTAGAAGTCTTCAATACACCAAAATCACTACGGGGCACTAGATGCACTTACAATCTCCCCCTTTTTGGTGATTGATGACAAATAGGTTAAGTTTTCAAATGAGGATAAACATATGAAGTGTAAGTACTGATTTTGAGGAATTTGATTGCAAGATATAGAAGAACTCCCCCTGAAGATGTGCATATTTGAGGAATTTGCTTTGGACTACAAATGCACATGGTAGGAAAAAATCTTGGAGATCTCCCCCTATATCTTGTAATCCATTCACGCATTTAACATATAGTATGAAGAATTTGAAATGCATGATGGAAAATGGTGTTTGATGAAATTCAGCATGCGTGCATTAAGTAACTTGAGGAAATAAGCATGCAGAAGGAAGTTCAAAAGTGTCAGACCACCATCGGACTTAAGTTTACAACTCATCAAACAAACACCTCAGAAGAACGAGAGTTGTAACTTAAACAAAAACAACCCAAATATATAGACCCGCTTGGAGACTAACTCAAATTTCTCCCCCTTTGTCATCAAATGACCAAAAGGGTCGCAAGTTGAGGACTAACGCCCCTGAAGAATATCAGCTAGAGGTCAGTGGAGGAGCGCCAACATTGTCGGGGTCGTTTGTCGATGTAGGGCCTGCCGCAGTGTCGTCGAGATCCTCAGCTTCATCTGTCTCACGCGATGAAGAATATGAACTTGTGACCAACTAAGGAACTTTGACCTTCTTGAATTTCTTCGAAGGAGGATGTGACCAGTCAAAGTTCTGCTGAAAGTCCATTTGCTTGAGGTATTCATCACTATAAAGATGAGAAAGTATAGCCCAAGTGCGAT
The DNA here is from genome assembly GCA_011799875.1 of Thinopyrum elongatum. NCBI lineage: Eukaryota > Viridiplantae > Streptophyta > Magnoliopsida > Poales > Poaceae > Thinopyrum > Thinopyrum elongatum. The sequence goes on from CM022302.1 coordinate 285,934,618, forward strand.
CGAAGATTTCATGCACATAGTAGTGATTCTTCTTCACAGTGTTTTGCGTGACAGTCATGTTATGAAGAATTGAGCCAAATTGATGCTTGACCCACTTGTGATTGCGATCGACTTTCTGCTGAAGACTTAGAAGAAGCTCACGATCAGTTAGTAGCAGAGTCCTGGGTTGCAGAGTCATCATTGGTGGAGTAAGATGCATCCTTACGAAATTGGCCATCCAATGGACGAGTGCCTTCATCAATAATAGCAGCTTTGCCTTTTTCATCAACTGAGGAAATGGTCCTTTTGAGGACTTCAATAGGAGGCAGAAAGCTGAAGTGATTCTGGAAATCAGCCTTGTATGGAATTGAAAACCTGGTTCTGATGAACCTCATAATCCAAGGAGCATAGGGCTTCAATTCAAACGGCGAAAGAGCAACATTTGACAAAGTCCTCATGAAGAAATTGTGATAGTTTATGGGAATGCCATGAATGATGTTGAACAGCAGATTCTTCATGATGCCAACTGTTGAGGATATAACCCCGTGGTATGACCCGCCCAGGAGGGGCCGGGTCATATTATTGGTGACTTATAATTGAAGGCCCAGTAAGGCCTAAGAAGACAAGATGAGAAGACCGAAGGCGGCTTACAAGCAGGCCTGTTGAAGGCCCATGACCCGGAGGCGATTCAAGACCCGAAGGTGTGAGCCGCCCGATGGTAGCTTGCCTAACAAGGCAAGGTGACTTAGAGAAAGGGTTGGTTACGTTGTGTGATCTGACCCGGACTCCAGTAAGCCGCCGGGCCTTGACCTATGTATATAAAGGCGAGACCCGGCGGCGGGTTAATTCAAGAAACAATTTATCAAGAGCTAGGTCAAGCGTATTCGCTCCCTTGTAATCGAAACTCAAGTAATACAACTAGAAGCAGGACGTAGGCTTTTACCTCGTTGTGAGGGGCCGAACCTGGGTAAATCCTTTATGTCCTTTGTCCCATTGAACCCCTTCGAGCTAACCTACGTTGCGATGGCTCCACACCTAAGTCCTTTCACAAGGGCATCTGCTATGACAAAACCACGACAGTTGGCGCCCACCGTGGGGCCAGAGCACGGTGGTTTCGAGTTCTTGAAGGGCAACTTCCCAGGGATCGAAGGATACACCGTGGGCCGGATGACTAAGAGTTGCCGCGACAAGATCTACATCGATGATGCTGGCTGGGCTCCCGAGGTCGACTCAATAGAGTACGGGTACCGGGTCCCCTTTGGCGTGATTCACGTCTTCATCGGCAAGATCGGCGAGTCAGAGCCTGAGCCGGACACCTGCACCAACATCATCGAGACGGCTCGACGCACACGACCCGCCAAGGTTCAACCCGACCGGAAGCATGCCTTTGTTGGCTTTGTTCATGGGGCGGATCTTGAGGAAGGATCTGTGTCTGGTGGAGAGACGGTCATCTATTCAGGTGATGAATCATCAACTGGAGAGACCGAGTCAATCTATCAGCTTTAGGATGGCAGGCTTTGGGGCTATTCCGATGGTGGCAGTATTTCAGATCCCTATGAGCCGCCGAGCAGGGCTACCATTTTTATGGCTGGCACACAACCAATGTTGAATTCCTCAACTGCCGCGGCCATGACATCCGGATCAACTGCCGCTGCGACAGCCGGGGCAAGCGGCTCTGCGCGGCCGCCTGCTCAAGTTTTATCTGAGCTCTTGGATGCCTTGGTGACTCTGTTAGCTGCAGAGGTAACTCCGGCGAATCAAGTACATCACAATGCAGAGGTTGCGACGCTACGGGATGAGGTGGCAAAGGCCCGAGAAAATCTTGATGTAGAGAATGTCAGGATGGCCATGGAGCGAGCCGCGTTGGAGGCCAAAACACAGCGGATAAGGGCAGAAGCTTTTCATTTAAATCTGGATCAGAATGCGTCAAACGCTGTTTTTCGAAGGAGGCACCAGAGCCGCCTACCTTCACAGTTTGAGGGGCGAAATCTTTCTAATAAGCCCGGAGCAGGAACGAGTATCCCGCCCAGTGTGACCCGGGCTGCTGAGGCACCTGTAACCGGAGCGGTGGCTCAGCCTCGTGTGCCAGACCCGCCTCATATGGATCTGACCCCGCCTCAATGGGTACCAACACCTTTTGGTTATTACTCCAACCCGCTGGATAATATGATTGCCGCAGCCTCACGGTTAGCAGCTATTCCAATCGAGGGCGAGTCTCCAGCTGCAATAGAGACCCGGAATGCTGTGGAGCTTCTCCAGACAGCCGTGGCATAGCAGGCGGCTTACTCATACAGCCGTGAGTGAATTCACTCAACACCGTGCCAAAGTCGAAGTTACAGCCGGCGCATTGAGTCGCCGGCGGTTTCCAGCAGCGAGCGGCATCGTAACCCGCCTCGCAATGAAGACCCACCCTGTGGGCATAACCCGCCCCGTGATGGTAATACTGCTTAGGCCCTTGTAGATGAGGCTAGAGCCCGTTGTGAGGCGGAATTGGCGGCTCAATTGGGGGCTCATTAGCAGTTTCAGTTAAACCCTTCGGCATCTGTGGAGGCTGGGATGAGTTCTAGAATAGTTGGTGTGCCGCGTCTAGTGCCAGCTCTATGCAATGAGCGTCTGCCTAAGGATTTTAAAGGCCCTCGCAAGGTGCCTAATTATACAGCTGAGCTTCTGCCTGAGGCTTGGAATGAGAGCTATGAGCTGGCTATGGAGATGTTGGATGTTAATGATGCTGTATGTGCCAAGTATTTCACCATGATGTTAGATGGACCAGTGCAAACCTGGTTGAAAGGGCTACCTGCCAATTCCATTAGTTCATGGGCTGAGTTGAAGGCGCACTTCATTCAGAATTTCAAAGGAACATGTAAGCAACCTCTGTCAATCATTGATTTGGACAACTGCATGTAGCGAGAGGATGAGTCAGCCACCATTGGGTTCGCCGGGTCTCAGCTATTATCCACTCATCGGATAGCATTGCGGCCGACTCTGCTATTCTGATTTTGGAGAAAAATTGTCACTTCACGCCTCTCAAACAGAAGCTGGGGCGGCTTAAGCGTCACTGCAATGACATGGGAGAGCTCATGGCGGCTCTCATCAAGTATGCTAACTAAGACAACACCAAGGACCCCGGATCTGATGATGAAAAGTCCAACAAGGGGAAGAAGAATGGTAATAGTAAGGGTCAGCAGCAAAATGTGACAGGTCAAAACCAGGGTAATTGTGGCAAGCGCAAGCAAACCGTTGGTGGGTCAGATTTTGTGGCTAACACCAATGCTCAGCATAAAAATCAGCGTTGTAAGGGTAAGCCGCAGTTTGGAGGACCAAAATTTAACCTGGAGGCCATGCTTAATGACCCTTGCCCAAAGCATAGTCTGCCCAGTCAGCCATTGACTCGTGCTTGGAAGGATTGTTTCATCATGAAAGAGTACAAGAATTCTAGCTTTAATCAGAATCATGGTGGTAATAATGGCCTGCCCGACGGGTCAGGATCCAGCTCACAGGGGCCTGACTTTGGCGGCGGCGACTCAAATTCTGGATATCAAGGACAAAGTAGTCAGGGTGGTTATAACCAACAATAGTCTGGTCAGGGTAACTAGCAGCATCAGTCAGGATACCAGAGAAATCCAAAGCAGCTTAACGGTGGCCAGTATCATGTCTTCACTACAAGTCTTTGCAAGCGAGATCAGAAGGTTAATAAACGTGTGGTCAGTGCGATTGAGCTGGTAGTACCTCAATACTTGCGGTGGTCAGAGTAGCCAATTATATGGAGTCGTGAGGATCACCCGCCCCGGGTTGACAATCCAGGTCAACTAGCGTTGGCGGTAGCCCCTCAAGTCGGGGGTTATAAATTCACTTAAGTGCTCATGGATGGAGGCAGCAGCATCAATATCCTTTATTATGATACCTTTTGCCGGATGAACTTGACTGATAAGGAGCTTAAGCCATCCTCTACAGTCTTCCATGGCGTGGTACCTGGTAAGTCGGCATATCCAGTTGGAAAAATCACCTTAGAAGTGGCTTTTGGTGATGATTATGACTATAGGGCAGAGACATTATGGTTTGAAGTGGTTAAGATAAAGAGCCCTTACCATGCCTTGTTTGGGCGGCCGGCTTACGCCAAATTTATGGCACGGCCCTGTTATGTTTACTTGCAGCTTAAGATGCCAGGACATAAGGGTACTATTACAGTCCATGGTAATCAAAAAACTGCTTTGGAGTGTGAAGAAGGAGATGCTGCATATGCTGAGTCGGCTTGCGCTACGGAGGAGCTCAAGTTTTATAAAGATAATGTTGACCCGGCTGATATGACCCCTTTGAAGAAGCTGACTACTGAGCAAGACCCTTTGTTGAAATTTAAGTCGGCTGATGATACCAAGCAGGTGGACTTTGTCCCTAGCGACTCATCTCAGCAGTTCACCATCAGTGCTAACATGGATCCGAAATAGGAAAGCGCACTCATTGAGTTCATTCGTGAGAATTGGGACATCTTTGCATGGAAGCCTTCAGACATGCCACGTGTACCGAGAGAACTCACTGAGCACACTCTCAATATTGATCCTAAATTTAAGCCGGTGAAGCAGTTCCTTCGCTGTTTCAGTGAAGAGCGATGTAAGGCCATTGGAGAAGAGGTAGCCCGGCTCATGGCGGCCGGGTTCATCATTGAAGTTTTTCACCCTGAGTGGTTGGCTAACCCGGTGCTGGTACTTAAGAAAAATGGCACTTGGCGTATGTGTGTGGATTACATGGATCTTAACAAGGCCTGTCCAGCTGATCCTTTTGCTCTTCCCCGTATTGATCAGATCATAGATGCCACGGCGGGTTGTGAGCGTTTATGCCTCCTGGATGCTTATTCTGGTTACCATCAGATTAAGATGGCAATTAAAGACCTCTAGAAGACGGCTTTTATTACACCTTTTGGGGCTTTCTGCTATGTATCTATGCCTTTTGGGCTCAAGAGTGCCCAGGCGACTTATCAACGTTGTGTCCAGAATTGTTTCCATGACCAGATTGGGCGCAATGTTCATGCTTATGTGGATGATATTGTTGTCAAGTCCAGGAAGAAGGAGACTCTGTTGGATGATTTAAAGGAGACCTTTGATAATCTTCGGGTCTATAAAATGATGCTTAACCCAGCCAAGTGTGTTTTTGGTGTGCCTGCAGGCAAACTCTTGGGTTTTCTGGTCTCAGAGAGAGGTATTGAAGCTAACCCAGAGAAAATTAAGGCTATCACTTCATTGGCTAAACCGGCATGTGTCAATGACGTTCAGCGCTTGGCGGGTCGTATTGCAGCTTTAAGCCGGTTCATAAGCCACCTGGGAGAGAAGGCAATTCCTCTATACCAGATGATGAAGAAAACAGATCACTTTGTCTGGAGTGATGCTGCTAATGAGGCGTTTGAGGCACTCAAAAAACAATTAGCTAAGCCGCCTGTCCTTGCAGCTCCCGTTGAGAAAGAGCCTTTGCTTTTATATGTGGCTGCCAACAGCAGGGCTGTCAGTGTGGCGATTGTGGTGGAACGCAAGGAAACGGGTAAGGAGTACCCAGTCCAGAGGCCGACTTATTAGGTCAGCGAGGTATTAATTGAGTCCAAGCAGCGTTATCCACATTGGCAAAAGCTGGTGTATGGGGTATTCATGGCCAGTCGTAAGCTAAAGCATTATTTTCTTGGCCATCCTATTCCTGTTGTCAGTTCTGCCCCTTTGGGGGATATTATTCAGAATAGAGAGGCTACAGGCCGAGTGGCTAAATGGGCCATTGAGCTTGGACCCCATGGTTTGAACTATGTGCCAAGGACAGCTATCAAATCTCAGGCTATTGTGGATTTCATCAATGACTGGACAGAGTTGCAGATGCTTAAGGAGAAGCCTGATAACACATATTGGACTATTCATTTCGATGGGTCCAGGCAATTAGAAGGCTCGGGGGCTGGAGTTATTTTGACTTCCCCACGAGGTGACAAATTTTGTTATGTTTTAAGGTTGATGTTTCCTTGTACTAACAATGCAGCTGAATATGAGGCTCTTCTCCATGGCCTTCGAATGACCAAATAGATGAATTTAAGCTAGGCCAGGTGCTTTGGCGACTCAGATTTGGTGGCTCAGCAAGTTTCAGGGACTTGGGATTCAAAAGACCCGCTCATGGCCGCTTATCGCCGGGCGGTTGACAATATTGCTCGTCACTTCAAAGGGTATCAGATGGAGCATCCTGATCGAAGAAAGAATGAAGCGACTGATGCTTTGAGCCGGCTTGGGACTCAACGTAAGTCGGTGCCCCCTAATGTGTTTCTTGATGTATTGCATAATCCTTCAGTCAAGTTACCATCTGAAGAGGATCTCACTATTCCTGACCCGGAGGCACAGTTGGTGGCAGCTCTCCATGCTATTCCTGATTGGACAGTTCCCTACTTGGCTTTTATGACCCGGGGCGAGTTACCTAAGGATGAAACTTTGGCCAGGCTGATAAACCGGCGGTCTATGTCTATGACTATTGTCAATGGCGAGTTACACCGATGTAGTGTCACAGGTGCGTTCCAGCGTTGTGTTTCTCCAGAGGAGGGCTGTGAAATTTTAAGAGAAATCCACAAAGGTGATTGTGGTCATCATGTCGGCTCTAAATCTCTGGTGGCTAAAGCTTTTCGTCATGGGTTTTATTGGTTGACGGCTCATGCTGATGTAGAGGATATCGTCAGTAAGTGCGATGGTTGTCAGAAATTTTCTCGACGGGCTCATGTGCCGGCTCAAGAGTTGAGGATGATTCCTATTACTTGGCCATTTGTAGTCTGGGGGCTTGATATTGTTGGACCTTTCAAAAGGTCCAAGGATAAGAAAACTCACCTCTTGGTGGCGGTTGACAAATTTACCAAGTGGGTTGAAGCAGAGCCGGTCAGCAAATGTGATGCGGCAACATCAGTTCAGTTTGTTAAAAAATTGATCTTCCATTTTGGTTACCCTCATAGTATCATAATTGATAATGGAACTAATCTGTCTAAGGGTGCTATGAGAGAATTCTTTCAACAAGAGCATAACCGTCTTGATGTTTCTTCTGTGGCCCATCCGCAATCTAATGGTCAAGCTGAAAGGGCAGATCAAGAAATCTTGAGAGGTATCAAGCCCCGGCTTATGGTCCCTTTGCAGCGAAAGCTGGGTTGTTGGGTTCAAGAGTTACCTTCAGTACTTTGGAGTATCAACACCACTCCCAACAGATCAACAGGCTATATGCCTTTTTTCATGGTCTATGGGGCCGAGACGGTTCTTCCAAGCGATATACGTCATGACTCACCTCGTGTTGCGGCTTATGTTGAAGTTGATAATGAAATAGGATGTCAGAATGCACTCGATGCTTTGGATGAAGAGTGAGATCTAGCGGCGCCTCGTTCGGCAATATATCAACAAGATCTGCGCCGCTATCATAGCCGCAGAGTTAAGACCCGGACGTTTCAAGAAGGCGACTTGATGCTCCGGCTCATCCAAGATCAGAGAGATATGCACAAGTTATCCCCACCTTGGGAAGGACCCTTTGTGGTCAGCAAAAACCTGAACAACGGGTCGTATTACCTCATTGATGTATGTGAGCACAAGGATTCTTGCAAGTCGGAGGAGGAGACCCGCCGTCCGTGGAATATTGCACATCTTCGGCCATACTATACTTGAGCCTCCAGCTCTTGCCTCTGTACATATCTTTGTCAATGTATATACTTTTATGACCAATATAATAAAGCCGGCATCCCCGAACTACGGGGCCACTGTCGTTTCATTTCTGAGTATCTGAGCCTTTATTGATTGATCATAAGGTCACTTGGGGGCTTCCAACCGCCTGCTTTAGTTTTTACACCCTCTTGGACGGCTTGAATGCCACTTCTTATAGGTTTTTTCCTGCCTGTTTGCAACTGGCTACTCCACTGATGACACGCCAAATTCTTAACAGTCACTCTTTTTAAAGACCATGTACTTGTTAAGGTTCACACAACGGCTTATGTCATGAAAGAGCCGGTTTACAGTGAGCAAGGTAAAAACACGGCTGTTGCTGCCTTTAAAGGAATCATGTGGCCTGAGTGCCAAACGGCTGTTGCTGCCTTTAAAGCAATCATGTGGCCTAAGTGCCAATCGGCTGTTGCTGCCTTTAAAGCAATCATGTGGCCTAAGTGCAAATCGGCTGTTGGGGCCTTGAAAGCAATCATGCGGCCTGAGTGCCAAACGGCTGTTGCTGCCTTTAAAGCAATCATGTGGCCTAAGTGCCAATCGGCTGTTGCGGCCTTGAAAGCAATCATGTGGCCTAAGTGCCAAACGGCTGTTGCGGCCTTGAAAGCAAACATAAGTCCTGAGTGCCAAACGGCTGTTGCGGCCTTGACAGCAAATATGCGGTTTCTAAGTCGCCCTTTCTTTAGCCATGCCTTAAAAGCTGGCCTAGTAAATTTTTTGGAACTTGCATATTTTCTGTTTGGATTTTTGAGATCCTTTGAGTTGCCTAGCTTTTGTGATATGACAATTATATTGAATGTGTCAGGTTATAACCCGCCTTGGCTTTGATTTTAAGTCACTAGTGGGTTGCGCTTCATGTTTGAATATTTTTTTGGGTTATAACCCGTCCTGGTTATGGATGTTGAGTCGCCAGTTAATTGTAACCCGCCCTGGTTTTTGACATTAAGTCACTAGGGCATGTGTTTAACTTCTTTTGGTAGGATATGCGGAGTTTGACACACAAGTACGAATGTTGCTATGGCTTGTTTGCATAACTATATCAAGCCTATTATAAAAGATTCAACCTGATGTTTCACTAGTTAACATGCGTGATGGAATGACAAGATGGATCATTGTTGCCAAAAGCTACTCTATTACAAGGCTATCATAAGCCCATAAGTTTAGAACCAAGTGTTTTTTGGGAGAGGAATTTTTATGCTCTGGCCTGAGAGCCGCTTGGGTCGTCCTCAATTTTCTTCTTGACGAGCTGATGCCTCCAGGTCATCCTGCTCCGGTTCTTCTTCTTCGCCTATCTGGATGTCAGGTGACGTCCAGTCGATGCCGGTTAAGGCCTTGAATATGGCTTCATCATTGATAACTGGGGACAGATCAACATCAGGGGCAAAAAGTATGCTTACGCGTTGGAGGACTAAGATCCACGACATCATAAGTCGGTGCTCTAATCTTAGCATTTTCCATGTTGTATGCCGGCTGGTACCTGGACAAATCAGTCTCTGCGGCCAGTTTGCACGCTAAGGGACGCATCTCCTTCACACACTTTGCAAAATCCGTCTGATCAAAAGGAGACCCATCTTATTTTAAGCCTGGACAACCGATGGCCATTTCTTCCTGGTCTAATTCTGCTTGCCATGCCTTAGCTCAACTAAGTGCGGTAATGGCACCAGAATGGGCGGCTGACAGTTTTATTTCTTCCACCTGCTTGGGCACCGTGGATAATTGGTCTAGCACCTCCTTGATCAGAGTTGGCAGCTGTTTCCCAAGCCACAAGAGCTCGTTGAGTGCTAGAGTATAATTGCTCAACCAGGGCATACACGGCTTTCAGCTTCACGAGCATATCCTGGCCAAGATTGAAGCTTCTAGGGCCTGTTGAGCAAACGTACAGATGAGTCGCCAGGTGAGTCACAGTACAAGAGATGTGAAGGACTAAAAAAATTAGTACTGCTTACCAAAGATAGCAGCTGTCATCTGTGAAATTCGCCGTTGTAAGCCGGACAATTCTGCGGTGGTCTTCTTCAAGGAAGATTCAGCGGCCTCTGCCCTTTGCAGTAATACAATTTTCTCTTTTTCCCAGGTGGCTCTTTCAGTGTTAAAGCTGGCCTTGAGCTTTTCGTTCTCGTCCAAGCTAAATTTCAACTTGGTCTCAGTCTTCTGAGTCTCAGATTCCTTGTATTTGAGCATTTTTCTTAGCTCGCCCAATTGCAAGTTGTTAAAGCTTAACATGTCCTGCAAATGAGCATTGAAGACTATCAATACTTTTCAGTGTGTGTATAAGGAGTATTTTAAAGTCCCAAGCACATTGCAAGAAATATACTTGGCACTTGGGGGCTATTGTATGAGGAAGTTCTTTTTTCAAATTCAGTGCATAAGACCCGGCTCATCTTCATAAGATGACCCGGCCTTGAGGGCTATCAAAGGTTCTTTTTACAGCTACATATTATTGCAGACCTGGCTTGTCTTTCTTAGATAAGCCGGCCCTGGAGGGCTACGAATGGCGGCTCTCAATTAGACTTAATACAATAGACCCGGTTCATCTTTTCGAGATAAGCTGGCCCTTGAGGGCTATGAGTTGAAATCTTAAGCATAAAAGAAGACCCGCCTCATTCTTGCATAATCAGCCGGCCCTTGAGGGTTCTAATGGGTTATTTTGCAAAGGAATATTGACAACAACATGGTTAATACGGCTTATGTAAGCCGGTTCTAAGGGGCTATGACCCGAAAATCTAAACTTACATGTTGCTGAAAGTCTTAAGCATACTCAATGATCTTTTTCCTATGATTAAGACTTGGGCGCTGGATAAGTATATACATATATGCATAAGAAGGGGTGATTTCATACCTCATATTTTTTTCGCATCATATTGACCAAACTGGCCTCCAGGTCGCGGTGTTGGCATTCTGGGAACCAGGGTACCCAGACTTACTTGCCTATGGCCCATGGCGTGGCTCCACTGACGGCCTGGTACAACCCATCTACGACACCGACAAGACAAGACACTCGCGAGGGGCCAAGCCTCGCGAGGCAGACGGCGCCAAGACCTCTTGAGGGAGCGGCCACCCCTGGGCTGTTCCTGAGGAGCGGAGTTTCCTATGCAGGTGCCCAACCTCATGAGGTTGTGGTGACGTAAGACATGACAACCAAGGTCAGGCGAGCGCTAGCCGGCGTAGAGGAGCAGGTTTCCTCTATGGTGCTAAGGAGGCAAGCGCGGGCGCGGGGTCCCGAGGAATTAGCCAAAGGTTTCCATTCCCGTGCAACGAGACCAAGACCACCAGGATGGCAGGAGAGATGTCATCGCCGAGCCCACCGCACCGTCATGACCAGAAGCTTTGCAGGCGAAGACCACCTTTCGTCAGGATAAGATGTACTACTTGTCCCCTTTCAAATTGGCTGTTGTGGAACCCCTTCCCGCCTACATTTTCGGGGAAGAGGACCGAGGCCACTATAAGTATAAGCTATCCATCACAGTAGGGGGGATCAGATCCCAGGCTGATCTGACCAGAGAGATCCTTTCCACCCACACCAGAGCAAGCCCCGCGAGCTTGTTCATCCTCTGTCCCTCATGAGGCCAATCCACCACAAAGCAGGAGTAGGGTCTTACACCGCAAGGTGGCCCGAATCTGGGTAAACTTCCATGTTCATCTTCTTCCTTGTTCATCGAGCTAGGCTGTAGGGCGACGGGTTGGCTGGCTAGAGAGGTTGAGTTCTTCGCACACGCCCCAGAGTTTGAACGTTTCTTGGGTCTGCGGAGCCCTGAATCCGACATTTGGCGCACCAGGTAGGGGCGTGTCGAAACTCGGCCTCTCTGTCAATCATGTCCTGTCCTCGCCTCGTTGCGCTGAGCGTTGGGCCGCTCGCCCCGCCCAGGTGACGCTTCCCGGCCACGGAGTTCACCACCCCGTACTCCTCGCGGCCAGCACGGCCGCCGTCGTCGTCGACCATCGGCGATACGGGCCTCCCCCGTCCTATCCCGTGTGGCGCCGCAATCACACCACCGCGCTGTCTTCTGGCTACACCGTGGCGTCAACCCTGCGCGCTCGCCGGGAGCAAGCGAACATGCGAGCCGCACTCATCGTGGCTTGCGAGTTGTTGCGATGCAGATTGGCAGAAGGCGGCCACGACGCCTTGCTTGAGCGGGTCGCCAAGCTGCTTGACGCTGCCTGCGAAGGCGCGGCGCCTTTATGCATCCCGCCTACATGGCGGGTGCCGCCCGAGGTGCGTGCTTGCCCCCGCTGCATCTGCCTGCCTCCCTGGAGGGGGTCCGAAGGGTCTCGCAGCATTGGCCTGGCACTCAACGCCGCCTGTCCGACCCAAGATGCGTTCCCCCCGAGCACGGCCGGGGTAGGCTGCCCCTCCCAGGGTTGCACCGAAGGACCACTCCCTGGTCGGCATGACCCGGCACCAAGGATGATGGACAGCAGAACGGAGGGACTAGGCGCGAGTCTTGGGACGACGGCCCCTGGTTCCCCCATACCACCATCAATGGGCTCATTGTACGAGTAAAGAAGAACCCGCGCACATTCCCCTCATCGGCCTGGACATCGGGATCACCGAGGCCGCGTGGGACGGGGGCCGCCTGGCGAGCCAACTCGATGCCTTGCTGGCGCATTCAACGGCCACGTTCACCAACTACAACCCATATCTTTGGAACATGTCGCGCTAACCCTGGATCGCAGGTAGATCGTGCCATGGCGGGACGCCCCTGGGCGCCGGCCCCGCCTAAGGCAGGCAGGGCGCGCCAGGGGGAAACGTGAAGACGCATCCCGTACGCAGCGGGGGAGCCCTGGTGCCAGGCCCCCCGCGTCGCGGGGCGCATGGCGCCACTATCACGGGGCCGTGAGCGATCCAGAAGCGGGTCCTCTCCCGGAAAAGGCGCCGACGAGCCCTCCACCCGGCCGAGGGCCTGCGGCCCCATTACCACCGCTAGCGTAGCCCCTTGCCCCTTGGTCCTGTCGTGGTTTCTGGATGCCCCAACGGTGGCTGGGGTCTGCGCGGAGTGGGGCTCCTGCCCCAGGGGGCAAGGAGCGCCCCTCAAGTCTCCGCTCGTGACACTCTCACGTAATAATGAGTGGGGTTGTACACGCCCCGTAGTCTCCTAAGCGCTGCCCCTGAGCCTCATGGGGGCTCCCACCCATGTCCAAGTGGAAGCACCATGCTCCGCGCTGGCAGTCGACACTGTCCTCCAATGACTATGCCCATGCCGAGTGGAAGCACTGAGCTCCGCGCCATTGAGAAGACTAGAATAGACGACGGACGCGGCGGTTTTGTTGCCCTCTTTTGTAATCTGGCTCGCTATTTTTGAATGAATTCGAAGATTTGTGCATTTACTGAAAAAAAGAGGGGGGGGGATTTTTTCGACTCGCGGTGTTTTCTTTTCTTCCATTTGTGTTTCGAAGGTACGACCGCTGCCCACTGTCTCCTCTCGAGCACCCCGCGAGCGGGGCCTGGGTACGGCGTGCGAATCTAGGCCAGCCCCAGCAGCCTCAGGGCCCCTTCGGGGCTAAGGACATAATTGCCACGGGTCTGCCTGCGCGCACACCTCGCCAGAGCTCTGGCGCTTGGCTCCTCGCGTGACGCCCTCGAGCGAGCCAGCAGGCACATACCACGCACGCCCGGCACCCGGCTCTTGGCTTTAGGAACGTTCGGCTCCCAGCCTTGGGAGCACTCAGCGCCGGGCGCCTCTCACGCTCCCGCGAAGTTTAACGCCCAACGGTGGGAGCGTTGGGAGACCCCGAGCTCTTGCAATCCCTTCCTGGGTCTTAGCGGGCTAGGGGGCTCCGGAGGGCCTGCCTTAGGAGAGGCGCCAAAGGTCGCGAACACCAAAAGCTAAGTCATACTAACTGCTCCAGTCAAGAGCCCCACAGCTCACGGCGGCGAATCTTCAAAGATAATTTAAAGTCATATCATCGTTACCCACATCACAAGGGAACCCTCTCCAAAAAATGCTTTCATGCCCCCACGGGGTTACAATCAAGTCTTGACAGGAAAACAGGGAAATACAAGCCTAGCGAGGCGCGCTACCATCAGCATCGACATCATCATCATCACTATCGGCTCCACCCCCTTCAGCTGCGGGCGCAACCACATCGTCGGCAAGGATGAGTTCCGCGATCAGGTCGTCCACATGGTCGTCCACCCAGTTCGCCAGTGCGATTTGGGTTGCTTTGGGCACAGGGGCTATCGAGGCATCAAAGTCGAAGTCAGGATCAAGGCTAAGAAGATGGCTGAAGACGCGCAAGAACGCGCGCCCAAGGAGGTCACGACTCTTCTCCACGACAAGCTGGCATGCCCTCGTGGCCCCGCCCTCGAGGCAGGTCATGACCTGGTTGAAGAAGCTGAGGTAGCCAGCGTCGTCGGCTTTCGCGTGGGCGGGAGACATTCTCGTCGCAGATATCGCTCAGGGCCCGGTTGGCCCTGAGCCCGAGGGCCTCGGACATCAAGGAACACTCACGCTGCAGCGTTCGGTGGTGAATCGCCTCATCAGAGGCTTTCTCCACAAGGGCCGTAACACCTTCGACCTACTGACAAAGGGAAGACAGCTCGGCCTCGGCAGTGGCCCGAGCTGCCTCAGCGGCATTCCCATGCTGCTCCGCCGTGGCTAGCTTCTCCTCAAGGGCATCAGCCTTGCCATGCAGCTCGACACGCCGCTGCTTGAAGCGGGCCTCCTGGAGCTCTAGTTTCTGGTGATATTCCTCGACAAGGGTTGCACGGATCTCCGCCACCTTCTGCTCGACCTCCCGTGGGATGCTCGCCTCCCGAGAGTCAAGGGCCTCCTCGGCCGTGACCACCTGGCACTCCATCACCTCCAGTCGCTCGCGTTCCAGGCTCAGCTCCAACGCCTCCAGCGTCAGCGAGTCATCGGGTGTACAGGGCCTCGCCGCGCTCGTGGACGGCCCGGTCGTCAGGGCAGCAAGCGCCGCCATGCGTGCCCAAACTTGTTTCTCGAGGAGGGCGTTGGAGGCTTGGAGCTCCTTCTCACGCGCCTCCGCCGCTTCACGCTGGTGGTCCGCGGCTCGGGCCTCCTCCAAGGCGCGATCGCGAGCCTCCCGCGACGCCACAAGAAACTCCTCCCCCTCCTTTAGGGCGTGCACGTGCTGCAAGCGGCCAAGGTTGATGGCGACTTTCAATTGGTGCCATTCGCGCGCCAGGCGAAGGCCCTCCGCTTGGAGGCCCGTGTCAACGTCGGCAAGCTCTGCCCCAAGATGGCCTAGCGCGCTTGTCACTTCCCGGAGGAGGTCATGACGGACGATGCTGTGCCCGCGCCCGAGCTCCAATTCTCGGCCGGTCCCTTCCCCCACGCTCTGATCAACTTGAGTAACGCGTGATGACTCACCAGTCTCCAGTGAGGGACTGGGGGCTGGGGCTCCTTCGACTGCTCCCCGGGCTGAAGACGGGGCACGGCGCGGGTCAGCCCCGCCTCTTGAAGACGGGGCCATCGCACGAGTCGCCCAGTTGCCATCAAGAACCAACGGAGGAGCCCTCAGCACAGCCTCTGTGCCCTAGTGGCTACTCCGAAAGAAGGATGCCGGGAGTGAAGGCTTGCGGTGCTCCTGGAGCGGCCTTGGCTCATGTGCAGACGCCTCGCACGCTGCATCCAGTCTCGTGAGGCCTAGGGTCCCAACCAGACCGGAGGCCTCCCGGGGTCGCGCTCCAGGAGGGCTCACCCCCGCGACGGAAGGGATCCTGAGGGGCAAAAGTCAGAAGAGGGCGCGATAAGCGGAAGTCAAGGGGGGCAAGGTACTTACTCATCCATGGCTATCCACTTCCTCCTTTTCAAGGTCCGGGGGCGATGTCGCAGTGGCTCCTGAGCCCTTTCCGCTTGCGGAATACCCCAAGGTCTGGGAGGGACGTGCTACAGGCAGGTGTGTAGTCCTCCACGGCGGGGGCGGCAACTGCGCCTATGGGCCAGTGAAGGCCCACATTGGGCGAGAATGGCGCTGGAGCGGAGCGATGCGCCGCCGGACGAACTCCTTCACCACCATCGCCATCATCACCCCCTCTCGCCTCAGCTTGGCCAGCCTGGACAAAATGCATGTGATCCGCGGGTCGGCAAGCTCCGTGTGCCCCCAACCGGAGCTCGGTTCCGCCGGCGCTGATGGAAGAAGAAGCAGGGGGCTGAACGCGGTGGCATCCACATACACCCACTGCTTCCGGAACCCCCTCACGTCCAGGCAGAGCGTGAAGTCGATGCCGGAGCCAGCGGTCGCCACCACTGCCTGGACCGACGCGCACCCCGAGCGTTGCCTGTCGTCGACTAAGTGGAGCGAGAAGAAGTGGCAGAGCAAAGCCACGGATAGGGAGATTCCCATGAAGGCCTCGCACAAGAATGCAAAAGCGGAGAGGAGGATGATGGATCCAGGATGTCAGTGTACTAAAGCTTGGTTCCTTTAGTACCCCATACTTGTGCATGGACAGTTGTAGCCATACCAGCGGCAAGGCCAGCTATGGGACAGCTGGAAGCAGATGCAAGACCATCAAGAAGGCATTCAAACCAGTGACCAGAAGACAGAAGCCCAAAGGCCAGATCCCCGGCAAGATGCTTGCCAGGATGGCTTGCGAAGACCCGGCAAGACTCACACCGGGCAAGACTCCGCCACCCTGCTACTGCTCCAGTGCAACGGCCAACCTATCATTTGGGTTTTGTCCTCCTGGATGCGTGTCATGGCATTAGTGGTGGACGAGCTTAAGCGGTGCTGATGGGACGGGCCCTTTTTCCATCCCCAAGAAAGTAAGGGACACCTAAACGAAGCATTTAATGCGTTTGTCCTATGTTGTTAGTGATAAGCATGTAAACACGGTAATAACTTTAGACCTCTTGTATGTACTGTACGCCACTGTTGGTGACCCCTTGGATGTATAAAAGGAGGCCCAAGGAGTAGCTACAGGAAGGAGGACTCTCTGGCCCATTCTGCATGCATAGATGCTGCTCGAACATACTGTTCACCACAAGCGCTCCTGGAGCTTGGGCTTAAACACCCACAATAAACCGAAGCAGGAGTAGGGTATTACGCTTCTCAGTGGCCCAAACCTGTGTAAAAATCCCCTCGCATTGATCGTTGGATCTGCTCTTTGTGCATACCTCTCTCCCTGCCGAACCGTAAAAGGGATCCACGCGATCCCATAGGTGTCGTACGCCGACATCTTTGGCGCACGAGGTAGGGGATTTAGGTTGCGCGAACCTGATCTAGCGATCAGCGCGTCAGTCTCTTGATCATTTTCGTCGCCATGGCTCCCAAGAAGAAGGGTTTCACGGCGGTTGGTCCATCCGCGTCCGGTTTGCCCGTGCCTTCACCGACGGGCGACGGCGTGGATGCAGGTGGAGGAGGTGGAGGTCTTGAGCTTCCATGATGTTCTGGCAATCAGAGCCAGGTGAGCGGCGTTGTTCGTAGCTGCGACAATAACCCGCATGCCGCTAGGTCTAAGGACAGAGCTGTGCCACCTACCGGTGGCGCAGCGAACTCCAAGGAAGGGATGGCGCCTTCCAAGACACCCATGCCGGCGCATGAGCTGCAGCCTTCTCAGGTCGTGCGCGATGAACAGCGCCGAGACGTCGATGGTTCTAGGCGTCCCCAAGGAAAGACCCCTGCGCATCATTCTCGAGATGCACGGGTCCAGCATGCACGCCAAGATGCCGGTGGAAGCGCGGCGCGGTCGCGGGACCGTGGTGGAGCTCCTTCTAACACGGTTAGGATTTAGAGGACCGCACGTTCCTCGCACCTTTCGCCGCTGCCTACACCAGCAGAAGCGTTGGCGCGAGCGCAGCTGCTCCTGGATTTCCCTCCCGCTCCGGAGAAGCTCAAAGAATGGAGAGCTGCTATTCAGAGCCTCATCGGCTTCGCTAACGGAGATGGGCCGCAGCAGGCGGAGCCTTCGCGGCGGTGGTCCATTGAGCCGACACGCGCCGATGGTGAAAGGACTGGAGGTGGTACAGCTACGATGCACTCTCCTCCATGACG
Source organism: Thinopyrum elongatum (assembly GCA_011799875.1). Classification (NCBI taxonomy): domain Eukaryota; kingdom Viridiplantae; phylum Streptophyta; class Magnoliopsida; order Poales; family Poaceae; genus Thinopyrum; species Thinopyrum elongatum. Next base: position 285,952,242 of record CM022302.1, read on the forward strand.
ACAACAGCGGTCGCCAACTCGGCGGATCGGCGGTTGTGATGACGATTCCATGGCGTCGTCCGATCCGTGAACGCGCCGCGATCAATGTCAAGTTCTTCGGGAGCGAAGCAAAGAAGACGCTCAGACTACCATCGAGCGGCGACGGGAAGCGCGCCATCAATCTGATAGATGCGCGGGGCCCACTATAGACAAGCCTGCACCGGGGTATTCTGGCGACTTACCTTATGAGGTGGGTTGTCCAGCGTTTACCCGTGAGCTGCGGCGAGTCCAGTGGCCCAATTCCCGAACGTTCAAGCCGGAGGTCCCGGAGAAATACGACGGCAAGACTCACCCGTCGGAGTTCCTGAGCATCTACACCATTGCGGTGCAGGCTGCCGGGGCTCAAGATGACAAGGTACTCGCCAACTACTTCCCGTTGATGCTCAAGCCCAACGTCAGGTCATGGTTGATGCATCTGCCGGAGAATTCCATTTCCTCCTGGGCAGACCTGTGTCATCAGTTTGTTGGCGCCTTTACCGGAGGCCACCAAGTTCCTGGCCAGGAAAGCGATTTACATCTCATCCCTAAGAAAGAGGGCGAGCCCTTGCGCAAGTACATACAGAGATTCAGCCTTATACAACACAATATCGCAGACGTTCATCCTGCCGCTGCTATTAGCGCGTTTCATCAGAACATGCGCAACCACAAGATGCGGGAAGAGCTGGCGATGAACAAAGTCAGGGATATTGCCGAGCTCTATGCTCTGGCGGACAAATGTGCTCGGGCTGAAGAGGGAAGGAGCCTCCCTGGCGAGGATGCTGGCGCAAGAATCGACTCTCAAGGAGAAGACGCCGCCGCCCCGACAAGGAACGGCCGACGGCGTAACAAGAAGTGCAAGGGCAAAGCTGTGCTTGCCGTCGAGGAATCCGGTAACCCTGGCACTGCCAAGAAGATCAAGGTTGATGGCCCCAGCAAGGAGGTTGCTGGGTGTACCTGCTGTCAGGCCTTGGCGGCTGCCAACAAGGCGGAGGGCTACAACAAGCAATATTGCAAGATCCATTGCACAAAGGGCCATGATCTCCAGAATTGCCGGCAAGTTGAGCAGCTTGTCGGGAGGCAGAAGGCTGAGTATGAAAGGCGAGACAAGGAGAGAGCCCAGGATGGTGCTGAGGGGTCTGGCAAAAAGTGCGGTAGCCGAGGAGGTCGCCGCGGCAAAGCCAAGCAACAGAAGGAGAGGCCCGCTCGAGGCCCCGACAAGGAAGAGGGGGGTGACGATGAAACGAAGAGGACGACGAGTCCAGCGAGCACGAGTTCCAAAAGGCTACAGAAGCTATGTGCGTTGGCGGAGGCGCCTCGTTGCATTCTTCTCACCGCCAACTTAAACAGTGGGTGCACGAGATTAATGCGACAGAGCCGTCAGTCGATGCCCGGAAGCCTCTGAAATGGTCCAACACGCCTATCATTTTTTACGCCGAGGATCACCCTGATCACACAACCGCGGTCGGGTGTTTGCCATTGTTGGTTTCACCAACGATTCACAACCTCAAGGTGACAAAAATGTTAGTTGACGGTGGGGCCAGTTTGAACTTGATCTCGCCTAGTGTGATCAAGAGGTTGCAAATTCCTGATGAAGATCTCGAGGAAACGAGCACGTTTCAAGGGATCAATCCAGGAAGGAGCCAGCCGAAGGGCAAAATCACACTGCCGGTAACATTTGGCAGCGAGCTGAACTACAGAATAGAAAAGATCATTTTTGACGTCGCCAAGATCCCGCTGCCATATAACGGGATTCTTGGCCATCCGGCGCTGGCCAAATTCATGGCGGTATCGCACTACGCTTAGATGTATTGAAGATGCCCGGGCCGATGAGCATCGTCACTGTCAACTCCGACAAGAAGGATGCACTTATCTGCGCCGACCAACTCTACCGGGAGGCAGTTGTAGCATCTACCGCCAAGGCACTTGCTCCTGCCGCTGAAGCTCCCAGGGGGAAGAAGACCGGAAAGACCTCTAGCACACACTCCAGCAAGCGCACCTCCTAGGAGTGCTGCACCCCCATTGAGGATGTGCCGGAGAGCTCCACCGGCAAGAGCAACAAATCCAAGGCAGCTCCACCAAAAATAAGAAGGTGCCTATCAAGGAGGATGGTACAGGAGGAACTTTCACCATAAGTTCCACCCTCGATGACAAATAGGAAAGCGCACTCATTGCTTTCCTGCAGGCGAATATCGATGTGTTTGCATGGCAACCATCTGATATCCCCGGTGTTCCCAGGGAAGTAATTGAGCAGCATCTTGCTGTCTGTCCTCATGCACGGCCCGTCAAGTAGAAAGTTAGGAAGCAGTCTTTGGAACGGCAAGAATTTATTGCCGAAGAGATCAGGAAGTTGGAAGTGGCAGGTTTGGTCAGAGGAGTGCTCCATCCGACGTGGTTGGCCAATCTAGTTGTAGTGTGCAAGGCGAATGGAAAATGGAGGCTATGTATCGACTATACAGATATCAATAAAGCCTGTCCAAAAGATCCTTTCCCCTTGCCGCGCATCGACCAGATTGTGGACTCCACTACCGGCTGCGATTTGTTGTCATTTCTTGACGCCTATTCAGGGTACCATCAGATTTTCATGGCAAAGGAAGATGAAGAGAAAACCGCATTTATCACCCCGTGTGGTACGTATTGTTTCTTACGTATGCCTTTCGGGTTGAAAAGTGCTGGTTCAACGTTTGCAAGAGCAGCCCAGATCAGTTTTGAACTTCAGCTACATAGAAATATGGAAGCTTATATGGATGACATAGTGGTTAAAACCAAGGACAAAGCAACGCTCATACAAGATTTGGAAGAGACATTTGCAAATCTGCGCAAGATCAATCTGAAGCTCAATCCCGAGAAGTGTGTGTTTGTCGTTCCATCCGGCAAGCTTCTCGGGTTCTTTGTATCTCAGCATGGGATCGAAGAAAATCCCAACAAGATCAAGGCAATTGAGCAAATTGAAGCACCAAGACGCGTCAAACATGTGCGTCGACTTGCCGGCTGCATCGCTGCTCTGAGCAGGTTCATCTCCAAATCTGCTGAGTGCACCCTGCCCTTTTTCAAAATCTTGAAGAAGGCGGGTCTGATGAAATGGACTCCGGAAGCGGAGGCAGCGCTACAGGATTTGAAGAGGTACCTCTCTTCTCCGCCGATACTAGTCGCGCCTAAACCACAAGAGCCATTGCTGCTATATTTAGCGGCAACAAATCAAGTGGTTAGTGCTGCGTTAGTAGCGCAGAGAGAATTTGACGAAGAAGCAGCGGCGGCTGCAAGACCGTCAAATGACGAGCTGGGATCTTCCCCGGTAGGGTCTGGTGCCGACAAGGCAGAATCTGCAAGGTAAAATGAAGCAACACAGAGGAAGAAGATGGTGCAGCGCCCAGTTTATTTTGTCAGCTCCATTTTGCAGGGGGCTAGGTCAAGATACTCTGGCGTGCAGAAGTTGCTCTTCGGCCTCCTTATGGCCTCGAGGAAGCTGCGCCATTATTTCCAAGCACACAAAATCACCGTCATCACTCGCTTCCCGTTGCAGCGGATTTTACGAAATCCAGATGCGACCGGCAGGATTGTGGAGTGGGCGTTGGAACTATCAAGCTTTGGTCTCAAGTTTGAAAGCACTTCAACAATTCAGAGCAGAGCCTTGGCAGAGATCATTGCAGAATGGACCCCAACGCCAGACGAAGAAAGTCAAGAGACAACTCTCCCGGCAAGGAAACAGATCGAGAGTGGATTATGTATTTTGACGGGGCTTTCTCGCTACAAGGCGCCGGTGCTGGCGTGCTGCTTGTCGCACCCACCGGAGAGCACCTCAAATGTGTAATTCAGATGCACTTTCCCTGGGAGAGATCAACAAACAACACTGCAGAGTATGAAGGGTTGCTTGCCGGTCTCAGGATCACGGCGGACCTTGGAGTTAAGAAGCTCATCGTCAGAGGTGATTCACAGCTTGTCATCAAGCAAGTGAACAAAGATTATCAGAGCCCGTTGATAGAAGCATACGTAGATGAAGTGAGGAAATTGGAGGAGCGCTTTGATAGTCTGCAAATAGAGCATGTTCCTCGAGCAGAGAACAACATTGCTGACGACCTGTCAAAACGTGCTGCCCTCAAGTTACCTGTGGAACCAGGTACTTTTGTGCTCCGATTGACTCAGCCATCCATAACACCATCAGCGAGGCAAGATAAACGAAGGAGGTTGGATTCTGGCCAGTACTTTCCCGTAGAGCTCTCAGAAGCCGCCGGCAAGGAAGTTGCCGGGAACAACGCCAAGCTTGTCGGGGAACAACAGGCTCCGACAGGGCCTCGAGCCCTTGCCGTAGAGACAAACGCTCCCGTGACAGAAGATTATGCCTTTAGTCCTTGCTGTCGAGCCTCAGGCTCCAGCATGGGCACAACACATCATCCAGTTCCTCCAAAGAGGGGAACTCCCTGAAGAACAGGAAGAAGCGGAGAAAGTAGCCCGTCGGTCTAGTATGTACCAATTCGTGGACAATGTCCTGTACAGAAAGAGACCAAACGGCATGAATTGAAGTGCATTCCTCGGGAAGATGGACTGGAGCTGTTGGCAGAGATACATGGAGGCATATGTGGCTACCACATAGGCTCAAGGGCTGTTGTCGGTAAGGCATTCTGGCAAGGTTTCTTTTGGCCCACAGCCCTCTAGGATGCAACTGCACTAGTAACCATGTGTGAAGCGTGCCAGTTCCATTCAAAGAAATTGCATCAGCTAGCTCAGGCTCTTCAGACAATCCCTCTTTCCTGGGCATTTTCGGTCTGGGGGCTCGACATATTGGGCCCTTTTCCCCGTGCTACTAGGGGCTTTGAGTACTTGTATGTCGCAATCGACAAGTTCACAAAGTGGCCAGAAGTGGAAGCAGTGAGAAAGGTGACAGCACAATCAGCCGTCAAGTTCTTCAAAGGACTAGTTTGCCGTTTTGGTGTGCCAAACAGGATCATCACCGACAACGGCACATAGTTTACGAGCCACACCTTCATGCAGTACATCCAAGACCTTTGCAGCAAAATCTGTTTTGCTTTTGTTGCTCATCCGAGGAGCAACGGCCAAGCGGAAAGGGCAAATGCTGAAGTGTTGCGTGGTCTCAAGACAAGGACTTTTGACAAGATGAAAAAGTGCGGAAGACGCTGGATTGATGAGCTGCCAGCGGTTCTTTGGTCAATCAGAACGACACCAAATCGAGCCACTGGCCAGACACCCTTCTCCCTAGTATACGAGGCGGAAGCAGTTCTCCCCACGGAACTCATATACGGGTCACCTCGAGTGCTTGCTTATGATGAGCTTGAGCAAGAGCAGATGCAGCAAGATGACACTACACTCCTTGAGGAAGATCGTCTTCAGGCTGCTGTGCGAGCTGCACGCTACCAGCAAGCCTTGCGCCGCTACCATAGCCGCAAGATTCATGCCCGAAGTCTTGAGGAAGGCGACCTTGTTCTTCGGCGCGTTCAGTCGGCCAAGAATTCCAACAAGTTGACGCCGAAGTGGGAAGGCCCTTATCGGGTAGTACGAGTCACCAGGCCTGGCGCAATCCGCCTGGAGACCGAGGATGGCATTCCAATGAGAAATTCTAGGAATATCGAACATCTTCGTAAGTTCTACCCATAAGGCGTGGTTGCCGGGTCCCCCGGCAACCACCTTTTGTACGAGTCTTGCCGGCAAGGCATGTGATACTTTGTAGAAAGCCAGGCGCAGACCCTGTGCATAGTTGAATAAGCTTAAGTGTTTTACAATTCCTATCGATTTTCATGTTAATCTATATGCATGCTTGTCTGAGATATTGTATTACACATGCTTCCGGTAAGCATTAACAAACCGCCAAAGTTCCATATCCTTGTTTTCTCTTCTTTCTTTTTCTCAAAGGATAGAAGGTTCCCTCGCGTGCAAGTTTGCCTGGGGGAGTGATGCTATGGATACCGACAGGCGACGTTCAAGGTTGACATCTTGCAGGAAGGAGTTGAGCAACAAAAAGCTAAGTTGCAGAACTTTAAGTGAATTTCTTTTTTACTTAAAGGTTATTTTCCTTGAATTATTTTGGCTTTTGTATGGAAAACTGCACGCGAAGGAACCTTGTCATGATCGGTTGCGCCCTCACTCTGTTTCGAGTCCGCTCAACAGCTTAGGTGGCTACACTGAAAACATCAAGGTATCTTGCCGGCGGCGACACCTCCAGCAAGCTACTAAGGATCCATTCCTCAAAGCGCTCGCGGCAAGGGTGCGCACACCGACAAGTTTTCCAATAAGCATAGGGCATGCACCATACAGAAAGAAATCCGACAAGAGAAATAGCGTGCATTCATCCAAAACATAGCAAGTTATATTACATTGATAGTTTCCGTGGTTCAAACTTAAGATGAAATTGTTTTTTTAGGGGTTAAACAGTAGGAAAGGCTCCTACTGCATATATATTACCAACCTATATCGAACTCAGAGTACAGGTGTTATGTTACATATGCACAAAGTGGAGTGGGTTTGGAGGGTAAAAAGTACAACAAATAGCAGTAGCAACTATGACAGTGAGTTAACTATGCAAGCAACCAACTGCTTCTTGTGGGTGGGGACCCTGTGGCTGATGTCAGCAAAGTCTTTTTTGAATCTGGCCTACCAGGATGAAATCGAGGGGGCCACTTGGAGAAAGTAGTTATTGTTCCTCTCTTTCCACATGCTCCAGGTTGCTACCAAGAAAACATCCATGATCATTTTTCTTCCATGCAGAGTCTTGAGGTGTGCTATGAGTTCTAGTCTGCTTCCTTGTGATGGCCAGATTATATTGATCTTTTTCCAACATACACTGCTGAATGAGCAATGAAAAAACAAGTGTTCAACGGTTTCTTCAACATGGTGTCCACATAATAGACAATCAAAGTTGTTGCCAATGTTGTAGTGCCTTCTCTTGAGCATGTTTCTCGTGTTAAGACGGTCTGAAAGTAGGAACCAGCCAAAGACTTTGAGTTTTGGGATGCTTTTAGCTTTCCAGAGCCACTGGTATGCATCATGAGCAATCATCTCCCTGAAGAAGAAGGTGTAGTACGCCGTGGTTTTGAATTCAGCAGACCCCCATGTACATGTCCAGGCATCATTAGTGTTGGTCATCGTTGCAGCACTTACATCCTGTTGGAGAGCTCTCAATTCGTCATACGCTTGGATAGAAAGGGGCAAATGGAAAGCTTGGTCAAGGTGGTGATTGAGAGGAATTGGCGCATCGAAGCATCCTCATTGTTTGTAAAAGAGAAAGCACGCTGATGGGTTTCAGAGAGTATGGAGTTGTTCCAGCCATCCTTCCAAAATAGGACAGTGTCGCCCGACCCAATCTTCACCTTAGTGACCCCTCTGTAGACAGGCATGAGTTTAATGAGTTGGCGCCACCAGAATGAGCCGCAAGGTGTAGCTACATGGGGGACAGTGGTAGCATAGTACGTGTCCCAAATCAGATGTACCCAGGGTGTGTCAAATTTATTGTAAAACTTGTGCAGCAGTTTAAGGAGCAAAGCATCATTTTGGACCTTAAGGTTGAGTAGTCCAAAACCACCATTTTTCTTTGGCTGGCACACCATGTCCCAAGCCGCAAGGGAGTTACTTTTTTCTCCATCATCAGTTTTGTTCACCCAGAGCCCGTGTCTTCTTATTTTGTCGAGCTGTTCAATGATTTTTGTCGGGAGTTTAAGAACCCCCATTGGGTATATTGCCAGTGAAGTGACCAACGAGTTCCTAAGCGCCAGTTTGCCTGCATACGACATCAACGACATAGCCGCTGTGATTCTACTCTCGGCCTTGCAAACCCATGGAGTCAGGTCAAGAACCATAGGTTTTGTGGTGCCCAAGGGCAAACAAAGGTAGGTGAACGGTAGATAGGCACATTCACATCCGAAAATGGCAGCAATATCTTTATACATGTCATCAGGTGTGTTTAGTGGAATAAGAGTGGACTTGTGGAAGTTGATGTGCAGACCAACCGAGTCAGCGTAGTCTGTGAGGATTTGTTTCATGCAGGTTGCTTGCACTCGACAGGCCGGCATGACAATGATTGTGTCGTCCGCGTATTGGATGACTGGGAATTGATTGTCTCGTGTCGAAGGTATTGGCAGCTGCAGAATGTTGTTGTGCATGGCATCATTAATGGCTGTCTGAAGTAAGTCTGCGGCGAGCACAAAGATTAATGGCGATAGCGGATCGCCTTGACGGACTCCACATTTACACCAGAAGTGTTTTCCTGGGACTCCATTAAGAAGTACAGAGGATCTGCCCGAAGAAGAGATGCACTTAAACCAATCAATCCATTTGTCATTAAATCCCATACTTCTCATGATCTGGATGATGGCCGAGTGTTCCACTGTGTCAAAGGCTTTGGCAAAGTCTAGTTTTAGCAAAACAATCTCTCGTTTGGATGCTTGGCATTGCTGGATGTACTCGAAGGCCCAGGCTAAACAATTAAGATGAAGCAAAGTGGCTAGTCCCTGCGCTAGCCTTCGACCCTCTTGACTTGGCTCACCTTGTCGACGATGGGCGCGACAAGATCTTTGAGTGCCTCGAGGTCGACATTCTCCGGCAGGCTGTTGAGAACATTGGTGAGGTTGATGCCAGGGTTCTTGTGCACCACTTTGACGAGCACCTTGAGGAGGACGGCCCGGCAGATTTTGCGGGATTCGTTGGCCAGATGGGTTGCTTATTCAGAATGGAGCATCTTCAGGGCATCAACGACGCCCTCGAAGAACATGGTCAGCTTGGTGCTCGACGACACTCTGTCGTCAGAAGAGTAGTTGAAGTTCTGCAGGCCCATGGTGGACAGTTCTGCTGCAAGCCTTTCCGCAACATCAACAAGGCGCTCGGTCCAGATCTTCACATCTTTCTCAAAGTCATTATAAGAGGCGGCGGCGCTCTTGAGCAGGTCCTTCTCATTCCGGAGGTCTTTGATCAAAGGCTTCTCTCGAGCCTTGCCATCCTCCAGGGACTTCTCCAGCGTGGTCAGCTTCAGTTTCAGATCAGCTATGGATTCATTGGCTGAGGTGAGCTTTTTGGTCTTGTAGGATATGGTAGTTTGCATCTCCGCCAAGCTGTAGAGAGTCTTCTCTCTGTCGGCTTTGAGCGACAAGAGCTCCTTGCCATGATCCTTGAGATCCGCCTCCAGCCTCTTTACTCTGTCGCCCAGCTCGTTCTTGGCGGCCTCTGCAGCTTCAGCGGCATCGATGGCCTCCTTCAACTTGCCGGCGTGATCTATGGCCAGAGCTTCGAGTGCTTCCTTGTGTTTCTGCTCCAGCTCCTGGGTTCGCTGCGCGACGAGCTTTTCGATCTCCTCGTCCTTGCTGCGGAGCTTGGCGGCAAGTGCCTCCTCGTGAGCAGCAAGGTCCTGTTCATGAGCATCAAGCCCGACGCGGCGTTCTGTTAAGCGAGCTTCCTCCGCAGCGGCCCGCTGCACGGCCTCTTCCTGTGCCTTCTTAGTGTCAGACAGCTTTAAGAGGAACTCGCTCCAACTTTGACTCAGTTGTTCCCGGCCAGCCATCAGCTCCTGGAAAGCCTCAGTGTACCAGACTTGTGTTTGCTCGACGCGCTTCTGGAAATCTGCCTCTGCTGCTTCAACAACTGCTGCCCTGGAGTCCAACTTCTCCTTTCAGGTGCGGTGGAGCGCCTGCAGCTTCTGTAAGTTGCTGCTCATGGCTTGGAGGAGCTGTTCTTCCTTGGACTCGCTACTGCTGGCACGTGGCTCGTCAACGATCTTGAGCCCAGCAGCGGCGATGACGTCTTCATCGAAAATTTCTCCTTCGGTTGGAACCCCAGTGCTTGCCGTTCCTGGTATGTTGACGAATCGGTTGTCGCCAACCTTAAGATATCTGCTTGACGGGGGGACCTCGGATGTTGACGGTTGATCTTCGACAACCACCTCACCGGCAACTGGAGGCTCCATGACCGGTGTAGCGCCATGTGCTCCTACAGCAGGAATGCCGTCAGTATGGTCACCAAACTCTTTGCCGGCCCTCTCAGCAGACCCCTTGGCGGTTTCCTCCTGTGCAACCTTGGCGGCCTCGTCAGCAGCAATCTTGTCGGCCTCGGCGGTAGCATCCTTGGCGGTCTCCTCGATGATGATATCAACATCCATTTGTTCCATCGAAGGAAGATCTGAAGACCGGGGGAAGAAACAAGATGAGACCAAGGTTGAAAGTTCAAGAAGACAAAAATAAAGAAAGAATGACAAGTACTCAGAGGCAAGTGGTTTACCTGTGTCAACCTGTTGAGAGGTGGTTTCTCCTTTCCCGGTAACATTGGTTGCCGAGTAGGACTGCCAGTGCCCGTGCTTGCCGGCTCCTCTTCAATACGAATGGGCTCGCCAGTGGAAGTTCTTGCCGGAGATTTATCTCTGGGCGGTGTAGTTGACAGAGGCGGCACATCGGGGATGGCCTCCAATGGCTCTCCCTATTGCCGTTCTTCTCCTGCAAGCCCGGTGATGTCAGTAGCAAAGATAAACACCTCAACGCCCACCAGCGGAAAATGAGTAGTGGACTCACGCTGGGGGCTGAGTTGGGGACTGCGTTGAGGGCTGAGGTCCGGGCTGATGACGATGGGCTCTGGTGCGACTACGGTGCTTGCCGGGGGCTCGTCATCCATTGAAGTCTTTGCCCTCTTCGCCATCCTTTGCGGAGACAGGCCAAAGCAAGTAAGATGAGTTAAGCAAAATTAGAAACTCAGAAGTTAAGAGATGTGACAGGACCCTTACTCTTCTCTTTTCGGGCTAAAAGCGAAGATGTCGAAGTCGGCCTCCGTTACAGTACCTGTGTGAGGGGTGGAGGAGGGGTCCTGGGTCACTTCGCTGCGGCAGAAGCGGTAGGTTGATGTGATCCTGCTGCTCCAGTTGTTGGTGCTATCGTATGAGACGACCCCGCCACTCACGTTGTTGCCGCGGCCGTGCGTCTCATACGTCGTGTGGGTTGCTGTTGAGCTTCTTGACGCTGCGCAGCCTCGCCGGCCGCCCTCTTGCCGGGAACCTCACCGCTTGAGGAAGGCTGACATGTTGGGGCGCCAGAGGCGGCTTTCCGCAGCACGCGCTTCTTCTCTGGAGCTAGGGGCACCTCGTGCAGCTGCTCCTCGGTTGTGTCTTTGATAGAAGGGCTCCCGGCAGCTGTGCCGCTCTGCTCCCTGGTAGTCTCACCCTGCCCGGCAAGATTTTCCTCTGACATTACTTCTTCTTTGCTGGCTTCCTCTTCCATGAAGCCAGCGCTACCGGCCTCCGTGGCAAGATTCGCCTCTTCCGCCCTGCTGGCGATATACGCCACTTCTTCGTCAATAGTCGGGCGGATGAGATTTGTCTCTTCCCGGATGGCTCTCTCCGACAAATTGTCAAAGAACCCCTGTGCTTGCTCTGCGGATGGCTCGACCCAAGTTCCGTCAAGGCCGTGAGCATTACACGCCGGCATCATGGCGATGATTGAGGTCAGAGCGGAGTTGTTGCATAGAGGAATTACGCTCGCCGGCAACTTATATTTCCCGTTGGGCCTGAACAGTTTGTGGCAGAGAGCTGTGTGCTGCATGATCGTCAAGTTGTTGTTCAAACCAGGATGCAGCCTCATGATATCTATTGCATTCCGAAACTCCCAGGCTGGTCTCCCTTTGTTATGCAGAGGGGCGATGCGGCTGCGAACGAAATCAGTGCCAACCATTTCTATTGTGAGCCCGGCAGCCCTGAGACGTGGATCCTGGTAATTGCGATTGTGAGCTTCTCGTCCTAAGGATTGAGAGCACTCCAGCTGTTGCCGCGGGCCACTTTCATTTGTCGGGGCAGACAGAAAGGTTGGGGGTCTTTTTCCTTAATCCAGCACCATTCACCCCGCCATTCTTCCCACTTCGTACGGTAAAGCCCTTCTGGGTATATCTCTTTATTCCATGCTCTTGGAATCTAGGCGATAGAACCGGAAAGGGCGTCTCCTTTTTTTATACGGGGAATGAAATAGTGGCGAAAAAGGGCTGTGTTGGGGATTACTCCAGCGAAATATTCACAGAGATGGGCGAAGACTGACATGCATGTTAGGCGTGAAATCCAAGAGACGGAAGCCGTAAGTGTACATGATGTCGTTGAAGAAATGAGAAAACGGAGGGCGGAGCCCGCAATAAAAGTATGCACACAAAGAAAGGGAATTTATCAGGGCCACCCTCGGAGGAAGCTTGATTCAAGCGAGTAGCAGGGTGAGCCTTTGTCTCCCTCCCCCACATGTACAGATACCGGTCCTTCGGGGTGCTCGCGTCGAGCGTCGGGGCGAAGACGACGTGCTCCTTCCGCATCTTCACCAGCTCGCTCTCCTCCGCCTACGGACCCGAATCGACGGCTTTCACCTCTTTGCCCTTACTCGCTTTGGGTGGCATGGCGACTGAGGAAGCAGGGGCCGAGGGCGATGAGAGAGTGGAGGTGTCTAATGGATGGGAGGGGCTCTGCTTTGAGTTCGAGGAAGAAGGCGACGGCGGTTTCTAGATTGGAGAGGATGGGAGGTAAATGAAAGGCACCTCTGCGGATTCCTTTTTATGGGGAAGGCGCGGGGCTGCCTCCTTTCTAATCAATGTAAATACACTTTCGCGAGCGTGCTGCTACAGCGGTCGTTCCGCGCACATATCCCGCGTCGTGCATTCAATATACGCCATGGGGAAGCATGGTAAACGAGGTAATTGCAACAGCTAACTCCTGCCACGCATGCCCATGCACTGTTTGGGCCTAGCCCAACAACGCCTCGCACCCGTGTATGGCCTAGGCCCGGGGGCTCCTGTCGGTGTACTAAAACTTGGGTCCTTTAGTACCCCATACTTGTGCATGGACAGTTGTAGCCATACCAGCGGCAAGGCCTGCCGAGGGACAGCTGGAAGCAGATGCAAGACCATCAAGAAGGCATTCAAACCAGTGACCAGAAGACAGAAGCCCAAAGGCCGGATCCCCGGCAAGATGCTTGCCGGGATGGCTTGCGAAGACCAGGCAAGACTCCGCCACCCTGCTACTACTCCAGCGCAACGGCCAGCCTGTCATTTGGGTTTTGTCCTCCTGGATGCGTGTCATGGCATTAGTGGTGGACGAACTTAAGTGGTGCTGATGGGACGGGCCCTTTTTCCATCCCCAAGAAAGTAAGGGACACCTAAACGGAGCATTTAATGCGTTTGTCCTAAGTCGTTAGTGATAAGCATGTAAACACTGTAGCAACTTTACACCTCTTGTATGTACTGTACGCCACTGTTGGTGACCCCTTGGACGTATAAAAGGAGGCCCAAGGCATAGCTACAGGAAGGAGGACTCTCTCGCCCATTGTGCATGCGTAGTTGCTGCTCGAACATACTGTTCACCACAAGCGCTCCTGGAGCTTGGGCTTAAACACCCACAATAAACCGAAGCAGGAGTAGGGTATTACGCTTCTCAGCGGCCCGAACCTGGGTAAAAATCCCCTCGCGTTGATCATTGGATCTGCTCTTTTTGCATACCTCTCTCCCTGTCGAACCGTAAAAGGGATCCACGCGATCCCATAGATGTCGTACGCCGACACAGGATCCAGATGCAACGCGTTGATCTGGTAATGCGAGAGCACGGCGTTGAAGAAATCGGAGAAAGGAGGCAGCAGGATGGCGAGGAGGGCATGGAGATGAAGGGGGATCTCGGTGACATCCATGTCAACAAGGCCCGGGAGGCAGGCCAGATCTTCGTTGCCTTCCACTCGTTGGAATCAGTGGCAATGGCGTGTCAAACCTTGTCCAGCCCCTCCTGGTTGATCATCGTGGACCAGTCCAGCGCTGGTTCCGGCCCCGGCGAGGGCTCCGCGGCCACATGGGACTTCCCCTTCTTCTTCCTAGGAGCCATGGCGGCGGGGTGAATCAGAGCTGGCGCGGGGTTAGCGAGGAAGATGCAAGTTCACAAGGAGGAGGAGGGACAGAAAGCGGGAGCGCAGCAAGGCAATGGTGGCTGGGCTGCGTATGCCAGGCAGTTGTCAAGTTGTGCAGTTGCCGAGGAAGCGTGGGGAAGTGGAGATGCCCACGTCCCATCAAGCGCCACGCGTTAGCCTGGCCTGCAGGCGATTGGGGCCCGCGACGCTTTGCCCTTGCCCTTTGGCTTCACCTCAAAGCCAAGTCTGAGCGCTCCTTGGGCCCGGGGGCTACTGTCGGTGTTCTGGGAACCAGGGTACCCAGACTTGCCTGCCTGCGGCCCATGGTGTGGCTCCACCGACGGCCTGGTATAGCCCATCTACGACACTGACAAGACAAGACCCTCGCGAGGGGCCTAGCCTCTCTAGGCAGACGGCGCCAAGACCTCCTGAGGGAGCGGCCACCCCTGGGCTGCTCTTGAGCAACAGAGTTTCCTATGCAGGTGCCCAACCTCATGAGGTTGTGGTGATGTAAGCCATGACGACCAAGGCCAGGCGGGCGCCAGCGGGCGCAGAGGAGCATGTTTCCTCTTTGGTGCTAAGGAGGCAAGCGCGGGCGCGGGGTCCCGAGGAATCAGCCAAAGGTTTCCATTCCCGTGCAACGAGACCAAGACTGCCAGGACGGCAGGACGGATGTCATCGCCGAGCCCACCGCAGCATCACGACTAGAAGCTTTGCAGGCGAAGACCACCTTTCGTCAGGATAAGATGTACTACTTGTCCCCTTTAAAATTGGCCGTTGTGGAATCCCTTCCAGCCTACATTTTTGGGGAAGAGGACCGAGGCCACTATAAGTATCAGCTAGCCACCACAGTAGGGGGGATCGGATCCCGGGCTGATCCGAACAGAGAGATCCTTTCCGCCCACACCAGAGCAAGCCCCGCGAGCTTGTTCATCCTCTGTACTAGTTCATCCTCAGCCCCTCGTGAGGCCAGTCCACCACAAAGCAGGAGTAGGGTCTTACACCGCAAGGTGGCCCGAACCTGGGTAAACTGCCATGTTCATCTTCTTCCTTGTTCATCGAGCTAGGCTGTAGGGCGACGGGTTGGTTGGCTGGAGAGGTTGAGTTCTTCGACCACACCCAGAGTTTGAACTTTTCTTGGGTCTGCGGAGCCCTGAATCCGACAAGCGGCTTGTGTGAAGATGGCTCAGATAGCCAGAATACAGCTCACCAGCGTTTAGCTTTGAATAGCTCTCAAGATCAAGCTTGGGCTTATTCTTGTCTGACAAATGTGCTTCATCCTTGGCGGAATGTTTGGTCAACACTGTGGAGACACCAGGCGGCTGATAGGCTGATCCGGTGATGATCACCTCTTCAATTTGGTCATGAGCAGAAGTCTTGTCAGAATGTTTGACAGGAGAAAGCGGCTTAGGGCTTGGCAGGTCTTGATTGGTCGCCGGGTCGTCATTGATGTCCGCAGCCGAGTCAAGATTGGCAGGATCAACTTGAGGAGGCGGATCATCTTGCTGACTCTTAGGATCTTCAAATTCTTGGGTTTGGGATTCACTAGCCTTCGGTGCCTATTTCTCTTGTTCAGAAGCTTCAAGTGACTTGGAAGGGCCAGGTTTTTGCTTTTTGCCCGTCTTTGCCTTAGCCCTATAATGAAAATTATCCAGTCTGATAAGTATGAAAGGGTAAGGTAATTTATTCAACAAGTAATAATACTTATGCCGAGTTAACCATGAATGTGGGAAGCTGTGTCCCGTTTGAGTCGCCAGATGAGTGAGAAGTATCCTGATATGCCGAGTCAGAAGAATTAAGAGGCTACCGTATAAGGCCGGCTCATGAAAGAGAGGAAGTAGGGCTATGAGGCACCTCATGACGACGTTTGCGAGGCGGCGGTGTGTTGGGTAAGCCGGTCATCAGCTCCTCTTGGCCGCTGTTTCAAGTGTACCGTCTGGACTCGTGCTGCTGTTTCTTCAAAAGAAAGTTGGGATCTAAGTGAGCAAGAGGATGGGAAAACCGTACTTTCCTGACGACCCACCGCCTTTTCTCTCTTCGCAAGGTTTCTTAGTCGGAGGAGATAAGGATTACCTCAGCACCATCAGCTTGGCTCGTCTCTGTTTCCTCCTGAGGTGAATCAGCATCAATAAGGTGCATAAAAAAAATACCAAGTGAATCAAGTTCTACCTCTAAGTCGTCTATATCAAGCTGCTCTTGCGCCGTGGGCTTCTGAGGACAACCCGGGCCGCGACCGGTTGTCTTGACCCTTTTTGCTGTAGCACTGGTGGTTTGTATCTTGTTTTTCCAAAAGGAAGAGTCGACCTGGGTATACATGAACAATAAGATCGAAACCAGGTAGATTGACAAATAAGTAGTATATGTGTAAGGGTACTTACAGCTGGCTGTGGGTTAAGAGTATAATAAGGGGCTAGACCCGTCTTGCTGCAATTTGCCAATGACTCGCCAAGGAGCGATTTGATAGTATCATTGATCTCCTTCTCAGTTAACTCAGTGGGATTGTATCATAGTGGATCTTGGGTATTTCCAGTATATTCGCACATTAAGCCGGGGCGGCAGCTTAAAGGCAGAATTCTCCACGAAACCCAGCAGCGAACAAGATCGATTCCGGTTAAGCTGTTTGCAATGAAAGCCCAGATCTTTGAAAGAGTGGAAAAATAAAGACCACACTCCGCGGCAGTCATCCGGACTGGTAGTGGGCCGCTGGTAGGGAGACGATATGGACGATAACCCGGCAGGGGGTTTTCTACTTCTGGAGAGGTGTCTTTGCAATAGAACCAGGTAAAATTCTAGTCCTTAGGATGACTCGGCAGGGTGGCTGATGGGAAGGTCACATCTCTCCGCCTTTGAATTGAAAAACCTCCGAGTTCAAGAATAAGCCCGTCGGACATCTCAGTTTGGCGGTTGATGTAATAATAGTCTCTGAACAGATCTATAGAAAGCTCTTCACCGAGGTATGCTTCGCAGAACACTTGGAAATTGCATATGTTTGAGATAGAATTGGGGCCAATATCTTGAGGATGAAGGTTGTAAAAGTGCAGCACGTCTCAAAAGAATTTTGAGCCGGGCGGAGAAAAGCCGCGAAGTAGATGATCTGTAAAAACCATGACCTCACCCTCTTGAGGTTCAGGAGGACATTCAGAACCTGGAACCCGCCAATGGATGACTTCCTTGGCGGCTAGAACGCCCACGGATACGTATTCATTGAGGGTATCTTCGATGACTTTGGAGGGAATCCAATCGCAAGTTGTGGGTGCCTTCGTCATGATGAGCCGAAAGTAATGAAGCTATGAACAAGAAATAAGTACGATCAATTAAATATTGCAGTACAAAGATGTTCGTAAGTTTTAAGCTGGCCAGAGGCTGGTGGGTCACAAGAGCATTGTGTAAGCCACCGTATACGGCACGGCGAGTCAGCAGTCTATAAAGATGGAAGTGATAAAATTCTGCTAAGTGGTGCATAAACAGTTTTCACAGATTGCAGCTAAATTTATGGATGTACGACAGTTCAGAAAAGAAAAATTATTCCTAAACCTAAAAGGGAATGGCGGAAGAACTAGCAAGTTGAAGCATCAGATTATCAGAAATTTGGAGTTTTCGAAGGACTAAAACTACGGCCGTATTACTTCTACTGAGTTATTGGGCGTGACTAAGCGTTCTAAACAGCAATGGATGAGCTAGGTTAGGGACTATGAAGAACTCTGATGAACCCTATGAAGATCTAATGTGAATCTAGGTCAAGGAAGAAACGTTACCGGAATGCTTGGCCAAAGAGCGGAAACGCACCACCATTATCTGATCCGATCAGGTTGATGTAGCGGTCTGTGTTGTTGCTGGCAAAGGACAATGGTGGCTGAGCTCTGGTCGCAATGGCAGCGTGAGGAAGAAGACGAAGCAGAGGGGAATGGGGGTAAAAGGTGAAAAGTCAGGCCCCCGTCTCTATTTATAAGGGAAAGTGGAAACAGTAAATGGGCAGCACGGGAATCAAGGAGGCATCATGATTATCTTAACAGCGAAAGCACCTCGATTCTCGGAATGGTTAATTAATACAAAGATCCATTATGACATCATAAGATTTTTTCTAAAATTAATGACGTGACGTCATCTCTTCGTCATGGCAGGTTTTATAAGTTTATCAGGTTAAGAGTTGAAAAGGTTCAACGGATTCGTCAATTGAAGAATGAAGATTGACATGAACATGTTCAAATCAATCTGGGCCTAATGTTGGGGATATAACCCCGTGGTATGACCCGCCCAGGAGGGGCCGGGTCATATTATTGGCGACTTATAATTGAAGGCCCAGTAAGGCCTAAGAAGACAAGATGAGAAGACCGAAGGTGGCTTACAAGCAGTCCTGTTGAAGGCCCATGACCCGGAGGCGATTCAAGACCCGGAGGTGTGAGCCGCCCGATGGTAGCTTGCCTAACAAGGCAAGGTGACTTAGAGACAGGGTTGGTTACGTTGTGTGATCTGACCCGGACTCCTGTAAGCCGCCAGGCCTTGACCTATGTATATAAAGGCGAGACCCGCGGCGGGTTAACTCAAGAAACAATTGATCGAGAGCTAGGTCAAGCGTATTCGCTCCCTTGTAATCAAAACTTAAGTAATACAACTAGAAGCAGGACGTAGGCTTTTACCTCGTTGTGAGGGGCCGAACCTGGGTAAATGCTTTGTGTCCTTTGTCCTGTTCAACCCGTTCGAGCTAACCTACGTTGCGATTGCTCCACACCTAAGTCCTTTCACAAGGGCATCTACCGTGACAAAACCACGACACCAACAACTTCTTCTTCTTCTTTAGAATTGTGGCCTTTGATAGGACTGAGGGTTTTGGTCAGAATGCGGTATACTGTCCTGGGCACATACATCAAATCCTTCATTTGGAAAGAGGTTCTTGGAGCTTGGTCTGGACGCAAAGGCTTCATCAACACTTGCATGAGATGATTTGGAAGTTCAGGTTCCTCATAAACAAGGCTTGCACCTTCTGCTAGAGGGCTGACTGGGATGGCATGAAGCAATTCATTTGCTGGAACTTTGTAGTGAGTGTTATCAGTCATCCAGTCCAGAACCCATGAGTTGACATCTGAGACATTTCCAGTGAGGTGCAGAGTTGCATATAACTAAAGAATTAGCTCTTCATTCCAATCACATACGTCAGCATAGAAATTGAGGTGTCCAGCTTCGTGAAGAACATTCAAAACTGGTTGAAAGCATGGAATGGACTCCATATCCACATGAGGAATTTGACGGTGTTGGAAGACTTTTGTCCTTGCCAAAAAGAACAGAGGCATAGAAATTCATCTGACTTGCAGTCCAGAACCTCTTGCACCTTAGTCTTGCTGAATCATAAGGATTTTCATCAGTGAAGAAATGATGCTCAGCGAAGAAATCAGCATTATTGAATTTTGGCCTCCTTGTGCCAAACTAAGGATTTTGAGGCTTGGGCTGAAGATTTGCAATAGTAGGCCTCACAACCTCTTGAATCACAACTTCTGGTGTAGCAGACTGAGGAATTGAAGTGGCAGTTTTATCAGCAGTCTGTGTATCCATTTCTTCAGCTGTTGCAGCTGGAATTTCTTCAGGAATGGACTGGAGAGATGTTGGACGACCTTCATATCCGGTTAGTATTTCTTCAGTCTGCACTGGGGATTGAGAAATTTGATGGAGAGGTGTGGCAATTGTAGAATTTGGGTGAAGAGTTTCCCAATATTCAACATTTAGGACTGGAATGGTTGAACCAATGTCCACATCCTCATCAATTTCTTCTATGCCATCCTCTTCAGCTGTGAACTGAGGCTGGGGTGATGATACCAATGGTGTTGAAGCATTTGCTTCCACCTCAATTTCTTCGTCAATCTGCTCTGAGGAAGCAGCAGAGTGATTTTCTTCATCATTGTCATCATCGGGAACGACATATTCTTCACCAAAAGGAACTATTTCCTTTGTTGGCACAATAGAAATGAGAACAACCTCAATTGGTTCACTGAAAGAGCACGTCAAAGTCCTCACTTTCTTGGGAGATGAGGATTCTGCAGAAGTTGATGCTTTCCGTTTCCTTGCGGCTTCCTTCTCTACAGCTTTAGTTTTCTTAACTTCTGATGCAGAAGGAAGTGTTGTTTTCTTCACCTTTGAAGATTTTGCAGGTGGAGTAGAGGATGAAGTTGGTGCAGTTTCTTCAGGAACGATTGATGCAGTCGCCTTGGTATTCTCAGTTTCTTCAGGCTCAGTAGTTTCTTCAGCTAGCCTTGGTTGTTTTCAGGCGCAACATTGGTGGTTGCCCTGTCAGTTTCTTCAGAACCAGGAATTTCCTTAGCTGTCCTGGTAGCTTCTTCAGTAGCCTGAATTTCTTCAGCTACGCTTGCATTTTCTTCAGCAGGCTGAATAGAATCTTCAGCCTGAGAAATTTGTTGTTGCGATGGAGCTGCAACACTTGACTTGAGGTTCTTGGCGATGTTGACAAATCTGACCTTGGCTCCTAGCCAATCATCATGGTATCGGTCAAATTCATCATTGAGGACTTTGATTTCCTTCTGAACTCCGACAAGTTCTTCAGGAGACAAAGTGAGAACATTGTTCCTTAGAAAATGCTCTTTCTTGTACTGGTCCTTCTTGACTCACCTAGCCTTCTCAAACTTCCATTTTTCTTCGCCAATGAAGGCGGTCAGCATGTGACTTTGACCAGGAGTCAGATTTAGGTCAGGTAGTGGAGTGTTTGTATCCTTGTGCCAAATGTTTATGAAGTCAAGGATCTTCTTCAGATCCAGCATAAGAGGAACAGAGATGCCTTTGGCTCTTGCAACCCTTTCTTGTCTATCTCTGATGATTTCAGCAAGTTCATCATCATCAGCTTCATCATCATCAGATGGAACCTGGAAAACCACTTGTTTCTTGTGAGGACTTGGCCTCTTTCCACGTCCAATTGTGGACTTGACCTTCAGTAGTGTTGGACCACTTGAGGATTGTGGTTGAGCTGAGGAAGTTGCAGATGCCCCTGAGGCAATTGAAAATCCAGTAGTCCACTGACATGTTGCAAGATGCACAGGTGTTGAGGATTATGAGGCAGCCATTGAGGATTTTGCAGCAATAGAAGGAGTTGGCGCTGCCCTTGAGGAAGTTGCATGAGGAATTTGAACTGAGGACTTTGCAGTTGAGGAACTTGTCCGTGAGCGCATTGAGCTTGAAGATTTTGTCTTCACAGCTGATTTCTTCAGAATGGCCTTCTTTGGTGCAGTTCTACTGGCAGAGGCCTCAGCAGCAGCAGCTTGAGAATCCTCATTGAATTTCCTCACTGCTTCTGCAACAAATTTCTGAAGCTTAGCTTGGCGCTTGGCCCATTCCTTTGGAAATTCCTCACCACGCTTGACACTGGTAGGATCAGCTCGTTGGCCAGCACCTCGAGGTGGTCTTGGACATGGAGGATTTACTGTGAATTTCTTCATGTACATGGGAGTGACATATCGATATTCCTTCCATTCCTTTGCCCATCTCCTCTCAATCCTCTGAATGCACAGTTTGCGCTGCGTCTTGGTTTCTTTCCCATGAGTTTCTTCATCTGGTGTGCAATATTCACCATAAATATCCTTAGGGATTTCAAATGTTGTATTTGTTTCAGGCCTCTTTCCTCCTTTCTGAGGTCTTTTCCCATCAGCCATTTTCCTCACTTGAGGATTTTGTACTTTGGAAGATTCTGGGGAGGTATGCAATTTTTCTTCAAGGAACGCTGCAAATGAGTTAAGTGGATGAGAACCTAGAGATTCATCAGCAGACATTTTGTACCTGTGAACACAGTATATGTGCGAATAACTCGAAGAGGTCATATGCGTTCTCAGAAATTTTTCAAAAAGTATCAAGTTGAGGAATTTGACCATAGATGTCTTGAGAAATTTCACTAAGCATTCTTGACTCAGGTTCCAGAGTTGTACAGATTTGAAAATCCACACAATTGAGGAATCCCAAGGAAAATCATAGCTTAGAGAAATAAATCAAGGAAATGAAGCATTGCGGTGTTTAAGGAGTAGATTGTTGAAGAATAAACACCTTTTGAGGATATTGTGAAAATCATAAGAATCAAAGTAAGGCAGTGAAGTCAGATTTTAATTACCCTTGATGAAGAACACGATGAAATGGGAGTAAGAATGGAGAAGTTTGTCAATCCAGATCTCCCACGCCCTAACTCGGTGGCGGGAGACAGCTACGGCTGCGGCAGAGTGAGGATTTTTGTGGCCGGTGCGAGTATGACAGCGGCGAGGTCGAGGCAGTGAAGCTCTTCATCACCGGTGATGATGGAGTTTAGCGGCGGCGCTAGGTCAGAGCTCGAGTGGAGAGAGACGAGGTCGAGCGGAGTAAATGAGGTCAGTGGAGGGGAAGGGGTATTTATAGCCGAGGTAAAAAACTGTTCGCCCGAAGATTTTGGACGAACATGCCCCTGGCCCTTGCTATCCCTATGACATGTGTCACCCACGTACTGAGAAGTGGAGATCGTGGGGGATCATGGGTGAGTAAAATATTTCATCGTGGGAAGTGGAACGGTTTGAGCGGCAACTGCCAAAAATTAGATATGATTTTTTTAATGTTTTGTTCGCAAATTCTTCAGCTGTCAAGGACACGGTGAAGACTTTGAATGGGTTTCAAATAGTACACACATGAAGAATTTGTGAATAGACTGGGTTGAGTTTAGCATAGAGGGGGAACGTGTCCGATCACATTCACTTAGAAGAAAAATCAACTTGAAGAATTAGCAATAAGTGAGTGTTGTTGAGGACATTGAAAGCTCAAATACATACATATATATATATATATATATATATATATATATATATATATATATATATATATATATAGTCAATGAAGAAATTGCAAACTTGAGGAATTTGAAAATTTGAAGAATTTGCAAAATGACGAAAAACTCAAATTTGAAGATTTTCAACTTTGGTTGGTGGCGTGACCTACCGTATAAGAATGATGATTTCAGACACCGCATACAATTGTCGTAGGGCTCTGAGAATCAAATTCTTCATTAATTTCTTCACACCTAGAGGGTTTGTCTTCATTGATTGAAGAAAAACGTTACTTCGTATGTTGCACATCAAAGTCATCAATTTTGCATAAGTATTAGGATGTGTGTCCTTTCAAAGAACATTCAAAGATTCTAAGATATTTAGCTCACACCGCAACTTGCAAAATCTCTTTTCATCCAAGGGCTTTGTGAAGACATCCGCAAGTTGTTCTTCAGTCTTCACATGGTCGATGAAGTTATCGCCCTTCAACACATGATCTCGAAGAAAATGATGACGAATCTGGATGTGCTTTGTCTTCGAGTGCTGAACTGTGTTGTGAGCAATCTTTATGGCACTCTTGTTGTCGCAGTAGAGAGGCACGTTCATCTCATTGATGCCATAATCCTTGAGGGTTTGCTTCATCCACAGCAATTGAGCACAGCAAGAACCAGCAGCAATATACTCAGCTTCAGCAGTAGACAGTGATACACAGTTCTGCTTCTTCGAGGACCAACATACTAAGGATTGTCCGAGGAAATGGCATGTGCCTGATGTTGACTTGCGATCCACATGATCACCAGCATAGTCAGAGTTAGAATGAACTCCATACAAAGTTATTTCCTTGGACGATTCCGACTCTTGTATGGAAAATCTGCACGTGAAGGAACCTTGTTGTAATCAGTTGCGCCCTTATTTTGTTTCGAGTCCGCTCAACGATTTAAGTGGCTGCACTGAGAACGCTAAGGAGTCTTGCCGGCCGCTGCGCCTCCAGCAGGCTGCTGAAGTCCCGCACCCAGCGCTCGCGGCAGGTTGCGCGCCGGCAGGTTTTTCAATAAGCGTAGGATGAACTCCATACATAAAGGAATCAGACAAGGAAAGTAGCAAGCATGAGCCTAAACATAGTCAAATTGTATTACATCCATGAGTTGCCGCAATTCTAACTTAAGACTTAATTGTCTTTTACATGGAATAATGACGGCAAGAAAAGGGAGAAGCACTCAATCCCTGCGCTGGCCTTCGATCCTTCTGATGGATTCCACCTTCTCAAGGATAGGCGCGATGCACTCTTCAAGCGCCTCAACATTTGCATCCTTTGGCAGATGGCTGAGCGCGTTGGAGAGGTCGATGCTGGTTTTGCTGTGCACCACCTTGATGAGCACCATGCGGAGGACGGCCCAGCAAAGCCGGCGAGTCTCGTTCGCCAGTTGGGTCGCCCGGCTAGACCGGAGCACCCTCAACGCGTTGATGATGCTTTCAAAGAACATCGTCAACCTGGCACTTGGAGATATTCTTTCCTCGGAAGAATACTTGAAGTTCGACAAGCCCATGGTTGACAGTTCTGCGGTAAGCTTCTCCGCGGTGGCGATGAGACGGCCAGTCCAGATCTCTACTCCCTTCTCGTACTCGTTTTGGGCTGCGGCGGCGCTCTTGAGCAGGTTCCTCTCTCCTTGGAGATCCTTGAGTAGAGCCTTCTCACGGGCCTTGCCGGCCTCGAGAGACTTCTGCAGCGTGGTCAGCTTCAGCTCCAGAACCGCAATATTATCAGCCGCAGAGGAGAGCTGCTTGGTCTTGTCGGACAGGGCAACTTGGATCTCCGCCAAGGGGTGGAGGGTTTTTTCCCTATCCCCCTTAAGCGTCGAGAGCTCCTTGCCATGCTCTTCGAGATCTGTCTCCAGCCTCTTCACTCTGTCCTTCAGCTCGTTCTTGGCGGCCTCTGTAGCTTCGGCAGCATCGACGGCCTCCTTGAGCTTGCCGGCGTGACTTGCAGTCAGAGCTTCGAGCGCCTCCTTATGTTTTCGCTCAAGCTCCTGGGTCCGCCGCGCGACAAGTTTTTCAATATCCTCATCCTTGCTGCGAAGCTTGGCGGCGAGCGCCTGCTCACGAGCAGTGAGATCTTCCTCATGAGCATCAAGAGCAACGCGGCACCCCATCAGGAGGGCATCTTCGGCAGCAATCCTTTGAACAGCTTCATCATGCGCCTTCTCCATATCTGATTGCTTCAGGAGGATCTCATTCCACTGCTGGCTCACTTGTTCCCGGCCGGCAACCAACTCTTGGAGGGCCTCGGTTTGCCAGATCTGCATTTGTGCGATGCGCCTTTGGAAATCTGCTTCGGCTGCCTCAACAACTGCCATTCTGGAGTCCGCTTTGTCTTTCCGGGCGCGATGGAGAGCCCGGAGTTTGCGGAAGTTCTCGCCCATGGCCTGAAGGAGCTGATCCTCTTCAGATTTGCCGCTGCTAGTGCTGGGATCATCGACAACTTCAAGCCCGGCAGCAGCGATGATTTCTTCGAAAACTTCTCCTTCGGCTGGTGCCCTAGCGCTTCTCGTCCCCGGCAAGTTGATGAACAGGTTCTCGCCAACCTTGAGGTACTTGCTGGATGAGGGGCCTTCAGATGTTGATGGCTGGTCTTCAGTGGCCGCCTCACCAGTGACAGGGGGCTCTGTGGCCGGTGCAGCGCCTGGCGCTCCTGTGGCAGGAATGCTATCAGTGCGGTCCTCAGCCTCCCTGTCGCCCCCTTCAGCAGGTTCTTCGGCGGTTTCCTCTTGTGCTGTCTTGGCGGCCTCCCCGTCAAGAGCACCACCAGCCTCGACGGTGTCATCTTTGGTGGCCTCGCTGGCAGCGATCCTGTCTGCTTCGGCGGCGGCATCCCTGGCGGTCTCCTCAATCACAACGTCGACGTCCATGTGTTCCATCACAGGGAACTCTGAAGGGCGAAGGAGGAAAATAGAATAAGATCGAGGTTGAGGTTTGAAGTGACCGAAGACAGAGAGATAAGAGAAAAAGAATAACAAGCACTCTGAGGCAATCGAGTACCTGCGTCAAGATGTCGGGAGGTGGTTTCACCCCTCCCGGCAACTCCGGTTGCCGGGGGCGTGTCGCCGAAGTCCGCGCTTGCCGGCTCCTCCTCAGTTACGACGGGCTCGTCGGCAGGATCTCTTGCTGGGGACGTGCTTGTGGGCGGAGCGGTCGATGAAGGAGGCACAACGGGGATGTCTTCTCCTTGTTGCCGTTCTTCTCCTGCGAACCCAAAGATATTAGTAGGCAAGAATGAAAACCTCGGCACCCGCCAGCGGAAAAAGGACAATGAACTTACGCTGGGGGCTGTGTTGGGGGCTACAATTGGGGCTGCGTTGAGGACTAGACTCCGGGCTCACAATGACGGTTTCTGGCACGCTAGTGGAGCCTGCCGGGGGCTCGTCGCCCGTAGAAGTCCTTGACCTCTTCGCCATCCTCTCCAGCAAGGTTTCTGTGTCACTACAGAGACAATACAAGCAAGTCAATAAGATTAATGCAAGATTGGAAGGTAAAAGCTGTGGCAAGGTACTTACTCTTCTTCCTCTCGCTTCGGACTAAAGCCGGAGATGTCGAAGTCGACCTCCGTTGTGGTGTCTGAGTGGGGAGGCGGAGGAGTCCTAGGACGCTTGGCTGTGGCAGGCGCCGGGGCAGCTTCCGGTGCGGTGGTACGAGACCCTCCTGCCGCCCCAGCAGTGGCCGCTGGTGTGGGTCTCGCGCACCGTGCAGGCTGTTGACGAGCCCCCTGCCGCGGTCCAGTCTTGCCGGCCACTTTCTTGCCGGGGGCTTCGCCGCTCGAAGAGGGCTGGCTTGCCGGGATGCCGGATGCAGCCTTCCGAAGAACACGCTTCATCTTCTTCTTCGGAGGTGGGGGCTCTTCTCGCGTCTCCTCTTCTTCGACCAAGTCCTCGCCGGACAAGCTTTCAGCGGCTACGCTGCTCTCCTCCCCGGCAACCTCACCCTCCCCGGCAGGCTTCACCTCCACTACCACCTCTGCGTCGCTAGCTTCCCACTCTGTGAAGCCGACGCTGCCGGCCTCTGTGGCAAGATTTGCCTCTTCCACCCTAGTAGCAATGTAAGCTACATCTTGGTCGGTGGTGGCTCGGATGAAATCTGACTCTTTCCGGACAGGCCTCTCCGTCAAGCTGTCGAAGAACTTCTGCGCTTCCTCCTCGCTTGGCTCGGCCCAGGTCGGGTCAAGGCCGTGGGCGTTGAACATCAGCAGGAAGGCAATGATTGACCCCAAGGCAGAGTTGTTGCACAAGGGGACAATCCTTGCCGGCAGCCGATGCTTGTCTTCGCGCTGGAATAACTTCTGACGGAGAGCGCCAAGCTGCATAGTGGTCAGATTGTTGTTCAGCCCAGGGCGCAACCTCATGATATCTGCCGCGTTCTTATATTCCCAGGCTGGCCTTCCCCTGTTCTGCAGAGGGGCGATGCAGCGGCGGAGAAAGTCGAAGCCGATCATTTCCATCATCAGCCCGACAGCCTTCAAGTGAAGGATCCTGGTGGTGGCGATTGTGAGCCTCTTGTCTTCCGCAGAGAGATCGCTCCAATCCTTGCCGCGGACCACCTTCTGTTGCCGGGGATGACAAAAAGGATGGGGATCTGCTTCCTGGATCCAGCACCATTCGGCCCGCCACTCGTCCCACTTTTTGCGGTAAACTCCATCTGGGTATATTTCTTTACTCCAAGCCCTTGGAATCCAGGCAATAGAACCAGAGAGAGCCTCTCCTTTTTGGATACGAGGGAAGAAATAATGGCAAAAAAGAGCAGAATTGGGGATCACACCAACGAAATTCTCACAGAGATGGGCAAAGATAGACATGCAAAGTACTGCATTCGGCGTGAAATCAAGAAGGCGGAAGCCGTATGTGTACATGATGTCATTGAAGAAATTGGAAAAGGGGGGACATAGCCCTCAATAGAAATATGCAGTGAAGAAAGGGTATCTATCCGATCCACCTTTGGAGCAAGCACCTGGGATTATGCGTGTGGCGGGGTGAGCTTGCGTTCCCTTCGCCCACATGCATTGGTATCGCCCCTTCAAAGCTTTAGCATCGAGCGTCGGAGGGAAGACGATGAGCCTCTTCCGCATCTTCGCCAGTTCGCTCTCCGGAACTTCGGCTTTCGCCTCCTTGCCCTTGCCTTTGCTGTCCTTGGGCAGCATGGCGACTGTGAGGACGGAAACTGGGGGCGGAGCGAGCACGGGAGTAGCGGGCGGAAGAGGAAAAGGTTTCGCTCTGAGCTCGAGAGGAGGAAGGCGATGGCGATGGCCAGATTGAGAAGAAGAGGGGGGTAAATAGGTTTGTGCCTCTGTGACTTCTCCTTTTATGGGGAAGGAGCGGGGCCGCCTTTTTTATTCCCCAATATGAATGCGCCTCTATAGGCGCGAGACGGTTGCAGCCTTTTTGGCACGCTTCCCACGTCACGCGCTCCGTGCGCGTAGTGGGGGGCACAGTAAAACGACATAATTACGAGCAGTTAATCCCCTGCCACGCGTGGCCGTGCACTGTTTGGGCCTAGCCCAACAACGCCTCGCACTCGTGTATGGCCTAGGCCCGGGGGCTCCTGTCAGTGTACTAAGTATTGGGCCACTAGTACCCCGTACTTGTGCACGGGCAGTTGTAGCCATCCTCGCGGCAAGGCTTGCCGAGAACAGCTCGAGGTCGATTCAAGCCATCAAGGAAATCATCAAGTCAGAGATCTGAGGAGTAGCAGATAAGCAAAGCTGGAATTCGAAGGCCAGTTTCCCCGGCAAGATCCTTGCCGGGATGGCCTTTGGCGCCCGGCAAGGCCTAGCGCCCGGCAAGGTTTGGTGCCCGGCAAGGATCGGTGCCTGGCGAGATTCTGCCACTGTGCCACCGGTTCGGCACAGTAACAATTCTGATATTCTGGGTCCTTCTCTAGATGCGTGGCAATGCGCCAGTGGAGGAGAGCTTAAGCGGTGCTGATGGGATGGCCCCTTTTTCCATCCCCAAGAAAGTGAGGACACCTAAACGGACACCTCACGGTGCATTAAATGCGCTTGTCCTAATCCGTCAGGGGTTAGGTATGATACCCTGTAGCTACTTTACACCTCAATGTATGTACATTTTGCCACTGTGGAGACCCCTTTGAGCATATAAAAGGAGGCCCAAAGCAACTGCTACAGGGAGGAGAACTTCAGGCCCATTCTGCATGCGTAGCTGCTCTTTGAACATACTGTTCACTGCGAGCGCTCCTGAAGGCTGGGCTCAAGAACATTAATAAGAACACAAAGGAGGAGTAGGGTTTTACGCTGATCAGCAGCCCGAACCTGGGTAAAAACTTCCCGCGTCGATCATTGGTTCTGCTCTTTGCGTATACCTCTCCCCCCGCAGAATCGTAAAGGGGTCTCTCGGGATCCCATAGGTGTCGTGCCCCGACACCGCTATAGTCGTGTGAAAAAGGTGGACATCAACATTTAATCTACTGATATATTTGCGATAGGTACGTTATCGCACACAGTTCAAGAATGTAAAATGTGTGTGGTGCCTCTACTAACGCCAACGTGTCCATTTTCATAACTGTGTTCGATAGGTATTCCTATCACACACGCACACTGGTTTGAAACGTTTGCCATATTACCATGAATCTCACACGCATATGAGAGGAAACCGTGTGTGCGTCCGTCGGGCATCGCAAACGTTTCACGTCAAAGAAGTGTATGTTCTCTATTTTTTATCGCACACGCTGTTTTCTTTCTAACCGTGTGCACATTATTTTAGTCGCTCCGGTATAATTTTATTTTTTCCCTGTAATTTATTATTCGAATTGGAAATTTTGAAATATGAAACATGGAATTCAAATTCTCAGCACAATGGTTCAACAACGAATCCATAAATAAAATTGTTAGTACAATATGTTCAGTAATTACAGGATTAGACAGCAATTAACTATGATGAACCACAATATTTAGAGGTGGTAAAGGTGAAGATACAATTGTAAATCATTTTGGATGCCGATGGTGTTGAAGAAGCGGAATGCCCATAATGTGCCCTCCTGCATGCCATAGGCACGAACAACTTTTGTCCAACCCCTTGTGACGATCGCCCACCCATCCTTCACCCCCTTCAGGAAGAATTCTAGAGCATTATCATGGTAGCATGAATTATATACTTTAACCTTAGTTTCCTCCACTCCGGTCATGTAGTTTGCAAGGTAATCATCAGTAAATAGCTTCGGAAACCACTGAAAAGAGAAAAATTTCAGATACTGAGGTCTAATAGAGTAACTTGTTGTGGGCAGGGAGAAAAGGCAACACATTACTTACCATCCTAAAGTTCATTGTTGTCTTGGACAAAGTGTAAACAAAGAGCTTAATTCCCATCACCCGTTTCTGTCGCCTAACAGTCTTTCTTAGTTTCCTCACTTGACGCTTGTTCATGAATATCTCATTGCCCCATATGCAAAAGGGATTGAAGCGTGGATCAGTACCGCTCATATATGTACCTACAAGCAACCAGTAAATGTTAGAAGCTAAACTGAGATTGCACAAATGATGTAAAATACAACTACCTACGTTCCTAAGTACAAGTATTTTTAGAGATTTCAATATGAACTACATATGGATGTATATAGAATTATAGATATAGATATAGTTTAGATTAGAATCTAGATTCACACATTTTGCTTCGTATGTAGTCTATATTGGAATCTCTAAAAATACTTATATTTAGGAACAGATGGTGTATAAGACATGGGATGCAGCTAACCTCGACGGCAAACAACAGCATCGCCCATTGTAGCCCTGTGTAAGTACATGGAAAGCCAATGTTAACTACAACAGGGTTAACATCCACCAAAAATAGCAAATGGTAATAAAACGGCAGCATCTGTAGTAATATCTTCATTGCGAAAGAGTAGCACGGTAGCAAAGGGACGGATTAAAAAATGGATAGAATTGTTTACTACAATAGACAACCTAGTATAGCCATTGAAACTGGTACTGGTAGAAATGAAATTGTCAGAGTTAAACATCACAAGGCAGGTGCTACTAGAGCAGAGAATGGCCCGGTTATCTATTAAAAGGTAGGGAAAATAGATAAGATGGGCTAGGCGTGTTTACTACAACATGCTTAATACATGAACCATACAAAACATGGCCATTGCAACTGGTATTGGTAAGATTCAACTGGTGAGTTCATACTTGGTAAGTCTTTAGGGGTAGTGGATGGGGCACTTCATATGGACAAGAGCCCGCCCCAAGTTGGCTGCAGCAGAGGCGAGGTGTTCATCCGGGTCGAAGAGTGGATCAGTGCCACCGACATGTGTACCTACAAGATGCAAGTAAATGTTAGAAGCCAAACTGCAATTACACAAATGATGTAAAATACTGTAAGGCATGGGATGCAGCTAACCTCAACGGCAAACAAGAGCATCGCCCGTTATGGCCCTGCGTAAGTACATGGAAAGGCATGTTAAGTACAACAGGGTTAGCATCCACTAAAAATAACAAATGGGCAGCATCTCTAGTATATCTTCATTATGGAGAGTAGCACGGTAGCAAAGGGATAGATTAAAAAATGGATACAACTGTTAATTGCAATAGGCTTAACAACATCCTAAGTCATGTTTTATAAGTTTGTAGCCATTGAAATACAACTGTTTAAAAATGGATACAACTGTTAATTGCAACAGGCTTAATAGCCATTGAAACCGGTATTGATAAAAATGCAATTGGCAGAGTTAAACATCGCAAGGCAGGTGCTGCCAGAGCAGAGAATGGCCCAGTTGTCTATAAAAAGGTAGGGAAAATAGCTAAAATGTGTTAGACATGTTTACTACAACATGCTTAATACATCGACCGTACAAAACATAGCCATTAATTGCAACTGGTATTGGTAAGATTGAACTAGTGAGTTCATACTTGGTAGGTCCTGAGAGGTAGTTGCTGGGGCACTTCATCTTGGCTAGAGCCCGCCCAAAGTCAGCGGCGGCGGAGGTGAGCTGTTCCTCCGGGTCAAAGCGTGGATCAGTGCCACTAACATGTGTACCTACAGGCAACCAGTAAATGTTAGAAGTTAAACTGCAATTGCACAAATGATGTGAAATACTGTAAGACATGGGATGCAGCTAGCCTCGACGGCAAACAACAGCATCGCCTGTTATGACCCTGTGTAAGTACATGGACAGGCATGTTAAGTACAATAGGGTTAGCATCTACCAAAAAATCAAATGGGCAGCATCTCTAGTGATATCCTGAGTCATGTATTGTAAGTTTGTTGCTGGTATTGGTGAAATTGAGCTGGACAGTTAATACTTGAACATCACACAGTGTGCAGTACTGAAATAAACAAGGCACGAACATGCTTAATAAACCGTACAAAACATAGCCATTGCAAGTGGTATCGGTAAGATTGAGCTGGTCAGATCATACCTGGTAAGTCCTGGGGGGTAGTCGCTGGGGCACTTCATCTGAGCCAGAGCCTACACCAAGTCGGCGGCGGCGGAGATGAGGTGTTCCTCTGGGTCAACACGCACAACGGTCATCGCGCCATCGACCGCCATCAGCTCCTCGACCTCCACATGATATGTGGTTGGGCTTGCGCGGCGATGCTCTGGAGGTAGGGGAGGTGGGGATTTGGGGGCATGAGGATGTTTCGCAGGCGCCGTTTAAGCAATCAGGGTGGGGCCATGATAGAGATCGGTGGGTTACCTGACTGGATCGACGATGCTCGGGCAGAACGTAGATGTGGTTGAAGCTGTGGTTGCTGCGGCGGCGGTTTGAGCTGCCGGTGGGGGGAGGAGGGAGATACTGAGGAAGTTTTATGGGTGGGGATGTGGTGGGAGGAATAAATTCTGAAATCACGCGCCTAATGAAAATTTCGCTGCGAAACTTGAAACTTGGGCGGGGGAAACACACAACGCAGACGAAGCGCGTAAAATAGTCATGTGCGAGAAAAGAGAAAATTGCCAGATCCCGTCTCCAAAAAAAATGTACACGTGTAGTTGATTTTTGGGTCAATGTTACGCCTGCTTTATTAGGAAACATCGCACATGAAATTGACTTGTGGATCATTAACGCAAAAAAATGCACACAGGTACGCCATAGAAACCGTGTGTTTTGTGATCTTCTAATAATTCTTATATCTATCAGCATCTCCAACCGCACCTAATTTCAAAAATCTCTTTCATTGTATCAGGATTATTCAATGTACATGAACGAGGCAAGGTGACACCCGATGAGCAATCATCGGTTTATGAAATGCAATCAAGTGTCAACCTGACTCGCTCGCATAGCCAGATTTGATCCTATGCAACAAGAGAGAAGCTTGCTGCCATCCGCCGGTGCGACAATTTAAGCCAGTGTGTGGCCAACTCGCGCGGCGAGGTGGGACTAAAAACTAGCTGCGGCCAGCTCTAGTCTCCTCCGGTGGCTGCGGGCGGACGTTTTAGGAGTATTTAGAGCCGGGGTGCGGCTCCAATCTTCAGTGAACCCATGCTAATCAACGCTCAAAGCCCTCAGAGGATGCGCTTACCGACATTGTACGTTAATAATAGACAGTACCAACTTAAAGTAATACTGGTAATTTGCTCTAAAACTAGTACGTATGTAGTACTGGTAGATGCTCATAATTAATTATACAAACTTATGGGCGACACACGCACTAACTACTTCTCACATGCTGCCATCGTGGAATGCTTGCCAGACGCCGGTGTTCTCCTTCCCGGCCATGTAGGCGGCAGCCCACCGTGCTTCGATCTCTGCCGAGCTCTCCTCAGCATGGCGTGCGGCCTCTCCTTTCTTGTGGCGGCGGGACTCTCTTTTCTTGACTGCTTTCTGCCTTTTCCGCTCCTTCTGTGAGGCTTTGGCCGCCTCTAGATCCACCGCCCATTCGGCTATGGCAGCCTCAAAGTCTGCCCACATAACTGTGTGGACGTCGGCGGCGATGAACTCGGTGTGGCGAGATGCCATCGCTTCCTTACCATGTGTGCGGTCGCGAGCGGCGAGGAACGCGGCGCGGCGGGATGACATCGCTTCCTTGGCAGTTATTGTGAGCCGCGGTGCCATGAATGACGCTTGGAGAGAGCTCTGGGACGGAGTGGTCGGGCAGCCATACAGTGCGGTGGTTTTTAAGAGCTCAATGACAAACGACAAAGGAAATTTGGCTTCCCTTACAATTTTGCTCGTTCATTATCACACACGGTTCATCTCCGTCGCCTCCGGAAATAGTGTGCGCTGAGCCTATTGTGTGTTGTGTTATGATTGGCCAGAACCCCAGCCACGCGGATCACGCGTGTGCACCGTAGGATGCACCGCGATCGAACGACAATCCACGTCCCTCGCATCACACCCGTGCAGCTGTAGCTGGATTGGATTTATATGTGCTAAATGCCTAGAAAATGCACATAATCCCCAAAATATGGTAAATGAGCCCGGAAAAATGCCAAATTTGAACACGGTGATTTGCAGGGTGTATGTTCATCGTAGAAAAAACTCCAGGGCAAAGAACAAAGAAAATTTGGATTCCCCTTCAATCTTGGTGATTTCCCTCTCGAAAGCATGGAACTTCCTCGGTGATGGTTCGATTTATGAAGGGCGTGCATGACGACATAAGCCAAACCTTCTCAAATTTTTACCAGGGCATGGTGAGGCCATACCATGGCACCATGCCAGGCATCATGTTTTTCAAGCATTTATTTCATTTTTCTATAGTTGAAAACCCAATAAACAAACGTTTGTAGTTGAATATTGCCACACATTTCATCGAAATATCTGCCCATTCCTTGTAAAAGGCATGAGAATTTACTAAATGGCACGAGCATGGTTTTCCAGGCCGTTCTTGTGCACCCTTTCATGCACCGATTGTTTGAACTTGAATTATGTGAATTAATGTCTAGAAAATGCACATAATCCCCTAAATATGGTAAATGAACCCGAAAAAGTGCCAAATTTGAACACGGTGATTTGCAGGGTGTATGTTCATTGTAGAAAAAACTCATGGAGAAAGGACAAAGGAAATTTGGATCCCCCTTCAATCTTGGTGATTTCCCCCTCGAAACCATGAAACTTCCTCGGTGATGGTTCGATTTATGAAAGGCGTGCATGATGACATAAGGTAAACATTCTCAAATTTTTACCAGGGCACGGTGAGGCCATACCATGGCACCATGCCAGGCGTCATGTTTTCCAAGCATGTATTTCATTTTTGTATAGTTGTTAACCCAGTAAACGACACGTTTGTGGTCGACTATTGCCACACATTTCCTTGAAATCTCTGCCCATTCCTTGCAAAAGGCATGAGAATTTACTAAATAGCACGAGCATGGTTTTCCAGACCATTCTTGTGCACCTTTTCATGCACCGATTGTTTGAATTTGAATTATGTGCATTAATGCCTAGAAAATGCACATAATCCCCTAAATATGGTAAATGAGCCTGGAAAAATGCCAAATTTGAACACGTTGCATTGGAGGGGGTATGTTGACCGTTGGAAAAAAACTGAATGACAAACTAGGACAGAAATTTGGATTCCCCTTCAATCTTGGTGATTTCCCCCTCGAAACCATGAAACTTCCTCGGTGATGGTTCGATTTACTATGGTCGTGCATGACGACATGTCGCGGGAAACCACGACCACCTATGGGGCCAAGGGGCCCCTTGCTGGTTCGGCGGGGGGGGGGGGGGATGTCGCGTTGCACAAAGAGCAGAAGAACGTGGGGCAGCATGGCAGAGATCACACGGGCAATTTTACCCAGGTTCGGGCCGCCGCGAGGTGTAAAACCCTACTCCTGCTTTGGTGGATTGATGGTGGAAAAATGGTGGTGGAGCGTAGTACACTTGCCCGGCAGGCTCGCCCTGGGGAGGCAGTGACTACGCGCGTAGGAGTATGGGGGTGTTCAACTTTCCAACCCTTGCTACGGTTGCCATGGGCCTCCTTTTATAGGTTAAGGGGTCACCACAGTGGCAAAACAGTCATTATGCACCGATAAGATAGCAAACAGTGCTATCATACCTAATTCTGCAGGCTGACAGAGAGCATTAAATGCACCGCTCAACGTCACATCGTTGCTTACCCTGCAAGCCTTGCTGGGCTCATCTTGCCAGCTCCATGCCTGCTTGCTCGACATGTCGTAGGACGGGTGTCATCTGTAGGTATTTCCTATAGAAAGAGGTCGCCATATGGCGAATGGCTGCCACTTAGTCACTTTGCGGCTTGACACCACATTGATCAACGACGCGGGTTGTGGTGAGATGGCTTGGTGAGGTGTCTTTGCCCTCGTGAGTCCCAGCAGGCCCTGCCGGGACATCTTGAATGCTTTATTTCGGGGGAGCCCTTGTCCTTGCCAGGTCCACCTGCCCGGCAAGGGAGGCTTTTCTCCTGGTGGTGTCTCGCATCTCTGTCTTGGTCTTGGCCTTCTTAATCTGCCTGCTGGTTCTTCGAAGATCTTGGTCTCTTGTATCTTCACATGGCCTTGGTGTTGTAATCTTGTTCTCGTGCCTGTGCACAGTCAGGGCAACAGACCCAGGGTGTGTTGCACCGACAGAAGCCCCCGGGCTTGTCCCAATCACGCTACCGGGCGTTGTCGGGGTAGGTCCTAATAAGTGCACAGGCAGGGCGCTGAAGAGGCTGATCTCTTGGAGTCTTCTGTGCTTCTTCATTAATATCCACTCTGGGCCAGTTTCTGGTTTTCCCGCTCATCGTGCGTAATGCTGCGGAAAACTTGGACTGTGGCCCGTGGATTGCCCACGCCCCACGATCACGGGGCGGAAACTGCCATCCCACTTGCTCCCCACCTCGCACGCACCTGCCATGTGTTCCGCATGCATTGGTCGTGGTAGGTGGTGGATGCGGAGAGCGCGGGGATGAGTGCCACGGTTGAGAACCAGGCGTCGATGGTTGGGGCAGAGAGTCGGCCTTGATTCTTTGAGCCACAGAAGGTGTAGGGAGGCCGCATTGGGGGAACGGGGCGGCCGTTTCCTACGCAAAAGGCTACCCCCGCTCCGTCCTTCTATAAAAAGGGGGGAAGAGCAGTGCATTTTCACTCACACCTCTTCTCCCTTCTTGCAATCTTCCTCCACTCGCCATGGTAAGAGGACGAGGGTGCGGCGGCACTCCAGCGGTGGCGACGAGGGCTTCTACTCGACAGCGCATCCCTCCTCCTCCTAATCCCGTGATAGAGGAGCCAACCGTGAGAGGAGGAGGGAGGGGGCAAGGCCGAGGTCGCCGCGGTGCTCGAGGAAGAGGGGGACGGGGCGATCCCTTAGCCGCGCCCCCGCCGGCGGTCCTCCCTCCAATGGACGGCCATGTCGGGGATCAGCCTCGAGAGTTCATCATCAGGCTGTACAAACTCCCATGCGGCCATCTTCGCCTCCCTACTCCATTTGCACAGGAAATGGAGCTCGAACAACCACGCGCTCTGAGGTTGCACATGAGGGGCTGTGGGAACGGTGGCATGTGGGTTGATGTCGACTTCCCTGCTCCTCATGTGATGTACCTCCGTCGTGGTTGGAAGACCTTTGCTTGTGCCCACGGTTTCTCGGAAGGGCACGTTCTCCAGTTCAAATTAATGGAGAGCGGCCTGCTCTCCGTCAAGATCTTCGGGCGATCAGGAGCTCGCTCAGGGTGCTGCGCGGAGAGTTCGACCGACAACGGAAGCTCCTCCTCGAGCAAAAGCGACGAGGAGGACAGTGACGGTGATGACGACGACAGCGCGCGGGAGGGCGACGACTCTGGCTCCGGCTGAGCGTCGCCCGCACCATCTTCATCAGGCGGCGGCACCATCATCTGCATCTGCCTCTACTTCCCGGCAAGGTGATTTGCCGGGGAGTTGGATGTAGGGGTGGGGATGGTGCCACCCGGCTTCCTCTAGCAGTCTTCCAGCTGGACCCCGGCAGGCTTCCTCTCGGATTGCAGCTCCGTTAGCCCTGCCGTGTCCTGCTGGCCTCTGTGGTGGTGGTTGGCGGGTCGCCTCCGTCGTGCTCTCCATCGATGCGTTCCCCGGTGCTCCCCCGTCCCCGTCAGGCTACCTCTCCTGGAGCCCGATGGGAATGGGCCGGGCTTCTGCTCAGGCACTCCTTTTGCCCTTCTCGCCTTCAACTACTGTGCCTAGGAGGAGAGGGACAAGAAAGGGCATCACGGGGCACTTATCTTTTTTCAATCTTAAACTCATAGGCATTTGCCAAATTTTAGTCCAAATAATGTAACCTCTCGAGTCCATATATGTCTTCTGTAAGGTTCGTACTTGTATGACCAGCATACTAATGAAAAAGATGAACCTTGCCGGGAACTCGTGCATGTATATGTCCACGCAGAGGTGAAATGCCTCTTTATTTTAAATAAACGAGTTTTCCCCGGCAGGCTATCCTGCCGGTACCCTTTCTTCGTTGCCGGGGAACTGAGCCTATCGGCAAGAAATAGAGGGACCAGCCCCCCGCCAACTTCTTTTCATCAAAGGCCACTACGACCATCCAGGCCGAAGCAATGTTCGAGCCAGGGATGGGAGCACCTAAGTTTCGAAGAGTGGCGGGGTTTTCTTATGCACAAGTTTTAGCTTACAGAACACTTATGGACAAGAGGTAGAACTTATCTATTTGGTTCGCCGGGGATCGCAGCGTTGGTTCATCTCCCCATCTTCTTGTAGAAACCAAGTTCTCGGCAGGAACCTGCAGCTTTATGCAGATGAGAATGATGCAGGATGCGATCCTATCAATATGCATATGCAAATGCTCATGAAATGCTTATGCAAATGCTCTTGGAATGCTTATGCATGCATGCAACTTGGTCGGGGGCCCCCAGCGCTTCTTTTATTTCTCTGGTGCTCAGGGTCATCGCCTGGCTTTGTACAAGGGGTTACATGCAACTGAGGCAAGGCCTGTACAAAAGGGTGGCTGCCGGGCAGGCCCGACAGCCGCGCCTTATGGGTAGAACTTGCAGAGATGCTCAATATTCCATGAGTTTTGCAATTGAATGCCATCTTCGGTCCCCATATGGACTGCGCCAGGTCTGGTGACTCGTACTACCCGGTAAGGGCCTTCCCACTTCGGCGTCAACTTGTTTGTACCCTTGGCAGACTGAACGAGCCTAAGGACAAGGCCACCTTCCTCAAAACACCGGGCATGAACCCTGCGGCTATGATAGCGACGCAGGGCTTGCTGATAGCATGCAGCACGCGTAGCAGCCCGGAGACGGTTCTCCTCGAGTAGCACAGCGTCGTCACGCCGGTGCTGATCTTGTGCTACTTCGTCGTAGGCAAGCACTCTAGGCGACCCGTAAATGAGTTCCATGGGGATAACTACTTCCGCCCCATAGACCAGGGAAAAAGGAGTCTGCCCGGTAGCTCAATTTGGTGTCGTTCTGAGGGACCATAGAACTACCGGTAGCTCATCGATCCACCACCTGCCGTGCTTCTGCAGCGTATCAAAGGTTCTTGTTTTATGTCCCCACAGCACTTCAGCGTTCGCCCTCTCAGCTTGCCCGTTGCTTCTGGGATGTGTGACAGAAGCAAACGAGATCTTGCTTCCGAGGGCATGAACATATTGCATGAAGGCGCGGCTCATAAATTGGGTGCCGTTATCGGTAATGATCCTTGTCGGGATTCCAAAACGACACAACAAATCTTTCAAGAACATGATAGCTGATTGAGTAGTGACCTTTCTCACGGCAGCAACTTCCGACCACTTTGTAAACTTGTCGATAGCAATAAACAAGAATTCAAAGCCCCCGATCGCTCGGGGGAAAGGGCCGAGGATATCGAGCCCCCAGACCGAAAATGGCCACGATAAAGGGATTGTCTGAAGAGCTTAGGCAGGCAGGTGGATTTTCTTGGAATGGAACTGGCAGGCTTCACATTTGGTGACTAGCTCAACCGCACCTTGGAGGGCTGTGGGCCAATAGAATCCTTGCCGGAATGCTTTCCCAACCAGCGACCTTGATCCAATGTGGGAGCCGCACATGCCTTTGTGTATCTCTACATACTGGCCCTCCGGGCTACTCTTTCAACCTCATCTTGGTCATTGGGGAGTTCTCCAGTTTGGAGAAAGTGGACTATGTGCCTTGCCCAAGTTGGAGCCTGGTGCTCGGCAACAAGGACTAGCGGCACCTCCTGAACTGCGGGGGCACATTCCTTGTTCGCAGGGACCATGGGTCCGGCTGGAGGGTGCAGTCCGGTAGGTTGTGAGGAGTTGTTTCTGGCAGGGTCCCTACCAGGAGCGGATAGCTCTACCGGGAGAGGCTTACCGGAGTCTAGCTTTCTCCTTTTCCGGGCCATTGTTGCTGGGGATACGAAGAGCTGAGTAAGATGGAGAACAAAAGTTTCTGGTTCCACAGGAAGCTTTTTGGGCAGCACACTTTGACAGGTGATCAACTTTGCTATTTTCCGCACGAGGTATGTGCTCTGTTTGCAACCCGTCAAAGCGCTCCTCCAATCTTCTCACTTCCTCAACGTATGCCTCCATCAATGGACTTTGGTAATCCTTGTTGACTTGTCTCACCACAAGCTGTTACTCTCCTCGAATAATCAGCTTTTTGATTCCCAATTCTGCGGCAATCCTAAGCCCGGCAAGGAGCCCTTCATACTCTGCTGTACTGTTGGTTGCCTCTTCCCAGGAAAAATGCATCTGGACGACGTACTTTAAGTGTTCCCCGGAGGGAGCGACGAGAAGCACGCCAGTCCCTGCACCTTGTAGGGAAAAAGCCATCAAAATACATGATCCATTCTTGGGGCGCCTCCTTGCCGGGGATAACTGTTTCTGGCACTTCCTCGTCAGGGGTTGGCGTCCATTCTGCAATAAACTCAGCCAATGCCCTGCTCTGGATTGTTGATGTGCTCTCAAACTTCAAACCAAAACTGGATAACTCCAAAGCCCACTCCACTATTCTGCCAGTAGCCTCAGGGTTCTGGAGTATCCTTTGCAACGGGAAGCGAGTGACATTCGTGACCTCATGGGCTTGGAAGTAGTGGCGCAGTTTCCTTGAGGCCATGATGAGGCCAAAGATCAATTTTTGCATGCCAGAGTACCTCGATCTAGCCCCCTGTAGCAGGGAACTAACAAAGTACACTGGGCACTACACCACTTTCTTCCTTGCCGTGTCCTTGGGGTTGTCCTTGCTACCGTGCTTATCTCTGTCCTGATCCCTATCTGACTCTGCCGGTCTTTGCTCACTCCCTGTTTCATCCACTTCCCGCTGCGCCACCAAGGCTCCACTAACCACTTGATTCGTTGCCGCCAAGTATAACAGCAACGGCTCTTGCGGATTGGGAGCAACCAAGGTGGGCACAGAAGATAGGTAGGCCTTCAACTCTCGCAAAGGGGCATCTGCTTCTGGAGTCCACTTCATGGGCCCTGTCTTCTTCAAGATTTTGAAGAACGGCAAGGCGTGCTCGGTAGACTTTGAAATGAATCTGCTTAGCGCGGCAACGCACCCTATCAGACGCCTTACATCTTTGACCGTCTTTGGTGCTTGGATCTGTTCGATGGCTTGGATCTTGTCAGGGTTGGCTTCGATCCCCCGATGGGATACAAAGTACCCGAGCTGCTTGCCGGAGGGAACACCAAATACACACTTCTCCGGGTTGAGCATCAAGTTGATCTTGCGCAAATTGGCAAATGTCTCCTCCAAATCCTGGATAAGGGTTGATCTGTCCTTGGTTTTGACCACAATATCATCCATATAAGCCTCAATGTTTCTATGCAGCTGTGGCCCAAAACCAATCTGGACTGCCCTTGCAAAAGTAGACCCGGCACTCTTTAATCCGAAAGGCATGCGGATAAAATAGT
The DNA here is from genome assembly GCA_011799875.1 of Thinopyrum elongatum. Classification (NCBI taxonomy): domain Eukaryota; kingdom Viridiplantae; phylum Streptophyta; class Magnoliopsida; order Poales; family Poaceae; genus Thinopyrum; species Thinopyrum elongatum. The sequence continues at coordinate 285,993,629 of CM022302.1, forward strand.
ACGTACCACACGGGGTGATGAACGAGGTCTTCTCTTCGTCTTCCTTGGACATGAAGATTTGATGATACCCAGAATATGCATCCAAAAAGGAGAGAAAATCGCATCCTGAAGTGGAGTCCACGATCTGGTCGATGCGCGACATGGGAAATGGGTCTTTCAGGTAAGCCTTGTTGAGATCTGTGAAGTCTATGCAAAGGCTCCATTTCCCATTGGCCTTCCGGACAACCACTGGATTAGCTAACCACGTTGGATGCAGCACTCCTCTGACCAAACCAGTTGCCTCAAGTTTCTTGATCTCCTCTGTAATGAACTGCTGCATTTCCAAGGCCTGCTTCCGGACTTTCTGCTTGACAGGTCGGGCATGTGGGCAGACAGCAAGGTGGTGCTCGATTACCTCCCTGGGAACACCGGGGCTATCAGATGGTTGCCAGGCAAACACATCGATATTCGCCCGCAAGAAGGCAACGAGCGCTATCGGTGTACTAAATATTGGGCCTTTAGTACCCCATACTTGTGCATGGGCGGTTGTAGCCATACCTGCGGCAAGGCTTGTCGGGGAGACAGCTGAAGATTGATCCAAGGTTATCAAGGGACATTCATCCTAAGGATCGGAAGATAAGGAGGACTAAAGACCAAGGGCTCGGGTCCCGGCAAGATCTTGCCGGGGTAGCCCGACAAGCCCGGCAAGATTGGCACCCACCACTGTGCCACCGCTCCAGTACAGCAACCGGTCTGGCATTCTGGCCCCACTTTTGGATGCGTGGCGAGGCACTAGTGGAGGCGAGCTTAAGCGGTGCTGATGGGATGGCTCCTTTTTCCATCCCCAAGAAAGTAGGGACACCTAAACGGACACCTCATGGTGCATTAAATGCATTTGTCAAAAACTGTCAGTGGTTAGGTATGGTAACCACTGTAGTTACTTTACACCTCGCATATGAGCAGTTCGCCACTTTGGTGACCCCTTTGATCATATAAAAGGAGGCCCAAGGCAACTGCTATAGAGGAGGACGATTTTTCAGTCCATTCTGCATGCGTAGCTGCTTCTTGAACTTACTGTTCATCGCAAGCGCTCCAAGAACTGGGACGAATCACAGATAATAAACTAAAGCAGGAGTAGGGTTTTACGCTGATCAGCGGCCCGAACCTGGGTAAAAATCCCCTCGCGTTGATCATCGGTTCTGCTCTTTGTGCATACCTCCCCCCTTGCCGAACCGTAAAGGGGTCCCTCGGATCCCATAGGTGTCGTACGCCGACATCTTTGGCGTGCCAGGTAGGGGGGTCCGAGGTTGCACGAACCTGATCTGGTGATCAGCGTGTCAGTTTTCTTCATCATCTTTGTCGTCATGCCACCCAAGAAGAAGGGTGCGGCAGTAGCTGTTCCATCTACGTCCGTCTTGCCCCTGCCTACTCGGACGGGTGACGGCGTGGATGCAAGAAGTGGAGGTTTAGAGCCTCCACGGCGATCTGGAGATCCGAGCCAGGTGAGCGGCATCGTTCGCAGTGGCGACGACAACCCGCACGCCGCTAGATCCAGAGATGGAGCCGTGCTGCCTACAGGCAGCGCAACGAATTCCAGAGATCGGGGGACACCGTCCAGGGCTCCCGCGCCGGCGCAGGCATCGCGGCATTCCCAGGCCGCACGCGGCGAGCAGCGCCGAGACGTCGGTGGTTTTGAACGTCTCCATGCAGAGACTTCTGCGCACCGATCCCAAGGCGCGCAAGCCCAGCATGCACGCCAAACCGCTGGTGAGGGTGGCGCGCGGTCGCGTGGTCGTGACGATGCTCCTTCTAACACTGTTAGGAGTCAGAGCACCTCACGCACCTCGCACCTGTTGCCGTCACCTACGCCAGCAGAAGCTTTGGCACATGCACAGCTGCTCCTCGATTTTCCGCCTGCTTCGGAGAAGATGGAGGAGTGGCGGTCTACTATCTAGAGCCTTGTCGGCTTCGCCAACAAGGATAGGCCACAGCAAGCGGGGCCCTCGCGGCAGCGGTCTATCGTTCCGGCGTGAGCCGATGGTGAGAAGACCGGAGGCGGTGCTACCACGGTGCACTCCCCTCCACAACAGCAGCAGTGGTTGTCAACCCGGCGGACCGACGGTTGTGATGACGATTCCACGGCGTCATCCAATCCGCGGATGCGCCGCGATCAGCATCAAGTCCTCCAGGAACGAAGGCAAGAAGACGCTCGAACTACCATCGAGCGGCGATGGGAGGCGCGTCATCAATCCGATAAACGTGCAGGGCCTACTGTTGACAAGCCTGCGCCAGGGGATGCAGGCGACTTACCCTATGAGGTAGGTTGTCCAGCGTTTACCCGTGAGCTGCGGCGAGTCCAGTGGCCCAACTCCCGAACCTTCAAACCAGAGGTCCCGGAGAAATATGACGGCAAGACTCACCCCTCAGAGTTCCTGAGCATCTACACCATTGCATTGTAGGCTGCTGGAGGCCGAGACGACAAGATACTTGCCAACTACTTCCCGTTGGTGCTTAAACCCAACGTCATGTCATGGTTGATGCATCTGCAGGAGAATGCCATTTCTTCCTAGTCAGATATGTGCCATCAGTTTGTTGGCGCCTTTGTTGGAGGCCACCAAGCTCCTGGTCAAGAAAGTGATTTACATCTCCTCCCCCAAAGGGAGGGCGAGCCCCTGCGCAAGTTTATCCAGAGGTTTAGCCGAGTGCAGTACAATATTCCAGACGTTCATCCTGCCACTGTTGTTAGCTCGTTTCATCAGAATGTGCGTAACCGCAAGATGCGCGAAGAGCTGGTGATGAACAAGGTCAGGAGTATTGCCGAGCTTTATGCTTTGGCGGATAAGTGTGCTTGAGCTGAAGAAGGGAGGAAACTCCCTGGTGAGGGTGTTGGCGTGGGGGGCGAATCTGAAGATGAAGATGTTGCCACCCCGTCGAAGAAAGGCTGGCGGCGGAACAAGAAGCGCAAAGGCAAGGCCATGCTTGCTGTCGAGGAATCCGGCAACCCTGGCACCGCCAAGAAGGCCAAGGTTGACGAACCCAGCAAGGAAGTTGCCGGGTGCGCTTCCTGTCAGGCCTTGGCAGCTGCCGACAAGCCGGAAGGCTCCGGTAACCAGTATTGCAAGATCCATTGCACCAAAGGCCACGATCTCCAAAACTGCCGGAAAGTCGAGCAACTTGTCGAGAAGCAGAGAGCTGAGTACGAGACACGCGATAAGGAGAAGGCCCAGGAAGGTGCTGAGGGATCCGGCAAGAAGCGTGGTGGTCGAGGAGGCCGCCGCGGCAAGGCTAAGCAACAGAAGGATAGACCCGCCCGAGGCCGCGACAAAGACGAGGGAGGCGGTGATGATGCGGAAGACGATGAGTCCAGCGAGCACGAGTTTCAGAAAGCCACAGAGGCCATGTGTATCGACGGGGGCGCCTCGTTGCATTCTTCTCACAGCCGGCTTAAATAGTGGGTGCGTGAGGTTAATGCAGCGGAGCCACACGCCTATCATTTTTGACGCCGAGGATCACCCTGATCGCACAACTGCGGTTGGGTGCTTGCCTTTGTTGGTCTCACCAACAATCCGCAACCTCAAGGTGACAAAAATGCTAGTTGACGATGGGGCCGGGCTAAACTTAATCTCGCCAGACGTGCTCAAGAAGCTGCAAATTCCTAATGAAGATCTCGAGGAAACGGGCATGTTTCAAGGGATCAATCCAGGAAGGACCCAGCCAAAAGGCAAGATTACGCTACCGGTGACATTTGGTAGCAAGCTCAATTTCAGAACAGAGAAGGTAGTGTTTGATGTCGCCAAGATCCCCATGACATATAATGGGATCCTTGGCCGCCCAGCGCTCGCCAAGTTCATGGCGGCGTCACACTATGCGTACAATGTGGTGAAGATGCCCGGGCCGATTGGTGTCATCATTGTTCATTCCGACAAGAAGGATGCACTGATCTGCACCGACCAACTCTACCAGGAAGCAGCCGCATCACCTACCGCCAAGGCATCTGCTCTTGCCGCTGGAACTCCCGGAGGGAAGGAGAAGATGACCGGCAAGATCTCTGGCGCAAACTCCGGCTAGCGCACCTCTTCAGAGTGCTGCGCTTCCGTTGAGGACGCACCAGAGAGTTCCACCGGCAAGAACAAGAAGTCCAAGGCTGCTCCGCCAGAAACCAGGAAAGTGCCTGTCAGGGAGGACGGAACGGGAGGGACTTTCACCATAAGTTCCGCCCTAGATGACAAATAGGAAAGCGCGCTCGTTGCTTTCCTACGGGCGAATGTCGATGTGTTTGCATGGCAACCATCTGACATCCCCGGTGTTCCCAGGAAAGTAATTGAGCACCACCTTGCTGTCTGTCCTCATGCGCAGCCCATCAAGCAGAGGGTGAGAAAGCAGGCCTTGGAGCGGCAAGAATTTATTGCCAAAGAAATCAGGAAGTTGGAACGGCAGGTTTGGTCAGAGGGGTGCTTCACCCAACCTGGTTGGCCAATCCGGTCGTAGTGCGCAAGGCGAATGGGAAACGGAGGCTGTGTATTGATTATACAGACATCAATAAAGCCTGTCCAAAAGATCCTTTCCCCTTGCCGCGCATCGACCAGATTGTAGACTCCACTGCCAGTTGTGACCTACTGTCGTTCCTTGATGCCTATTTAGGGTATCATCAGATCTTCATGGCAAAAGAAGATGAGGAAAAGACCGCATTTATCACCCCATGTGGTATGTATTGTTTTTTACGAATGCCTTTCGGGTTGAAAAGTGCTGGTTCTACATTTGAGAGAGCGGTCCAAATTGGTTTTGAGCCTCAGCTACATAGAAATATGGAAGCATACATGGATGACATAGTGGTCAAAACCAAAGATAAAGCGATGTTCATACAAGATCTAGAAGAAACATTCGCAAATCTGCGCAAGATCAATTTAAAGCTCAATCCCGAGAAGTGTGTGTTTGGCGTCCCTTCCGGCAAGCTTCTCGGGTTCTTTGTATCTCAGCGTGGGATTGAAGTGAACCCCGACAAGATCAAAGCTATTGAGCAGATTCAAGCGCCAAGACGCGTCAAGGATGTACGTCGCCTTGCCGGCTGCGTTGCTGCCTTAAGCAGGTTTATCTCCAAATCTGCTGAGTGCGCCCTACCCTTTTTCAAAATCTTGAAAAAGGCAGGTCCAATGAGATGGACTCCGGAAGCAGAGGCAGCGCTGCAAGATTTGAAGAGGTACCTCTCCTCCCCGCCGACGCTAGTCGCACCTAAACCACAAGAGTCGTTGCAGCTGTATCTAGCGGCAACAAATCAAGTGGTTAGTGCTGCTTTAGTGGCACAGAGAGAAGTTGACGAGGGGGCGACGGCAGCGGCAGGCCCGTCGAGTGACGCGCCGGGGTCTTCGCCGGCAAGATCTGGTGCCGACAAGACAGGATCTGCGCAGCCAGAGGAATCAGTGCAAAAGTAAAAGATGGTGCAGCGTCCAGTTTATTTTGTCAGTTCCCTTTTGCAGGGAGCTAGGTCAAGATACTCTGGTGTGCAGAAATTGCTCTTTGGCCTTCTTATGGCCTCAAGGAAATTGCGCCATTGTTTTCAAGCACATGAGATTACCGTCGTAACTCGCTTCCCGTTGCAGCGGATTTTGCAAAATCCAGAGGCAACTGGCAAGATTGTAGAGTGGGCGTTGGAGTTGTCGAGCTTTTGCCTCAAGTTTGAAAGTACTTCAACAATTCAGAGTAGGGCCTTGGCGGAATTCATTGTGGAATGGACCCCAATGCCAGACAAGGAGATTCAAGAAACAACTCTTCCCGGTAAGGAAACATATCAAGAATGGGTTATGTACTTTGATGGTGCTTTTACGCTGCAAGGCGCCAGGGCTGGTGTGCTTCTTGTCGCACCCACCGGAGAGCACCTCAAGTATGTAATTCAGAAGCATTTTCCCTGGGAGAACTCGACAAACAACACTGCGGAGTACGAGGGCTTGCTTGCCGGTCTCAGGATCGCGGCGGACCTTGGTATCAAGAAACTCATCATCAGAGGTGATTCACAGCTTGTTGTCAGGCAAGTTAAAAAAGATTATCAGAGTCCATTGATGCAAGCTTATGTGGATGAAGTGAGAAAAATGGAAGAGCACTTTGACGGTCTGCATACGAAGCACATCCCTCGTGCTGAGAACAGTATTGCCGATGACCTGTCAAAACACGCTGCCCTTAAGTTGCCTGTGGAACCAGGAACTTTTGTGCTCCATTTGACTCATCCATCTGTAGTACCATCAATAGGACAAGCAAAGAGAAGGAAGTTGAATTCTGGTCAGTACTTTCCGGCAGAGCTCCCGGTAGCCGCCGGCAAGGAAGTTGCTGGGATCAGCGGCAAGCCTAGCGGGGAACAACAGGCTCCAGCAGGGGCTCAGGCCCTTGCCGTCAAGACAAACGTTCCCCCGGCGGAAGAGATGCCTTTAGTCCTAGTTGTCGAGCCCCAGGCTCCAGCTTGGGCACAGCCCATTGTTCATTTTCTTCAAACAGGCGAACTCCCTGAGGAGCAGGAAGAAGCGGAAAAATTAGCCCGTCAGTCTAGCATGTACCAGTTCGTCGATGGCGTTCTGTATAGAAAGAGACTGAACGGTGTGAAATTGAAGTGTATTCCTCGGGAAGATGGACTGGAGCTGTTGGCAGAGATACATGGAGGCATATGTGGCTCCCACATAGGGTCAAGAGCGCTTGTCGGAAAGGCATTCCGACAAGGTTTCTTTTGGCCCACCACTCTCCAGGATGCAACTGCACTAGTAACCAAGTGTGAAGCATGCCAGTTTGATTCAAAGAAATCGCATCAGCCAGCTCAAGCTCTTCAGACAATCCCTCTCTCCTGGCCATTTTTGGTTTGAGGGCTCGACATACTGGGCCCTTTTCCTCGTGCTACCGGGGGCTTTGAGTACTTGTACGTTGCAATCGACAAGTTCACAAAGTGGCCGGAGGTGGAAGCAGTGAGGAAGGTGACCGCACAATCAGCCGTCAAGTTCTTTAAAGGGATAGTTTGCCATTTCGGTGTACCCAACAGGATCATCACCGACAACGGCACACAGTTCACAAGTCGCACCTTCATGCAATATGTCCAAGGCCTTGGCAGCAAAGTTTGCTTTGCCTCTATTGCTCACCTGAGAAGCGACGGCCAAGCGGAGAGGGCTAATGCTGAAGTGCTGCGCGGTCTCAGGACCAGAACTTTCGACAAGCTGAGAAAGTGCGGAAGACGCTGGATTGATGAGTTGCCAGTGGTTCTTTGGTCAATCAGAACGACACCAAATCGAGCCACAGGCCAGACACCCTTCGCTCTAGTTTACGGAGCGGAAGCAGTTCTCCCCACGGAACTCATATACGGGTCACCTTGAGTGCTCGCTTATGATGAGCTTGAGCAAGAGCAACTGCGGCAGGATGACGCTGTGCTCCTCGAGGAGGATCGTCTTCAGGCTGCTGTGCGAGCTGCATGCTACCAGCAAGCTTTGCGCCGCTACCATAGCAGCAAAGTTCATGCCCGAAGCCTTGAGGAAGGCGACCTTGTTCTTCGGCGGATTCAGTCCGCCAAGAATTCAAACAAGTTGACGCCGAAGTGGGAAGGCCCTTATCGGGTAGTACGAGTCACCAGGCCCGGCGCTATCCGCCTGGAGACCGAGGATGGCGTTCCAGTGAGCAATTCCTGGAATATCGAACATCTTCGCAAGTTTTACCCATAAGGCGCGGTTGCCGGGGACCCTGGCAACCTCCTTTTGTACAAGTCTTGCCGGCAAGGCATGTAATCCTCTGTACAAAGCCAGGCGCAGACCCTATGCGCAGTTGAATAAGCTTAAGTGTTGTGCATTTCTTGTTGATTTCCATGTTTATATATATGCATGTTTATCTAAGATATTGTATGGCACTTGATCCCCGGTAAGACTAACGAACCGCCAAGGTTCCATATCTTTATGTTCTCTTCTTTCTTTTTCTCAAAGGATAGAAGGTTCCCTCGCGTGCAAGTTTGCCGGGGGGGAGGAAGGAAGGTATGGACACCAATGGGCGATGTTCATAATTGGTTTCTTGCCGGAGGGAATATAGAGACAAAAATCTAAGTTCGAAACTTTGAGCAAGTTTTACAATTTTTATTATTAGGCTATTTCCTTTGGACGATTTCGGCCCTTGTATGGAAAACCTGCACGCGAAGGAACCCTTGTCGTGATTGGCTGCGCCCTTGTTCTGTTTCGAGTCCGCTCAACAGTATAAGTGGCTGCGCCAAGAGCGTCAAGGTGTCTTGCCGGCCGCTGCACCTCCAGCAGGCTGCTGAAGTCCCGCACCCAGCGCTCGCGGCAGGTTGCGCGTCGACAAGTTTCCGGCAAGCGTAGGGCGTAATCATACGGGAAGAAATCAAACAAGGGGAATGGCATGCAAGTTATTTTACATCAATAAGTTGCCGCGGTTCTAATCTAAGGCTAAATTGTCTTTGGCATGGAATGGCGACAAGAAAAAGCGAGACAGCTAGTCCCTGCGCTGGTCTTCAACCCTCTTGATTGAGTCCACCTTCTCGAGGATGGGCGCGACAAGCTTCTCAAGTGCCTGAAGATTTGCATCCTTTTGCAAGCGATCGAGCACATTGGTGAGGTCGATGCCAGGATTCTTGTGCGCCACCTTGATGAGCACCTTGTGGAGGACGGCCCGACAAAGCTTGCGGGATTCGTTCGCCAGTTGGGTCACTCGGTTGGACTGGAGCAACTTCAGGGCATCGATGACGCTCTCAAAGAACATGGTCAACCTAGCGGTCGTGGATATCCTGTCTTTAGTGGAATACCTGAAGTTTTGCAGGCCCTCCCGGCCCATGGTTGACAGCTGTGCAGTAAGTTTCTCCGCGGTGTCGACAAGGCGTTCAGTCCAGATTTGCACGCCCTTCTCATAGTCAACTTGGGCGGCGGCAGCGCTCTTGAGTAAATTCCTCTCTTCCTGGAGATCTTTGCTCAGGGCCTTCTCGCGGGCCCTTCCGTCCTTGAGAGACTTCTCCAACATGGTCAGTTTCAGCCTCAGATCGGCAATGGTGTCGTTGGCTGAAGAGAGCTGCTTGGTCTTGTCAGATATAGCAACTTGCATCTCCGCCAGGCTATGGAGGGTTTTCTCCCTCTCGCTTTTGAGCGTTGAGAGCTCCTTGCTGTGCTCCTCAAGATCTGCTTCCAGCTTCTTGGCCTTGTTGCTCAGCTCGTTCTTGGTGGCCTCTGCGGCCTCGGCAGCATCGATGGCTTCCTTGAGCTTGCTGGCGTGATCTACAGTTGCAGCTTCGAGCGCCTCTTTATGCCTCTGCTCCAGCTCCTGGGTCCACCGCACGACAAGTTTCTCAATTTCTTCGTCCTTGTCGTGAAGTTTGGCGGCGAGTGCCTGTTCACGCGCGGCAAGATCTTCTTGATGAGCGTCAAGCCCAATGCGGCGCTGCGTCAAGAGAGCTTCTTCAGCGGCAACCTTTTGCACGGCTTCTTCCTGCGTCCTCTCCATATTGGATTGCTTCAAGTGGAGCTCCGTCCAGCTTTGGCTCACTTGTTCCCGGCCAACAGTCAATTCCTGAAAGGCCTCGGCGTACCAGATCTGAATTTGCTCGACGCGTCTCTGGAAATCCACCTCGGCTGCTTCGACAACTGCGGCTCTAGCGTCTACCTTCTCCTTTCGAGCACGGTGGAGCGCCTGAAGCTTGCGGAAGTTATCGCCCATGGCCTGGAGGAGTCGATCTTCTTCGGATTTGCCGCTGCTGGTGCTTGGTTCATCGACAATCCTAAGCCCGGCACCGGTGATGACTTCTTCATAAAAAAATTCTCCTTCGATCGGTGCCTCAAAGCTTGCCGTCCCCGGTAGGTTGACGAACAAGTTGTCGCCAACCTTGAGATACTTGCTCGATGAAGGGGCCTCTGATGTCGATGGTTGATCTTTGGCAAGCATCTCACCGGTGGCTGGGGGCTCTGTGGCCGGTGTAGTGCCTGGCGCTCCTGCGGCAGGAATGTCATCAGTACGGTTATCGACCTCCTCGCCGGCCTTCTCGACAAGATTCTTGGCGGCTCCTTCGGCAGCGGCCGCGCTGGCCTTGACGGTGGCATCTTCGGTGGCCTCGCTAGCGGCAATCCTGTCAGCTTCGGCGGCAGCATCTCTGGCGGTCTCCTCGATGACAATGTCGACGTCCATGAGTTCTATTACAGGGAATTCTGAAGGACGAAGGAGGGAAACAAAATCATATCAAGATCAAAGTTCAGAAAGATAAAGAAAAAATCACAAGTGCTCTGAGGCAAAGGATTACCTGCGTCGAGCTGGTGAGGGGTAGCTTCGCCCCTCCCGGCAACTTTGGTTGCAGAGGAAAGGTTGCCGGTGCCCGTGCTTGCCGGCACCTCTTCTTCCAAGATAAGCTCGTCGGTAGGAGTTCTTGCTGGGGATGCACTCACGGGCGGTGTGGTTGATGGAGGCGGCACGACGGGGGCGTCCTCCAACGGCTCTCCCTGTTGCCGCTCTTCTCCTGCAAGCTCAAAGATGTCAGCGGCAAAGGTAGAAACCTTAGCACCCGCCAGCGGGAAACAAGTAATGGACTTACGCTGGGGGCTATGCTGAGGGCTGCGTCTAGGACTAAGCTCCGGGCTGATGAAGATAGTCTCTGGCACGCTCGTAGAGCTTGTCGGTGGCTCGTCGCCCATAAAGGTTTTCGCCCTCTTCGCCATCCTTTCCGCCAAAGTTTCTACCTCCCTGCAGAGACAAGACAAAGCAAGGCGATGAGATCAGTTGAATTCAGAATTTGGGAAGTAAAGATTGTGACGGGATGCTTACTCTTCCTCTTCCCGTTCCGGGCTGAAACCGGAGATGTCGAAGTCGACCTCCGTTGCAATGTCCGTATGGGGAGGCGGAGGAGGAGTCCTGGGTTGCTTGGCTGCGGCAGGTGCAGGGGGTTGGTGCGGCTCTGCCGCCTCGACTTCCGGTGCTGCTGTATGGGACGCCCCTGCCGCCCCCGTGGTTGACGCAGGTGCGTGTCTCGTGCGCCGCACGGGTTGTTGACGAACCCCTTGCCGTGGTGCAGCCTTGCCGGCCGCCCCCTTGCCGGGGGCTTCGCTGCTCGAAGAAACCTGACTTGCCGGGACGCCAGAGGCAGCTTTTCGAAGGACGCGTTTTGCCTTCTTTGGGGCTGGGGGCTCCTCCTGCAGCTGCTCTTCAGCTGCTTTCTCGCCCGATGAGCTCTCAGCGGCTGCGCCGCTCTGTTCCCCGGCAACCTCATCCTCCTCGACAGGTTTTTCCTCCAGCACGACTTCTGCGTCGCTGGTTTCCCATTCTATGAAGCCGATGTTGCCAGCCTCCGCGGCAAAATTCGCCTCTTCCACTCTAGTGGCAATGTATGCCACTTCTTCGTCAGTGGTGGCGCGGATGAGGTTTGTCTCTTCCCGGACGGGCCTCTCCGACAAGTTGTTGAAGAACTTCTGTGCCTCCTCCACCGACGGCTCGGCCCAGGTCGCATCAACGCCATGAGCGTTGAACATCGGCATTGCGGCAATGATCGACCCCAAGGCGGAGTTGTTGCACAAGGGAACAATTCTTGCCGGCAATTTGTGCTTGTCTTCACGCTGGAATAGCCGGTGGCGGAGAGCGCCAAGCTGCATGATCGTCAGGTTGTTGTTTAGTCCGGGCCGCAGCCTCATGATATCTGGCACGTTTTGGAACTCCCAGGCCGGTCTTCCCTTGTTCTGCAGAGGGGCGATGCGCCGGCGAAGAAAATCAGAACCTATCATCTCGACTGTGAGCCCGGCGGCTTTCAAACGAAGGATCCTGGTCGTGGCAACTGTGAGTTTGTCATCTTGAGCATCAATATCGCTCCAGTCCTCGCCGTGAACCGCCTTTTGTCGTCGGGGCGAACAGAACGGATGGGGGTCTGCTTCCTTGATCCAGCACAACTCAGACCGCCATTCTTCCCACTTCTCGCGATAAACCCCGTCCGGATATATCTCCTTGTTCCATGCCCTTGGGATCCAGGCGATAGAACCGGCGAGGGCATGCCCTTTTTTGACGCGTGGAATGAAATAATGGCGGAAGAGGGCGGTGTTGGGAACTACTCCAACAAATTTTTCGCAAAGATGGGCGAAGATAGCCATGCAAGTTACGGCATTCGGCGTGAAGTCTAAGAGATGGAAGCCGTATGTATACATGATATCATTGAAAAAATCAGAGAATGGAGGGCAGAGCCCGCAGTAAAAGTAAGCGGCGAAGAAGGGATATCTATCAGGGCCGCTTTTGAGAGAGGAACCTAGGGCCACGCGAGTCGTGGGGTGAGCTTTCGTTTCCCTCGCCCACATGCACTGGTACCGGTTCCTCAAAGCTTCCGCGTCGAGCGTTGGAGCAAAGACGACGTACTTCTTCCACATCTTCACCAACTCACTCTCCGGGACATCGGCTTTCGTCTCCTGGCCCTTGCTCTTGCTAGCCTTGGGCGGCATGGTGGATGCGAAGGCGAATGCCGAGGATGGAGCGGGTGTGGAGGCGCTAAGCGGATGAGGAGAAGTTCTGCTCTGGGCTCGGGAGAGAGATGGTAATGGCGGATTTCAAATTGGAAAGAAGAGGGGGTAAAAGGGCAGCGCCTTTGCGGATTCCTTTTTATGGGGAAGGAGCGAGCCTGCTTCTTTTACTGCCCTATGTGAACACGCCTATACGAGTGCGCTGCGGCCGTGGCCGTTCAGCGCACACTTCCCACGTCGTGCATTCAATGCGCGTAGTGGGGAAGCGCAGTAGGCGGAATGATTACGAGCAGTTAATCCCTGCCACGCGTGCCCGTGCACTGTTTGGGCCTAGCCCAACAACGCCTCGCACCCGTGTGAGGCCTAGGCCCGGGGGCTCCTGTCGGTGTACTAAATATTGGGCCTTTAGTACCCCATACTTGTGCACGGGCGGTTGTAGCCATACCTACGGCAAGGCTTGTCGGGGAGACAGCTGAAGATTGATCCAAGGTTATCAATGGACATTCATGCCAAGGATCGGAAGATAAGGAGGACTGAAGACCAAGGGCTTGGCTCCCGGCAAGATCTTGCCGGGGTAGCCCGACAAGCCCAGCAAGATTCGCACCCGACAAGGTTCCACCACTGTGCCACTGCTCCAGTACAGCAACCGGTCTGGCATTTTGGCCCCACTTTTGGATGTGTGGCGAGGCACTAGTGGAGGCGAGCTTAAGCGGTGCTGATGGGATGGCTCCTTTTTCCATCCCCAATAAAGTAGGGACACCTAAATGGACACCTCACGGTGCATTAAATGCATTTGTCCAAAACCGTCAGTGGTTAGGTATGGTAACCACTGTAGTTACTTTACACCTCGCATATGAGCAGTTCATCACTGTGGTGACCCCTTTGATCATATAAAAGGAGGCCCAAGGCAACTGCTACAGAGGAGGACGATTTTTCAGCCCATTCTGCATGCGTAGCTGCTGCTTGAACTTACTATTCATCGCAAGCGCTCCAAGAACTGGGACGAATCACAGATAATAAACTAAAGCAGGAGTAGGGTTTTACGCTGATCAGCGGCCCGAACCTGGGTAAAAATCCCCTCGCGTTGATCGTCGGTTCTGCTCTTTGTGCATACCCACCCCCCCTTGCCAAACCGTAAAGGGGTCCCTCGGATCCCATAGGTGTCGTACGCCGACAAGCGTGCTTTCCTATTTGTCATCGAGGGTGGCGCTGATGGTGAAAGTACCACCAACGCCAGCCAGCCCTGCCAGGACCTTCTTCACTTGTTGAGCAGCAACCTTGGATCTCTTGCTGTTGGAACTCTCCGGCAAGTCATCAACAGGCGTAGCGCACTCCGGAGAGGTGCGCTTCCCGAATTCCTTGCCGGAGCCCTTACTATCCTTCTTCTTCCCTCTGTTCTCCTCGGCGGGAACTGCCGCTGCCGCTGCCTCTGCCGCGACTGCGTCCCGGTACATCTTATCCACACAAATGATTGTGTCTTTCTCATCTGATGGGACAGAATTGACTCCAACTGGCCCTGGCATCTTCAAGACGTTGTAGGCATAGTGGGATGCCGCCATGAACTTAGCCAGGGCTGGGCGTCCAAGGTTGTACGGCAAGGGGAGGTCAACCACATCAAACACAATCTTTTCAGTCCGGTAGTTCAGCTCTCCCCCAAACGTCACAGGCAACGTGATCTTTCCCTTAGGATGACTCCTGCCGGGATTAACTCCTTGAAATGTGCCGGTGACTTTTAACTCATCCTCTGCTATCTGAAGCTTGCTGATACCCCTTGGGGAAATCAGATTCAACCCGGCCCCGCCGTCCACCAACATCTTCGTGACCTTGAGGTTGCGGATTGTTGGAGAGACTAACAACGGCAAACATCCTACCGCGGTGGTGTGGTCAGGATGATCCTCTTCGTCAAAAATGATGGGTGTGCGTGACCATTTGAGTGGTTCCCGGGCCCCTGGCGCTAGTTCCACGGCATTAACCTCACGCGCCCACCGCTTGAGTTGGCGGTGAGAGGCGTGTAGGGATGCACCCCTGTCAATGCACAGGGCGTCAGTGGCCTTCTGGAACTCCTGCTCACTAGTTTCCTCTTCATCCCCTTCATCACTCTCATCACCACAGGCTTCCTTCTCTCGATCCCTGGCGGGTTTTCCTTTGTTCCGAAGAGGTCTGCCGGGGTGATTTACTTCACCGCCATGACCCTTACCACCGCAACATTCTGTCCCTTTTCCTTGTCACACTTCTCATATTCTGCTTTCTGTCTCTTGACAAGCTGCTCAACCTGATAGCACTCTTGAAGGTCGTTGTCCTTGGTCCGATGGATCTTGCAGTATGGTCCATCGCCTTTCCCAGCCTTTTTAGCGGCCGCGGCCTCCCGACAGCTTCCTTGCCAGGGGTTTCGGCCTTAACCTTCTTGTCGGTACTAGGGATACCCGACCCTTCAACAGACATTACCGTCTTATCCTTGCGCTTCTTATTGCGCTTCTTGCTCTTCTTCTGACTGGTGGACTCGTCATCATCCTCTGAATCAACATTAATGCAATCCTCCTCTCCAGGCAGTTTTCTTCCCTCCTCCATCTGAGCACACTTATCCACCAAGGTGTAAAGTTCCTTCACAGTCTTGGGCAACCGTACATTCATCTTGGAACGAATCTTCCGGTTGCGCACATTGGACTGGAAGGCGGCTATCACAGCTGCTGGATGGATATTTGGGATGTTTCTGTGGACTCTGCTAAATCTCTACAAATACTTTCGGAGAGTCTCTCCTTCTTTCTGCTGAGGAAGCTGTAGATCACTGGGCTGACCTGGTTCTTGATGGCCGCCAGTAAAGGCGCCAATGAACTCATGGCACAAATCAGCCCATGACGAAATGGAGTTCTCTGGCAGGTGCATCAGCCAAGACCTCACATTGGACTTGAGAGCCAAAGGGAAGTAGTTGGTGAATACCTTCTCATCTCTTCCCCCGGCAGCTTGAATAGCGATGGTGTAGATGCTCAGAAACTCTGCCGGGTTCAACCTCCCATCGTACTTCTCGGGTATCTCTGGCTTGAACGTGCGGACGGATGGCCAACAGACTTGCCGCAGCTCATGAGTAAAGGCAGGGCACCCAACCTCGAAAGGTAGGTACCCGCCAGTATCGAGTGCAGGCTCATCGACGTTGGGACCGTCACACCCATTGGCCCGGTGGTGGGCGTCACGGCGTTGCTCAACGACAACGCGCGCGTCTCCCCTCCGCCTGTCCTCCGGGGCACGCTGCCGGCCTGGATGCGCTCGAGGGTCAGAAGAGGCTGTCGAGACGCCATCAGGTTCTTGATTCCGCTGCGCCCGCGCCAGCTGCCGTGGCGGAGATTGTACCATGGGGGTGGCCCCTTCCTTACGACCAGCAGCACGGGCCGTTGTCGTCACTTGGGGAGGCCGTGGTGGGCTAGCTCGCTGCGAGCCCCCAGCCTCGGCGAAGCTGAGCAGGCTCTGGATGGTGGCACGCCATTCATCCATCTGCTCGGCCGTTGGCAGAAACCTCAGCAGCAGTTGAGCCCGCGCCATGGCCTCCGTAACAGTACTTGGTATGGGCGATGATGACGGAGTTCTTCGCAGTTCGACCTAGTTCATCCATCTGTTACTTAGAACATGTAGCCTAATCCAAAACTAAGAAGAAAACAACATGGCAGTAGTTTTTAGCCTTTTACTTATATCCAGAATAGATCCCATCTTCCGATAAATCAATATTTAGTTCTCCAGTTCTTCCACTGTCATGCTTTAGGTTTAGCATTTATTCTTTATTTTTTCAGTTGCCGTAGATCCAAATTTGTGGGCATACTCTGTGAAACTTGTTCATCCCATACTTAGCAAAATTTCGCCAACCCCAGATCCGTAGACGATTGTCGTGCTAATGTTACCTGGGCGGCTTAAATAATAAACTCTGTCATCTGCCATTCTCTGGCCGGCTTAGCAGATATATTCTGACTTGCCATACTTTAATTTTTAACCCGAGAGTCGCCACTCCCTCCTCACCAGGGCGGCTTATAATTCCTTCATACTCTCATTATAAGGATTTATCCCTTATCCAGAACCACCTCACTGCCACTGATTTATCCTTGCAAATGCTTATGCGGTTTATCACTTTAATTTAACCCGCCATACCTTAAATTTTCAGACTGCTACTTTTTAACCCGCCAACAATGACCAAGACTCCCACTTCTTGTGACTGGGTCGCCTCCCAAGTCTACGAACTCTCATTACAGGAGTATGTAGACATGGGGATTTTACCATCCAAAGGGGTCATACACTGGCGGGTCCCTGGTTCTGAAACAACTCCAGAACCCCAAGAGGGCGAAGTCAAGATCTTTGCAGACCACCTTCTCCGCGGCTTTTCCCCGCACGGGTCAAAAAAATTGCGCGATGCTCTGAATATTTACCAACTTCATCCTCAAGACATTGGTCCCAACTCCATCTCCAACTTGTGCAATTTTCAAGTATTCTGCGAAGTGTACCATGGAGAGGAGCCTACTGTTGACCTCTTCAGAGAGTATTTTTATCTCAATCGTCAAACCGAGATGACTGATGGACCCAGCTTGGAACTTGGAGGAATTTCTATCCAGCGGTGGAGAGACATATTTTTTCCTGAAGCCAAGCTGCCTAGTCACCCCAAGGATTGGAATTTCACTTGGTTCTATTGCAAAGATACTTCTCCGGCCGACAAAAATCATTTACCGGGTTATCGCCCCTTCCGGCTCAACACCCACAGCAAACTTCCAGACCAGTTAACCGCCACAAAGCGCGTTAAATATGGCCCCACCTTCTCAAAAATAAGGGCATTGGTAGCCAACGGCTTAACTGCAGTGGATGTAACCCGCTGCTGGGTTGCTTGGAGGATAATACCTTTGAGCCGGCACAGCAGCTTAATGTGCGAATATACTGGAGATACCAAAGATCCGCAGCATTTTAATCAGACATCCATGAGTGATAAGGATGTAAATGATGTAGTCAAATCACTGCTTGGGGAGCCCATGGACAACTGCCGCAAAGTGGGACTGAACCCTTTCTGCAAACTCAACCCACCTCCGGCTGTAAGCATTTTACACCATCTTTCATTTTGCTTGTTTACTTCTTGTATAGCATATTCCTTACTTTTCCTGTCTATATTTAAATAGGCCAACTCCCCTTTTTGGAAGAAAAAACTGCCTGCTGCCGCCCCAACCAAGAAGCCCAAGACAAAAACTCGAGGTCCAGGTCGTCCCAAGAAGCCATCCGCTAAAGAGCTGCTCAAGCTTGATGACGAGTTAGAGGTAGAACTTGACTCCCTTGGTCGTCTTTTTATGCAACTTATTGATGCCGACTCTTCTCAGGATGACGCGGAAACATGTCAAGCTGACGCAGCGGAGGTAATCCCTGTCTCCTCTGACTCAGAACCCTTGGCAAGACAGAAAACTCGGCGGGTCATCCGGAAGGTGAAATTTTCTCATCCTCTTTCTTACTTGGATCCCAACTTTCTTTTGAAGAAACAGCAACACGAAGCAAGGCGCCCGACCCGGAGCAGCAGTTCTCATGTCCTTATCTCTGGTTTACCGAATACGCCTGTTCCTCGCAAGCGTCAACATGAGGTGCCACATAATCCAGACTCTCTTTATCCATTAGCCGGCTTCATACGTCAACCTCTTAATCCTTCTAACTCAAATTATCAGAAGGCAACTCCATCGTCCGGCGACTCTTCTGGAACCCAGATGCCCGTCTTCAAAGTTGCCCAAGGGTAAGTGTTTCCATTTGTTTATCAATGATTTATAATGACATACTCATATACTTTGTATCTTTGTTGCAGAGGTATTGCCAAAGCAAGCAAGAAACAAAAACTGGGCGGGTCTGCAAAGGATCCCAAGGCTGCTGAACCAGAGAAACAGACAGTAGAATCTTCTGAGGCCCTCACTCAAGAGCTTGAAGAACCTATTAATGACCCACCACCATCAATTAATGCTACCATCCCTAAACAGATGGACACTGAGCTTAACCCGGCGGCCAGCCATGACCCGCCAAGCCCTAAGTCGCCATCTCCTCTGAAGCCAGCTGAAGAGATCCCTCTTGAGAAGGACTCTGATGGCGTGGCCATCACTGGGACGACTTATACTGCACCAGGGGATTCCACTGTGCTAGCCAAGCATGGTACTAAGGAAGAATCTCCTTCCTTGGACAAAGGCAAGGCGAAGCTGGATCTGGAAACCTATGCGACCCTTAGCGCAAGCGATATCCACGCCGGTTTTCTAAACCGCCTCCATACTAGCCGTGATCTGGAAGCCGGCATAGTGAATTTTATTAAGGAACGCTATGAGGTATGTTGCTAACCCCTTTCCATATGCATTTGTATAGCCGCCAAGTCTAGAGTATAGGAAAATATTGAATATGCTGTAGACTTGATGAAAATGTCCAAACTGTAGCCTCTCAGGGCTGGCTTATCTTATCAAGATGAGCCGGGTCTTCAAATGTTAATCTTGAATGAACCTTGTATACCAGTAATTCATAGTAACACGATGAACCATACAGACAATTAGCTCTAAGATCCAAATACGTAGCCCCCAAGGACCGGCTTAACTTAACCAGATGAGCCGGGACTTATAGTCATTTTAAGAAATCCAAATATGTAGCCCCCAAGGGCCGGCTTAACTTAACAAAGTGAGCCGGGTCATAATTAAATTAAAATGACCAACATTAGCCCCCAAGTGCCAAGTGTATTGCTTGCAATGTGCTTGGAACTTGATTAACCATATCTTGACAAACTTGCTCCTTGCATGATAACTCCTTATTTATTCCAGGCAGAATTGAACATGAAGGAATCGCAAGTTGGCGATTTAATAAAAACCTTAAAGCTACAGCAGACCGAAACCTCCAAGGCCATGTCAGATCTGAAGGCCTCATTAGAGGAAATTGAGAAGCTTAAAGTAGGTTTTGATGCTGAGAGAGCCGCCTGGGAGTCTGACAAGGCTGCCCTAGCAAGAAAGGCCGAAGATGCGGAAGCTGCACTTAAACCGGTAGTCGAGGAGTTATCCGGTTTAAAACAACACATCTCTCAAATGACAGCCGCCATCTTCGGTAAGCGTAATATGCCATTCAAATTATGTACCCCGCCTGGCTTCTCATATATATATATATATATATATATATGCATTGCTAACTCGCCTCACGACTCTTATATAACCTCTTAACAGGCCCCAGGAGTGCAAGCCTTGGTCAAGACATGCTATTGAAGCTGAAGGCCATTTATTCTTTAATAGAGCAGTTATACAGTGGCACTCTCCACAGCCTTGTGTCTTTGGGATGGAACAGAAAACTGCCGAGTCAAATCAAGACTGTTCTGGATGACAAATTATGAGCCGCCCGAGCCAGAGCCATTGTTGCTCTTGGCCGGGCCAAAGCATGGCAATCTGAGCTTGACCCGGAGGAAATAGCCACTGGGTGCCCGGAATTCAAGGATGACCAGTCACCCTTTGAAGAAAAAGACTTCAATCAATGCGTCCGAGAGATGCGGCCCGTGGCCTGCAAGCTCATTGGAGAGCTAAACTTAAACAAGTATACACCAGCTTATGACGACAACAACCAGAAGGTTAAGCCGCCAGTTCATGATGTTGTCAATCTCATTCCTCCTCGGCGTAAGCATATCTTCGCCACCGATGTTGATCATTCTATTATACTAAATGACGAAGCCACATTCGAAGCTTTAACCGGCATCAATTGGACAACGGCTGATCTTCAGATGATCGACAAGGAAGAGCCAGTGCGGGATGTCCCGAAGTCGTCAAAGCGTCCAGAAGAAGATTGATCAGATAAATGATGAGCCAGGCGGCTCTTAGGCTGGGTCATGTGGGTACAAACCCAAAAAACACTTGATTCACAAACCTTTGGGTTCAGCTGAAGCCGTGTAAAAGGGTAGTTGAAAACGTTGAGCCGCCGTGTCATGCCTTCGTGCATGTTTTATCTTGACTTTTGTTCCAACAGTTGATTTTTTGTGGCCTACTTCATTTAACCAGCTATATGAACCGCCTGACGACCATATTCAGCACCTGAGGTCTTATATATTTTGCAAAAGACCAATCATGATATATACTGGTGACTCAAAGACACAAACCATGGCAGGTTACTAAACCCGAATACTCCCAGTCTCATAGCCAAAACTGTTGCAAATCATTCATGCTGGCGACTTAAAGTCCAAAACCAGGGCGGGTGACAACCCAAAGACTGTAGTCTCATAACTACGGCTGTTTGAAATCAAAACCTACTGGTGACTTAAAGTCCAAAACCAGGGCAGGTTACAACACAAAAAATACTCAAAAAGGAGAATCATAACCCGGAGCCTCAAGACCTGGGTAATCAAAATTTTCCCAAAAGCAAAATCTTAAAGAATATCAGAAAAATCAAAAAGAAAGATACAACAAATCTCAAATCTTTGCTAGGCTGTCTTCCAGGACATGACCAAACAAGTTGGCTCACAGGCCTTGTGCTTTCAAGGCCGCACAACCGTTGAGTTTATCCTAGCTCACTGTAAGCCTGCTCTCACGTGACACAAGCCGCCGTTTTAACCTTAAGAAGTTCAGGGTCTTAAAAAAGATTGACTATTAAGAGTTCGGTGGGTCACCTGGCGGAGTAGCAAGTTGCAAACAGGCAGGATAACTCATAATTTGGCGTCTCATGCCTGGTCAAGAGGGTATGAAAGCTAAACCCGGTGGGTTGGAAGCCCCGAAGTGACCTTATGACCAATTAATAAAGACTCAGATACATAGAAATGAAATGACAGAGGCCCTGAATTTTTCAGGGATGCCGGCTTTATTATATTGATCATAAAAAGATATATACATCATCAGAAGTATGTACAATAGGGAGAGCCGGTAGCTCAAGTATAGTAGGGCCGAAGATGAGCAATATTCCACGGCCTGTTGGTCTCCTGCTCAGGGGTGTGTGACTTCGTACGCTCACGTAGATCAATGAGATAATACGAGCCATTGTTGAGGTTCTTACTGACCACAAAAGGTCCTTCCCAAGGCGGAGACAACTTATGCATGTCAGTTTGATCTTGAATCAACCGGAGCACTAAGTCGCCTTCTTGAAACGACCGAGTCTTGACTCTGCGGCTATGATAGCGACGCATGTCTTGCTAGTATATTGCTGAACAAGCCGCCGCAAGGCCACGTTCTTCATCCAAATCATCAATTGCATTTTGTCAAGCCATCTCATTATCAGTTTCAACATAAGCTGCCACTCTGGGCGAGTCATGACAGATGTCACTCGGGAGAACCACCTCTGCACCATAGACCATGAAGAAGGGTGTATAGCCTATTGACCTATTGGGGGTGGTATTGATACTCCAAAGTACTGAAGGTAACTCCTCAACCCAACAACCTGGTGTTCATTCCAAAGGAACCATAAGCCGGGGCTTGATGCCTCTCAAAATTTCCTGGTTAGCCATTTCTGCTTGACCATTAGACTGCGGATGGGCCACAGAAGAAACATCCAGACGAATATGTTCTCTTTGACATAACTCCTTCATAGCACCCTTCGACAAATTAGTGACATTATCATTGATGATACTATGACGGTAACCACAATGGAAGATCAGTTTTTAACAAACTGAACTGCAGTTGCTGCATCACAATTGCTAACTGGCTCTACCTCTACCCTTTTGGTAAATTTGTCAACCGCCACCAAGAGGTGGGTCTTCTTATCCTTAGACCTCTTGAAAGGCTCAACCATATCAAGCCCCCATACCACAAACGGCCAAGTAATTGGAATCATCCTCAACTCTTGAGCCGGCACATGAGCTCGTCGAGAAAATTTCTAACATCCATCACACTTACTGACGATGTCTTCCGCATCAACATGAGCCGTCAACCAATAAAATCCATGACGAAAAGCTTTAGCCACTAAATATTTAGAGCCGGCATGATGACCGCAATCACCTTCATGGATTTCTCTTAAGATCTCATGGCCCTCTTCAGGAGAAACACAACTTTGAAACACGCCTGTTACACTGCATCGGTGTAACTCGCCATTGACAATAGTCATAGACTTAGACCTCCTGGTTATTTGCCTTGCCAAAGTCTCATCCTCAGGTAACTCACCCCGGGTCATATAAGCCAAATAGGGAAGCGTCCAATCAGGAATAGCATGGAGAGCCGCCACCAACTACGCCTCCGGGTCAGGAATAGCAAGGTCCTCTTCCGATGGTAACTTGACTGAAGGATTATGCAATACATCAAGAAACATATTAGGAGGCACCGGCTTACGTTGAGACCCAAGCCGGCTCAAGGCATCAGCCGCCTTGTTCTTCCTTTGGTCAAGATGCTCCACCTGATAGCCCTTTAAGTGACCAGCAATATTGTCAACCGCCTGGTGATAAGCCGCCATGAGCGGGTCTTTGGAATCCCATGTGCCTAAAACTTGCTGAGCTACAAGGTCTGAATCACCAAAACACCTGACCTGGCTTAAATTCATCTCCTTGGCCATACGAAGGCCGTGGAGTAAAGCCTCATATTCAGCTACATTGTTAGTACAAGGAAACATTAACCTTAAAACATAACAAAATTTGTCACCTCGTGGGGAAGTCAAAATAACTCCAGCCCCCGAGCCTTCCAACTGCCAGGACCCATCAAAGTGAATCGTCCAATATGTGTTATCAGGCTTCTCCTCAGGCGTCTGCAACTCTGTCCAGTCATTGCTAAAATCCACTAGAGCCTGAGATTCGATAGCTGTTCATGGCACATATTTCAAACCATGAGGTCCAAGTTCTATTGCCCACTTGGCCACCGGCCTGTGGACTCTCTATTTTGAATGAAGTCTCCTAAGGGAGCAGAGCTAACCATAGTAATAGGATGACCAAGAAAATAATGCTTCAGCTTGCGACTTGCCATGAACACCTCATAGACCAGCTTCTGCCAATGTGGATATCGTTGCTTTGGACTCAATCAACACCTCACTGACATAATAAGTCGGCCTCTGGACTGGGTACTCCTTACCCGCCTCCTTGCGCTCCACCATGATCGCCACACTAACAGCCTTACTATTAGCCGCCACATATAGAAGCAAAGGTTCTTTCTCAATGGGAGCCGCAAGGACGGGTGGCTCAGCTAACTGCTTTTTGAGCGCCTCAAACGCCTTATCAGCAGCATCACTCCAGACAAAATGATATGTTTTCTTCATCATCTGGTATAAAGGAATCGACTTTTTTCCCAGGCGGCTTATGAACCTGCTTAGAGCCGCAACACGACCCGCTAGGCGCTGGACGTCATTGACACACGCCGGCTTAGCCAATGAAGTGATGGCCTTGATCTTCTCTGGGTTTGCTTCAATACCCCTCTCTAAGACCAAAAAACCCAAGAGCTTGCCTGTAGGCACACCAAAAACACACTTGGCCGGGTTAAGCATCATCTTATAGACCCGGAGATTATCAAAAGTCTCCCTTAGATCATCCAGGAGAGTCTCCTTCTTTCTGGATTTGACGACAATATCATCCACATAAGCATGCACATTACGCCTGATCTGATTGTGAAAGCAATTCTGGACACAGCATTGATAAGTCGCCTGACCACTCTTAAGCCCAAAAGGCATAGAAACATAACATAAGCCTCGAAAAGGGGTGATAAAAGACGTCTTCTCTTGGTCCTTAACTGCCATCTTGATCTGATGATAACCAGAATAAGCATCCAGGAAACATAAACTCTCACAACCTGCCGTGGCATCACTAATCTGGTCAATACGTGGGAGAGCAAATGGATCAGCTGGACAGGCTTTGTTAAGATCTGTATAGTCCATACACATATGCCAAGTGCCATTCTTCTTAAGCACCAGCACCCGGTTAGCCAACCACTCCGGGTGAAAGACTTCCATAGTAAACCCGGCTGCCAAGAGCCGGGCAACCTCTTCTCCAATGGCCTTATGTCGTTCTTCATTGAAACGACAAAGAAACTGCTTGACCGGCTTAAACTTAGGATCCACATTAAGAGTGTGCTCAGCGAATTCTCTCGGTACACCTGGCATGTCAGAAGGTTTCCATGCAAAGATGTCCCGATTCTCACGGATGAACTCAATGAGCGCGCTTTCCTATTTAGGATCCATATTAGCCCCCACTGTGAACTGCTGAGATGAGTCGCCAGGATCAAAGTCAACATGCTTAGTATCATCAGCCAACTTAAACTTCAACAGAGGGTCTTGCTCAGTGGTTGGCTTCTTCAAGGGGGTCATATCAGCCGGGTCAACATTATCCTTATAAAACTTAAGTTCCTCCATGCCACAAGCTGACTCAGCATAAGCAGCATCTCCTTCTTCACATTCTAAGGCAATTTTTCGATCACCATGGACCGTAATAGTACCCTTACGCCCTGGCATCTTAAGCTGTAAATAAACATAACAAGGCCGGGCCATAAACTTGGCATAAGCCGGCCGTCCAAACAAGGCATGATAAGGGCTCTTGATCTTGACCACCTCAAAACATAACGTCTCTACTCTATAGTCATAGTCATCGCCAAAAGCCACTTCCAAGGCAATTTTACAAACCGGATATGCCGACTTACCGGGTACCACTCCATGAAAAACTGTAGAAGACGGCTTAAGCTCCTTATCAGTTAAGTTCATCCGGCGAAAGGTGTCATAATAAAAGATATTGATACTGCTGCCCCCGTCCATGAGCACTTTAGTGAATTTTTAACCCGTGGCCTGAGGGACTACCACCAACGCTAGCTAACCCGGATTGTCAACCGGGGGCGGGTGATCCTCTTGACTCCATGTGATTGGCTATTCTGGCCACCGCAAGTATTGAGGTATCACCGGCTCAACCGCACTGGCCGCGCGTTTATGAACCTTCTGATCTCGTTTACAAAGACTGGTGGTGAAAACATGATACTGGCCACTGTTGCTGCTTTGGGTTACTCTGGTATCCTGATTGATGCTGCTGGTTACCCTGACCAGACTATTGGTAATAACCACCCTGGTTACCCTGTCCTTGGTACCCAGAACTTGAGCCATCACCACCAAAGCTGGGCCCCTGAGAGACGGATCCTGACCCGCCAGGCGGGCCATTATTGTTGCCATGATTCTAATTGAAGTTAGAATTCCTGTACTCTCGCATGATGAAACTGTCCTTCCAAGCATGAGTCGTCGGTTTATTGGGCAGACTGTGTTTTGGGCAAGGCTCATTCATCATCGCCTCAATATTAAAGTTCTTCCCTCCAAAGGCCTGCTTACCATTGCCATTACGGCGCTGGTTTTTATATCCAGTGTTGGTTTTAGCTATGAGATCTGACCCACCATCAGGCTGTCTGCACTTACCACCGTTACCCTGGTTGTTACCATTATGCCCTGTCACGTTCTGCTGCTGACCCTTGCCATTGCCACCCTTCTTTCCCTTGTTGGATTTTTCATCATCAGATCCAGGATCTTTGGTGGTATCAGAGTCGGCATACTTAATGAGAGCCGCCATGAGCTCTCCCATGTCATTACAATGACGCTTAAGCCGCCCAAGCTTCTGCTTAAGGGGGGGGGGGGGTAAAATGACAGTTCTTCTCCAGGACCAGGACCGCCTGACTGGCTGCAATGCTGTCTGAAGAATGCATAATAGCTCAGACCCGCCGGACCCAATGATTGGCCGACTCATCCTCACGCTGCACACAGTTATCAAGATCAATAATTGTCAAGGGCTGCTTACATGTTCCTTTAAAATTCTGAATGAACCGTGCTTTCAACTCTGCCCCTGAATTGATGGAGTTGGTGGGTAATCCTTTTAACCAGGTCCGAGCTGGCCCATCCAACATCATGGTAAAGTATTTACCACACACAGCATCATTGACATCCAGCATATCCATGGCTAACTCATAACTCTCAATCCAGGCCTCAGGGGGGAGATCCGCTGTATAGTTAGCCACCTTGTGAGGACCCTTCAAATCCTTAGGTAAACGTTCATTACATAGTGCTGGTACTAAACACGGCACTCCAACAGATCTATAAATTATACCAGCCCCAACTGATGTTGAAGGAGTCACCGGAGGCTCTTGATAAGCCCCCAACTGAGCCGTCATTGCTGCCTCCGCCTCTCGGCAGGCTCTGGCATCATCCACAATTGCTTGAGCATGAGTAAGGGGTGGGTTATTCCCACGGGGCGGGTCATCTTGATATGGTCGACATCGTCGCTCGCTACTAGAAACCGCCGGCGACTCAATGCGCCGGCTGTAACTGCGGCTTGGGAGGGGCGTCGAATGTACCCTCTGACGACTATGTGTATATTTCTGCTGCTATGCAACCGTTGTTTGCAAGAGCTCAATTGCGTTCTACGCCTCAGCTGCAAAAGGTGTCTCATCTGTGATAGGGATTGCATTGAGCCGGGTAGACACTGCTATCATGTTATCCACCAGGTTGGAATAATGACCAGATGGGGTGGAAAAACGTTGGGGTGGGGTTCGATCCCTACGGGGCGGGTCTGGCAATCGGGGCTGAGACGCCGCCCCGCTCCCTGGGACTTCAGCCGCCCGGGCTATGTCTGGCGGGTTACTTGGCCCCGCATCAAGTGTGTTAAAAAGATTCCGCGCCTCATACTGTGCAGGCAAACGGGTTTGATACCTCCTTCGAAGAATTGCATTAGAGGCATTTTGATCCAAACTCAAGCAAAAAGCCTCCGCCATGATACGCTGTGACTCAGCATCCATCTTGGCTCGTTCCTCTGCCACCATAATGTTCTCTGCATTAAAATCCTCTTTGGCTTTGGCCACCTCATCTCGCACCTTTGCAATTTCCACATTATGTTGTGCTTGATTCACTGCAGTAACCTCTATGGCTAACAGATTCGTCAAAGTGCCCAAGAGTTCAGATAAAACTTGAGCCGGCGGCCAAGCTGAGCCGCCAGCCCCAGCTGTCGCAGCAACCATTGATCTAGACGTCATAGCCGCAGCTGTCGTTGAGTTGAGAATCGGCGTAGTGCCAGCCATGAAGACAACAACCCTATACGGCGGCTCATAGGGGTCCGGAATACTGTCGCCATCGGAACAGCCCCCAAGCCCGCCATCCTGAATCTGGTAGATTGACTCTGTTTCCCCGGTCGAAGACTCATCACCTGAATATATGGCCGTCTCTCCACCAGATGCAGAATCTTCCTCAAGATCCGCCCCATGAACAAAGCCAATGAAAACGTGCTTTCGGTCGGGTTGAAGCCTGGCGGGTCGCGCGCGCTGAGCCGTCTTGATGATGTTAGTGCAGATGTCCGGCTCAAGCTCTGACTCGCCAATCTTGCCGATGAAGACGTGAATTCTGTCAAAGGGGACCCGGTACCCGTACTCAATTGAGTCGGCCTCGGGGCTCCAGCCAGCGTCGTCGATGTAGAGCTTGCCGCGACGACTCTTAGTCATTCGGCCCACGGCATATGCTTTGATCCCTGGGAAATTGCCCTTCAAGAACTTGAAACCACCGTGCTCTGGCCCCACGGTGGGCGCCAACTGTCGTGGTTTTAACACGGCAGATGCCCTTGTGAAAGGACTTAGGTGTGGAGCCATAGCAACGTAGGTTAGCTCGAAGGGGTTGAATGGGACAAAGGACACAAGGTTTACCCAGGTTCGGCCCCTCGCAACGAGGTAACAGCCTACTCCTGCTTTTGTTGACTATAGCTTGAATATCGATTACAAGGGAGCGGAATCACTTAACCTAGCCCTCGATCAATTGTTTCTTCTCCCCCAACCTGCCGCCGGGTCTCGCCTTTATATACACAGGTCGAGGCCCGGGGCTTACAAGAGTGCAAGCCGGATCACACAACGTGACCAACTTGGTTTCTAAGTCGCCTTGCCTTACTAGGCAAGTCACCATCTGGCAGCTCACACCTCCGAATCTTGGGCCTTCAACAAGCCCGCCTCTTAAGCCGCCACTAGTATTCATGTCTCCTCAGGACCATCGAAGCCCTTCATTATTGAATCGCCAACAGTGTGACCCGGCCCCTCCTGGGCGGGTCATACCGCGGGGTTACATCCCCAACAGAAATAGTTGAAGAAGTTGCAGCAATAGAAGCATTTGAACTTTCAGGTGAAGAATTAGCAGATTCATGTTCGATGCATTTCAAAAATGGTGGAATAAATTCTTCCTGAGTGGAACTGATTTGTTGAGCAAGCAAAGAATCATTTTCCCTTTGAAGATCATCATGAGTCACCCTGAGTTTCTCAAGATCTTGCTGTCTTTGAAGAAATTCATAAGAAAGCTTTTCATGATCGGCTAAGAGTGTTTCACGATGACCTTGAAGGTCACCAAACTTAGACTAAAGATGTTTAAGATCATCAGTGAGGGTTTGAGTTCGATTCATTTCCTCACCCAACAAGTCACCGCTTTTGTCTAGCAAATTTGGAACCCTTTCCAAAGCTTTTTGTTGTTTAGTGGCAATATTAGCAAGTTTGGAATAGCTAGGTTTGAGGTTTTCATCAGATTCATCTTCACTGGATTCAGATGAGGGATATTTGAGTACCTTGGCACCTTTTTCCATGAAGCAATAGGTGGGAGCGAAGTCATCATTGCCATCGTCAACAGTGTTGGAGTTGCCATTTTCTTCACAGTTGAAGATGGACTTGCTGACGAAAGCAATAGCGAGAGCTAGGATCGCCACACCAAAGTCTGACTCCTCAGATTCCTCCTCTTCCTCATTTTCCTCAGATTCAGCTTCAGAGTCCATTTCCTTGCCAATGAATGCCCGAGCCTTTCTAAACTGCTCTTCTTGTGAGACGAAGACTTTGAAGATTTTGACGATGAGGACTTTGAAGATTTCTTCTTTTTCTTCGAGTCATCTGAACTGTCATCCTTGTACTTCTTCTTCTTTGATTCCTTCACCCACTGGGGACAATCAACCATGTAATGACCAAGCTTCTTGCATTTGTGGCATGTCTTTTTCTTGTAGTCACGGGATGAAGAATCTGATCTCAAGTCATCACCTCTTGAAGATTTTCCAAAACGGCCACGGCTTGAGAACTTCTGGAATTTCCTCATGAGGATTGCTAGCTCCTAACTTCGTTCTTCAAGATCACCAAGGCTACTGTAGGAGTCTTCCTCTTCAGATGAGGAAATTGCCTTGGCCTTCAGTGCACGTGATCTTCCATAGCTTGGCCCGTAGAGGTCTCTCTTCTCAGCTTGTTGGAATTCACGAGTGTTCAGTCTCTCGAGGATATCAGTAGGATCTAGTGACTTGTAGTCTCCATGTTCTTGAATCATCAGTGCTAGTGTATCAAATGAGGAATCAAGTGACCTCAGCAATTTCTTCACCACCTCATGATCGGTGATGTCAGTGGCACCAAGTGCTTGAAGCTCATTGGAAATATCAGTGAGGCCGTCGAAGGTTTGCTGAACATTTTCATTATCGAGTCTTTTGAAGTTGTTGTAGAGATTGCAAAGAACGTCAACTCGAGAATCAAGTTGGGTTGACATTACTTCGTTGTCTTTGGACAGCCTATCCCAGATAAGCTTTGCAGTCTCCAAAGCACTCACTGTGTTGTACTGTCCTTTGCTGAGATGGCCACATATGATATTCTTCTCTTGAGAGTCGAGTTGCTTGAATCTCTTCAAATCAGTAGCGTTTATGAAGGGAGTGATGGAGGGAACGCCATTTTCCACAACATAACAGAGATCATTGTCAATTGCCTCAAGATGCATGTGCATCTTGTTCTTCTAGTAGGGGTAGTCCGTCCCATCAAAGGTAGGACACCCAGCCAAGACCTTGATCATGCCTCCAGTCGACATAACTAAAACTCCAGGTGGTTAAACCAAAATCACATAGAACAAAGGAGTACCTTGCTCTGATACCAATTGAAAGTGCGTTATATCGACTAGAGGGGGGGTGAATAGGAGATTTTTACAAATTCGTCACTAAGGAAATACTACTTGAGGAATTTGCTAAGTGACGAAATACAAGCAGTGGATAAAGTACTCAGGTGCAAACATAACATGGCAGTAACACAATCATCATGATGATATGAAACAAGCACAGAGCACAAGTAGCGTGTAAACAGGATAAGCAGGCAGAAGACAAGATGACTGAAGAAATAGGATTGAGGAAATTGAGGAAGTCTTCAGTCAAAGTCTTCAAACAGTAATGATCAATTTCATCAACAAGTAAATGAGGAAATGAAAGAGTTGAGGAAATAGAACCGGTAGCTTGGTGAAGACAGTGATTTGGTAGAACAATTCCAACTGCTGTGACAGTTGTACGTCTGGTTGGAGCGGCTTGGTATTTAAACCAAAGGACACACAGTCCCAGGACACCAGCCCTTACCGTATTCTCCATGAGCCAAGGTCACACAGACCTCGCCCAATCACTCGTGGTAAGTCTTCAAGGTGACATCCAAACCTTCACAAACCCGGTCACCCAGCGATCCACAATTCCTCTTGGCTGCTCTAGACCATGACGCCTAACCGTCTGGAAGATGCATAGTCTTCAAAGGTAACAAGCATTGGTTTCACACAGGAACAATCTCTTCAGTGATGCTTAATCACTTTGGGTTTTAGGTGTTGGGGTTTTGGGTTTTTCCTCACTGATGATTTTCTCTCAAAGTCCTCGGAGGATGGGATGCTCTAAATGACAAGTGTCAATCTATCTCTCGGAGCAGCCAACCAACTAGTGGTTGAAGGGGGCGGCTATTAATAGCCAGGGAGCAGCCCGACATGATATGGCATAAATGCCCCTAATGATATGACCTTTGGATGGATAAGATATTTTGGGACACCTGGCATAAAGCACAGCAACGGTCGGAAATTTGAGCTCTCAAATTTCTCAGGGCTATCATGTTCCTCATTGTAGGCAATTCGCACTTGCAAAATCCTAACTCCTCAGTCAGAACAAATTCCTCAGAGACCAGAAGAACTTCGTCTCTGTCACTGAAGAAATTGACTGACCTGCAAGAGATTTCCAAAGGCTTCACTCGAAGGATTGGGTATGTGTAAAGGCTTTGAGATGAGCATCACTTGGAAACTTTTCCTTAGTATTACTTTGACCCTCTTTAACAATATGGTGTTTCCTATGACTCAAAAGAAAGGAAATAAAACTATGAAAACAAAAGTCTTCACGCTTCATAGTCCTCGCATCAATATCTTCAAGGTCACACCAATTTCCTCATTTTCAAAGTCTTCAAGAAAACCAAAGTCTTCAGATGAAGACATTCATTTTTAGGGGTCACTTTCTTCGGATTTATCAAACTCCTCAGAGACTTATTAGACATGTGTACACTCACAAACACATTAGTCCCTTAACCTATAAGTCTTCAATACACCAAAATCACTAAGGGGCACTAGATGCACTTACACTTTGTCATCAGAATTTGGAGCATCAGGGTGCTGAATGGTGTATCCATTTTCCACAATCTACCAAAGTTCTATGTTGATGGCTTGAACTCTGATTCTCATTCTCTCTTTCCAGTAGATATAGTCATTTCCATCGAAGATAGGAAACCTTTCAGAGTGCGAGGATCTACCTACATACAACATACTCAAAACTCCAAGGTTTTAGACCTTTAATAAACAGAGACAAGGAGTACCCACTCTGATACCAATTGCTAGGACCAAGAGTATATCGACCAAAGGGGGTGAATGGGAGATTCAAAAATTCTTTCGAATGTTATGAACTAATCCCAAACACAGCAGCGAAAATAAGGTTCGGTAGACAAGAACTCAATTAAGCATGTTATTGAGGAACATATCTATCATGATAGGAAGCAATAATAGTTTGAGCATAGGATATCACAGGTTTGACAATAATGATGGTAATGCAATCAGCGAACAGAAGCAGTAGCATGAGAGAAAACAAGGTACGAACTAAGAGGGAAACACACAAGAAAGAACTATGATGAGGAGAATGAAAAACGACACGAGGAAATAACACCAGTCTTAACAAGTGCGAATAGAAATGTATACGACTGGAATGACTACACTGAATGATGAGAATGCAACATGGTGAGCAACGAACGATAACAAATGGGAATGACAGACATGATAGAGACGAATGATATGCAATAGTCAATGATTGATCAGATAAACTATCGTCACAGAGCACGAAAGTAAACTGCTGAAGGTAATGTAGTAAAATAGAGTGAACCAGTGGTGCTCGATGGCGACAGATGGATTTGGTAGACCAGTTCGCCCTTCTGCCAAAGGACTACATCTGGTTGGAGGGGTTGTGATTTAACACAGAAGATAAACTCTCTTCACCCTATTCTCCTTCAACTCAGAGCTGATCAGACTCTAGTTGATTTCACTCGTGGTAGATACTTGTTAGCGATCTCCAAACCTTCGACAAACCTTCGTGAACCACAATGACTCTTGGTTGCCGAAGATCTTTCTCGGTGAAGACAACAACTCTTCAGCACTCGAGCCGACACCTATCCGTCTAGAGAGTGCGTAGCTCTCAAGAGTAATAGGTACAAGAACTCTAAACTCAGAACTACTATGATGCTCAACCACTGTCTAAGTTTTGTACTCTTGATTTTTTTCTCCTGGTGGATCTTAAACTCAAATCACTCGAAGAGGGGATGCTCAATCAATCTTCTCAGAAATCTTAAGCGGAGCAACCATCGGGCAACATTGGAGCGGGGTGGCTATTTATAGCCACAGCCTTCCCTGAAGGAAAATGACCGAATTGGACATGTGGAGCAGCCAATGGCCGAATGAAACGAGTCCAACGGTCAGAAATTGAGCACAACGATAGCATTCCTTGCGAAGCAAGTAATGCTAACTCCTCAGTTTGAAAGATATCTCATGCAGCATGAAGAATAACATCTACTGCTGGCACGTAATCATTCGAAACATAAAGAGATTTCTCTCAGTTTCGCATAGGTTTTGGGCTAAGCATCAGAGTGGATCTAAGCTTTGAGAACCTATACCCCTCTTAATAATACGCTGGTCCTATGACTCAAATGAAGGAAAGAAGAACAACGAAATGAATACTATGTCTTCACTTTGTCTTCGACTTCCATTCGCGGCAGTCAATTTTCTTCGGACAGAAACTCCGAACCAATTGCTTCACAACATCAATAAATTTTTGAGGGGTTAACTCCTTCACATCAATCTTCTCGTCTACATGTTCTCAACAGATGTAGCTCATTCTTCTCTGCAATGTAGATATTCTTCAGTGAAGTTCCTCGAACTTTGCACTGGAGACAACATTCTCTTTGGTTCTGCATGGACTATTTCTCTCTGTGTGCACTAGCAAACAAATCAGTCCATGTCTGTTTCTGTCAACAATCTCCAAAACACAAGAGGGCAAATATTGCACCAACAGTACCCTTCTACCACTCTGTCAGGCAAGCAACCCCATTGAACATTTTGATACAGTCCCATCCTCTTGCTCCTGCTCTCATTTATTGCATTAAGACAACAACATTTCAAACTTCTATTTGCTGCGGTAGTTGAACCCCTTTCCTCTGCATGACATGTCTTTGCCACAGTAACTAGATGAAACCCACTAGCATGTGTAGGAGTTGATTGAGCCATGTTGTGTTCCTACCATGCCATGTTTGCAATGCTTAGAGTTGTGTCAGGTCTGGTTCATCTGGGTGATGGATTGGAGTGAAATGGCTGTGTTCGGTAATGAGAGTGAAGTGTTGAACCTGTTTTGGTAAAGGTATCGATGAGAGGCCATGTAGGAGTACATGGTGGGTTATTTCATTGGAACCGTCCTTAAGAACGGAGTTCCGTGTAAGTCATCCAAGACTAGCTACTACCACGCATTGGGCCCGAAACCAATGGACCCTCTCGGCTTATTAATCGCCTTGTCCTCTGTCCAGGTGTTGCAAGTAGTTTCTGGTGTTTGTAGTATGCTGGAGGCCGTGCGCAGCGCTGACCTTAGGGGTGGGCTGTGATGCGGCAGGCAAGTGGCACGGTGTACCGGGGCACCCATTTGGTGGGCTCGGGAACCCTACACACATAGTTTGGGGGCGTAGTGGAAACCTCGGCCGGACTTCCTTGCGGATGGAACTCAAATAGGAGATAAACCTGGACTAGAGACTTGTGTGGTTAGTCAGGTCATGGACGACACCCTCCCTGGGCTTCCGCTTGAAGGTTTCTGAGTACATGTCGTTTAAACGGCGATAAGTGGTGGAAGCGTGTGTGAAGAAGTACACCCCTGCAGGGTTATCAAACTATTCGAATAGCTGCGTCCTCGGATATGGACTACTTGGGTACTTATACTGTTCATAGAAAACTTAAATGGTTACTCATAAGAGTATCAAGACAAGTGTGAGTGTCGTGGATTGCCCTCTCGTAGGGAGACAAGAGAGGATCCATGGTAGATTACTGTCGTGGTGATTAGTGGACTCGTGTATGCTATCTCATCTTATTCAAACTAATGATAGACGTAGTACAGGTTAGCCAAGGGCCAAAGCTGGCTTGCTA
Organism: Thinopyrum elongatum; assembly: GCA_011799875.1. Classification (NCBI taxonomy): domain Eukaryota; kingdom Viridiplantae; phylum Streptophyta; class Magnoliopsida; order Poales; family Poaceae; genus Thinopyrum; species Thinopyrum elongatum. Next base: position 286,028,401 of record CM022302.1, read on the forward strand.
CAATAAACACCACTACTCCTTTGTTGATATTGTGCATGAGTAGTTAGATCTGATGTAAGTCTTGCTGAGTACCTTTGTACTCATGTTTGCTTAATAAACTATTGCAGAGGAGAACCCTGGGAATACAGGTGGTTTCTATGTAGACCTCGATGTTGATGAGTGACTTGCTACCCAGGTGGCAATCCCGTGGCCTGTGAAGGGTCACTGTAGATAGGCAGGCTTCTACAGCCTTTTCCCTTTCTAGTTGTCTGTACTCAAACAAGTTTAGCTTCCGCATGTGCTTGTATGTTTGTATGACTTGAGTGTTGGGTCGTGTGACCCCTACCTGTATGGATATGTTATGTATGGCTCTTGACATGAAACGAAGAACTTTCATGTGAGCTGTGGTGCATCACCCCCAGCGCCAAGGGAAACGAATCGACGAACGCCTCAATATGTGTAGCACCTATGGCAACCAAAGGCTCTCAAACCAAATAACATTGCATATCCAGCTTTGATTATTGTGCAAAAAATACTTTAAGCGGCATGAGGCTTCACAAAATAGCACCATAAAGAGGTATATAAACAACACCAACACCTTGGCCATTGTTATGAATTAAACCATAAAAAAGTAATCTCCACAATACTAGAGAGATAAGGCTAATATTATTCATGTCGTAAATCCGATGCTCAATAATAAAACCAACAATGATTTGACCTCTCGTAGACTTGAAAGATTTGTAGGCCAAATCATCTTAAATCAAAGCATAAGCCCACTCACCAATTTTTATATGAATTGGTCCATGCAACATATTTTGAATGGCATCGGTCATAATGTCTCATCTTTCATGCAAGCATAATATATGTATACGTATAAATTTCAAACACGTACCTTGCCTCGCTCTTCAATCGAACTAAGGATGATGTTAGGATACTACACCGGCCATGCTTTGACATTTTCTTAGTACGATAGATAAATATCAGCCATTAACATATGGTCCATGTAAACTTCATCCACCAAAGCAAGTATAGCCGAAATAGACAAATCAAATATTTCGGCCCTTTGGACCAGCAATAAACTTATAGCTAATCAAATATATAGTGATTTGGTAATACCCTTTCATGATATAAGAAATTATATTGTATCCATGGATCTAAATAAGCCCATGGAGGGTGACCGATCATACCTGGGGATGAATTCCATGGCAAAGACATCAATGGCATGTTTGGCGAATATGGATGATGTGCTAACCGAAGATTTTGATGGGGTGATGCAAACCTTCGGCTTAATTGTTTTTGGCTTCCATCTTTCTCTTTCTTCACTTTTGTAACACTTGTTGCAATAGAAGGTTGCACATCATTTTTATTTTGACTGCTCCTCTTGGGAACCCATGCCATGTTCTTCTTTTTCATCTCTTGTGCACTAAGCTTTTGTAATTCCTTCTTTTTCCAATATGATAAGCCGAGTGGGCGCCTCGGCTGTGATTTTGTTTCAAGCAATGGTAACTCGTTTTTAGCCTTGTGCACTCGTAACTTCTTCCCTTCAGATTTGGCACGTTGATTTTTAACAATTGATTGCTTCACTTCTTTGCCTTTTGTAGCCAATGTCAACACTTTAATTAGCTCTTTGTTATTTGAGACCAAATCTGAAGTAACACACTTACGACCATCTTTCTTGACCCGGTATATTTGCTTGACCACCTCTTTCTTCGTCCATGGGGTCCGGACCGATTCCTTTTTATTGAAACGGTCTTTAACATATGATTGTTCATCAAACTATGACCTTCTTGGAGCTACACAATGTTGGTGAGATGGTGTAAAATAAGATGGAGAATGCATGCTTCTATCATACCTGTCCCACAAAGGATATGGATTTACATGAGCATGGGGAGGCATCCACGCCATTGGCATTGGCGGCCCAAAATAAGGATATGAATATGTTGCATTAGAATTCTCACTTTGCCAATACTGATCCTCAGATTTGCGCCTAGGGGGTGATCTTGATGCTTTTGAATTACTTGGCCGATAAGCGCTTTTCTTTTGAGTCTTCTTTTGATATTTTTCCAAAAGCTGCGCGAAAGTGACTTTCGGCTTTTTTCCTTTGTGCTTACCCCGGCCTTTGCTTTCTTTGGTTGTTGGATTTTCTTCTTGCCCCCCAGTACTTAGCGTCTTCATTGCAACTTTGATGGAATTTGCGCCCTCAAGAATATTATCATTGTGCTCTTCAACAACTTTCTTACTTGAAAGCTTGATCCCATTATTCGCAGTTTTTACCTTCTCGTGTTTAGATGGATCAGCTTGAAGCAGCCGATGCAAAAACCGTTTGTCATCGGGATCAATCAGAATAGACTTGTCATCCCTTGGTGTTTCAACAAATTTCAATCATCCTTTATCAATGGCCGATTTGACTATTTAACGAAACATATTTCAATGTGTTGACGCTCAAAAGTGGCACAATCATAAAGAGTAGCTTGAAGTTATATCAAGATGAAGTCAAAATTATGGTTGTAAGTCGCCATTGGATGACCCTTTTAGAGAAGATCAAAATTCATATAAAGAGGGTCCAAAACGGAACCCGGACGCAAAAAGTATGACAATTTTGGAAATACCCATGTTGACATCAGATTATAGAATGGCATGAAACATAATTAAGATAGCCCCGGATGGAAAATGTTTCAACATGAAAGTTTTTCGTCTCATCGGAATGGATGATTTTGATACACAAATCGTATTAATACGAAGTCGTATGAAAAAGTTACAGCTAGTACAAGATGCTACTGCAGTAGATGGCCGGACACTCAGGGGACAACCATCCGGGTTTCAGATTTCTCTGCTGCAGACTTCGGAAAAAAGCCCAATACCCACTCAAGATGGCCTCTGATCAAAAAACGTTCAACAGGAAAAAATTTCATCTCGTCGAAACGGTCAAAATTGCTTTTGGGCTCGTTTCCATCTAAGGTGGTTTACCACCTCAAAAAATACCCACAAGGCACAGCTAGTTTTAAACCGAAGAGTTTTGGAAAGTTCGGACAAAATCATCCGAATTTGACTAGGGTTTTGGACGTGGATCCAAGCCTTTTCCTTGCACGGGAAGTCCAGCAGCCTATTATATACCTCAGGGGTGACGGCCGATTGAACAACACACAATCGAACAAATCCATCTACCACTTTTACCTTTACTTTTATCTCTCTCCCTTGTTCTTCTTCTTCCTCGTTCTTCGTTCGTTCTTCTTCATTGTAGGGTGGCAAACCTCGAGGCCCTAGGGGCAGTCAAGCCGACCTAGGGCAGCCCATAGCCGTCACGCACCCTGACGGGGTCCCTCCCGGGCGTGTGGGGTTTCGGGTGTACAAAAGTGCCCGCCGGATTGTCTTGCGTACCACGCTTCCGGTGGGTCTCCTTCGACGTGAGCTGCGGTGCATCACCCCCGGCGTCGAGGGTACACGATGACGTGTTCGTGTGTGAAGTCACTTTTTGGCGACTCCGCTGGGGATGAAGCTTCGAACGGTCTCCAGCCCGTTCTTGCTACGAAGCGATCGTGATCTAGGGTTTGCAATCTACAAAAGTAATATGAATACCCAATCCCCTTGTGTAGATGCAAATAATTCATATGGTGTTACTAGATCGTTCAATGAGTATACTCTATCGGCCAGCCCTACTTTTTTCAATCATGCATCTAACTACGGCAAAGGCTGATTCAAAGTAATTTACATGCTTCAACTTCTTATGATACTAGTAACATGCAACTTATGTATTCCAACTCATATGCATCGGCAACCCAGCAAATTCATATGCTGATGAGCAACATGATGAGTTTGGCTAATCAATTTGAAACACCACATGTAGGAATTTCCAATAGCATACAAGAAAGTGTTTCACCCTTTTATTCATTGGCAACTAATTTGCAATATGTGAATCCAACCATGCCGATGAATGAGAGAATTGGCCATGCTACTACTGGCTATTCGGCCAGTTACTCTCGACCGTCATATGCTACACCTCTTGTTAGTAAATTTTCGGCACCGTATAGAAGTGTAGATGCTCATAATTCGGCTCCGCACCTTCATGGTCATAGCCGAATAAGTGAAATTTTTCCAGGAGTGCACATGCCATCATCTAATACTGTAGCATATAATGCATCCTCTACGCAATTACATAATTTCGGCAACACCTCATTGCCGAAAGAATCTAAAAATATTGCGGAACAATCCTTACAGAATGGGAAGTGGCTACATTAAAAAGGGATATAGCCCTAAATAACAAGATTAGTGCTCTTTGCCTTGAAGAACATGATAAGGGGCTAGTTCCTGATTATAATGCAATAAGAGCTAGAGTTTTGCAAGAAGATGAATCTTTGCCAATTGATAGAATTAGTGAGAAAAATATGGTTCTACAACAATGCATATGCCTTCACCTAGTACAACATCATATTGTACACCCCCTACACAATTGCAAATTTTTGGCAACACCCATGTGTCATTGCCGAAAGAAACTAAAAGCATTGGGGGGGGGCAATCATATCCTGAGTGGGCTGAAATTGAGAAAAAAGTTAAAGCGAATTTTGTTGCTCGCTGCGAGAAACAAACAGAAAAAGAATTGGCTCAAATAAAAGAAGCATTGCCAATTGGTAGAATCAATGAAAAGAAGGATGATTCGGAACATGAAAGTGCTTCAGTTGAAAAAGCGGAATCAAGTAGTATATATTTTGGGTCCATCAAATCCAAAGAGGCAAGCATTATAGAGAAAGGGCATGGCAAGCATAGCAAAACAACCATGCTTGATTTTTCTGAAGTCAATGGAACCTACTTCCTGCTCTATGAGTTCCGTGCCACAGAAATTGACAAGCCTCAAGGACAAGAACAAGTAGCCGAACAAAGTTTGGCTGACATGGATCTTCAAAGCAATGATGCACGGAATCAAGAAAAAGATGATGACAAGGCGTTGGGGAGCCATCCAAAGACGGAGCAAGCCGTTCTTCAAGTCGCACCACCATCATGCTCTCCCAACATATTTGAAGAGGTATGGCTCGCAAGTAATTTACCTGTTTTCAGATTTGGCCACAACTTTATTATTGATGCATCTACTAGAAAAATCCTCATAAGTACTTTTGAAAGACCAATGAAGAAGGGTAATTTACTTGTTAGCAATAAAATAGTTACAAAACATATCGGTCAACCCATTGTGCCATTTATAAAGACCGATAGTGACTTATTGTTACAACCAAGGTTTTCCCCATTGCTTTATCTAAAGTTCATATCTAATTGGGTAGATTTTCTTATTTCCTACTTGGCTTACACTTGGTCTCAATTGAGACATGTATGTTCTAACTATTTTCGTTTCAGAAATTTAAAGCCAAGAGTAAATTCTGTTGGGAAAACCGATGTTAATATAATATCTTATCCAAATACATCGGATATAGAGTGCAAAACACAATGCATAGCCGAATGAGGAGATTCTAAATCTGAACCATTCGTTTGCTTACCTCCAAAGCCATTCTCACATCAAGATCGGCTAGAAAATAAGAAGCATACCTTCAATTCAAGCATGTGTGATCAAATATTTGATTTGTTGCTGAAAAATAATTACATTAGAATTCTTGATCACCATGTCAAGCCATCAATCCAAGGACGAATGTATTGTAAGTTGCATTATTCGTCCAAGCATAATTTTGATGATTCTGTTTGCACACAAACACGTCACCGTATACCCTCGACGCCGGGGGTGATGCACCGTAGCTCACATCGAAGGAGACTCGCCGGAAGCGCGGTACGCAAGACAATCCGGCGGGCACTTTTGTACACCCGAAACCCCACACGCCCGAGAGGGACCCCGTCAGGGCGTGTGAAGGCTATGGGCTGCCCTAGGTTGGCCTGACCGCCCCTAGGGCCTTGAGGTTCATCGCCCTGCAATGAAGAAGAACAAACGAAGAACGAGAAAGAAGAAGAACAAGGGAGAGAGATAAAACTAAAGGTAAAAGTGGTAGATGGATTTGTTCGATTGTGTGTTGTTCAATCGGCCGTCACCCCTTAGGTATATAAGAGGCAGCTGGACTTCTCGTGCAAGGAAAATTCTTGGATCCACGTCCAAAACCCTAGTCAAATTCGGATGGTTTTGTCCGAACTTTCCAAAACTGTTTGGTTTAAAACTGGCTGCACCTTGCGGGTCTTTTTTGAGGAGGTAAACGACCTCGGATGGAAACGAGCCCAAAACAGTTTTGACCGTTTCGACGAGACGAACAACTTTTATGTTGAACGTTTTATGATCAGAGGCCATGTTGAGGGGGTATTGGGCTGTTTTATGAAGTCTGCAGCAGAGAAATCTGAAACCTGGATGGTTGTCCCCGGAGTGTCCGGCCATCTACTGCAGCAGCATCTTGTACTGGCTGTAACTTTTTCATACGACCTTGGATTAAGATGCTTTTATATCAAAATCATCCGTTTCGACGAGACGAAGAACTTTCATATTGAAACTTTTTCCATCCGGGGCCATATTATTTATGTTTCATGACATTCTATAATCCGATGTCAACACGGATATCTCCAAAATCATCATACTTTTTGTGTCCGGGTTTTGTTTTGGACCATCTTTACATCAATTTTGATCTTCTCTAAAAGTGTCATCCAATGGTGACTTACAACCATAATTTTGACTTCATCTTGATATAACTTCAAGCCACTTTTGAGCATCAACACATGCCCCCCTGTTTTTCGGCAAAGCAAGCGTGCCGAAAAATAACTTGTACCATGTTGGTTCTAAGGACGATGTTAACACTCCATCGGCTATTTTGCATTGTTCTTAGGGCGATAAGTATATATCGGACATTACTTGTTTGAATCCTTGATGCAAACTTGGGTGAAACCTTCTCAATTTCATTAACAATCCGGTGATAAAGTTCCATAGATATCTATCTCAAAGCCATCCTCCGAACCATGTTGTTCACCCTTCTGCTAGGTTCTTGCAGGTAATCAACAATGAGTTTTCTCAAATCCTTGCTTTCGCCTGTATAATAATTTCATTAGTGGCCGAAGCGGTGGGCTTCGGTTCGACCTTACCTATGTCGGTGAGACCAAGCATCGGCTATTGATAGATATGCAATACACCATGATCAACATGGTAGCCGGATGCCTGCTGTGCGAACTCATTTGCTCTCCAATTGTCATGTGTAGATATATGAGTCATATTAAAGCAACCCAAGGTAAATTTTACATCTAGACATACCTCAAGATAAACTATACGTGATTCATCAAAACATTGATAACCCTTGGATATTTGTTACACTACTCCTAACGAATCACTGAACGCCTCAATATGTGTAGCACCTATGGCAACCAAAGTCTCCCAAACCAAATAACATTGCTTATTCAGCTTTGATTATTGTGCAAAAAATACTTTAAGCGGCATGAGGCTTCAGAAAATAGCACCATAAAGAGATATATAAACAACACCAACACCTTGGCCATTGTTATGAATTAAACCATCAAAAAGTAATCTCCATAATAGTATAGAGATAAGGCTAATATCAACATTATGCATGTCATAAATTCGATGCTAAATAATAAAACCAACAATGATTTGGCCTCTCATAGACTCGAAAGATTTGTAGGCCAAATCATCTTAAATCAAAGCATAAGCCCACTCACCAGTTTTTCTATGAATTGGTCCATGCAACATATTTTGAATGGCATCGGTCCTAATGTCTCATCTTCATGCAAGCATAATATATGTATACGTATAAAATTCAAACACGTACCTTGTCTCGCTCTTCAATCGAACTAAGGACGATGTTAGGATACTACACCGGCCATGCTTTGACATATTCTTAGGGTGATAGATAAATATCGGCCATTAACATAAGGTCCATATAAACTTCATCCACCAAAGCACGTATACCGAAATAAACAAATCAATAGACAAATCAAATATTTTGGCCCTTTGGATCAGTAATAAACTTGTAGCTAATCAAATGTATAGTGATTTGGTAATGCCCTTTCATGATATAAGAAATTATATTGCATCCATGGATGTAAATAAGCCCATGGAGGGTAACCGATCATACCTGGGGATGAAAAAGACATCAATGGCATGTTTGACGAATATGGATGATGTGCTAACCGAAGATTTTGATGGGGTGATGCAAACTTTTGGATTAATTGTTTTCCGCTTTCATCCTTCACTTTCTTCACTTTTGTAACACTTGTTGCAATAGAAGGTTGCACATCATTTTTATTTTGACTGCTCCTCTTTGGAACCCATGCCATGTTCTTCTTTTGAGCTCTTGTGCACTAAGCTTTTGTAATTCCTTCTTTTTCCAATATGATAAGCCGAGTGGGTGACTCGGCTATGATTTTGTTTCAAGAAATGGTAACTCTTTTTTGGCCTTGTGCACTCACAACTTCTTCCCTTCAAATTTGGCACTTTGATTTTTAACAATTGATTGCTTCACTTCTTTGCCTTTTGTAGCCAATGTTAACTCTTTAATTGGCTCTTTTTCATTTGAGGTCAAATATGAAGTAGCACACTTACGACCATCTTTCTTGACCCGGTATAATTGCTTGACCACCTCTTTCTTCGTTCATGGGATCTGGATCGATTCCTTTTTATTGAAACGGTCTTTAACATATGATTGTTCATCAAATTGTGACCTTCTTGGAGCTACACAATGTTGGTGAGATGGTGTAAAATAAGATGAAGAATGCACACTTGTATCATACCTGTCCCATAAAGGATATGAATTTACATGAGCATGGGGAGGCATCCATGGCATTAGCATTGACGGCCCAAAATAAGGATATGAATATGTTGCATTGAAATTGTCACTTTGCCAATACTGATCCTCATATTTGTGCCTAGGGGGTGATTTTGATGCTTTTGCACTACTTGGCTGGTAAGCACTTTTTTCTTCACTTGCTTTTTGATATTTAGCTAGTAACTCTGCGAAAGTGAATTTTGATCTCTTACCCTTGTGTTTATTTTGGCGTTTGTTCCTTTGGTTGTGCTTGCACTGATCTCTAAATTTTCTTGTTGCCCCCCAGTACTTGGTGTCTTCATTGCAACATTGATGGAATTTTCATCCTCAAGAATATTATCATTGTTCTCTTGAACAACTTCCTTACTTGAAAGCTTGATCCCATTATCCGCGGTTTTGACCTTCTCATGTTTAAATGGATCGGCTTGAAGCAGCCGATGAGAAAATCGTTTGCCATTAGGACCAATCGGAATAGACTGGTCATCTCTTGGTGTCTCAACAAATTTCAATCGTCCTTTATCAATGGCCGATTTGACTTTTTGATGAAACATGTTGCAATCCTCAAAATTATAGTTGGATGAATCATGCAACTTACAATACATTCGTCCTTTGATTGATGGCTTGACATGGTGATCAAATTTTTTAATGTAATTATTTCTCAACAACAAATCAAAGATTTGGTCACACATGTTTGAATTGAAGGTATAATTTTCATTCTCTAGCTGATCTTGTTGTGAGAACAGCTTTGGAATCAAGCACATGAATGGTTCAGATTTGGCATCTTCCCATTCGGCTATGAATTCTCTTTTGCATTCTTTTTCTGATGTCATTGGGTAAGATATTATACTAGCATCAGTTTTCTCAAAAGAATTTAACCTTGGCTTTAAGTTTCTGAAACGAAAATAGTTAGAACATACATGCCTCAATTGAGACCAAGTGTAAGCCAAGTCTGAAACAAGAAAAGCTACCCATGTAGATATAAACTTGAAATAAAATAACGGGGAAAGCTTCGATTGTAATAATTTTTCACTATCGGTCTTTCTGAATGGTGCAATATGTTGACCGATATGCTTTGTGACAATCTGATTGCTAACAAATAAATTACCCTTCTTCATTGGTCTCTCAATATTGCTTATGAAGATTTTTCTAGTAGATGCATCGATAACAAAGTTATGACCAAATCAGAATATAGGTAAAATACTTGCTAAACATGCCTCTTCAATTAGGTTGGGAGAGCATGATGGTGATGTGACTTGAACAACATCTTGATCCATCTTTGGATGGCTCCCCAATGCTTTTTCATCACCTTTTTATTGATTTCGTGCATTGTTACTTTGAAGATCCTTGTCAATCAAACTTTGTTTGGCTACTTGTTCTTGTCCTTGAGGCTTGTCAATTCTTGTGTCACGAAACTCCTTGGATTTGATGGACTCGGAATATATACTACTTGATTCGGCTTTTTCAACCGAAGCACTTTCATGTTCCGAATCATACTTCTTTTCATTGATTCTAGCAATTGGCAATGCTTCTTTTATTTGAGCCAATTCTTTTTCTGTTTGTTTCTGGCAGCGAGCGGCAAACTTGGATTTAAGCTTTTTCTCAATTTCAGCCCACTTCGGATATGATTGCCCCCCAATGCTTTTACATTCTTTCGACAATGACACACGGGTGTTGCCGAAACTTTGCAATTGTGTAGGGGTTTTATAATATGATGTAGTACTAGGTGAAGGCGTATGCATAATTGTAAAACCATATATTTTCTCACCAATTTTATCAATTGGCAAAGATTCATCTTCTTGCAAAACTCTAGCTTTTATTGCATTATAATCAGGAACTAACCCCTCGTCATGCTCTTCAAGGCGAAGAGCACTAATCTTGTCATTTCGGGCTATATCCCTTTTTAATGTAGCCACTTCCCATTCAGTAAGGGATTGCTCCACAATACTTTTAGATTCTTTCGGCAGTGAGGTGTTGCCGAAATTATGCAGTTGCGTACACTAGTGGAAAAAAGCCTAGCTATGGCGTGCCAAAAACAGCCTTGCCGGCGTAGGAGCCCCACGCCACCAATATGGCGCCAGAGTTAAAAAATAGTGGTGGCGCTGGAGCCTACGTCAGCACTATTCTATATACTAATGGCGTTGGGTTTAACCACACGACGACATTATCGACAATAGTTATGGCGTGTGACACGGCTCAACGATAGTAATAAGATAAATCTTCTCTGGCGTCGCGCAATGTCCGACGCCAGTACTAGGTTTTTGAAAGCTGTAAAAAAATGCTGCCAGGGCAGCAGAAAATCGCTGCCACGGCAGCGTCATTTATGACGAATTTATATAAACACATTTTTGTCCCACATTGATTTCGACAAGATATTTGCATTAATATATACACACACATCGTTTATTCACATGCGTACATATATTAACCACACACTGCTAGCTATATAGGTAGTTATATCGATCATGATCAGTAATTCGCTATAAACTAAACCATGCGTGCATATTACATCTTGTTCATTCAAACCATCGTTACTACTAACACGGTACTTCTCTACTTTAGGGAAATTTTGAAGAATATAGGAACCCTTGCATGTCCATGGTGTAGGACAGAGATATCCACACTGATCACCAATCTTGAACTCGCAGTCTCTCAGTACGTAGTTGGCTCCATTCATTAATTTCGAGCCACGTGCATCTCGTCGTGGTATTCATCCATCACGTGAGGCACAACACATCTAGGGAGCTTTTGTTCTTGAACTTGATAGTAACATAGTAAGCGATATATATAGTAACACATACATACTATGAGTTGAAAGAAGAATGTGTATATGAAAGCGATCAAAATCATACCAAGCATTTTCTAGAAATGTTGTTCTTGTTCAATGTGTGCACTAGTGGCAGGCGCGATATATATGGTGCATCATTTGGACCAACTCTGTCTTGGACAAAAGGTCTTACATGGCAAGGGATACACTAGTCAAAATGTAAAAAACAGAAATTACACTCTGAAGCATAGATTATTACCGTATAATATTTGTAGTCACTTTGAAGCGTGAGGGAGAAGCCATTATTGTTGTCAAGGTGAGGATTGTCGCACATTCCCCTAGTGTGGCAACAGTAGGGGCACTCTTCCATTTTGTGCTGCATTCATATAATTAAAATCAACATAAAAAATTGGCATGAGCATTGCTAAAAACTGGACATATATATTGAGTGCCAGAAATTTGATGAAACGGAACTAAATCTATGTTTCGCCAAAACATTGGCAACTCTGTAGACATTCCCTGCAAAAATGAAACATATCGCGAGACACTTGCCGAGAGCAATGTGTAATATCACATATATCACATATGTATATGTAAAACAAGCACACACCAAAAAATTCGATCAATTCACAATTATCACATATATATATAAATATACATTAAACACATTCACACACTTATAATACATTTCATCAATTCATAGGTACACATAATGTGTGCATTTCATCACAATAACATGAACACTAGAAACAAATCTATATGAAAATAAATTGGTAGAGGGAGGTCTTAATTAATTATACCGTCCGGACTGAGAGGAACGCCGGCAGAGGAGGCCGGACACGATGAGTTGTGCAGCGGAACAGCGGGGCGGGGGGGTGGTGGCTGCAGCGGAGGGACAGTGTTGGGGGGCAAGGCGGGGTAGGGGGTGGGGGGCGGGGTCGGGCGACTGGTGGCATGATGGAGGGCAAGGCGGGGGCGAGGGCGGAGGGAGGGCGGGGCGGGGGGAACGACGGCCGGTGGCAAGGCGGGGGCGATGGCGGAGGGCAGGGCGGCGGCGCAAGATGGGGGGAGAAAGTTAAAATGAGGTCATTTTCACTCTCAGGGGGGTAATGAAGCCTAGCTGTTCATTGTTAGTGCTGGCGCAGGTGACGTTGCCAACGCCAGCACTAGGTTTTTAAAATAGGGTCGGCCACATATTTGTGGATGGCATTTTGAGTGACGACATGCATAATACAGATATTTACAATGACACAAATTCTTCTCGTGGTTCAAAGTACATAAATATGGTACGGTTAATTTAGGGTACACGAATTCTTCTCGTGGTTCAGAGTACACAAATGAATCATGCAGTACGACGTCATTTGGAAACCCTCTCAACGACGGTTTGGGTCTTCTTAGTCTTGCTTGAGTACTTCCGGCTAGCGCTATGACTCTTTCTCAGGAAGGGACGTCCTGTCAGAGGCAAGGTAGTCCTGTTCCTTCTAGTGGTGTAGTCATGCTCTTCATACATCTCCTCTTCTATTGGGTCCATGCCAAATTGATCATAGTCTTCCTCGTTGGCGACTCCGTCCATCCCGACGATGCTCCTTTTGCCTCTGCGGACGACAACACGATTCGTCTTTGAAGGGTCAGTTAAATACAAGCATTGTGCCACGTCCTTAGCGAATACCCAAGGCTCATATTTGGCAGTGATTCCTTTCACTCTTTTTGCACCAGCAGGTTGTGCTTTGGGCAGAGACATGGTAATGAAACCACGTTCTTCATGCTCAACGTTCTTTGCCCATCTGACCCTGAACAATGGCACCGTGTAATCTTCGCCGTACTCAAGTTCCCATATCTCTTCGATCCTGCCATAGTATCTATTACTCTCATTCTCGGTCAACTGCAACATCGTCACACCTGAGTTCTGGTAATCATAGTTTTTGTCCTTAATTAGTGAGTTAGAGTGTGTGAACTAGCTTAGATCTAGCTAATTAGCTACCTACTTAAGAAATCAAGAGAAAATATTTGGTTTTTTTCTCAATAAGAAGAGAAGAGAGAGAGAGAGAGGAGGAAGAGAAAAGAGAGAGGGAGGAAGAAGAAGAAAATATCTATATGTGCTGCGACGTAATTACTGGCATTGACATACTATGGAACTCCATTAGAAACTTTTATATCCCTGGCTTTCAAGAAATGCCCACACCGGTGTTATGTTGGCTAAAATTAGATGGGCCCGCAAAAACTACTGATGGCGTCACTTACCAGGCTACGCCATAGATATTCTGATTAGTACCGGTGTCGTGAACTTTTGATACGCCAGCTCTAACTTGGGACATGGTAGAACATTGGGACCCACTTACAGGTGGCGTTCCCTATTATTAGTACGCCAGCAATAACTGTATACCTATGTCGTACGAAATAGACCGACGCCACTACTATTTAAAAAAAAATAGTGCCGGTGTTCTTTCAAAATGGCGCGCCACCAACGAATGTTGTGGCTAGCACTTTTTCCACTAGTGGTAGAGGATGCATTATATGCTATAATATTAGATGATGGCATGTGCACTCCTGCAAAAATTTCACTTATTCGCCTATGACTATGAAGGTGCGGAGCCGAATTATGAGCATCTACAGTTGTATACGGTGCCGAAAAATTTCTAACATAAGGTGTAGCATATGATGGTTGAGAGTAACCGGCCGGATAACTAGTAGTAGCATGGCCAGTTCTCCCATCCATCGGCAATGTTGGATTCACATATTGCAAATTAGTTGCCAATGAATAAAAGGGTGAAACACTTTATTGCATGGCATTGGAAATTTTAACTTGAGGTGTTTCAAATTGATTAACCAAACAAATCATGTTGTCCATCGGCATATGGATTTGTGGGGTTGCCGATGCATGAGAGTTAGGATACATATGTTGTGCGTTGCTAAAATCATAAGAATTTGAAGCATGAAGATTGTTTTGCATCAGCCCTTGCACATAATTAGAAGCATGATTGATAAAACTAGGGCTAGCCGATACATTATGCTCATTAGGCGATCTAGCAACAACATATGGATTATTTGCATCTACAAAGGGGAATTGGGTATTCATATTACCTTTATAGATTGCAGCAACTTGATGACGATCTCTTCATAGCAAGAACAGACTGGAGACCGTTCAAAGCTTCGTCCCCAGCGAAGTCGCCAAAAAGTGTGTTCGCACATGAACACATCACCGTGTACCCTCAACGCCGGGGGTGATGCACCGCAGCTCACGTCGAAGGAGACCCGACCGGAAGCGCGGTACGCAAGCAATCCGGTGGGCGCTTTTATATAACCAAAACCCCACATGCCTGGGAGGGACTCCGTCAGGGCGCGTGGCGGCTATGGGCTGCCCTAGGTCAACCTGATCACCCCTAGGGCCTCGTGGATTGCCGCCTGCAAACGAAGAACGAGCGAAGAACGAGAAGAAGAAGAAGAACTAGGGTTAAGGAGAAAAGATAAAAGATTAAAAATGGTAGATGATTTGTTCGATTGTGTGTTGTTCAATCGGCCGTCACCCCTTAGGTATATAATAGGCGGCTGGACTTCCCGTGCAAGGAAAAGAGTTGGATTCAAGTCAATATGTGTAGACTTATCCATACATGCAGCTTCTACACATGAACACGTCACCGTGTACCCTCGACGCCGGGGGTGATGCAGAGCAGCTCACGTCAAAGGAGACCCGTCCGGAAGCGCGGTACGCAAGCAATCCGGCGGGCGCTTTTGAGCACCCGAAACCCCACACGCCCAGGAGGGACCCCGTCTGGACGTTCGGTGGCTATGGGCTGCCCTAGGTCGATTCGCTTGTCCCTAGAGCCTCGAGGATCGCTGCCCTTCAACACGAAGAACGAGAGAGAAAGAACAAGGGAGAG
The DNA here is from genome assembly GCA_011799875.1 of Thinopyrum elongatum. Taxonomy (NCBI): domain Eukaryota; kingdom Viridiplantae; phylum Streptophyta; class Magnoliopsida; order Poales; family Poaceae; genus Thinopyrum; species Thinopyrum elongatum. Next base: position 286,043,766 of record CM022302.1, read on the forward strand.
ATGTAAAACTAGGGTAAAAAGTAGATGGGTTTTGCGATTGTGTGTTGTTGTTCAATCAGCCGTCAACCCTTAGGTATATAAGAGGCGGCTGGACTTTCCGTGCAAGCAAAAGGCTTGGATTCATGTCCAAAACTGTAGTCAAAGTCGGATGGTTTTGTTTGAACTTTCCAAAACTGTTCGGTCTAAAATTGGCTGCACCTTGCGGGTCTTTTTTGCGGTGGTACACAATCTCAGATGGAAACGAGCCCAAAAGCAATTCTGACCGTTTCAATGAGACGAACAACTTCCATGTTGAACGTTTTTTTATCAGAGGCCATCTTGAAGGATTTTCGGCTGCTTTCTGAAGTCTGCAGGAGAGAAATCCGAAACCCGGATGATTGTCCCCGGAGTATCCGGCCATCCTGATGCAGCCGCGCATTTTCGGCTCTAACTTTTGCATATGACCTCGGATTAAGATGATTTTATATCAAAATCAACCACTTTGATGAGACGCACAACTTTCATGTTGACACATTTTCCATCAGAGGCCATCTCAATTGAGTTTCATGTCATTCTTTAATCTAGTGTCAATATGAGCATCTCTAAACTTGTCATAACTTTTGCATCCGAGCTCCATTTTAGAACATCTTCATATCCATCTTGATCTTCTCGAAGAAAGTCATCCCATGGTGACTTCCAATCGTAAGTTCGAATTAATCTTGACATAGCTTTAAGCAACTTTTATGATTGTGCCACTTTTGAGCGTCAACACTTCGGAGCCTTTTAAATAAATACTTTGAGTCGTAGAGTTTTGTTGTGATGCCATGTTGTATTTACACATATCGAGCATATTGTGTGTATGTTATTAAAATGCTTGGTATGTGTGGGATCCGACACCTAGTTGTTTATTCTTGGTAGCCTCTCTTATGGGTAAATGCCTCCTAGTGCTTCCACTGAGCCATGGTAGCTTGCTATTGCTCCGGAACACATGGATTGACCGACATATGTCCTTATTTGCTCCTGTGTCTGTCCCTTCGGGAAAATGTCATGTGGTGTTTACCGGAGTCCTGATAGCTTGCTACATCCCGGTTACACTCGCTGCTGACCGACACATGCATTACTGGGTCATGTATGCCTGTCCCTCTAAGTTTGTGCCACCTTGGGTTTACGACTAGTCATGTCGGCCCGGGTTCTTTGTCATATGGATGCTAGCGACACAATCATATACGTGAGCCAAAAGGCGCAAATGGTCCCGGCCTAGGTAAGGCTACAACCATGGGATACCGTGCGTGAGGCCGCAAAGTGATATGATGTGTTACATGCTAGATCGGTGTGACTTAGGATTGAGGTCCTGACACGCTGGACCCGAATGCTTCCAAGCAGGACCAGGGCGAGACCGACGTGGTAGATGCCACCACTTCAAAAGGTATACCTACACCGATGGATTGGGACTTCCAGGTTTTCATCCGACTGACTTTTACTAACGCCTCCATCTCATGCGTTTGTGCAGCGCCGCCTGAAGTCATTCAACTGGACGACGAGGACAAGGCCGACCCGCCCAACCCAGAGGCTGACAAAGGGAGGGCGACCAGATCGATGTAGTCATGCAGGAGGCCTCCCATGGCCAAGTGGAGTGTGTTTCGCTGACCAAGACCATCGCGAGGTCCACCGGGCCGAGTCCTCTGGCTTCGAGCGGTTCTGCGCCTGCGACTACTGTGATTCCGGCTCCAAGACCTGCACATGCAGCTCCGTCAACCTCCGTAACCGCTTACCCCCTGTACCATGTCCCAAAAGACCAAATGGGGGCGAGTAAGGAGGCTCTAATCCAGGTGAAGCTGATGTGTGACCAACTGAAGGACGAATATGACGCTAGCGAGGCGCTGCAGACCAACGTCCAAGTAAGTACTATTCTGAGTAAGATTTCCTGTCAAAGTTTATGATTTTTGGTTTCCTTCTTTATGATAGGATTTCTGCCAGTGGGTTTGTGTAGGTCACACACACTGGGTGTTTTCAATCCAGCGGTGGCACGCTGAGTGCACCCACTGGGTGTAGTCCCCGAGGCTCCCGTTGACTGGAAGCAGTCGGGTGGAGTCTTAGAACTTCTATTTTTCTTTCATATCGTCTCCACTCGGGTTTAGCCAGAGTGTTTCCAAGTGTTTTAGATTCCAGCGGGGGCACACTGAGTGCACCCACTGGGTGTAGTCCCCGAGGCTACCGTCGAGTGGAAGCAGTCGGTGGTGGTCTTAGAGTTTCTGGCGTCTTTGCCCAGGGGCTGATTGCCATTTTTTTATCTCATCAACACGAGTCACTTTCCAGTGGGGGCATGCTGAGTGCACCCACTAGGTGTAGTCCCCGAGACTGCTACCGATTGCAGGCAATCAGTGGTAGTCTTTAGGACCGTTTCTGTCATGTGACACTCGGAGTGTACGGCCGCACTCAGCTAACCGAGTGGGTCGTCTCATGAGACGATGTTGTCGTCGATCTTCTTCATTGCTGACTTGGGGGTCGACCAAATGATTGAAGATTAGGGTGTCATTGTCCTTGATCTTCTTCATTGCTGACTCGAAGGTCAGCCGAATGATTGAAGATCATGATGTTTTGTCCTCGATATTCTTCATTGCTGACTCAGAGGTTAACCGAATGACTGAAGACCAGGGTGTTGTTGTCCTCGATCTTCTTCATTGCTGAATCGGAGGTCAACCGAATGACTGAAGACCAGGGTGCTGTTGTCCTCGATCTTCTTCATTGCTGACTCAGAGATCAGCCGAATGACTGAAGACCAAGGTGTTTCTGTCCTCAATCTTCTTCATTGTTGACTCAGAGGTCGACCGAATGACTGAAGACCAGGGTGTTGTTGTCCTCGATCTTCTTCATAGCTGACTCGGGGGTCAACTAAACAATCTCGAACTTAGTGTAATTGTTGTTTATCCTGCCCATTTCTTTTGACTAACTATCTTTTGTATGGTACAGAGAGCCTGCGAGTTGGGATCACACTATGCTGCCCACGGATAAACACAAGAGTGCTCGACTGGAGAAGGACAAGAAGACCTTTGGAGGTTAGTTGCTTCCATCGTCAGCCATCGTATTTCATTTTCTCCTTTGATCCGAGTCAATCCGCTTTGATAGATGTTCGGGTGAGAACGCCCAACTTGTAAAGAGGCTCAGGACTTCTATTTCTTTAGACACCATGAAGCAGGCTCTGGAAGACAAGGAGAAGCAGCTGGCGCTAGCCCAGAAGGAGGCCAAGACCAAGACCAAACTTGTTGAGGAGAAGCTGGCATCAGTCGGCAAGCTGGAGGAGAAGATCAAGACCCTTAAGGCTGCTGCTGGTGTAACGAAAGGCGAAGCCTCCGAGTGGGAGAGGAAGTGCAAGGATCAGGCAGGCGCCTTCGAGCAAGAGAAGAAAACCTTGGAGGAGAGGGTTTCCCAGCTCCTTGATAAGAAGAATCTGCGTGTCCCCGAGCTCCTCCACATCAAGTGCAACCTCCAGCGCATCTTCCCCCCTCCTTCGCGTGCCCCTTCGAGCTCCAGCACGCGGCCAACGCATCACCGTGGCCGGGCCCATCCGGTGAGCTCACCCCGCCTATATCAGCCCTCCCCGAGGACTCCCAAGACCACCATCAGCCCTCTCTCCCTCCCAGCTATCTCCTTGACCCTCTTGTGCGAGCTCTGGTGCCCGAATTGTGTCCCACGGCCTCCACGGCCATCGCCGGCCGCTGCTTGAATTCGAGCATCTCTGCCTCCCCCTCCCCACATAGCCACTGTCGGAGACCTCCACCAAACCTAGACCCTCCGCCATCCTTTCCCAAGTCCGCCAGACCAACGTCACCTCAAGCTCGGGCTTGCCCGAAGCTGCCATCCGCCGCGGCCGATGTTCCATTCATCCTCGAGCTCCTCAGCGGTCATGTCATGCACGTGCGGGTCCACATTGGTCCCCTGCATACGCTGGTAGGCCAGGCACCGCCTGCGGTGGCCTGTACTGGCGGCAAGCACCGTCGGGGTCGGCCCTATCCTCGGCCAGGTACAGGCAACAAAGGAAGAAGGCGACCCCCCTCCAGCTGGCCAATGGGCCCGGCTGCCCCACCGGTCAGCCTATCAGAGGCGTTGACCCCGGGCCCATGCCAGTTGAAGTGGAAGCGTATTCCACGAAATATGTTTTCTGCTTAGCAAATCATAATCAGCCATGGCAGCAGCACAAGTGCGCCTTCCACCCAAGGAAGATGTATTTCTGTGAAGTACGCTTTCACTTTTCAGCCCATCGCCAAAACTTTTACATAGCGGGCGTTCGTCAGATAGCAACAGAAAAGAACATATTTTTATTCGATTTCTGCCTAATGAATTAACAGCCGTATCTCCACAACTCCGATTCAAGTGATTTAAAAGCCCACATTCTTTGTTTGTCGAGCCCGTTCTGAGGGTATCATTTTCACCATGTTGTAACATTCTGAAAATGACCATTTTGCCCCTCCTCTTATTCAGTCCCCTTCGAGAGAGAAACATTTTCGGCAAATCTTTCTGCGAGTTCATCGCACCTCTTCCTGATCGATCCTTCAACCCCAGGCAAGCCACAACAGCCACTTGCATGATGGCCATGCAATAGCCATGGTTTTCACTTGAATATTTGAAATATTGTTTGTTCAATTATTTTGTGAATGCTTGTAAATCCATACTCATCCTTATGCCATGTCCATTTGCATTAAATGATTAATTGCTAATGTTATTATTATCATGTTTAATGCCTGTAACTATTTTCGATGCTAGTGATCATGGTATGCTTATATGAATGGTTATGGTTTAATATGAACATACTTGTAAGATTCATGATCATTACTATTGCCATGCTCATTTGCATCATGTAAAATAAATGATTTATTGTTGCTTCATATGTTAAATGGTTCTGTTGACCATCCATGCTCATGTTGATACCATGCTCATATGCATTGTTATTTCATCATACTATTTTGCTATGGCTCAACTCATCACCATCACGGTTTAACTTGACATTAATCAAACTCGAACAAATCTGTTGGCTGAGTCATGGTTCCACCAAATCGAGCTCACCAGTGCAACCACACTTGCCTGGATGGGGAGGCCCTAATTCAATCTATTGTCATGCCTCTCGCTGGTGCCTCCAAAAAGGGAAGGTTATGTGCGTGCGCTACCCTGGCCCTATAGGCGGCAATAACCTTGTGTGCCCGAGTTGTGTTGTACTTGGGTGTCCCCATTTGGGACGATTTAGTTTTAGTTTTTCCATGACGGTGGCCGGCCACGAAGGTGCAGGATGTCAAAATTTGCAATCGGGGCCACCCATGACATAGCCCAAAGGTGAGTTTGTCGGAGTGGCTAGGAGAGTGCCATGTGCTACCTCTTGAGCTTGCGTTGGTTTTTCCCTTGAAGAGGAAAGGGTGATGCAGCAAAGTAGAGTAAGTATTTCCCTCAGTTTTGAGAACCAAGGTATCAATCCAGTAGGAGACAACGCGCAAGCCACCGAATACCTACACAAACAAACACCAACTTGCACCCAACGCGATAAAGGGGTTGTCAATCCCTTCACGGTTATTTGCAAAGTGAGATCTGATAGAGATGGATAAATGGTAAAGTAATATTTTTGGTATTTTTGGTTTATGGAACGGAAAGTAAAAGATTGCAAAGAAAGTAAATAGGAAACTAAAATTATAGATCAGAAACTTATATGATGGAAAGTAGAAGATTATATAATGGAAAGTAGACCCGGGGGCCATAGGTTTCACTAGAGGCTTCTCGTAAGATAGAAATTATTACGGTGAGTGAACAAATTACTGCCGAGCAATTGATAGAAAAGCGCAAAGTTATGACGATATCTAAGGCAATGATCATGAATATAGGCATCATGTCCGTGTCAAGTAGACCGAAACGATTCTGCATCTACTACTATTACTCCACACATCGACCGACTCCTGCCTGCATCTAGAGTATTAAGTTCATGAAGAACAGAGTAACGCATTAAGTAAGATGACATGATGTAGAGGAATTAACTCAAGCAATATGATGAAAACCCCATCTTTTTATCCTCGATGGCAACAATACAATACGTGCCTTGCTGCCCTTCTGTCACTGGGAAAGGACACCGCAAGATTGAACCCAAAGCTAAACACTTCTCCTATTGCAAGAAAACCCAATCTAGTTGGCCAAACCAAATCGATAGTTCGAAGAGACTTGCAAAGATATCAAATCATGCATATAAGAATTCAGAGGAGATTCAAATAATATTCATAGATAAGCTGATCATAAATCCACAATTCATCGGATCTCGGCAAACACACCGCAAAAGAGTATTACAACGAATAGATCTCCAAGAACATCGAGGAGAACTTTGTATTGAGAATCAAAGAGAGAGGCCATCTAGCTACTAGCTATGGACCCATAGGTCTATGGTAAACTACTCACGCTTCATCGGGGAGGCAATGGTGTTGATGTAGAAGTCCTCCATGATCGAATCCCCCTCCGGCAGGATGCCGGAAAAGGCCCCAAGATGTGATCTCATGGGTACAGAAGCTTGCGGCGGCGGAAAAGTGGTTTCGTGGCTCCCCTGATAGGTTTTGGGGTATTTGAGAATATATAGGCTGAAGAAATAGGTCGGTGGAGTCACGAGGGGCCCACAAGGGTGGGGGCGCGCCCGCCCTTGTGGGCCCCTCGTGACTCCACCGACCTATTTCTTCAGCCTATATATTCTCAAATACCCCAAAACCTATCAGGGAGTCACGAGGGGCCCACAAGGGTGGGGGCGCGCCCGCCAACCTTGTGGCCGCCTCGTGGCTTTCCTGATGTGCACTCCAAGTCCTCTGGATGTCTTTTGGTCCAAGAAAAATCATCGCGAAAGTTTCATTCTGTTTGGACTCCGTTTGGTATTCCTTTTCTGCAAAACTTTAAAACAACGAAAAAAACAGGAACTGGCACTGGGCTCTAGGTTAATAGGTTAGTCCCAAAAATCATATAAAATAGCATATTAATGCATATAAAACATCCAAAATAGATAATATAATAGCATGGAACAATCAAAAATTATAGATACGTTGGAGACGTATCAAGCATCCCCAAGCTTAATTCCTGCTCGTCCTCGAGTAGGTAAATGATAAAAACAGAATTTTTGATGTGGAATGCTACCTAACATATTTATCCATGTAATTCTCTTTATTGTGCCATGAATGTTCAGATCTGTATGATTCAAAACAAAAGTTTAATATTGACATAAAAACAATAATACTTCAAGCATACTAATAAAATAATTATGTCCTCTCAAAATAACATAGCCAAAGAAAGCTTATCCCTACAAAATCATATAGTTTGGCTATGCTCCATCTTCATCACACAAAATACTCAAATCATGCACAACCCCGGTTTCAGCCAAGCAATTGTTTCATACTTTTGATGTTCTCAAACCTTTTCAACTTTCACGCAATACATGAGCGTGAGCCATGGACATAGCACTATAGGTGGAATAGAAGGTGGTTGTGGAGAAGACAAAAAGAGGGAGATAGTCTCACATCCACTAGGCGTATCAACGGGCTATGGAGATGCCCATCAATAGATATCAATGAGAGTGAGTAGGGATTGCCATGCAACGGATGCATTAGAGCTATAAGTGTATGAAAGCTCAAAAAGAAAACTAAGTGGGTGTGCATCCAACTTGCTTGCTCATGAAGACCTAGGGCAATTTGAGGAAGCCCATCGTTGGAATATACAAGCCAAGTTCTATAATAAAAATTCCCACTAGTATATGAAAGTGATATCATAGGAGACTCTCTATCATGAAGAGCATGGTGCTACTTTAAAGCACAAGTATGGAAAAGGGATAGTAACATTGCCCCTTCTCTCTTTTTCTCTCATTTTTCTTTTTTTTTCTTTTCTCTTTTTTCTTTTCTCTTTTTTCTTTTTTTTTCTTTCTCTTTTTTTTTCTTACTTTCTTTTTCTTTTTCTTTTATTTCCTCACATAGGACAATGCTCTAATAAGGAAGATCATCATACTTCTATTTACTTACAACTCGAAAATTACAACTCGAAACTAGAACAAGAAATTACAACCGTGATGTGCAATGACTCAAGAGCGACATGTATAAAAAAATGATGAAAGGTGGCTTTGCCACAAATACGATGTCAACTACATGATCATGCAAAGCAATATGACAATGATGGTGCATGTCATAATAAATGGAACGGTGGAAGTTGCATGACAATATATCTCGGAATGGCTATGGAAATGCCATAATAGGTAGGTATGGTGGCTGTTTTGAGGAAGGTATAAGGTGGGTGTATGGTACCGGCGAAAGTTGCACGGTACTAGAGAGGCTAGCAATGCGGAAAGGTGAGAGTGCGTATAATCCATGGACTCAACATTAGTCATAAAGAACTCACATACTTATTGCAAAAATCTATTAGTCATCGAAACAAAGTACTACGTGCATGCTCCTAGGGGAAGGGTTGGTAGGAGTTAACCATCGCGCGATCCCGACCTCCACGGAAAGGATGACAATCAAAAAATACCTCATGCTCCAAATTTGTTACACAACTGTTACCATACGTGCATGCTTCGGGACTCACAAAACTTAACACAAGTATTTCTCAATTTCACAATTACCCCACTAGCATGACTCTAATATCACCATCTTCATATCTCAAAACAATCATCAGGAATCAAACTTCTCATAGTATTCAATGCACTTTATATGAAAGTTTTTATTATATCCCTCTTGGATGCCTATCATATTAGGATTAATTTTATAACCAAAGCAAATTACCATGTTGTTTAGAGACTCTCAAAATAATATAAGTGAAGTGCGAGAGTTCATCAATTTCTATAAAATAAAACCACCGCCATGCTCTAAAAAGATATAAGTGAAGCACTAGAGCGATATTGCCTAGCTCAATAGATATAAGTGAAGCACAAAGAGCATTCTAATAAATCACGATTCATGTGTGTCTCTCTCAAAAAGTGTGTACAGCAAGGATGATTGTGGCAAACTAAAAAGCAAAGACTCAAATCATACAAGACGCTCCAAGAAAAACACATATCATGTGGTGAATAAAAATATAGCCTCAAGTAAAGTTACCGATTGTCGGTGTACTAAGTATTGGGCCACTAGTACCCCGTACTTGTGCACGGGCAGTTGTAGCCATCCTCGCGGCAAGGCTTGCCGGGGAACAGTTCGAGGTTGATTCAAGCCATCAAAGAAATCATCAAGTCAGAGATCTGAGGATCAGCAGATAAGAAGAGCTGGAATCCGATGGCCAGCTTCCCCGGCAAGATCTTGCTGGGGTGGCCTGCGGAGCCCGGCAAGGCTTGGCGTCCGGCAAGGCTTGGTGCCCGGCAAGGTTTTGTTGCTGTGCCACTGCTCTAGCACAGCGACAAACCCGACATTCTAGGTCCTTCCTTGGATGCGTGGCGACGCACCAATGGAAGAGAGCTTAAGCGGTGCTGATGGGATGGCCCCTTTTTCCATCCCCAAGAAAGTGGGGACACCTAAACGGACACCTCACGATGCATTAAATGCGTTTGTCCTAATCCATCAGGGGTTAGGTATGATACCCTGTAGCTACTTTACACCTCAATGTATGTACATTTTGCCACTGTGGTGACCCCTTTGAGCATATAAAAGGAGGCCCAAGGCAACTGCTACAGAGGGGCGGAACTTCTAGCCCATTCTGCATGCGTAGCTGCTCTTTGAACGTACTGTTCACAGCGAGCGCTCCTGAAGGCTGGGCTCAAGAACATTAATAAGAACACAAAGCACGAGTAGGGTTTTACGCTGATCAGCGGCCCGAACCTGGGTAAAATCGCCATGCGTCGATCGTTGGTTCTGCTCTTTGCGCATACCTCTCCCCCCGCCGAATCGTAAAGGGGTCCCTTGGATCCCATAGGTGTCGTACCCCGACATCTTTGGCGCGCCAGGTAGGGGGATTGAAGGTTGCGTGAACCTGATCTAGTGATCGGCGCCTCAGTTTCTTCATCATCATGCCGCCCAAGAAGAAGAGTGCCGCGACGGCGCAACCGTCCACGTCCGTTTTACCTACGCCTTCGCGTACGGGCGACGGCGTGGGTGCAGAAGGAAGAGGATTAGAACCCCCACGGCGTTCTAGTGATCCGAGCCAGGCGAGCGGTATCATTCGCTGTGGCAGTGGTAACCTGCACGCCACTGGATCTAGAGACGGCGCTGTGTTGCCTACGGGTGGCACAACGAACTCCAGAGATCGGAGTGCGCCTGCTGGAGCTCCTGCGCCGGCGCAAGCCTCATGACCTACCCAGGTCATGCACGATGAGTGACGTCATGGCGCTGGTGGTTCAGGGCGTCCCCAGGAAAAGATTTATGTGCATCGATCCCAAGATGCGCGGGACCAGCATGCACACCGAGCTGCTGGCGAGGGTGGCGCGCGGTCGCGTGATCGTGGTGGTGCTCCTTCTAATATGGTTAGGAGTCAGAGCACCTCACGTACCTCGCACCTGTCGCTGCCGCCTACGCCAGCGGAAGCCTTGGCACGTGCGCAGCTGCTCCTTGATTTTCCTCCTGCCCCGGAGAAGATGGAGGAGTGGCGAGCTACTATCCAGAGCCTTATCAGCTTCGCCAACAAAGATGGACCGCAAGAGGCAGGGCCCTCGCAGCGAAAGCCCATCGATCCGGCGCGAGCCGATGTGGAGAAAACCGGAGGTGGTGCAACCACAGTGCACTCCCCTCCGCGGCACCAGCGGCGGCCGACAACCCAGCAGGTCGACCGCCGTGAAGAAGTTTCCACAGCGTCATCCGATCCACGGATGCGCCATGATCAACATCAAGTTCTCCAGGAACGAGGCAAGGAGGACGCTCGAACTACCATCGAGCGGCGACGGGAAGCGCGCTATCAATCTGATAAGCGCGCGGGGCCGGCTGTCGACGAGCCTGCGCCAGGGGACGTAGGAGACTTGCCTTATGAGGTAGGGACTCCAGCGTTTACCCGTGAGCTGCGGCAAGTCCGGTGGCCCAATTCCCGAACCTTTAAGCCGGAGGTCCCGGAGAAATATGACGGTAAGACCCATCCCTCGGAATTCCTGAGCATCTACATCAATGCGGTGCAGGCTGCCGGGGGCCGAGATGACAAGATACTTGCCAACTACTTCCCGTTGGTGCTCAAACCCAATGTCAGGTTGTGGTTGATGCATCTGCCGGAGAATTCTATTTCTTCCTGGTCAGATCTGTGCCATCAGTTTGTTGGCGCCTTTGTTGGAGGCCACCAAGCTCCTGGCCAAGACAGTGATTTGCATATCATCCCTCAGAAGGAGGGCGAGTCCCTGCGCAAGTTTATGCAGAGGTTCAGCCGGGTGCAGTACAATATTCCTGACGTTCACCCTGCCGCTGTCATTAGCGCGTTCCACCAGAATGTGCGTAACCGCAGAATGCAGGAAGAGCTGGCAATGAACAAAGTCAGGAGTATTGCCGAGCTTTACGCTCTAGCCGATAAATGCGCTCGAGCTGAAGAGGGGAGGAAACTCCCTGGCGAAGCTGTTGGCGCGGCGGGCGAATCCAAAGAAGAAGATGCCGCGGCCTCATCAAGGAAAGGCCGGTGGCAAAACAGGAAGAAGCAGAGAGAGTAGCCCGTTTGTCTGTTATGTACAAGTTCGTCGATGACGTCCTGTACAGAAAGAGACCAAACGGTGTGAAATTGAAGTGCATTCCTCGGGAGGATGGGCTAGAGCTGTTGGCAGAGATACATGGAGGCATATGTGGTTCTCACATAGGATCAAGAGCACTTGCCGGGAAAGCATTCCGGCAAGGATTCTTTTGGCCCACCGCTCTCCAGGATGCAACTGCACTAGTCACCAAGTGTGAAGTGTGCCAGTTTCATTCGAAGAAATCACATCAACCAGCTCAAGCTCTTCAGACAATCCCTCTCTCCTGGCCATTTTCGGTCTAGGGGCTCGACATACTAGGCCCTTTCCCCCGTGCTACCGGGGGCTTTGAGTACTTGTACGTTGCTATCGACAAGTTCACAAAGTGGCCGGAGGTGGAAGCAGTGAGGAAGGTAACAGCACAGTCAGCCATCAAGTTCTTTAAAGGGATAGTTTGCCGTTTCGGTGTACCCAACAGGATCATCACCGACAACGGCACACAGTTCACAAGTCGCACCTTCATGCAGTACGTCCAAGACTTTGGCGGCAAGATTTGTTTTGCCTCTGTTGCTCACACAAGAAGCAACGGCCAAGCAGAAAGGGCTAATGCTGAAGTGTTGCGCGGTCTTAGGACCAGGAATTTTGACAAACTGAGAAAGTGCGGAAGATGTTGGATTGATGAGTTGCCGGCGGTTCTTTGGTCAATCAGAACGACACCAAATCGAGCCACCGGCCAGACGCCCTTTGCTCTGGTCTACAGAGCGGAAGCAATTCTCCCCACGGAACTCACGTACGGATCTCCTCGAGTGCTCGCTTATGATGAGCTTGAGCAAGAGCAACTGCGGCAAGATGACGCTGTGCTCCTTGAGGAGAATCGTCTTCAGGCTGCTGTGCGAGCTGCATGCTACCAGCAAGCTTTGCGCCGCTACCATAGCCGCAAAGTTCATGCCCGAAGCCTTGAGGAAGGCGACCTTGTTCTTCGGCGGATTCAGTCCGCTAAGAATTCAAACAAGTTGACGCCAAAGTGGGAAGGCCCTTATCGGGTACTACGAGTCACCAGGCCCGGTGCTGTCCGCCTGGAGACCGAAGATGGTGTTCCAGTGAGCAATTCCTGGAATATCGAACATCTTCGTAAGTTCTACCCATAAGGTGCGGTTGCCGGGGGCTCCCGACAACCACCCTTTTGTACAAGTCTTGCCGGCAAGGCATGTGATCCTTTGTACAAAGCCAGGCGCAGACCCTGAGTGCAGATGAATAAATTTAAGTGTTGTACATTCCCTTATTGATTCCCATGTTCATATTTATATATGCATGTTTGTCTAAGATGTTGTATAACACCTACTCCCGGTAAGTTCTAACGAACCGCCAAGGTTTCATGTCTTTATTTTCTCTTCTTTCTTTTTAAAAGACAGAAGGATTCCTCGCGTGCACATTTGCCGGGGGGGTGGGGGTGAGGGAGATATGAGTACCAGTTGGCGACGTTCGGAATCACCGCTTGCCGGAGGAAGGACAGTGACAGAAAGCTAAGTTCTAAAAAAACATAGAGCAAGTTTCTTTTATTACAAAGTTATTTCCTTGGACGATTCCGACTCTTGTATGGAAAATCTGCACGCGAAGGAACCCTTGTTGTAATCAGTTGCGCCCTTATTTTGTTTCGAGTCCGCTGAACGATTTAAGTGGCTGCACTGAGAACACCAAGGAGTCTTGCCAGCCGCTGCGCCTCCAGCAGGCTGCTGAAGTCCCACACCCAGCGCTCGCGGCAGGTCACGCGCCGGCAAGTTTTTCAGTGAGCGTAGGGTGAACTCCATACATAAAGGAATTAGACAAGGAAAATAGCAAGCATGAACCTAAACATAGGCGAGTTATATTATATTCATGAGCTGCCGCAATTCTAACTTGAGACTTAATTGTCTTTTACATGGAATGATGACGGCAAGAAAAGGGGGAGCACTTAATCCCTGCGCTGGCCTTCAATCCTTTTGATGGAGTCCACCTTCTCAAGGATAGGCGCGATGCATTCTTCAAGTGCCTCAACATTTGCGTTCCTTGGCAGATGGCCGAGCGCGTTGGAGAGGTCGATGCCGGGATTGCTGTGCACCACTTTGATAAGCACCTTGCGGAGGACGGCCCGGCAAAGCCGGCGAGTCTCGTTGGCCAATTGGGTCATCCGGCTAGACTGGAGCACCCTCAAGGCGTTGATGATGCTTTCAAAGAACATCGTCAACCTGGCACTTGGAGATATTCTTTCCTCGGAAGAATACCTAAAGTTCAACAGGCCCATGGTTGACAGTTCTGCAGTAAGCTTCTCCGCGGTGGTGATGAGACGTCCAGTCCAGATCTCCACCCCCTTCTCGTAATCGGTTTGGGCGGCGGCAGCGCTCTTGAGCAGGTTCCTCTCTCCTTGGAGATCCTTGAGTAGAGCCTTCTCACGGGCCCTGCCGGCCTCGAGAGACTTCTGCAACGTGGTCAGCTTCAATTCCAGAACTGCAATGTCATCAGCCGCAGAGGAGAGCTGCTTGGTTTTGTTGGATAGGGCAACTTGCATCTCCGCCAAGGAGTGGAGGGTTTTTTCCCTATCACCTTTAAGCGTCGAGAGCTCCTTGCCGTGCTCTTCGAGATCTGTTTCCAGTTTCTTCACCTTGTCTCTCAGCTCATTCTTGGCGGCCTCTGCAGCTTCGGCAGCATCGACGGCCTCCTTGAGCTTGCCGGCATGACTTGCAGTCAGAGCTTCGAGCGCCTCTTTATGTTTTTGCTCCAGCTCCTGGGTCCACCGTGCGACAAGCTTCTCGATATCTTCATCTTTGCTGCGAAGCTTGGCGGCGAGCGCCTGCTCACGTGCGGTGAGATCTTCCTCATGAGCATCAAGAGCAACGCGGCGCCCCGTCAGGAGGGCATCTTCAGCGGCAATCTTTTGAGTAGCTTCATCCTGCGTCTTCTCCATATTAGATTGCTTCAGGAGGATTTTTGTCCACTGCTAGCTCACTTGTTCCCGGCCGGCAACCAACTCTTGGAGGGCCTCGGTGTGCCAGACTTGCATTTGTTCGATGCGCCTTTTAAAATCTGCTTCGGCTGCCTCGATAACTTCCATTCTAGAGTCCGCCTTATCTTTTCGGGCGCGGTGGAGAGCCTGGAGCCTGCGGAAATTCTCGCCCATGGCCTGAAGGAGCTGATCCTCTTCAAATTTGCCGCTACTAGCGCTGGGATCGTCAACAACTTCGAGCCCAGCAGCAGCAATGATTTCTTCGTCAAAAACTTCTCCTTCGGCTGGTGCCCCAATGCTTGCCGTCCCCGACAAGTTGACGAACAGGTTCTCACCAACCTTGAGGTATTTGCTGGATGAGGGGCCTTCAGATGTTGACGTTTGGTCTTCAGCGACTGCCTCACCAGTGGCAGGGGGCTCCGTGGCCGGTGCTGCGCCTGGCGCTCCTGCGGCAGGAATGCCGTCAGTACGGTCATTAGCCTCCCTGCCGCCCCCTTCAGTAGGTTCCTTGGCGGGTTCCTCTTGTGCAGTCTTGGCGGCCTTCCCGTCAAGAGCACCACCAGCCTCGACAGTGTCATCCTTGGTGGCCTCGCTGGCAGTGATCCTGTCTGCTTCGGCAGCGGTGTCCTTGGCGGTCTCCTCGATGACAACGTCGACGTCCATGTGTTCCATCACAGGGAACTCTGAAGGACGAAGGAGGCGAATAGAATAAGATCAAGATTGAAGTTTGAAGCGACTAAAGACAGAGAGATAAGGGAAAGAGTAACAAGCGTTCTGAGGCAATTAGTTACCTGCGTCGAGCTGTTGGGAGGTGGCCTCGCCCCTCCCGGCAACTTCGGTTGCCGGAGGTGGGTTGCCGGAGTCCGTGCTTGCCGGCTCCTCCTCAATTGAGATGGGCTCGTCGGTAGGAACCCTTGCCGGGGACGTGCTTGTGGGTGGCGTTGCCGATGAAGGTGGCACGACGGGGATGTCTTCCGACAACTCTCCTTGTTGCCGTTCTTCTCTTGTGAGCCCAAGGATATCAGCGGCAAGAATGGAAGCCTCAGCACCCGCCAGTGGAAAAAGAACAGTGAACTTACGCTGGGGGCTGTGCTGGGGGCTGCGTTGAGGACTGGGCTCCGGGCTGACGACGACGGTTTCTGGCACGCTCGTGGAGCCTGCCGGGGGCTCGTCGCCCGTGGAAGTCTTTGTCCTCTTCGCCATCCTCTCCAGCAAGGTTTCTGCATCACTGCAGAGACAATACGAGCAAGTCAGTAAGATCGATCCAAGATTGGAATATAAAGGCTGTGGCAAAGTACTCACTCTTCTTCTTCTCGCTCCGGACTAAAGCCGGAGATGTCGAAATCAGCCTCCGCTGCGATGTCTGAGTGGGGAGGCGGAGGAGGGGTCCTAGGTCGCTTGGCTGTGACAGGCGCCGGGGCAGCTTTCGGTGCGGTGGTGCGAGACACCCCTGCCGCCCCAGCAGTGGTCGCTGGTGTGGGTCTCGCACGCCATGCAGGTTGTTGACGAACCCCTTGCCGTGGTCCAGTCTTGCCGGCCACTTTCTTGCCGGGAGCCTCGCCGCTCGAAGAAGGCTGGCTTGCCGGGATGCCAGATGTAGCCTTCCGAAGAACACGCTTCGTCTTCTTCGGGGCTGGGAGCTCTTCTTGCGTTTCTTCTTCGGCTGTGTCCTCGTCGGACGAGCTCTCAGCGGCGGTGCTGCTCTGTTCCCCGGCAGCTCTGTCCTTCCCGGCAGGTTTTACCTCCACTACTACCTCTGCATCGCTGGCTTCCCATTCTGTGAAGCCAACGCTGCCAGCCTCCGCGGCTAGATTTGCCTCCTCAATCCTAGTAGCAATATAAGCTACTTCTTGGTCGGTGGTGGCTCGGAAGAAATCTGTCTCTTGCCGGACGGGTCTCTCCATCAAGTTGTCAAAAATCTTCTGTGCTTCCACCTCGGTTGGCTCGACCCAAGTCGCATCAAGACCGTGGGCGTTGAACATCGGCATGAAGGCGATGATTGACCCCAAGGCGGAGTTGTTGCACAAAGGGACGATCCTTGCCGGCAGCCAATGCTTGTCTTCGCGCTGAAATAATTTTTGACGAAGAGCGCCAAGCTGCATAGCGGTCAGATTATTATTCAGCCCGGGGTGCAATCTCATGATATCTACCGCGTTTCGGTATTCCCAAGCTGGCCTTCCCCTGTTCTGCAAGGGGGCGATGCGGCGGCGGAGAAAGTCGAAGCCAATCATCTCCATTGTCAGCTCGACAGCTTTCAGGCGAAGGATCCTGGTGGTGGCGATTGTGAGCCTCTCGTCCTCCGAGGCGAGATCGCTCCAGTCCTTGCTGCGGACCACCTTCTGTTGCCGGGGAAGACAAAACAGATGGGGATCTGCTTCCTTGATCCAGCACCATTCAGCCCGCCATTCGTCCCACTTTTCGTGGTAAACTCCTTCTGGATATATTTCCTTATACCAAGCTCTTGGAATCCAGGCAATAGAACCAGAGAGGGCCTCTCCCTTTTGGATGCGGGGGAAGAAGTAATGGCGAAAAAGAGTAGAGTTGCGAATCACGCCGGCAAAGTTTTCACAAAGATGAGCAAAGATGGACAAGCATAGTACCGCATTCGGCGTGAAATCGAGAAGATGGAAGCCGTATGTGTACATGATATCATTGAAGAAGTCGGAAAATGGGGGACAGAGCCCGCAATAGAAATACGCAGCAAAGAAAGGGTATCTGTCAGATCCACTTTTGGAACAAGCACCTGGAATTACGCGTGTGGCGGGGTGAGCTTGCGTCTCCTTCGCCCACATGCACTGGTACCGCCCCTTCAGAGCTTCAGCATCGAGCGATGGAGGGAAGACGACATGCTTCTTCCGCATCTTCACCAGTTCGCTCTCCGGGACGTCGGCTTTCGCTTCCTTGCCCTTGCCTTTGCTGGCCCTGGGCGGCATGGCGGCTGTGAGGGCGGAAGCCGAGGGTGGAGCGAGCGTGGAAGCGGCGGGCGGAAGAGGAAAAAGCCTCGCTCTGAGCTCGAGAAGGGGAAGGCGATGGCGACGGCCAGATTGAGAAGAAGAGGGGGGTAAATAGGCTTGTGCCTCTGCGGCTTCTCCTTTTTATGGGGAAGGAGCGGGGCCGCCTCTTTAATTCCCCAATATGAATGCGCCTCTATAGGCGCGTGGCAGTTGCAGCCTTTGAGGCACGCTTCCCACATCGCACGCTCGGTCCGTGTAGTAGGGGGCACAGTAAAACGAGATATTTACAAGCAGTTAATCCCCTGCCACGCGTGCCCGTGCACTATTTGGGCCTAGCCCAACAACGCCTCGCACCCGTGTATGGCCTAGGCCCGGGGGCTCCTGTCGGTGTACTAAGTATTGGGCCACTAGTACCCCGTACTTGTGCACGGGCAGTTGTAGCCATCCTTGCGGCAAGGCTTGCCGGGGAACAGTTCGAGGTTGCTTCAAGCCATCAAAGAAATCATCAAGTCAGAGATCTGAGGATCAGCAGATAAGAAGAGCTGGAATCAGAAGGCCAGCTTCCCCGGCAAGATCTTGCCGGGGTGGCCTGCGGAGCCCGACAAGGCTTGGTGCCCGGCAAGCTTCGGCGCCCGGCAAGGTTTTATTGCTGTGCCACTGCTCTAGCACAGCGACAAACTGATAGAGGCAAAGGTGTCCTGATGTTTCGATGAGATGGTGGCTATCATTTTCTGTGGGAGTTGACCTTGACGATCCGACTACGAACGTGCGAGACGTCGCGCCTTAGCAATCACTATACCAACTTCCAAGGGGTTATTGACCACGCCGGAGCACGATCAACCTGACCACGAGGGTCTGTTTCCTGCGAGCAAACGAAGAACAAGCAAGAATCTGAGATTGCAATCTGGATATTGCGAATATAAGAGGAAAGCTTTATTAATGAAGGTGGGGTTCTGTGACGCCTTTGTCTGGTCGTTGAACACAAACGAAGTACGCGAAGTTGCAGCTACGGCGAACTTTTAATCTAAACAAAACCCAAAGTCTAAACGGTGCCCTAAGGGCTGTATATATGGAGGAAGAGGGGGGGATTTCGTGGCCCTTGAAGGAGGGGTCCGAAACCAACCCTATCTCTTGTTTCCCCACACATACGGACTCTAAAAACAACCTATACTCAAGTATTTCGAAATTACATGGGCTTGGCCCAATAATAAGGTGACGCAGCACCTATAATAGCCTCTGGACGAAATTTATAAAGTGTCATCTTGTATATTTCGTCCAAGGCTTCCTGCACTCATTATGGTGGCTTCAAAGTCCTGAAATCATCACTTGTAACTCCGTTCTTGTTCCCCTTGCGCATGCCATCATCTCCATGCTTGAACTTGCTCCAAGGTTCCTCTTTCTTGTCCAAGCTAGGCCCTTCATTTGTAAGCAAAACAAATGTATCCAATTTAGGCAGCATCATATTCTCATGAACATTAGAATCATTACCAAGAAACGAAAGTACCTGATAATTTAATTGGCATGCGCGAGCTCTAGTAATTTGTCCAGTATGTATAGCAGCAGGGGCTGTGGGTGTAACAATGGTATTGATGTCCTCATCATCCTCCCCTTCTTGAAATGAAGTCGTCCTCGACGGAAGCTCATCTTCCTCACCCAAATAAGGCTTCAAATCTGCAATATTAAAAGTGAGACTAACCCCAAAATCTGCAGGCAGCTCAAGTTTATATGCATTATCATTTATTTTCTCTAACACCTTAAAAGGACCATCAGCACGTGGCATTAGCTTTGATTTGCGCAAATCAGGAAATCTATCCTTACGCAAATGTAACCAAACAAGATCTCCAGGTGCAAACACAACATGTTTTCTACCCTTATCTCCAGCAAGTTTATATTTAGCATTCATACGCTCAATGTTCTCCTTAGTTAACTCATGCATTTTTAAGATCAATTAAGCACGTTGTTTAGCATCAAAATTAACCTTCTCCGAAGATGGAAGAGGCAACAAATCAATAGGTGCACGAGGTAGGAAACCATATACAATTTCAAAAGGGCACATCTTAGTAATAGAATGCAACGAACGATTATAAGCAAATTCAATATGAGGCAAGCATTCTTCCCACATTTTCTTGTTATTCTTCAAAACAGCCCTAAGCATAGTAGACAAAGTTCTATTGACTACTTCAGTTTGTCCATCAGTTTGGGGGTGACAAGTAGTACTAAAAAGCAGTTTAGTCCCCAACTTAGCCCATAAACATCTCAAAAAGTGGCTAAGAAATTTGGTATCATGATCTGAAACAATAGTATTTGGCACACCATGCAAGCGAATAATTTCACGAAAAAACAAATCAGCAACATTAGCAGCATCATCGCTTTTATGACATGGTATAAAGTGTGCCATTTTCGAGAACCTATCCACGACAACAAATATGCTATCCCTCCCCTTCTTTATTCGAGGTAAACCCAAAACAAAGTCCATAGATATATCCTCCCATGGAACACTAGGTACAGGCAAAGGCATATATAAACCATGAGGATTGAGTCGTGACTTAGCTTTTTGACATGTAGTGCAGCGAGCAACAAAGCACTCAACATCCCGTCTCATCTTCGGCCAAAAGAAATGTGTAGCAAGTACATCCTCCGTCTTCTTTACGCCAAAGTGTCCCATTAATACTCCTCCATGCGCCTCCTGCAACAACAAAAGACGAACGGAGCTAGCTGGAATGCATAGCTTGTTAGCACGAAACACAAATCCATCGTTAACGACGAACTTATTCCATGTTCTCCCTTCTTTACAATTCTGCAATACATCTTTAAATTCAGCATCATGCACATATTGATCTTTGATGGTCTCCAAACCA
The DNA here is from genome assembly GCA_011799875.1 of Thinopyrum elongatum. NCBI lineage: Eukaryota > Viridiplantae > Streptophyta > Magnoliopsida > Poales > Poaceae > Thinopyrum > Thinopyrum elongatum. The sequence continues at coordinate 286,064,151 of CM022302.1, forward strand.
AATATTTTAAAGTCAAGTTGTGAAAGCATAGTATAACGATGAGACAATGCATCAGCAATAACATTTTCTTTACCCTTCTTGTGTTTAATGACATAGGGGAAAGTCTCAATGAATTCAACCCATTTAGCATGTCTACGGTTCAGTTTTGCTTGACTTTTAATGTGTTTCAAAGATTCATGATCAGAATGTATAACAAATTCTTTGGGCCATAAATAATGTTGCCATGTTTCTAAGGTCCGAACAAGAGCATATAATTCTTTATCATAAGTAGAATAGTTCAGACTAGGCCCACTCAATTTTTCAGAAAAGTATGCAACAGGTTTGCCATCTTGTAATAACATACCTCCTAATCCAATTCCACTAGCATCACATTCAAGCTCAAAATTCTTATTAAAATCAGGAAGTTGGAGTAAAGGAGCATGTGTCAACTTATCTTTCAATACCGTGAAGGCTTCTTCCTGTGCGGTACCCCAAACAAAAGGCACATCCTTCCTTGTAATCTCATTGAGAGGTGCAGCAATGGTGCTAAAATCTCTCACAAAACGCCTATAGAAACCAGCGAGGCCAAGGAAACTCCTCACTTGTGTGACCGTTTTGGGCTGCGGCCAACTCTCAATAGCTTCAATCTTGGCTTTATCAACTTCAATTCCCTGTGGAGTAACAACATAGCCAAGAAAAGATACTCGGTCGGTGCAAAAGGTGCACTTCCCAAGGTTACCAAACAAACGTGCATCACGTAGAGCAATAAAAACAGCATGTAAATGTTCCAAATGTTCCTCCAAAGATCTGCTATAAATCAATATATCATCAAAGTAAACTACCACAAATCGTCCAATGAAAGCACGTAAAACTTCATTCATTAATCTCATGAAAGTACTAGGTGCATTAGTTAACCCAAAAGGCATGACTAACCACTCATATAAACCGAACTTAGTTTTAAATGTTGTTTTCCATTCATCTCCCAATTTCATACGAATTTGATGGTATCCACTACGCAAATCAACTTTGGAGAATATTGTAGAGCCACTCAATTCATCAAGCATATCATCTAGCCTAGGAATAGGATGACGATAACAAATAGTAATATTATTAATGCCTCTACAATCAACACACATACGCGACGTACCATCCTTTTTTGGCACTAGTATAATAGGAACAACACAAGGACTAAGAGATTCGCGTATATAACCTTTGTTGAGCAGCTCCTGTACTTGACTCATAATCTCCTTCGTCTCCTCTGGATTGGTACGGTATGGCACACAGTTTGGCAACGAAGCACCGGGAATTAAGTCAATCTGATGCTCAATCCCGCGAATAGGTGGTAATCCCAGTGGCACGTCTTGTGGAAAGACGTCAGCGAACTCCTGCAAAATGTTAGTGACAGCAGGAGGCAAAGAGGAAGGCACGTCCTCGAATGAAAATAATGCCTCTTTGCACACAAAAGCATAGCAAACAGATTTGCTTAAATCTAGCTCATCAATATCAGATTTGGTGGCAAGTAAACACGCATTTTTCAATTTAATTTCAGAAGCAACACTAGATGGTTTATTATTAGGCTTCATTTGTTGCTCAAATTCTTTTGCCACAATCTGATTTTCACTCTTATTTTTCTCCTGTTTTGCTTTACTAACTCTATTAATATCATCTTTCAAAATAGAATCAGGAGTCATAGGAAGCAAAGTAATATGTTTATCCTTATGAACAAGAGTATACTGATTGTTTCTACCATGGTGTACAAAATTTTTATCAAATTGCCATGGTCTAGCAAGTAATAATGAACATGCTTGCATGGGTACCACATCACAATCAACATAATCAGCATATGTAGAGATACTAAAATGCACACGAACAGTACGTGTTACCTTAACCTTGCCACTGTTGTTGAACCATTGGATATAGTAAGGATGTGGATGTGGTCTTGTGGTGAGAGATAGCTTCTCCACCATCTCCATGCTAGCCAAGTTGTTGCAGCTCCCTCCATCTATGATGATGCGAAAAGAACGTTCCTTCACAACTCCCTTTGTATGGAACAAATTATGTCTCTGATTTTGCTCAGCTTGTGTGACCTGCACACTCAAAACACGTTGAGCAACTAAACATTCATACCTGTCAGCGTCTTCAGGAGCCATGTATTGCGTCTCATGATCAGAATCATCTCCACCGTGTTCTTCACTTGTAATAAGAGCCAAAGTCTCCTCATCATAGTCACTAGCGGACTCATACCCACCATCCTCAGTAGCAATCATAACACGCGGAGATTGGCATTCTCTCGCATAATGACCTCTTCCCTTACAACGACGACAAATAATATCATGTGTGTGCCCTGTTGATGCCATAGATGAAGAAGAGCTCTGGGCAGGCCCAGAAGATGTACTCTTGGCAGATGGTGGTGGTGGTGCCTGTTTTCTTGTATCTCGGTTGGAATTGGTAGCTGAAGTCAGTGGTGCTGCAGTAGGACGTGTGGGAGTAGAGGAGGCACGCGGTGTCCATGATGAAGATCGACCTGCAGAAAAATTAGTTCGCGCCAATGCCTGTCGATCCTGCACTTCACGTTCAGCTTTACAAGCAAGATGGAATAAACGAGTGATATTATTATACTCCTTATACTCTAGAATGGTCTGAATCTCTCTATTTAATCCACCCATAAAACGTGCAAGCATAGCTTCATTCTCCTCAACAATACCACATCTAATCATGCCAGTTTGTAATTCCTGATAATATTCTTCTACATAATTTTTTCCTTGTCTTAAGCGCTGCAATTTTTGAAGTAATTCACGTTGATAATATGGTGGAACCCAACGAGTACGCATAGCAATTTTCAAAGCAGCCCATGTAGCTAGAATAGGATATCATCTACAATGTTCAGACCACCATACACATGCAAAACTAGTAAAAGCACAAACAGCAGCAGCAACACGTCTCTCCTCGGGATATTGTAAACATGTAAAACGTTGTTCAGTTTCTAACTCCCAAGTAAGATATATATCAGGAACATATCTACCCTCAAATGGTGGAATATTCAATTTCAGTTTAGGAATATGGTCATGATCTCGTACCTGAGGTGGTAATGCAGCCCTACCATTGCGATTATTGGCATGTGGACGACCTGGTGCTGGTACGTAGTTCTGATTTTGATCAACCTCATCCTCGTAATCGCCCGCATAATTGTCCTCCTCAGCGGCAGCAGGAGCCATAGAAGCATCAACAGTAGGTGCAGCGGCACCAGAAGTTTGACCAGGCTCAAGGGGAACGCGCTGTGCTCGTCCCACTTGATTTGGAAGGCGACGTTGTTGTTGTTGTAGAGGTGCGACAGGTGCAGCCGGCGGTGGTTGTGGAAGACGCGCGACCAATTCATTAAACTTGTTATTGAGCTTTGTTTCGAACGTCTTCTCAATTCCATCTATCTTCTCCATGGCCTCTTCAAATCTGTTTAGCACATCTTGCACCTGTCCACTCATCATTTGCTGAAATTTATCATGTAGCTGTTTGTTCGTCATGTTCTCCCAATCAGTCTCATCGGCTTGTGATCCTGCCATGGTTAGCAGCAATAAAAACACACAAAAATATGATCCTAGAGACTACTAGGAAGTGGTGGTGGTGGTGTATCACAAATCCGTCAAGCGAATCTAAAATGCTTACCAGTTCTTACCCAGCAGCAGGTGGTGATCGGCCACCGTTGTAGTCAAAACTCTCAAAGATTGGACAGAGCGATTGCCAGGTGGTGTCAAACGCACGACGTAGATGTATGTGGAGTTGGGAAGGCTTATGATATAGTAGCAACAATGTCAGCAATAATCAATTCAGAGATGCAAAGTTAAATAAACGCTCAACGATGGTACTGTGCTGGTCCTAGGCTAGATCGTACTAGAGACGCGAGCCTAGAACACTAAAAAAATCACGGCGCGCCACGTAAACAAGGGAAGAGCACACTCTAAAACAAATTCGTTTTTTTTGCACTCCTCTTTTTTTTTGCAAAAAATCACTATAATGGCGAGTGCCTCAAAACTCTTCCCAAGTCAAACTAACAGGATTGGCACGAAAAAAAATTTGACAATTTTTTTTCGGAAATCAGGGCAGCGACGACGAAAAAGTGCGACAAAAAATCACTATGATGGCGAGTGTCTCAAAACACTCCCTGGGACCTAAACATAGGATAGGGAAAAAATATTTTTGACTGCCAAAATTTTGGCCTAAAAACTGCCCGGGGGTCTCCAGACTTTTTTTTTTCGAAACCTACTCAGGTAAGGAAACACGAATCGGAAACTAGATGGATCTTGAAAACAAACCTAATATGAAAAGAACTCGGATTGATGGTGGATATATGGTGGTGGTATATGGCAGCGGTGGTGGTATATGGTAGCGGTGGTGGTATATGGATACGGATCGGTGGTGGTATATGGATACAGATCGGTGATGGTATATGGATTCAGAGCGGTGGCGGATAAGCGGTGGTGGTAGATGGCAGGGGCGATGATGATGGTGCGGCGGCGGCGTGACAACTTATGACCAGAACTCGAAACTCTAAAGGACTAGACGCTAAGACCAGCAACTAGACACGACGATGCAACCGCAAATTCAACAAAGCAAAAACCCTAAAAAGATTATGCAAAGGCTCAGATTGGTTCGGATATGATGAACTAACCCTTTTTTTTGGCTTTTTCGTGGACTGTAGGTATGAAGTACAGACTCGATCTAAACTACGAAAAACTGTAAAATCTCATCGAGCAACCTGAAAATCTGATACCACTTGATAGAGGCGAAGGTGTCCCGATGTTTCGATGAGATGGTGGCTATCATTTTCTGTGGGAGTTGACCTTGACGATCCGACTACGAACGTGCGAGATGTCGCGCCTTAGCAATCGCTATACCAACTTCCAAGGGGTTATTGACCATGCCGAAGCACGATCAACCTGACCACGAGGGTCTATTTCCTGCGAGCAAACGAAGAACAAGCAAGAAACTGAGATTGCAATCTGGATATTGCGAATATAAGAGGAAAGCTTTATTAATGAAGGTGGGGTTCTGTGACGCCTTTGTCTGGTCGTTGAACACAAACGAAGTACGCGAAGTTGCAGCTATGGCGAACTTTTAATCTAAACAAAACCCAAAGTCTAAACGGTGCCCTAAGGCGATTTCGTGGCCCTTGAAGGAGGGGTCCGAAACCAACCCTATCTCTTGTTTCCCCACACATACGGACTCTAAAAACAGCCTATACTCAAGTATTTCGAAATTACATGGGCCTGGCCCAATAATAAGGTGATGCAGCACCTATAATAGCCTCTGGACAAAATTTATGAAGTGGCATCTTGTATATTTCGTCCAAGGCTTCCTGCACTCATTATGGTGGCTTCAAAGTCCTGAAATCATCACTTGTAACTCCGTTCTTGTTCCCCTTGCGCATGCCATCATCTCCATGCTTGAACTTGCTCCAAGGTTCCTCTTTCTTGTCCAAGCTAGGCCCTTCATTTGTAAGCAAAACAAATGTATCCAATTTATGCAGCATCATATTCTCATGAACATTAGAATCATTACCAAGAAACGAAAGTACCTGATAATTTAATTGGCGTGCGCGAGCTCTAGTAATTGGTCCAGTATGTATAGCAGCAGGGGCTGTGGGTGTAACAATGGTATTGATGTCCTCATCACAAACCCGACATTCTGGGTCCTTCCTTGGACGCGTGGCGACGCGCCAATGGAAGAGAGCTTAAGCGGTGCTGATGGGATGGCCCCTTTTTCCATCCCCAAGAAAGTGAGGACACCTAAACGGACACCTCACGGTGCATTAAATGCGTTTATCCGAATCCGTCAGGGGTTAGGTATGATACCCTGTAGCTACTTTACACCTCAATTTATGTACATGTTGCCACTGTGGTGACCCCTTTGAGCATATAAAAGGAGGCCCAAGGCAACTGTTACAGAGGGGGGGATTTTCTGGCCCATTCTGCATGCGTAGCTGCTCTTTGAACATACTGTTCACAGCGAGCGCTCCTGAAGGCTGGGCTCAAGAACATTAATAAGAACACAAAGTAGGAGTAGGGTTTTACGCTGATTAGCGGCCCGAACCTGGGTAAAATCGCCCTGCGTCGATCATTGGTTCTGCTCTTTGCGCATACCTCTCCCCCCGCTGAATCATAAAGGGGTCCCTTGGATCCCATAGGTGTCGTACCCCGACACCGATAGACGAAGACGAAAGAGGGGATGCCTTCCCGGGGCATCCCCAAGCTTAGGCTCTTGGTTGTCCTTGAATATTACCTTGGGGTGTCTTGGGCATCCCCAAGCTTAGGCTCTTGCCACTCCTTATTCCATAGTCCATCAAATCCTTACCCAAAACTTGAAAACTTCACAACACAAAACTCAACAGAAAATCTCATAAGCTCCGTTAGTATAAGAAAATAAATCACCACTTTTGGTACTGTTGTGAACTCATTCTTTATTTATATTGGTCTAATATCTACTGTATTCCAACTTTTCCATGGTTCATACCCCCCGATATTACCCATAGATTCATCAAAATAAGCAAACAACACATAGTAAACAGAATCTGTCAAAAACAGAACAGTCTGTAGCAATCTGGAAATCTCGAATACTTCTGTAACTCCAAAAATTCTAAAAAATTAGGATGACCTAAGAAATTTGTTTATTAATATTTGCAAAAATAATCAACTCAAAATCAATCTTCTGTGAATTATAAAAATTATTTTCCTGGGCGCAAAAAATTTCTGTTTTTCAGCAAGATCAAATCAACTATCACCGTAAGCTATCCCAAAGGTCTTACTTGGCACAAACACTAATTAAAACATAAAACCACATCTAACCAGAGGCTAGATGAATTATTTATTGCAAAACAGGACCTAAAAATCAAAAACAAAAATAAAATTGGGTTGCCTCCCAACAAGCGCTATTGTTTAATGCCCCTAGCTAGGCATAAAACACGAATAGATCTAGATATTATCTTCTTTGGCATGCAATCCATAAGTGGCTCTCATAATAGATTCATAAGGCAATTTAATTTTCTTTCTTGGAAAGTTTTCCATGCCCTTCCTTAATGGAAATTGAAATCTAATGTTTCCTTCTTTCATATCAATAATTGCACCAATCGTTCTAAGGAAAGGTCTACCAAGAATAATAGGACATGTAGGATTGCAATCTATATCAAGAACAATGAAATCTATGGGCACATAATTCCTATTTGCAACAATAAGAACATCATTAATCCTTCCCATAGGTTTCTTAATAGTGGAATCCGCGAGATGCAAATTTAAAGAACAATCATCAAGTTCACGGAAACCTAACACATCACATAAAGTTTTTGGAATCGTGGAAACACTAGCACCCAAATCACACAAAGCATGGCACTCATAATCTTTAATCTTAATCTTAATAGTAGGTTCCCACTCATCATAAAGTTTTCAAGGGATATAAACCTCCAATTCAAGCTTTTCTTCAAAAGATTGCATCATAGCATCAAAGATATGTTTAGTAAAAGCTTTATTTTGATTATAAGCATGAGGAGAATTCAACATGGATTGCAACAAGGAAATACAATCTAGCAAAGAGCAATTATCCTAATTAAAGTCCTTGAAATCCAAAATAGTGGGTTCATTGCTACCTAAAGTCTTGACCTCTCCAATCCCACTTTTATCAATTTTTGCATCAAGATCTAAAAACTCCGAATTATTGGGAAGCCTTCTAACTAAAGTTGACTCATCTCCAGTACCATCTTTATCAAGATTCACATTAGAAAAAAAAATTCAATAGGAGTCACATCAATCACTTTTAGATCTTCATCATTATTTTCACGGAAACTAGAAGAACATGTTTTTATGAACCAATCTTTTTTAGCACGCATCTTAGCGGTTCTTTCTTTGCACTCATCAATGGAAATTCTCATAGCTTTGAGAGACTCATTGATATCATGCTTGGGTGGAATAGATCTAAGTTTCAAAGAATCAACATCAAGAGAAATTCTATCCACGTTCCTAGCCAAATCATCAATCTTAAGCAATTTTTCTTCAATCAAAGCATTGAAATTCTTTTGCGAACTCATAAATTCTTTAACACTATTCTCAAATTCAGAGGGCATCTTATTATAATTTCCATAAGAATTGTAGTAGGAATTACCATAATTATTATAGGAATTACTAGGAAACGGCCTAGGATTAAAATTACCTCTATACGCGTTATTACCAAAATTGTTCCTACCAACAAAATTCACATCCATAGATTCATTATTATTCTCAATCAAAGTAGACAAAGGCATATCATTAGGATCAATAGGAACACTCTTGCTAGCAAATAATTTCGTAAGTTCATCCATCTTTCCACTCAAAACATTAATATCTTCAATTGCACACACTTTTTTACTAGTGGAAGATCTTTCGGTATGCCATTGAGAATAATTAACCATAATATTATCTAGGAGTTTAGTAGCTTCTCCTAGAGTAATTTCCATAAAAGTGCCTCCCGCGGCCGAATCTAAAAGATTTCTAGAAGCAAAATTCAATCCAGCATAATTTTTTTATATAATCATCCACAAATTCAAACCATGAGTAGGGCAATTTCGTATCATCAATTTTATCCTCTCCCAAGATTGTGCAACATGTTCATGATCAAGTTGCTTAAAATTCATAATATCGTTCCTAAGGGAGATGATCTTAGCGGGAGGAAAGTACTTGGAGATAAAAGCATCTTTACACTTATTCCATGAATCAATACTATTTTTAGGCAAAGATGAAAACCAAGTTTTAGCTTCATCTCGTAGTGAGAACGGTAATAGCTTCAATTTAACAATATCATTATCCACATCTTTTTTCTTTTGCATATCACATAAATCAACGAAATTGTTTAGATGGGATGCGGCATCTTCACTAGGAAGGCCGGAAAATTGATCTTTCATAACAAGATTCAGCAAAGCGGCATTAATTTCACAAGATTCCGCATTAGTAGCGGGAGCAATTGGAGTACTAATAAAATCATTATTATTGGTGTTGGAAAAATCACACAATTTGGTATTCTCTTGAGTCATCGTGACAAGCAAGCAATCCAACACACGAGCACACAAAAAGCAAGCGGAGAAGACGAACGGAAGAGGGGCGAAGAAAAGGCAAATCTTTTCAAAAATCATTTTAGAAGTGGGGGAGAGGAAAATGAGAGGCGAATGGCGAATAATGTAATGTGAGGGATGAGAGTTTATGATCGGTACTTGGTATATCTCGGCTTGGCATAGATCTCCCCGCAACAGCGCCAGAAATTGTTCCTGCTACCTCTTGAGCTTGCGTTGGTTTTTCCCTTGAAGAGGAAAGGGTGATGCAGCAAGGTAGAGTAAGTATTTCCCTCAGTTTTGAGAACCAAGGTATCAATCCAGTAGGAGACAACGCGCAACCCACCGAGTACCTGCACAAACAAACACCAACTTGCACCCAACACGATAAAGGGGTTGTCAATCCCTTCACGGTTATTTGCAAAGTGAGATCTGATAGAGATGGATAAACAGTAAAGTAATATTTTTGGTATTTTTGGTTTATGGAACGGAAAGTAAAAGATTGCAAAGAAATTAAATAGGAAACTAAAATTGTAGATCGGAAACTTATATGATGGAAAGTAGACCCGGGGGCCATAGGTTTCACTAGAGGCTTCTCTCAAGATAGAAATTATTACGGTGGGTGAACAAACTACTGCCGAGCAATTGATAGAAAAGCGCAAAGTTATGACGATATCTAAGGCAATGATCATGAATATAGGCATCATGTCCGTGTCAAGTAGACCGAAATGATTCCGCATCTACTACTATTACTCCACATATCGACCGACTCCTGCCTGCATCTAGAGTATTAAGTTCATGAAGAACAGAGTAACGCATTAAGTAAGATGACATGATGTAGAGGAATTAACTCAAGCAATATGATGAAAACCCCATCTTGTTATCCTCGATGGCAACAATACAATACGTGCTTGCTACCCCTGCTGTCACTGGGAAAGGACACCGCAAGATTGAACCCAAAGCTAAACACTTCTCCCATTGCAAGAAAAACCAATCTAGTTGGCCAAACCAAATCGATAGTTCGAAGAGACTTGCAAAGATATCAAATCATGCATATATGAATTCAGAGGAGATTCAAATAATATTCATAGATAAGCTGATCATAAATCCACAATTCATCGGATCTCGGCAAACACACCGCAAAAGAGTATTACATCGAATAGATCTGCAAGAACATCGAGGAGAACTTTGTATTGACAATCAAAGAGAGAGAAAAAGCCATCTAGCTACTAGCTATGGACCCGTAGGTTTGTGGTAAACTACTCACGCTTCTTCGGGGAGGCAATGGTGTTGATGTAGAAGCCCTCCATGATCGAGTCCCCCTCTGGCAGGATGCCAGAAAAGGCCGCAAGATGTGATCTCACGGGTACAGAAGGTTGCGGTGGCGGAAAAGTGGTTTCATGGCTCCCATGATAGGTTTTGGGGTATTTGAGAATATATAGGCTGAAGAAATAGGTCGGTGGAGTCACGAGGGGCCCACAAGGGTGGGGGGCGCGCCCTCCAACCTTGTGGCCGCCTCGTGGCTTTCCTGACGTGCACTCCAAGTCCTCTGGATCTCTTCTGGTCCAAGAAAAATCATCGAGAAAGTTTCATTCTGTTTGGACTCCGTTTGGTATTCCTTTTCTGCGTAAGTCTAAAACAAGGAAAAAACAGGAACTGGCACTGGGCTCTAGGTTAATAGGGTAGTCCCAAAAATCATATAAAATAGCATATTAATGCATATAAAACATCCAAAACAGATAATATAATAGCATTGAACAATCAAAAATTATAGATACGTTGGAGACGTATCACCATGCAATAGATTGGTTTTGTCGGAATGTCATTTCTCCAAGCGAATGGGAGCACGAGTGACGGTGTCCTGGACTAGGGGGTACTCACCACGTCGTCTCCCGACCAGCTGGATCGGGCCGAGGACCCCCATGGCGGTTCTCTCATGGGCCACTTCGGGCAGCACATGCCGCATACAAGGAAGATTCCACAAGACTTGATGATCAAGACAAGGACTCCTCTCCACCGATGTATTCGACTAGGACTCTTGTTAGCCTAGGCCTCCGGTACATTATATAAACCGAGGCCGGGCTAGTCGATAGAGGATGAGGGCATCTCATATGCAAGATCATTATGACATTACTCATCATACCTCTAGGGTTTAGACCACAACGTATGATCTCGAGGTAGATCAACTCTGTACTTGATACTCCATCAATATAAATAAGAGCAGGACATAGGGTTTTACCTCCATTAAGAGGGCCCGAACCTGGGTAAAACATCGTGTCCCTCGTCCGTGTTACCATTGATCCAAGAATCCACAGCTCGGGACCCCCTACCCCGAGGTCTGCCGGTTTTGACACCGACATTGGTGCTTTCATTGAGAGTTCCGCTGTGTGATCGGCAAAGGATCAATGGCTCGCCTGTAGGTCAACTGCGACGTCGACATCTTCGTCTCCGGCTCGACTGGTTACCTTGGCTTGACCGAGGACTGTCCTCTGCCTCCGATCATCATGTTCGGATGAGGGCCTTCATCAACATCAACTCCGATCTCTATTATGATCATGGAGGAATCATCCATGGAGCTCGGGGGCTCAACGTCAACATTGCCCTCGGGCGACCGTGCTGTTTTTCTGGACAGCGAACTTGTATCCGCGGCCGTCGCCTCCTCGAATGTCGCTTTGACGATTCCTTTGGTGCAATTGTGCGGAATTGAGTCTATAACTACCCTGTAAACTTTCGTCGCGTTCCGATGGAGTAATCTCCGCTGATCTCCGATAAACCGGAGCCCTGTCAAATCTGGACGAGAATCCGGACGAGTTTGGAGTGTGGTGTCCAGCATTTAGCTCGGACATCCTTTGGAAAATCCAATTGTTGATCTGCTGCGGAATTCCTATATCTACCGCCCCTCAAACTTTCAGCTCGATCCGACCGTTCAATCTCCGGGAAACCTCCAATGAGCGCATCGATTTTCAGATCTATTTTCTGCGCGAATACTAATCCGACCCGAGTTCATCTTTCTTCTTGAATGGGATATTGGACAACCTTTTTGGAGGAATCTCTTTCTGGGGTATTGTGTTTTGTTTCCGAACACAAGCTCACAAATTTTGCTCCTTTTCGGAGGTAACCTTCACTGGTGCGCCGGTGTCAAACCAGCCCGACAACATTGCTGCACGGCAGCCGACCTGCGCCAGACGGGTCGTCGCTTCATCGAGCCGAACTCAAGCTCTTCAGATCATTATCTCGGCAAGCCGAACAAGAGTTCGGCATCGTGAAGGGTAAATCATCACGAACATTGTCGCCCCACGAATTATACGGAGCGGGCACACCGGTATCGCCGCATGGTCACTTCATCAAGCGGGCATCGACCGCGTCACAAGATCCGGCCCACGTCGGCATCCCCGCACTATTGCTTCTTCAAGCCTGGACGCGACTTCGGCGTCCGAACACCAGGAGTCAACCCTGGCCAGACTCGCCCCTCGCACCATTATACCGGAGGACGATTCCGAAGAAATCCTAGATACTAATCTGGCTAACCAAGCCGATGTCCACCACACCGACCTGCTTCGACACCTCGGCTGGCATGGGGCTACAAACGTCACACTACCGACCTGCCCCGTCACCTCGGCTAGACCGAGGGCTTCGCCATCTTTTCATCAACCTACTCCGGTGACTTCGGCGTCACCAGCCGACCAGTTTCGTCACGTTAACTGGACCGGGGGCTTTGCCTCGCCATGTCGACCATGTTGTGTCACCACTTCATCAAGCCGAACTCCTCGCTCGGTCACCTCGGCCTTGGAGGCTGGGACCTTGGCTAGGCCGCGGACTAGGTCTTCGTCCCGCCACGAGCTCGGACCTCGTCAACAATACTGAGCACATTAACCAGCTAAGTCGCCTCCATGGTTAGTTTTTTCTTTAAAATTTTTAATTCTTGTTCGATTCGACCAAACATTATATTTGTGTTAAAACAAAAAAAGTGGTTCATTCAAACGATTGATTGTCAAACACACTTCTTTTTTTTCTTTTTCGCCGAGCTCTTCATCACCTCGGTCGTGAGGGTTTTCATCACCTCGGTTGGACCAGGGGCTTCGGCTCGCCACATCGATCATGCGGCATCACCACTTCATCGAGCCGAGCTCTTCGCTCGGGCACCTCGGGATCGGCTTGGGGGCAGGGACCTCGACCCGCCGCAAGCTCGGCCCACATCATCAACGCCGAACACATTAACCAGCTAAGTCGCTTTCATGCTCAAAGTTTTTACATTTTTTATTTGTGTTCGGTTCGACCATGCTCACATGCGTTGTTTGTTAAAAACACTTCCTGTCATAGGTTAACTAGGGGCTCTTAAATTTATACGAGCCATTTTATAATGAATGTTTTTTCTTCTCAGTCGTTGCAAAGTCTTTTTCTACCACTCCTTTTTTCGACTCGAGTGTGTGGTCAATAGCCGTATAGCCTGGCTTCTCTCTAAAAGCCACTTGAGTTTAGTTCGCTAAACTGGCCATGGAGAAGCACTCCGCCTTTGGGATAAGGAGATTGAAGCCGAAGGCTGACCTACTTGAAGTTTAGAGATTGGATGTGTCATGTTAAAGCACGACAGAAGCACAAATTTTTTAAGACCAATTTCAGATTGGCACAAAAAACTTGTTTTAGTTCGGATGTAAAGTTTTTACTAAAGTTTTTTGGTTTTCCAAGCCTATGGCACTTTTAATCTATTTGTGTGTTTCCAGCATAAGTCTCACAGTATGACGCCTGACACATTTAAAGCTTTGGCAATATCAACGGGGGGCTGCGACTAGAGCCGAACCCACCAAAAGCCAAGGCACTCCAAGGAGTCCTCGGCAAAACGTTCTTGGATATTGCTTTATATGCACCAGTTTCGAATTGTGTCTTCGGTTAATAGTTGGGTTGCCCAGCTCCTGTGCTTGCCTCCTACGTTCCGCTTTGTTCGGCTAGGAGTGCAAAGGGAGAACCACTGCAATTGTACTTCTGGTTTAACTGGTCAAGTACCTCAGTGGAGAAAGTCGAAAACTGACTGTCACAATGAGCGTAAACTGGTCGGCGATCCGATGACCGTATTAAACAATGGGCCTTTCATAAGATTGGCCGAAGTGTTACTGGTTTGACCCCGGCTGACGCCGAACACTAAACAGGGGCTAGTAACTGGCCCCGAACTTCAAACTTTTATGACTAAGTGAAAGTTATAAAGCCCGCATATCTGATTGCCTCGTTTCCACTAACACAAGCGCCTCCAGGCACCGAGACATCGTCTAAGGGTTGTATTGTTAGTATGGAAACACCCTGTGTAGCATCTACAAAGGGGTGGAAGCCGACGATGGGCCACTTTCAGGTTATAAACAGTCTGAATGGAGAATTTGCCTCCCATAATTATCGTAATAAAGCCATAAATATGCATCAATTTGACTTAAGATTTTGGCCAAGCTGGGTTGCCTGGCTCCTGTGCTTACCCCTACGTTCCCGATTGTTCAGCTAGGCGGTAAAGGGAGCACCTTTGTGATTGTTACTACCGGATCATCCAGATTAGTACCTCAGACTGGGTGAAGCCGAAAGCTAGCAATCTTAAAGGATATAATTGGTCAGCAATGATGGAAGCGAAAATTCTAGTTCATCATGGACCACAGAGTTCGGGAACTTTCCCCTAACTAAATCCTCAATATTTTCCTCCCACGTTGATCGGAGATGAGGTTTCATGATCATGGTCAGCATGAGAACTCAAAGAAGGGAACCGATAGCGGAACTATTTCTTTGAAAGATGTTTCTTACATAGTAATATAACATATCTCTCCGCATACCTTTGTTTATAAAACCGTATGGCCGGATTGCCTCGTTTGCCATAAATATTTGCCCTCATAAAGGCTTTATAAAGTGGGACAAACACTCCTCGGCTACTGGCTGAGGAGGTTGAAGCCGATGGTCGGTCAACAAAGTTTTGTACAATACGGATCCGAGCTTTAATGATGTAAAGTACTTAGGTACATAGAATCATTACACATAAATTGCAAGCAAAAGTCAAATAATTGTAGCCAATCTTTCAAAGAGTCAAGGGCACAATCTCGCTGAGACAACCGAGCAGCTGACATAATGCTCTCATAATTCCCTATTGGCATTGATTTCCTATCTATTAAGCCCCTTGAGGCCGACCTTGGCGAGATCAGCTTTAGTTAGCTCTCGCTCCTTTAAGAGATCTTTATTCTCTTTCCTAGAAGTTTGTGTTAAACACAACAAAATTTTCTATCAAACGGATATCGATCCTTAATTCGGCCACCCGTGCCCACATTAAGGCTCAGGGGCTACTGGGCTTCGCGCTTATCATTTATAAATATTAAAGGGGCACATCGATCCCCTGATCCGGTGTTGCCACTCGACCAGTGGCTCGGGGGCTACTGCATTGCCTATTCAATGCAGAAAATTCATAATGCCCAGTGTTTGGCTTGACCGACCAAAGGGCAAATGCGTCTTCGGACAACAATAGGTACCATCTGGACCTATCCGGCATCAAGCTAATATATTTTGGCAACTTCTCAAGACCCTCTCTCAAGGACCCGTCTGCCGATCACTATTTCCTCTAATATATTACACCGTGTTTCTATTCCTACGTATGCTTCCGAGCTAGGAGTTGATCCTCAGGCCGATTTCTCGAATCGACCTGAGTCTCAGGGGCTACTGGGATCAGTGGTTTCATGTTTTCCTTCAGGTGCAGCTCGGGTTTTAGACCGATACACACCTAGAGGGCTACTGGCTATACATCTCGTCAGCAAACAAATTGTAAAGATCAAGAAAAATATACCGGCAATAAAGCTCGGATGCAAGTAGTCCGACATAAAGCTCGAATGCAAGCAGTCTGGCATAAAGCTGAGATACAAGTGGCTGGCTCCATAGAGGGCATTTCTGGCATTAAGCTCAGCTGAACTCCTTCAACTTTTTTGAACCACGGTGATCTATGACACCTCGGATACAGTCCGGCATTGGAGCTCGGATACAGTCTGGCGTTGGAGCTTGGAAGCAGTCCGGCGTTGGTGCTCGGCTGAAAAAAGACACCTCGAATGCAGACCGGCATTGGAGCTCGGACGCAAGAGGACACTGCCGCCCGGGAACAACTTCAAACCCGAGGTGTGGTGTAAAAATAACAAAGGCATTGATAAGGCCGAAGACTTAAAGGGGCTCCTCGGATACCCGATGTGTAAACTCTTCGGATTCACTTCGGCGATCCTCAAGATAAAAAATGGGCAGATTTGTTGAACCAGTTTTCAAGACCGACGAACGAAGATGAAGAACAGTTTGGAAGAATCGAGGAGCGTTCCCAACTTGAAGACCGGTTCAGGGGGCTACTGATGGTGTCCTGGACTAGGGGGTACTCACCACGTCATCTCCCGACCAGCTGGATCGGGCCGAGGACCCCCATGGCGGTTTTCTCATGGGCTACTTCGGGCAGCCCATGCCGCATACAAGGAAGATTCCACAAGACTTGATGATCAAGACAAGGACTCCTCTCCACCGATGTATTCGACTAGGACTCTTGTTAACCTAGGCCTCCAGTACATTATATAAACCGAGGTCGGGCTAGTCGATAGAGGATGAGGCCATCTCATATGCAAGATCATTATGACATTACTCATCATACCTCTAGGGTTTAGACCACAACGTATGATCTCGAGGTAGATCAACTCTGTACT
The DNA here is from genome assembly GCA_011799875.1 of Thinopyrum elongatum. Lineage (NCBI taxonomy): Eukaryota > Viridiplantae > Streptophyta > Magnoliopsida > Poales > Poaceae > Thinopyrum > Thinopyrum elongatum. The sequence continues at coordinate 286,080,876 of CM022302.1, forward strand.
TGATACTCCATCAATATAAATAAGAACAGGACGTAGGGTTTTACCTCCATTAAGAGGGCCCGAACCTGGGTAAAACATCGTGTCCCTCATCCCTGTTACCATTGATCCAAGAATCCACTGCTCGGGACCCCCTACCCCGAGGTCTGCCGGTTTTGACACCGACAACGAGGCCATGAGTTTGGTGTGTGGGTACAGTGTACTAACCTCTGCAGAGTGTATAATCTATCGATAGCCGCGTCCTCAGTCATGGACACAGTTTGTAGTAGGTCACACTATGGGTCAACTGTAATAAAAACCTGAATAATAAACAACCCTGGTTCCATGAGGAAAGAAGTTGGTTGATCTTTATGTGGTCATGAGATGATCACGATGGTATTGATGATATCGATGATGGTTGATCATGAGGTGATCGTGTGATGATTGCGGCTGTAAGTAAGATTGGTACCGATGGGGGTTATGAGGTAACCTCTGAGAAGAGTAAGTTGGCCCATGAGACCTTAAACAGCGACTCCCACTCATGCATTGTCATCATGTTCATATCTTGAGTAACATGTATATGTCATGCTCACTGTTGTAATTGTTCTAGTAGTATCGTTGTCATCATCATTAATTAATCTGTAAATGCCATGTTGTTTTTTGTCTTGATTGCTTTGGTTGATGTGAGCTTGCGCGTACATTCAAAGTACTCACCTGGCATGTCATGCCAGATTGCAGGTGATGCAGTGATTGATTGCTTGTCGAGGATCTACGTCACGACCAAAAGCTTTGCAGGCGAAGACCACCTTTAGTCAGGATAGGGTGTACTCTTGTCCCCCTTCAAAATTGGCCGATGTGGTATCCCTTCCCGCCTAAGCCATGAGGGAAGAGTGTTAAGACCGAGGGTATATCGACCAGAGGGGGGGTGAATGGGAGATTCAAATTTTCTTTCGAAAGCTTTGAAACTTATTCCAAACACCGCATCTGAATAGAGTATTGAGTGAAATGCACTGAACCAACGTTCTTTGTCAGAGGCACAATCATCCAGAAAAGCATTTACAACAGAGCGAGCTTGATGGATAATGGGTTTAACTACGATGAAAGTTATGCAACAAGAAAACAGGTGTAACAGAATGTCGGTGCAACAAACCCTGGGTCTGTTGCCCTGACTGTGCACAGGCACGAGAACAAGATTACAACACCAAGGCCGTGTCAAGATACAAGAGACCAAGATCTTCGAAGAACGAGCATGCTGATTAAGAAGGCCAAGACCAAGACAGAGAAGCGAGACACCACCAGGAGAAAAGCCTCCCTTGCCAGGCAGGCAAACCCATCAAGGACAAGGGCTCCCCCGGAAGAAAGCATTCAAGACGTCCCGGCAGGGCCTGCCGGGACTCAGGAGGGCAAAGACACCTCACCAAGCCATCTCACCACGACCCACGTCATTGATCAATGCGTTGTCAAGCCGCAAAGTGACTAAGTGGCAGCCATTCGCCACATGATGGCCTCTTTCTACAGGAAATACCTACAGATGGCACCCGTCCTGCGACGTGCCAAGCAAGCAGGCATGGAGCTGGCAAGACGAGCCCGGCAAGGCTTGCCGGGCGAGCAACGATGTGATGTTGAGCGATGCATTTAATGCACTCTATCAGCCTGCAGAATTAGGTATGATAGCACTGTTTGCTATCTTATCAGTGCATAATGACTATTTTGCCACTGTGGTGAACCCTTAACCTATAAAAGGAGGCCCATGGCAACCGTAGCAAGGGTTGGAAAGTTGAACACCCCCAGGCTCGTACGCGCATAGTCACTGCCTCCCCAGGGCGAGCCTGCGGGGCATGTGTACTATGCTCCACCACCACTTTTCCACCATCAATCCACCAAAGCAGGAGTAGGGTTTTATGCCTCGCGGCGGCCCGAACCTGGGTAAAATTGCCCGTGTGATCTTTGCCGTGCTGCCCCATGTTCTTCTGCTCTTTGTGCAGCACGACATCCCCCCTGCCGAACCAGCAAGGGGCCCATTGGCCCCATAGGTGACCGTGGTTTCCCGCGACATCTTTGGCGTGCCAGGTAGGGGGATCGCTTGCGCGAACCTGAAAGCATGTGCAGCGCATCATCTTCATCACCATCTTCGTCTTCAACGGCGCCGTCGGCAATGGCCCCCAAGAAGAAGCCCGGTGCTGCTGCTCACCCATCCACCTCGAAGGCGCCGCCGCCTGCAGCCACCAATGCTGCGGGGGACACGGAGGCGCACGAGAGTGTGGATGCCGCTGGGGCTGTGGTTGGGGCCGGCGGCATCGTCACCACTTCCCCTGCGATCGAAGCAGGAGCAGGAGATGCCGGAGGAGAGCAACATCAGCAACACCCCGATGGCCACGCTCCGCGAGGTACGGGTGAAGGGGCTACTCCATCCACACTCCTTCCCCTCGCCGACGGGCACAGCCGTAGCAATGGCGCTCGGTCCAGGGCGAATCGCCGCCCTCCGGCCGCCCTCACCACAGGGGCAGCCGCAGCGCGTGCACCTCCCCCGGGACGAGTCGACCATGCTGCTGCGCCTAGTGGAGCTGCTGACCCTCAAGCGCCATCACCGCGCCACCATGCCATCCAGGTGGCCACCCCACAATAGCGTGGATGTGATACGATCGCTGCTGGCCCCGCCAGGAGGCGAGCGACGGCGTGATCTACGTCATCATCGCCCATACCAAGTACCTCTACGGAGGCCATGGCGCGGGCTCAATTGCTGCTGAGGTTTCCGCCAACGGCCGAGCAGATGGATGAATGGCGTGCCACCATCCAGAGCCTGCTCGGCTTCGCCGAGGCTGGGGGCTCGCAGCGAGCTGGCCCGCCACGGCCTCCCCAAGCGACGACAACGGCCCGTGCTGCTGGTCATATGGAAGGGGCCACCCCCACGGTACAATCCCCGCCATGGCAGCCAGCGCGGGCGCAGCGGATTCAAGAACCTGATGGTGTCTTGATGGCCTCTTCTGACCCTCGAGCGCGTCCAGGCCGGCAGCGTGCCCCGGAGGACAGGCCGGGGGGGGGGGGGGGGAGACGCGCGCGTTGTCGTTGAGCAACGCCGCTACGCCCACCACCGGGCCAATGGGTGTGACGGTCCCGACATCGACGAGCCTGCACTCGATACTGGCATGTACCTACCTTTCGAGGTTGGGTGCCCTGCCTTTACTCATGAGCTGCGGCAAGTCCATTGGCCGTCCGTCCGCACGTTCAAGCCAGAGATACCTGAGAAGTACGATGGGAGGCTGAACCCGGCAGAGATTCTAAGCATCTACACCATCACTGTTCAAGATGCCGGGGGAAGAGATGAGAAGGTATTCGCCAACTACTTCCCTTTGGCTCTCAAGTCCAATGTGAGGTCTTGGCTGATGCACCTGCCAGAGAACTCCATTTCATCATGGGCTGATTTGTGCCATGAGTTCATTGGCGCCTTCACTGGCGGCCATCAAGAACCAGGTTGGCCCAGCGATCTGCAGCTTCTTCAGCAGAAAGAGGGAGAGATTCTCCGGAAGTATTTGGAGAGATTTAGCAGAGTCCACAGAAACATCCCAAATATCCATCCAGCAGCTGTGATAGCTGCCTTCTAGTCCAATGTGCGCAACCGGAAGATTCGTTCCAAGATGAATGTACGGCTGCCCAAGACTGTGAAGGAACTTTACACCTTGGTGGATAAGTGTGCTCGGATGGAGGAGGGAAGAAAACTGCCCGGAGAGGAGGATTGCATTAATGTTGATTCAGAGGATGATGACGAGTCTACCAGTCAGAAGAAGAGCAAGAAGCGCAAGGATAAGACGGTAATGTCTGTTGAAGGGTCGGGTATCCCTAGTACCGGCAAGAAGGTTAAGGCCGAAACCCCCGGCAATGAAGCTGCCGTGTGCTCTAACTGCCGGGAGGCCGCGGCCGCCGAAAAGGACGGGAAAGGTGATGGACCGTACTGCAAGATCCATCGGACCAAGGGCCACGACCTTCAAGAGTGTTATTAGGTTGAGTAGCTTGTCAAGAGACAGAAAGCAGAATATGAGAAGCGTGACAAGGAAAAGGGACAGAATGTTGCTGGCCATAAGGGTCGTGGCGGTGAAGTAAATTGCCCCGGCAGACCTCTTCGGAACAAAGGAAAACCCGCCAGGGATCGAGGGAAGGAAGCCTGCGGTGATGAGAGTGATGAAGGGGATGAAGAGGAAACCAGTGAGCAGGAGTTCCAGAAGGCCACTGACGCCCTGTGCATTGACGGGGGTGCGTCCCTACATGCCTCTCACCGCCAACTCAGGCGGTGGGCTCATGAGGTTAATGCCGTGGAACCAGCGCCAGGGGCCCGGGAACCACTCAGATGGTCACGCACGCCCATCATTTTTTACGAAGAGGATCATCCTGACCACACCACCGCGGTAGGATGTTTGCCGTTGTTGGTCTCCCCAACAATCCGCAACCTCAAGGTCATGAAGATGTTGGTGGATGGCGGGGCTGGGTTGAATCTGATTTCCCCAAAGGTTATCAGCAAGCTTCAGATAGCAGAGGGTGAGTTAAAAGTCACCGGTACGTTTCAAGGAGTTAATCCCGGCAGGAGTCATCCTAAGGGAAAGATCACGTTGCCTGTGACGTTTGGGGGAGAGCTGAACTACCGGACTGAAAAGATTGTGTTTGATGTGGTTAACCTCCCCTTGCCGTACAATGGAATCCTTGGACGCCCAGCCCTGGCTAAGTTCATGGCGGCATCCCACTATGCCTACAACATCTTGAAGATGCCAGGGCCAGTTGGAGTCATTTCCGTCCCATCAGATGAGAAAGACGCAATCATTTGTGTGGACAAGATGTACCGGGACGCAGCCGCGGCAGAGGCAGCAGTAGCGGCAGTTCCCACCAAGGAGATCAGAGGGAAGAAGAAGGATAGTAAGGGCTCCGGCAAGGAATTCGGGAAGCACGCCTCTTCGGAGTGCGCTGCGCCTGTTGATGACTTGCCGGAGAGTTCCAACAGCAAGATATCCAAGGTTGCTGCTCCACAAGTGAAGAAGGTCCCGGCAGGGCTAGCTGGCGTTGATGGTACTTTTATCATCAGCGCCACCATTGATGACAAATAGGAAAGCGCGCTCGTTGCCTTCCTGCGGGCGAATATCAATGTGTTTGCCTGGCAACCATCTGATATCCCCGGTGTTCCCAGGGAGGTAATCGAGCACCACCTTGTTGTCTGCCCACATGCCCGACCTGTCAAGCAGAAAGTCCGGAAGCAGGCCTTGGAGAGGCAGCAGTTCATTATAGAGGAGATCAAGAAACTTGAGGCAGCTGGTTTGGTCAGAGGAGTGCTGCATCCAATGTGGTTAGCAAATCCAGTGGTTGTCCGGAAGGCCAATGGGAAATGGAGACTTTGCATAGACTTCACAAATCTCAACAAGGCTTGCCCGAAAGACCCATTTCCCTTGCCACGCATCGACCAGATCATGGACTCCACTTCAGGCTGCGATTTGCTCTCCTTTTTGGATGCATATTCTGGGTATCATCAAATCTTCATGTCCAAGGAAAACGAAGAGAAGACCTCGTTCATCATCCTGTGTGGTACGTACTGTTTTATCCGCATGCCTTTCGGATTAAAGAGTGCCGGGTCTACTTTTGCAAGGGCAGTCCAAATTGGTTTTGGGCCACAGCTGCACAGAAACATTGAGGCTTATATGGATGATATTGTGGTCAAAACCAAGGATAAATCAACCCTTATCCAGGATTTGGAGGAGACATTTGCCATTTTGCACAAGATCAATTTGAAGCTCAACCCGGAGAAGTGTGTATTTGGTGTTCCCTCCGGCAAGCTGCTCGGGTACTTTCTATCCCATCGGGAGATCGAATCCAACCCCGATAAGATCCAAGCCATCGAACAGATCCAAGCACCAAAGACGGTCAAAGACGTAAGGCATCTGACAGGGTGCGTTGCCGCGCTAAGCAGATTCATTTCCAAGTCTGCCGAGCGTGCCTTGCCATTCTTCAAAATCTTGAAAAGGCAGGACCCATGAAGTGGACTCCAGAAGCAGATGCGGCTTTGCAAGAGTTGAAGGCCTACCTATATTCTGTGCCCACCTTGGTTGCTCCCAAACCGCAAGAGTCGTTGCTGTTATACTTGGCAGCAACCAATCAAGTGGTTAGTGCAGCCTTGGTGGCGCAGCAGAAAGTGGATGAAACAGAGAGTGAGCAAAGACCGGCAGAGTCAGATAGGGATCAGGACAGAGATAAGCACGGCAGCAAGGACAACCCCAAGGACATGGTAAGGAAGAAAGTGGTGCAGCGCCCAGTGTACTTCGTCAGTTCCCTGCTACAGGGGGCTAGATCGAGGTACTTTGGCGTGCAAAAGTTGATCTTTGGCCTCATCATGGCCTCAAGGAAACCGCGCCACTACTTCCAAGCCCATGAGATCATGGTTGTCACTCGCTTCTCGTTGCAAAGGATACTCCGGAACCCTGAGGCTACTGGCAGAATAGTGGAGTGGGCTTTGGAGTTATCCAGTTTTGGTTTGAAGTTTGAGAGCATATCAACAATCCAGAGCAGGGCATTGGCAGAGTTTATTGCAGAATGGACGCCAACCCCTGATGAGGAAGTGCCAGAAACAGTTATCCCCGGCAAGGAGGCGCCCCAAGAATGGATCATGTATTTTGATGGTGCTTTTTCCCTACAAGGTGCAGGGGCTGGCGTGCTTCTCGTCGCTCCCTCCGGGGAACACTTGAAGTACGTCATCCAGATGCATTTTGCCCGGGAAGAGGCAACCAACAATACAGCAGAGTATGAAGGGCTCCTTGCAGGGCTCAGGGTTGCCGCATAATTGGGAATCAAGAAGCTGATCATTCGAGGAGACTCACAGCTTGTGGTGAGACAAGTCAACAAGGATTACCAAAGTCCATTGATGGAGGCATACGTTGAGGAAGTAAGAAGATTGGAGGAGCGCTTTGATGGGTTGCAAACAAAGCACATACCTCGTGTGGAAAACAGCATAGCTGATCACCTGTCAAAGTGTGCTGCCCAAAAGCTTCCTGCGGAACCAGGAACTTTTGTTCTCCATCTTACTCAGCCCTCCATATCCCCAGCAACAATGGCCCGAAAAAGGAGAAAGCTGGACTCCGGTAAACCTCTCCCGGTAGAGCCATCCGCTCCTGGCAGGGACCCTGCCAGAAACATCTCCTCACAACCTGCCGGACCGCACCCTCCAGCCAGACCCATGGTCCCTTGGAACGAGGAATGTGCCCCCGCAGTTGAGAAGGTGCCGCTAGTCCTTGTTGCCGAGCCCCAGGCTCCAACTTGGGCAAGGCACATAGTCCACTTTCTCCAAACCAGAGAACCCCCCAATGACCAAGATGAGGCTGAAAGAGTAGCCCAGAGGGCCAGTATGTACCAGTTTGTCGATGACACTCTGTACAGAAGGAGGCCCAATGGTGTGAAATTGAAGTGCATCTACCGGGAAGAAGGGAAGGAACTGCTGGCTGAGATACAAGGCATGTGCGGCTCCCACATTGGATCAAGGGCGCTGGTTGGGAAAGCATTCCGGCAAGGATTCTATTAGCCCACAACCCTCCAAGATGCGGTTGAGCTAGTCACCAAATGTGAAGCCTGTCAGTTCCATTCCAAGAAAATCCACCTGTCTGCCCAAGCTCTTCAGACAATCCCTTTATCGTGGACATTTTCGGTCTAGGGGATCGATATCCTCGGCCCTTTCCCCCGAGCGATCCGGGGCTTTGAATTTTTGTTCGTTGCTATTAACAAGTTTACAAAGTGGCCAGAAGTTGCTGCCGTGAGAAAGGTGAATGCTCAATCAGCTATCAAGTTCTTGAAAGATTTGGTGTGTCGTTTTGGAATCCCGACAAGGATCATTACCGACAACGGCACCCAATTCACGAGCCACGCCTTCATGGAATATGTTCATGCCCTCGGAAGCAAGATCTCGTTTGCTTCTGTCGCACATCCCAGAAGCAACAGGCAAACTGAGAGGGCGAACGCTGAAGTGCTGCAGGGACTCAAAACAAGAACCTTTGATATGCTGCAGAAGCATGGCAGGCGGTGGATCGATGAGCTGCCGGTAGTTCTATGGTCCCTGGTCTATAGAACGACACCAAATTGAGCTACCGGGCAGACTCCTTTTTCCCTGGTCTATAGGGCGGAAGCAGTTATCCCCACAGAACTCATTTACGGGTCGCCTCGAGTGCTTGCCTACGACGAAATAGCGCAAGTTCAGCAATGGCATGACGATGTTGTGCTACTCGAGGAGAACCGTCTCCGGGCTGCTACGTGTGCTGCACGCTATCAGCAAGCCCTGCGTTGCTATCATAGCTGCAGGGTTCATGCCCGGTGTTTTGAGGAAGGCGACCTTGTCCTTAGGCGCGTTCAGTCCGCCAAGGGTACAAACAAGTCAACGCCGAAGTGGGAAGGCCCTTACCGGGTAGTACGAGTCACCAGACCTGGCGCAGTCCGTCTGGACACCGGAGATGGCATTCAATTGCAAAACTCATGGAATATTGAGCATCTCCGCAAGTTCTACCCGTAAGGCGCGGCTGTCGGGCCTTGCCCAGCAGCCACCCTTTTGTACAGGCCTTGCCTCAGTTGCATGTAACCCCTTGTACAAAGCCAGGTGATGACCCTGAGCACCAGAGAAATAAACGAAGCGCTGGGGGGGCCCCGACCAAGTTGCATGCATGCATAAGCATTCCAAGAGCATTTGCATAAGCATTTCATAAGCATTTGCATATGCATATAGATAGGATCGCATCCATTTGCATATTCATATAGATAGGATCGCATCCTGCATCATTCTCATCTGCATAGAGCTGCAGGTTCCTGCCGAGAACTCGGTTTCTGCAAGAAGATGGGGAGATGAACCAACGCTGCGATCCCCGGCGAACTAAACAGATAAGTTCTACCTCTTGTCCATAAGTGTTTTGTAAGCTAAAACTTGTGCATAAGAAAACCCCGCCACTCTTCGAAACTTAGGTGCTCCCATCCCTGGCTCTAACGTTGCTTCGGCCTGGATGGTCGTAGTGGCCTTTGATGAAAAGAAGTTGGCGGGGGGCTGGTCCCTCTATTTCTTGCCGGTAGGCTCAGTTCGCCGGCAACGAAGAAAGGGTACCGGCAGGATAGCCTGCCGGGGAAAACTCGTTTATTTAAAATAAAGAGGCATTTCACCTCTGTGTGGACATATACATGCATGAGTTCCCGGCAAGGTTCATCTTTTTCATTAATATGCTGGTCATACAAGTACAAACCTTACAGAACACAGATATGGACTCGAGAGATTACATTATTTGAACGAAAATTTGGCAAATGCCGGCAAGTTTAAGATTGAAAAAAGATAAGTGCCCTGTAATCTCCTCTTTTCGTTTTCCCTCCACCAAGCACTGCGGTGGAAGGAGGAAAATATTAGAAAGGGCACCCAAGCAGGAGCCCATCCCGGTCCCGTCGCAACCCTCCTGGCATAGCCTGACAAGACCAAGAGTGGCGAGGCTGCGAAGGAGGAGCGCGGGAGCAGGGCGGCGTTCCCTGGTCACCACCTACAGGACCAGCAAGAAGCCCTGGCTTGGGCCCCGGTGGAGTCATCCACCAAAGCCCAGCCGGAAGACTGCTGGAGGGGAGGCGAAGACACCAAGGGAACATCCCTCCCTGGCTGTCACCCTAGGAGGCTGGTGATGATGGTGCTGGGGATGGAGGGGAAGAGCGGAAAGACGAGGCGGCAGGTCCTCGGTCGGAGGCGAAGGCATCCACGCCATCGTACTCCGACCTGACCTCCCACCACCCGCCTTCTCCGCCTTCCCTCATTTTCTCTGCGTCACCATCGCCTTCGGGGAGCGCTAGGACTCCAGCCCGACGCCTTCCCCGGAGAGACGGCGAGCGACCAAGACGGCCAGGGGGCTCGAGACACGCCCCTCCCTGCCTTGGTGAGCAGGAAGGCGCGCCTCTCGTCGACATCATCCCCATGGCTCTCGGATGGGGCAGTGCTGGGTTTACCGATGATTCCCAGCCCTACCTCCTGGGCACGCCCCAGAGATGCCAAGGACCCGATCGCTACGACCACGAGCGGCGGTGACCCGAGGCTGGACATCACACTACCCAACGGGCAGGCGACCATGGCAAAAGGAGCAAGCATTCCTTGACAACGGGAGAGCTTGGTATGTCCCGCACTACGAGCGGCCCGTCCACGATGCCTTCTCCGAGCATGGACCAGGCTCACTCCCCGAATGCCAACATTCAACAACTCTAGGCGCAAGCTGAAGCACGGAGGTTGGCCCCGGGCCCTTCTCTTCAACATGACCAACAAAAGGTAGAAACAGGGGAAGAAAGAATCCGGAGATGGATGGCTCGGCTCTCCCTCCGCCCCTCCTTTTATAGGCGGAGCAAGAAAGGGAGCCGCTCCCTCAACAAGCAATCGCCGCCCCTCTCTGCCAATTCAAGAAGACCGGGCCCTCGCCTTGATGCTCTCCCGTGCCACGCGCCTCCGTTACCTACCCCGCGTGATGCATGCCGCATACGTGGCTAAGGATAAGGGCGTGGTGGGAAGAATGAATTGGCAGTTTCTACCCCGTGCGTTAAAGTCATTCACATGCCATTGCAAAGATGGCCCCACCACGATTGGCATTACACGACGCGCGGGAAAACTGGAAACTGGTCCAGGGTCGAGATTAATGAAGAAGCAAAGAAGACTCCAAGAGATCAGCCTCTTCAGCGCCCCTGCCTGTGCACTTATTAGGACCTACCCCGATGACGCCCGGCAGCGTGATCGGGGCAGGCCCGGGGGCTTCTGTCGGTGCAACAAACCCTGGGTCTGTTGCCCTGACTGTGCACAAGCACGAGAACAAGATTACAACACCAAGGCCGTGTCAAGATACAAGAGACCAAGATCTTCGAAGAACCAGCATGCTGATTAAGAAGGCCAAGACCAAGACAGAGAAGCGAGACACCACCAGGAGAAAAGCCTCCCTTGCCAGGCAGGCGGACCCGGCAAGGACAAGGGCTCCCCCGGAAGAAAGCATTCAAGATGTCCCGGCAGGGCCTGCCAGGACTCACGAGGGCAAAGACACCTCACCAAGCCATCTCACCACGACCCACGTCGTTGATCAATGCGGTGTCAAGCCGCAAAGTGACTAAGTGGCAGCCATTCGCCACATGGTGGCCTCTTTCTACAGGAAATACCTACAGATGACACCCGTCCTGCGACGTGCCAAGCAAGCAGGCATGGAGCTGGCAAGACGAGCCTGGCAAGGCTTGCCAGGCGAGCAACAATGTGACGTTGAGTGGTGCATTTAATGCACTCTGTCAGCCCTCAGAATTAGGTATGATAGCACTGTTTGCTATCTTATCAGTGAATAATGACTGTTTTGCCACTGTGGTGACCCCTTAACCTATAAAAGGAGGCCCATGGCAACCGTAGCAAGGGTTGGAAAGTTGAACACCCCCACACTCGTATGCGAATAGTCACTGCCTCCCAGGGCGAGCCTGCCGGGCATGTGTACTACGCTCCACCACCACTTTTCCACCATCAATCCACAAAAGCAGGAGTAGGGTTTTATGCCTCGCGGCGGCCCGAACCTGGGTAAAATTGCATGTGTGATCTCTGCCGTGCTACCCCATGTTCTTCTGCTCTTTGTGCAACGCGACATCACCCCTACCGAACCAGCAAGGGGCCCCTTGGACCCATAGGTGGCCGTGGTTTCCCGTGACACAGAATGAAACAAAACATAACGAATACTGAAGGAAATGCAATAACAAGGTTACACAATATAACAAGGATACATACTAATGACGAAGGAAAGAAGACGAGGATAATGAAAGGAATTGATATTACAACACAGGATGAATGACACAGAACAAAACAAAGATCAAGAATCTAATGGCACTGAGCACGACTGGAAACTACTGAATGAATTGCAGTAGAGAAGATATAACCAGTGGTGCTCGGTGCCGACAAGAGATTTTGTAGACCAGTTCACCCTTCTGCCAAAGGGCTACGTCTGGTTGGAGGGGCTGTGACTTAACACGGAAGATAAACTCTCTTCACCCTATTCTCCTTCAACACAGAGCTGATCAGACTCAGGTTGATTTTACTCATGGTAGATCCTTGTCGGTGATCTCCAAACCTTCGGTCGACCTTCGCGAACCACAATCACTCTTGGTTGCTGAAGATCAGTCTCGGTGAGGACAACAACTCTTCAACACTCGAAGCCAAACCTATCCGTCTAGAGAGTGCGCAGCTCTCAAGAGTAACATGTACAAGAACTCTCAATCAGAACTGCTGTGATGCTAAACCACTGTCTAAGTTCGGCCTCTTGGTTTTCTCTCGGTGGATCTTAAACTCAAATCACTCAGAGAGGGGTTGCTCAAATCAATCTTCTCAGAAATCTCAAGCGGAGCAGCCAACGGATAACGTTGGAGAGGGGTGGCTATTTATAGCCGCAACCTTCCCAGATGGGAAATGACCAAATTGGACATCGGCCTCAGCCAATCGCCGAACGACACGATTCCAACGGTCGGATTTGAGCACAACGATAACATTTCTTGCAGAGCAAGAAATGCTAACTCCTCGGTCCGAGGTAAATCTCTCATAGCGAAGAAGATCACAGTCTCTTGCTGGCAAGTATTCACTCGGAGCACAAAGAGATTTCTCTCACATCTTTCATAGGTTGTAGCAAAGCATGACAGTAGATCTAAGCATCGAGAACCTATACCCCTCTTAATAGTATGGAGGTCCTATGAGTCAAAAGACTCAAAGAAGAAAAACTCAATGAATACTACGTCTTCATTTAGTCTTTGACTTCAATCGTTGCAGTCATTTCCTTCGGACGACAGTGTCGAAACAGAAAGCTTCGCTATAGAAGAAAACTTTCGAGGGGCCGATTTCTTCACATTAATCTTCTCGATTCTATCACTTCAACAGATATAGCTTGTTCTTCTCTGCAGCGCAGATATGCTTCGGTGAAGTTCCTTGAACTCAGTACCGGAGATAGCATTCTCTTCGGTTGTGTATGGACTTTTTCTCTCTGTGTGCACTAGCAAACAAATTAGTCCATACTTGTTTCTGTCAAGAATCTCCAAAACATAAGGTAGGCAGATAATGCACGAACAATCTCCCCCTTTTTGGACGATTGTTGACAAAACAGATCACATCGAATGATAGATAATGAATGGAATGTAATGCGAAGAATAATGAAATGCGAGAGAAGATTATGAAGATAAGATATTCTCCCCCTTAAGTTATGCTTTGGTTTGGGAAGAATATTTCTCTTCATTTGAGTGTCATTGATAAAGATTTCACACAAGAGTTCTTTCAATGCACTCGGTGGTGTCTGAGGTAGTTCCTGTCACAAAAACTTCAACAAGGGTTAGAAGTGAAACGTGGTGAGTTTTGTGACATGGATAAATCATGAAGGTTTTCTCTAAGCACAATTTTGAATCCACACGATATATAGTTTTCCTGCATGTTAGATAATCGATATGATCAAAGCAGGATCGAATGATAATTCGTTGCTCAGAGTGGATAAGCTACGAAGGTGCTTTTCCTTGCAATAAGATGAAGCATATGATATCTGAGAGGAAACACACTTTGTCAGTCATAGATAACCTTCACAAGGCATTTGTGCATCGACTGACTATATCTTCTTGCAAGGTTAGATAATGATAAATAGCAATAAGACAATATCCAACCATTAGTTGTGAAACAAATAATGCTCCAAAATAATATCACCATTTGATGATTCTTTGTTTTTCTTCGAGGAGGATCTATGTGTCCCTGTAAGATAGATAATCATCTGTGATAATCATTCACAGCAACAACATATTTAATGTACCTATAGACAAATAATGCAAAGCAAATAGCATTGTAGGTGGGGGTTATAATCATTACATGACGACCGAAGTTTTAACACCACATGCGGTGCGATAAATTCTTTGAAACAAATTGTTCGACGAGAAACCAAATGAAAGTTCGAAGCAAAACACCCTGCAAACCCCGATAAACTATCACTCAATGTTATTCTCCCCCATTTTGTCAACAAGTGTCAAAAAGGATAGAGAGTAAACACGAGGAGTTACTCCGAAGGAGTATCTTCTGAGGCGGAATTAAAACCACTTGAAGAACCAGAATCAGAAGAATGTGGAATGGTCGAGGCAGAAGCAGGTGCAGCAGTCTTGGCTTTGAGGGGCTTCGAAGGATGTGCATCTAGCTTGTAGATGCGGGTGTCGGCTGTGTCTTTGATTTCATCATCATGGTTGACAAACAACAGATCCGTTGAAGCAGAATGTTGTGGTAGCTCTGGAGTTTGTCTTCGGACACGCGGTATAGCAAGCAAGTCCAGATAATCACAACCTTTGAAGAGGCCCTTCTTGGCTAGATCCTTGCGAGAGAAACGCCTTCTCAGCAAGGTCCATGATCTCTTCCTTGCATCCTTCTCATGCAGAAGAATTTGCCTGGTGTGGTTATGAAGCAGATTCAGCTCAGCCAGCAATTCCATATTTTCCTTCCTATCCATCCTGATTTGCCTCTCCAAAGTTTGTTGTGTGCGAATACAAATTTCATACAGTGATGGATTTTCCTCTCGAGGAACTTCAACCTTGGCTTATTTGACCTTCGGTGCATTCTCGGTTGCTGAAGCATTTGCATCTGTATCAACAGGTTCCTTCCCCTTTCTGTATTCCTTCACGATGTGCAGAGTGTCACGGACAGGTGGCATGAATACTTTCGGTGCATAAGCCCAGAAGAATTTTTCATTTGTGAGCTGCTCAATGGCATACATGATCCAAGGAGCATAGGGCTTGAGTGACTGAGGGCTGTCTGCAGCACATGCCAGATTCCGAATGAAAAGTTCAGAAATGTCAAATTTGATTCCCTGAGATATTGACACCAGAGCATTTCCCACGATGCCTTTGATGGAGTTGGGCCGGTTGGTTGGAGTAATGGTATTGCACAGAATGTGGAATAACACTTTGTTGTCATAGGCCAACTTCTTCGGGTCAACATTAATGCATTCATCACCCACCAAAGTGGGATCCATCAGGATATGGAGTTGTTCATCAGATACTTTCCAGAAATGTAGTCTGTGTTCTCTATCATTTTCAAATTTGCACTGAGGAAAATTGATCTGGGCCAGAAAATGATCTGCTGAGCATTTGATTCTCTCTCTGCCTGTCATCCATTCGAGCGTCCAGGTTGAAGTGTTTTCCATCTGCCCTGTGATGTACAGCGTGGCATAGTACTGAAGGATAATCTCTTTGTTCCAGCCATGATTGAAGTGCATGAAACTCTTCAGAAGTGCATGCTCAATATGGTCAAGGGTGTTGTGGAAGCAGGGCATTTCTTCGAGCTTGGCAAAGTTCAGCATCTTGTGATTGAAAATCCTGTGCTTGCCAAACAAGATCCGAGCATAATATATTGCCTGCTCCTCTGTCCAAAACCTCGGAGACAAAGATGTTCTTTCTCCTTCATAGGGGTTCACCCCAAAGAATGCAAACTTCGACGAATGAAGCTACTTATTGAAAGCTGGGCCATGGGGGCCATACTCAGATGAAAACAGCAGAAAGGATTCTTGAGGATTTTTTCGATAAACTTCTTTGCTGATTTCCATCGGCTGAACATCATCAGCTGTAGATGCGTTCTCGTCAGAGGGCTGCACTAGGGCATGAGGTACAATGACTTTCTCTGAAGTAGATGGCATGGGATCATTGGACTGATAATCATTTTGCTTCGCTGGAACTCCTTCAGCGGCTATCTCAGACTCAGGCACAAGGGCCTTTTCTTTCGGTGACTCTGCAGTTGGTGGTGGCACAAAAACTTCTTCAGTCTGCTGCGGCAGCACTGGTGGCATGACCTGGTGGGACAGAACTTGTGGGGCAACTACTTCATCTTTCGCTTCGTGAGCCATGGGCTCTTCAAATTTCTTTCCTTCCTGTTCTGGCTCTGAAGCCAAAGAACCAGGAGCAGGGTCAACCTCCATCGGGGCAGGAGCACCAGATGAGAAGACCGTAGGGGCAGTACCTTGGGCATAAAATTGCTCCCCCTCAACCTTTTCTGCCTCCTCAGTGGGTCCAGGGGGTCCAGCTTGAATATCCTTCGCAGGCAACGGGACTTGCTTCTCCATCTCAATTTCTTCGTCAATCTTTTCTTTGGGAGCATTTTTCTCGGGCACAGTCTGAACTTCATCAGGATTGACAAGATAAATGTCCACCACATCAGCTTCTTGTTCGACTGAGGTAGGAACTACCACAGCCTCAACTTGTTGCTCGGTTACTTCCTCGGGACGAGGGGATGGTGGAATCTGCTGTAGTGGGGCACTTGTGTCAATGGGAGCATCAGCTGAAGCAGATTGGACATGACTATCCTTGACTTCTTCTGGCTTATTCGCTCTAGCCTGAGCTCTTTGACGTTTTTCTTCTTTCTCTCTGCGTCGAGCAAGATTTTCCTGGCGCTGAATTTCTTTAATTCTTCGATCACAAAGCTGAGAGACATCCATCTTCATCCTGGAGTGCCACTCAATCTTGTTATTCCTCATGGTAGTGAGGGCTTTGGTGGTTTCTAGAATAGCCTTGTTCACATCTTTTCTTTCAGCTTCAGACTTTGCTTCCCTTTTCATCTTCTCTAGAAGCTTCTTGTCATCGACAACTTGATTGAGTTCTTTGGTGATTTCCTTCAGATCAGTGAAAAGCTTTGCTACCATCTTGGTAACATCTTCTAGCAGACCCAAATTACCCAACTCAGCTAGATTTGCATCATAGGAGGCACCTTCAATGATGTCGAATATCACCCAAATTACCGCAACTTTTTCATCAGTGACCAGCTTTTTGTTGGCAGCTGGGGCAGCAGAACCCGAAGGTTTATCTAAGGGAACATGTGCAAGTCTTGGTGAAGATCTCACAGGCGGTGATTTCTTGGCAGGTGATGAAGTGTGATATGGCTTATCGAGCAATGCTCGTTGATCGTACATGGGAATTTCATCGCCAGCATTATCATGAGAGGATTC
The DNA here is from genome assembly GCA_011799875.1 of Thinopyrum elongatum. Taxonomy (NCBI): domain Eukaryota; kingdom Viridiplantae; phylum Streptophyta; class Magnoliopsida; order Poales; family Poaceae; genus Thinopyrum; species Thinopyrum elongatum. The sequence goes on from CM022302.1 coordinate 286,097,828, forward strand.
CTCATCAGACAAGGCAGATGCAACCTTTCTAGACTTACTCGCAACAGACTTCTTCTTCGGAGCTCGAGGAGAAACTGACTTCCTCTTCTGCTTCTCTTTTTGGGCAGACACCCTTTCCTTCTTCTCAATCACATCTTGCTGAGTCAGCTCAACATTCTGCTGTTCAACTTGGTTCTTCTTCGCAACTCTAGCCTCATGCTTAGCCTTTTCCTTTTCCCTTTTTGCAACTTCCTCGGGAAAATCTGCTATTGTTTTCAAAGAATCGGCATGAGCGTTGGGAGGTGGTGCTGGCCTTACTTTCTCATCTTCTTGCCCTAGGCATCCTTCTACAATGCAATCATTCCAGGGAGGAGTGAATGCAAACAGAATCTGGTATTTCCGTCGAATGTTCTCGTAATTGAACCATTTCTTCGCCCAGTGTCGGCGAATCTTTTGCAATCTGTTGTTCCTGTCTTGAGCTGTTTCCACACCTGGTGGAGTTCTGTATGTTTTCTGATCAGACATTTCAACTGTTGTATTTCTTTCTCTTCCTCGGCCACCCTTCTTGGGATTTCCATCTGAGAACATGGTCTTGGAATCTGTGACTAGCTTATCTTCTGGCTGACTATGAGCAGAGGGAATATCATCATCAACTTCATCAGCAGATTCTGATTCGGCCTTCTTCTTTGGCGCTCTTGGCAGCTTTGCTGACTTTCTTTCGACCACTTTAGCTTTGTCAGCCACTCTTGGCTGCTGAGGGATTTCTTCCTCTGAACCAGAATGCTCATCCGAATTATTTGCCATGACCACTCCTGAGGAAAAACACAAGTGCGAAAGAAAGCACAAACGAGGTCACAAGCATGCACAGAGGAAATTTTAACTCAAAATAGATGGATTTACAGGAAGAGCCAATGGATTCAAGTCATGCACTGGCAAGATATCATCGAGTAAATTCCAGTATGCCTAAAGATGACATAACCGATCCTCTAATCTTTCGAAGAGCACGGACAGTGAACCCTACACTACTGCAGGATGCTGCTAACGTGACACTACGATCAGAGACCCTTTAACAAAACTGTGTGTGATGCATTAATCACAAACGGGGATGTAAAAAAACCGTCAAAAAAGATGCAAAACATTTGCAATGGCGGAGACATCAAACACGGTTCAGATTTTAGTTACGTGTGCGATGCGGGGCATACAGTTGATCCATACGAACTGTTTGCAATTAGACAGAACAACAAAAATGGGCAGCCATATCAATGTGTGTGCGATATACGGCATACAGTTCGCTCTGATGAACTGTTTGCTATTAGGGAATGCATTAGAAACGGTCAGCCAGATAAAGGTGTGTGTGATATACGGCATACGGTTCACTCGGACGAACTATTTTCGATTAGGGAAGAGAACAGAAATGGTTCAACTTAACAAGATGTGTGTGATATGCAGCATACAATTCACAAAGATGAACTGTTTGCGATGAGCCAAAAGAACACAAATGATTCATGTAAACAAGATGTGTGTGATACACAGCAAACAGCCTACTCGAATGAACTGTTTGCGATGAGAAATTATAACACAGACGGTTACTATAGTTAGTTCATGTGCGATTCTTTTTGTACAAAAAATTTTGAAAAATGCAAACTAGTTGCTTGCGGTGGCTAGGAGTATCGCACACGATGCGTCTGCGAGTACTCATGTGCGATGATTAGTAAGTTACCCATACGTTTCCTTATGTTAACATGTGTGTGATAAATAACACGTGGCACCGCATACGGTATTCGGGTTGTGTGTGTGCTCCACTTAGTCTTCCCGCACTCCAGTGAATGCTTCCCACGCTCCACATGGGTGAATTGTAAAATCCACGCCTCTTCCCTCATCGGTTTCCCGCCACCAGCTAATGGCTTGCTGCATATAACCCAGGCGGCAATGCACCGTCGTGACACTCTTCGCAGATCTAGTCCTCACCCATCTACCATTAGTTATTCCAAGCATGCCGGGCAACGACCAAAGCTTCGACGTCGACCCCTACTTGTGTTACATCTACGGCGAGGAGAACGAGCCGGAGCAGGTCGGGGAGCAAGAGCTTCATTGGCCGGTGCAGGCACCATGGCCCATCGGCAACGATATCGGCGTGACAGTCCTTGGGCGCACAATCGAAATATTGCAGAGGAGGTGTGATGAGCAGTTTGCCATCCACCGTGCAAAAGATCCAGAGTTGCTCGGTGGCATGATCAACGACCCACCCGAAGAGCCGCCGTCACCAGTGCTCATCAAGAGCTTGATGCCCCGCAAGGAATGAGCAGAGGACCTCTGCGATTCAGTCAAGACACAGCCAGCCTACGGCTTCACCATTGCCCGCGGCGGAAGTGTCAACCTCGATCCCGACGATGTGGTGGCCAGGCTCAAGCGCATCCTTAGCGGAGTTGATGTCCCCGACGAAGTAGAACATCGCCAACGTGATATCTTGAGGATGCAGGTGATGGACGGAATTTTTACCAGGCCAGAGACATGGAAATGGAGCGGTTCCGCGGAGATATCATGCGCGTGATTGCATGCTGTCAAGATCTTCTGGAAGAGGCCCAGCAGCCCCAAGAGCCTCCCAGCGCTAGCAGCTCTATAGGCAGAGGCGGGTCGGGACACTTGGAATGAACGGCCGCAAGGGTACTATGCTGATCATGGAGTCCGAGAAGACCGTCGTCGGAAGGCCGCCAGCTCAGCCTTTTAGCCTATATTTTATTATAATTGTATGCATATGTAAGTCGTGAGTGTTTTGGGCGTTGCCGTATGTGGCATTTTAAATTATCCAGAATATGTAAGACAATTATTAACCGTTGCCATTGTAAATTTTCCTCAACGACGAGCAGAGCGCGCGCAGGGACGCCAGAGCGGAGCGCGCCATGGCCGCCTCAATGGCAAGCAAAACGCGTGGACGGACGCGAGTAGTGCACGCCGCGGCCACCTCAACGATGAGCAGAGCGTGCCGTGGCCGCCTCAACGGCGAGCAACCACATGGTCAACCTTCTGGCACCCCGTGGGAGGCGCAACGGCGCATCCATCGAACACGATGGTGATATCTTGACCGTGTGTGATAGTGGGCAGACACATACACGTACATCCGAGAACGCGGGCCCATGTTTCGAGCTTCTGATGCGTGGCATACAGTTGATCCATAAGAACTGTTTGCGATGAGCCAGAACAACAGAAACGGGCTTTGTAGGCCCAGAACCATCAATAAATTTTGACCTTGTTTCTAGTCACATTGCAGATTACAACGCAATAAGTAATTGCAAATTTGTTCACACCGATCAAACTAATATGTGTTCACACTTAGCACCGGGCTATAAAAACTACCCACTCAAAAATTACTTTACAGTTCCTCTCCTCGTCACCCACAAAACTGGTCTTTCCTGTCAAGTCGTTCCGCCATGACCGGTAGGAGGAGTTTTGGGTGGACATATAACCAGGCAACAAAGACCAAGGCCGCGGAAGCACTAGAAAGGTCCCACCGCCAAGAGGCAGCCGCAGCAGAGATGTCCCGGTGCACCGCGGAGCCCTCGAATGAGCTCTCACGGGCACGCGAGGGATCTCAGAAGCACACTCACCGCATCGGCGATCGCGATGAGCTGGCATTGCTGAAGTCCTTGGCCGGCGATGACGACATTCTTGCTGGCCTCATTAAGCTGCAGGAGCTGGTCGACGGCTTGATGAAGCTGCTCGAGATCAGCGATGCCTCGGTTGAGAAGGCGACCGGCCTCGTTGAGGAACTCATGGGTGATAATGCGAAGCTCCTCAAGGCGCTCGCCGAGAAGGAGGAGGAGGCCGCCGGCTGGAAGATGCTGCATGATCAGAGCAGTGCCTTGGGGATGACGCTGACAGCGGTCGTCGAGGAACTGATGGGTGACTGGAGGAAGCTCCGGATCGAGCACGAGTAGGAGGTGGAGGAATCCGTGGCTGCTTTCAAGCAAAGTCGTGAGGAATTGAAGAAGGAGCTGGAGGATATCGTCGCCCGGGGATCCATCGAGGAGTAGAGACAGTAGCGACCCAGATCGTTGTCTGCGATTTCCTTCTTCTCTTGCCCCCATGTCTTCCGGGCTTTGCTGCATGTGGCATTTTCAATTATCCGGAATATGTAAGACAATTATTATCTGCGCCATTGTAAATTTGTCATCGTATTATCCGTTGCCATTTTATTTGTCGTCGTATTATCCGTTGCCCTATGTGGCATTTTAAATTAGGCCGCAAAACGAGTTGAAAACACGAACAAAGCAAATGCTAACGTTGAGCGGGGCCATGGGATCACAAGCAAACACCCTCCGTCCAGGTGCTTTAATTAACCGCGTGTTAAACGGTGGCTCGGCCGCCATTAATGAAGAAGTTGTGAGCGAGGCGGGTGGCTGGTGGATGGAGGTCAAAGAGCTCCCTTCCCGGTGAGCATGGGCGGCCTTGCTGCTCGCACGTGTCCCGTCGTGCCTGCGAGGTGGATAGGATGCACACTCCTGTCGAGCCTGCGAGGCGGACTGCTCGCACGCGTCCCGTCGAGCCTGCATGATGGACTTCTCGCGCTCGTCCCGTCTAATCAAACAGCTGCACGCACGCCACCGAGTATGGTTAAATTTTGGCACAAAATACAAAGATGACCAATGAACGAGGACGGAGGTAGTACTATCCCATAAGAAAAGAGGGACGCGTGGCCGCACTTAAATGGTTACGGGAACACACGGTTCATATAATACAACCGTTTGTGATATTAACATGTCAGCTATTTGTTTCAAAAGGACTTCGTTGGCTATTAATGTGTGCGCCTTGTCTCAAACTAGACAAATTTTTTTACCACGGCATATATGTGCCATGTCATGAAACCATGGCAAGTTTCATGTGTTTTTGGGTGAGTTGTCGATTTACTGGGATTTAAAAACCGAGATTCTCAATGTTACAGGACGATGAGAAGTTTGTAATTCATTCCCATTCCTTCAATGAGACCTAAACATGCACCCAATGACACATGTACGATTTTCCACCCATTTTGCTTCACTGGAGCATGTGCTTGTAGTTCAAATTTGAATTATGGACTACATTAAATGCCTAGAAAACTCAATTAATATATAAAATGGCCAAAACGAACCCTGAACAGTTTCAAATTTCAGCACTACACTCCTATTATTCTATGTTGCCTGTAGAAAACAAAGTTCATGGCGAGAAGAGGCAGCGATTATCGTTTCGCCCACAAGAGGGGCTTGTTTCCCTACCGGAACCACGAGGGTTGCGAGAAGCTTCTGTTTGTAAGAGGCTTGTAATATAGCTTGGCCCAAATTGGACAATTATTTTACCACGACATATATGTGCCATGTAGTGACACCATGCCAAGTTTCATGATTTCCTGGTGAGTTTTGGATTTACAGAGATTTAAAAACCGAGATTCGCAATGTTTGTGGCCAAGCCAGGACGCCGAGACAGTTGAATTCATTCCCATTCCTTCCATGGGACCTAAACATGCACCCCAAGGACACATGTACGTTTTTTCTAGCCATTTTGGTGCACTGGAGCATGTATTTGTAGTTCGGATTTGAATTATGAACATTAAATGCCTAGAAAACTCAATTAATGAATAAAAAAGGTCAAACGAACCGTGAATAATTTCAAAGTTCAGCACGAATCTCCCGTTGTTCCATGTTGTGTGTAGAAGAAAATACAAGGCTAGAAGAGGGAGCGATTATCATTTCGCCCACAAGGGGGACACATTTCCCTATCAAAACCACGAGGCTTCTTTGAGAGAAGCTCCGGTTTGTAAGAGGATTGTAATAAAGCTTGGCCCAAATTGGACAATGTTTTTACCACGACATATATGTGTCATGAGGTGACACCGTGACACCTTTCATGACTTTCTGGTGAGTTTTGGATTTATGGGGATTTAAAAACCGAGATTCCAAATGTTTGAGGATGAGCCAGGACGCCGGTACGGTTGTAATTCATTCCCATTCCTGGCATGGGACCTAAACATGCACCCAAGGACACATGTATAATTTTTCTAGCCATTTTGGTGAACTGGAGCATGTATTTGTAGTTCAGATTTGAATTATGGACATAAATGCCTAGGAAACTCAGTTAGTGTATAAAAAGGCTAAACGAACCCTGAATAAGTTTAAATTTCAGCACGGATATCCTGTCGTTCCATGTTGCCCGTAGAAGAAAATACAAGGCAAAAAGAGGCAGTGATTATCATTTCACCCACAAGGGGGACACATTTTCCTGTCGGAACCACGAGGCTTCTTTGAGAGAAGCTCCAGTTTGTAAGAGGCTTGTAATAAAACTTGCGCCAAAATGGACAAAAAAATTCCTCGACATATATGTGCCATGTTGTGACACCATGCCAAGTTTCATGATTTTCGGGTGAGTTTTGGATTTACGGGGATTTAAAAACCGAGATTCTTCTCACGGAAGGTTTTCAAATAGCACACGGTTCACTCACGAAAGCCGTGTGCCTACCAAACCGTGGCAGATGCCACAACCCTGCTGCGCGCGCGATCTGACTCGTGCGTTCTGATTGGCCAGAACCCAAACCCCACGGATCGTACGTATGCATCATTGGATGCTCCTAGATCGAACGGCAATCCTCATCCCTTTCGACAGCACATGCAGTATATGGGTAAGCACTGTGCGCATGCGTCGTGCTAGCTCACGCTTCCTTCTCTACTAAGTTTTCTATATTAATGTTGTCATATATCCAAACACGCTACCATTTCCCGCCACTCCTCTCATCCGTTTCCCGCCTCTTCTCCCATCGTTTTCTCGCAGCCAGTGTCAGTGCTCATTGAAGGCTAGGCGGTGACACACTGGCCATGTAAATAGTACACACAGTTTCTAAAAGCACAAATGTGTGTGATAGGAGGGAGTAGGTCCCAGAGGGTGACCAGCATGAAACGCCTTAAAGGCAAGGAGGAAATTCCTATCAACAAGGGGCGGCTTCCCATCTGCTAGCCTAGTCGAATAGAATGCAGAAGTTAAGCATGCTCAGGCTGGAGTAGTCTAAGGATGGGTGACCCGATGGGAAGTTGCATATCTCAAGCTTCATTTAAATGCTATGACACGGTCATTATAGAGATAAATGTCTCTATAGTGACCTGTCATGGCGATTATATAAACCTTGGGATCCCTATTTTGCTAATTTGTAGACTATGTTTTTATTGGTTATTTTTTGCTCTAAAAAAGCGAAGAATGATTGACTCTATAGTGACCTGTCATGGCGATTATATAAACCTTGGGATTCTTGTTTTCCTAATTTGTAGACTATGTTTTTATTGGTTATTTTTTGTTCTAAAAAATCATAGAATGATCGACATCTGTAGGCCCACACAAATTATCCCTTTGACTCAACGCACGAGAAGGGTTTACTCTTTGCTCCGTGTGCTATGTTAGAGCAAATCAACTTTCAGCACATGCGTTGGACGGCACCCGGCCCCTACCCCCTCCCTCCCCATCTGCCTCGAAGTTGCGTTCCCGACATCGTACATCTTTAACCTGGCCGCGGGTGGTACGATGTTCAGTTTGTAATGTTACTGATGTAGTTGGTGCCCCATCGAACTTGTGCTTTCAGGATTTGAACAAATCACACACCAGACCCATACATTTTTTTTAGGTCGCATGCAGGGTATAGGGGGCCGGGTGTTCTGATCGAGCATGTCTCCCTTGTGTGGTTTATAGACGCCGCACATATCTGTGGGCTCCTCGAGGTATATATTATCCTTGACCGATAACGAGGGGGCCCACACAATCTATCCCTTTGACCCAGCAATGAGAAGGGTTTGACCATGATGGTTTCCTATTGCTATGTGTGCCATGTTAGGCCAAATAAAGTTTGAGCGCATGCGTTGGACGACACCCCCCCCCCCCCGCCGCCTCGAAGTTGGGAAACCGACATCATACATATTGAACTAGGCTTGGGGTCGGGTACAGTGCTCGGTTTGTAATATAGTTGGTGGCCCATCGAAGTTGTGCATTCGGGATTTAAACACATCACACACCATCGTACCCATACATATTTTTGGTCCGCATGCAGTGTATACGGGGTCTTCTGATCGACCACATTTCCCTTGTGCAGTTTTTGTGACGACATGCATATCTGTGGGCTCCCCGAGTGTATATATATCATCCCTTTGACCGATAATGAGGGGTATGTGTTGGCCATGAATGGATTCCTCCTAGTTCGTGTTAGGGCCGGTCACCGTCACATGCCATTCAACCAAAGCACGAGCTCATGCATTGTCAGGATTCCCTCCCACATGCTCGGATTGCTGGGTTCGACCTACACCGTACCCTGTGTATCTCGTCCTTAACTACCTGGCCTTCATGGTTGTTGTCTGTATCGAGAGGTAGGCACCACATCTAAATTGTACATTATTCTATATTGAAAACACACATCACCCCTTCCAACGTACATCATTTTGGGCCGCATGCAAGAGGTGTTGGTTTTGTGGTCCCTCTCGTGCGATTTTTTATGATGGTTCAATCTATTGGCCCAAGCGGTTTATCGACAACAATAGTTGTCGTTTGACCAAACGATAGATTCACTGGTTCGTCTTATGGTAGGTCATGGCGACATGCATGTATGACCAAAGTATCATTACATGCATCCGCCCCGCTGACACGAAGTGGGAGGTGGGTCAAGCATCCTAGCTAGCTACGACATTATGTCATTATAGATATATCCAAGGTTGCTTTCTGGTTTGCGAGGCAGGTGCCACCAAAGTTGTGCATTGTGTATTTAAAGTTTTAAACATCACACCCTATATTCCTACATATATTTGGCTACTCCAGGTGGTTCTTGACTTCTGGCCCCTCTCATCAATCTTCGACGACGCGCCCAACCGTGGGCCCGCACGGTCAAAGTTGTGCATTGGAATGTTGAACATCACAGACCACCCTTTTCACTCATATATATTTGGGCCACATGCTGGTGTGGCTGTCTTCTGACCCTCGCTAACCTTTTTTTTGCTGCAAAGACTCTGATGACGCTCAACGGACACGGGTATAATGTCTTAACCATGTGCGATCCAAGTGCGTTGTGAATCACCACGATTGCGCAAGCGCGAGCAAAGGTGGAGGTACTGGCTCAACCGTGTGCGATGCAAGTGCGCTGTAAAATCACCACGACTACACAAGCACGAGCAAAGGTGGAGGTACTGGCTTAACCGTGTGCGATGCAAGTGCGCTGTAAAATCACCACCTACGCAAGCTAAAGGCGGGTAGTTTATTTAGATTGAATTCCATGTCTGCATCTGAAAATTAGGACGAACCGTGTGTGATAGACCAGCTAGCTAGAAATCTAAAAACAAACTACCCGCATTGAGCGTTGCAAAAATCGGCGGTTCCGCCACTTTTCCTTATTATCATACACGCATATTCTTATTGGACCGTGTGCGATCTTGGGTACTCCCGCCCCGCATCAATTCCTTTAACCAAATTTTAGTAGCCGCCGTACTTCAATCGTCGCCCACACTCCTCCAGCACCGACCTTATAGTAAAATTGCGGTAGCCGAGGCATTTGAACCGTCACCCTCCCTCGTCCACCACCATCTCCACCCACCATTAATAAAAAATTTAGTAGCCATGGCGTTTCCTCAAACACCACCCCCCCCCTCCATAGTCCCACCACCCTCCCCCCTACCCCCCTCGAACCCTAGCTCGCCGCCGGCACCGGCGCCGCCAACCCCTGCCGGTCTGCCCATTCCTCCTAGCTTAGATAATAAAGTTCAGGTTACCCAGCGATTCCCATACCGTCGCCCCACTCCCCTGAGTTTTTAGATGAGGCATGTGGTGTCCCTCCCCGCCCGATCCACATCCCCTGCTCCAGAATGTCGCAGCCTAAGCTCGACCATGTATCCCGGGGAGCCTGACGAGCGTTTGGCCAAGAAGAGGTTTATCATGGCCTCTCCGGCGGACGTTAGCGAGGTGGCCACCGTTCACCCCGACCTGTCGATCCTGGAGCAACATGTCGCCGTGGAAGCCGGTGAATACGTTGATTACGTTGGTATGCCGAAGGCTTCAGGTCAGCGGGCTAGCGTATTACTGTATCTCGAGAAAGCTGGCTACGACATCAAGCTCGTCGACAGCGATGGCTTCACGCGGGCCATGTCACAGGTTAAGTGGTCCATCCCCAACCCCTCTGGTTCAACCACCATCAATCTCTTCGACGGCCCTGCCGCTGATCTCCTCTGCCACGCAGTCAAGGATTTGCGATCCTTGTACGCCATCGAGCCCATTTTGTCATTTCTGAAGGACACGTTCTACGGCGGCGGCTTGGGATCCTCAATTGCCAAGTCAGATCTCATCGACCACGACCACGAGAAGGGCACCCACAAAGGTTCTTCCAAGGTGAAACAACCCATCAGAGAGCGCACCATGGGTATGTGCTCTTCTAATTGGAAGGATCCCGTCAATGACATGTGAGGCAACATCCTATCAACAAATCTTACCTTTTCTAGCTTGCCAACCCGTACCCTTTGTTGTAGTAGCATTTGTTGTGCGGTGTTTTAACTGTGCCATGTTTAATTATTTCAGTTATGCAAAAATGTATTGTTCAATAGGGCTATGTGATGTTTAAGCATGAATTGTCCACTTCAGTTTCACGAATGGCTATATTTGGTTGTTTATGGTGAGTAGATGCCTTGTTTATCTGTATTTGGTTCTTAGGTTGGTTGCAGTGAGCATTTTTCCAGTTATCAAGTAGATGCCTTGTTTATATGTATTTGGTTCTTAGGTTGTTGAAGTGAGCATTTGTCCAGTAATCAAGATGATGCCTTGTTTATCTGTATTTGGTTGTTAGGTTGGTTGAAGTGAGCATTTGTCCAGTTTTCAAGCAGATGCCTTGTTTATCTGTATTTGCTTGTTAGGTTGGTTGCAGTGAGCATTTGTCCAGTTTTCAAGCATATGCCCTATTTATCGTTATTTGCTTGTTAGGTTGGTTGCAGTGAGACTCTGTCCAGTTTTCAATGGCTATATTTGGTTGTTATACTGATCATTTATGCCTTGTTTATTTCAGTCATTCACAATGTGATGTTCATTATGTGCAAGTCAGAACTGTGCCGCTCGACTGCGTCAATACTAGTTTGAACGGCTATATTTGGTTCCAGTTATGCCTAGTGTAGTTAACACATGCCCTTTATTTCAATTTTACACATTTATCCAGCATTACCTACTTTCTATTCATTTTCAACAATACCAGTTTGAATTGCAATATTTGATGGCTGTTAAGCCTGTTGTCGGTAACATTGCCTTCCATTTTATATCTACTTTAACAGCATGCTGAAACCAACACGTTCAAGCTATCATTTGGAGATGGTGTTGTTTACCTTTGCTATATTTGTTTGATGTTAAGGTTGCTGTACTTATCATGCCTTTCCACTACTTATGCAGGCCAACAACGGGAGTGGCCACCATTTTCCACCGAGGTTAGTTTCATCCCTCGTCTTGTACTCCCCCCATAGTTCCATAATGTAGTGCATATAGATCTAGGCCTGGACACTTGTTAGCTTCTAATATTGACTTGTTGCTTGTAGGTACATATGCCCTTGGCAAGGATCCACGCATCGACCCTTTTTGTGTATGGGGCAATGAGATATTCATGAACAAGCATCAAGTGAGGAAACTGATAAGGATTATTAGCAAAAAGATACGAATGGTGGCAAGCAAATTATTTGTTTATGCTCTATCCAACACAACAGTGAGATGTAGGATGGTAACTACAAACTCTGCAGCCTTCTCTTTTTACTGCCCATAATGAGTTGTTAGACAACAATGTCTAAATCTTTTTCGTTCGCAGTGGTTCCCGAAGCAGTTCACTCAAGATTACCTCGCAAAGTACATGATTGGTGGAGATGCAATGAAGGTTAAAGTATTTCATCCAGACTACAATGAGCATCGAGAAGTCCTAATGAAGACAGTGAAGGATGGACGGGCAGCCATCACAAGGGGTTGGCCTAGAGTCGTGCGCGCATTACGCATGGAGGAGGGCACAATATGGGCATTCCGCTTCACCTTCTCCAGCAACCAGAATGTCTTTCGCCTCTCTCTTTACAGTCTTTAGTACAACTGTGGTTCATCATTCTTTACTTGGTGCTTCTGTAGTTCTTCAGTATATGTACCTGTGCATCAAATTATGCATTCGTGGTTGAACCTATATTTGTAATAAACATGGTTGGATATGAAATAAGTGATTGCCTACTTTCAAATTCAAAACATGTGATTTTTAAATTAGGGATTACACTGCACATGGTTTGCGAAAGCGAAACATTTGTGATAGACGTGGAGATCAGACACGTTTCTAGGTTCCACTACGTGTGCGATCAATCTCTACTGCACACACCATCAGCCAAGAAAAAACATGTGCGATTAACAACAGCATTGGACACAGTTCTTTCTTATTAAATGTTTGCGATAGTCACCTTATAACACACGCTTTGCAATTATGGAATGTTTGTGATGTTGTGCGCATCGCAAACGTTTGGTCATAGAAGAACACGTGCGATAGGTCGATCATCCGATGCGGGTACGATGGATGAATCATGTGGGATGTATTCAAGCTTCGCATACAGTTTTATAGCGACAACTGTGTTTGCTCTTGCATCGAATCGCATACAGTCGAGGAAAAGTAAATGTGTGTAATTGTCTACTTCTATAATCATGTACCGTTTGTGATGGGTCACGCATCGTAAATGTAGCACCACAGAATACCGACTGCGATGGTAATCCGAGCACAAACGAGTTGCAAGGATGGAGCGTTTCAGATATTCGAGATATCAGAAACAGTTTAGTAGGGACAACTGTATGCATCAAGGCTCCCTATCCCCGATGGTTTCTGGGTCATGTGGGAAGGACCCCCCTATCGCAGTCACTCACTTGGCGACGGTTCGAAATGCCGCCGCGGAAAGGGGTTAAAACCGTTTGTATAGCACCTCGCTGTACCAGTGCTAGATCCAAAGGACAAGTACGAGGAACAACTTCAAACCGTACAAGTCAAAACTAACAGAGCCTAGAAGATCTATCGGATAGAAATAACATGGAATAAATCGCGTCGGGAGGAATTGCTCTAGAACAGGAGTTGAGTAGAGCAAGAACCGGATCTTCATGCCCAAACTTGGCGAGACAGATCAACTACGACAGCACGGGAAGAGAAGTTACTGCACTGGCACGATCAACGGTGATGGAGCTTCGCCGAAGTTGCACGTCGATGCTGCTTCGAGCTTGGGCTCGGGCGGAGAGCGAAGGTAGGGTTTGAGGCCGAACAGGGAAAGAGCTAAGGAAGAAGAGACCCAGAGAGGGGGGTTTATATAACCTGAAGGACAAACCGCCCACTCCGAAATCTATGGATGGAAAAATTGGGACGTTCCACATTCAACGGACGAGATCACGATGAAGAGATCGTGGGCACGTGTCAGCCATTTCCTGCAAAATTTTAGGTAACTGAACTGGATGTCGAAGGGTTTGAGGAAGGGCAAGCGCCAAAATAGATGAAGGAATTGAGGATGATTTAATTCATGACCAAGGACATCAGAAAGAAATCTTCCTCAGATCAAATGCATGTTTGTGACATGAAGAACAGAGAGAAAAACAAAAGAGGAACCAAATCGAAAGCACAAATTCAACTGAAGGAGAAAGTGAAAGCACTGCAAAAGAAAACAGGGAAAAACAAAAGCACCAACAATGATTTGACTCAAGGCATAAGATGAGAGTGTGATATCCCTGAGATTGTTTCCTGCAAGAAATGATTAGTTCTTCTTCACAACCCACACCTATGTGGGAGGTGATGATCTCATTTGCTTCGCCTGGCTTGGGATATATCTTCGCCGTGTTCTGCCTGATACCTGAGCACTATGATAGTAACCATATGAATAGGCATTGAAGTTGTTTCCTGATGCATGAGTATAATGATTAGAAGATATGCGCATGTACTCCTTCTGACGCGGATGAGGGTGATAATCATTTGAAGATGACTTTGGAATAGGTTGTGACTGGTAGCCTATTCCTCGTCGAGGATAATCCTGCACAGTCAAATTAGCAGTAACAGATAGATTTTCAATGGTATTTTTCTTCGCCCAAATTTGCTTCTTGGGTGAGCCTGCCCTGCAGTTAGTTCCAACATATCGAGCGAAAACTTTACCATTCTGTTGCTTGAAGAGTTTGTAATTAGAGTCATTTGACACGTCAGTGTCAACAGAAATGGGTGAAAGATAACCAGATAGAGTTTCAGGTTTGAGGGTTTTACTATTTGCTTGAATCCATGTTGTACGAGGATATTGTTCGGGAGTCCAGTACGAACCATCCACATTCAGTTTCTTTTCGAAACCTAATCCTTCCTTCTGAGGATTTTTGTGAAGTATAGACTTCTTGAGCACATCACATAAGGTTTGATGCCCTTTCATGCTCCTTAGCATTCCAGTCTCAAGTAAGCCTCTTAACCTGCAATTTTCTTCAACAAGAGCAGCAAAATTCTCGGAAGAGGGGTTAGTGGTACCATGTGTAGTAGCGTTATTTTCTTCCACAACATTGGAAGTTTCATCATGAGAATCTGCATTGCTACATTCTTGACAAGTTAAGCATGGGGGTACAAAACCATCGGGAAGTTGAACAGATTGCTCGTTGAAGAGAGAAGCTTTTTCTAAAGCCAATTCGTTATGAGACTCTTTCAGTGACACGAGTTCTTGATTCCTGCTAAGGAGTTCATTTGATAAACTCTCGTAGTCAACTGCAAGTGAGTCATTGATACGTCCATTTTGCATCATGTTTACCTACTATTATTTATAATGTTTTTTATGTATAATAATGCTTTTTGGAGTAATTCTAATGCCTTTTCTCTCATAATATGCAAGGTATACACAAAGAGGGAGAATTCCGGCAGCCGGAAATCTGGACCTGAAAAAGCTACGTCAGGCTACCTATTCTGCACAACTCCAAATGAGCTAAAACTTCACGAGGATTTTTTATGGAATAAATAAGAAATATTGGAGCAAATAACTACCGGAGGGGGCCACCTGGTGAACACAAGACACCAGGGCGCGCCAGGCCCCCCAGGCGCGCCCTGGTGGGTTGTGCTCAGCCCAGCCCACCTCCGGTGCCCATCTTCTGGTATATAAGTCATTTTAACCTAGAAAAAATCAGGAGAGGACTTTCGGGACGAAGCGCCACCGTCTCGAGGTGGAACTTGGGCAGGAGCACTTTTGCCCTCCGGCGGAGCGATTCTACCAGGGGAACTTCCCTCCTGGAGGGGGAAATCATTGTCATCATCATCACCAACAACTCTCCCATCTTGGGGAGGGCAATCTCCATCAACATCTTCAACAGCACCATCGCCTCTCAAACCCTAGTTCATCTCCCGTGTTCAATCTTTGTACCAGAACTATAGATTGATACTTGTGGGTGACTAGTAGTGTTGATTACATCTTGTAGTTGATTACTATATGGTTTATTTGGTGGAAGATTGTATGTTCAGATCCATTATGCTATTTAATACCCCTCTGATCTTGAGCATGATTATCATTTGTGAGTAGTTACTTTTGTTCTTGAGGTCACGGGAGAAGTCATGTTGCAAGTAATCATGTGAACTTGATATGTGTTCAATATTTTGATGATATGTATGTTGTGATTCCCTTAGTGGTGTCATGTGAATGTCGACTACATGACACTTCACCATATTTGGTCCTAAGAGAATGCATTGTGGAGTAGTTATTAGATGATGGGTTGCAAGATTGACAGAAGCTTAGACCCTAGTTTATGCGCTATTCCGTAAGGGACCGATTGGATCCAGAAGTTTAATGCTATGGTTAGAATTTATTGTTAATACTTTTCTCGTAGTTGTGGATGCTTGTGAGGGGGTTAATCATAAGTAGGAGGTTTGTTCAAGTAAGAACAGCATCTAAGCACTGGTCCACCCACATACCAAATTATCAAAGTAGCGAACACAAATCGAACCAACATGATGAAAGTGACTAGATGAAATTCCCGTGTACCCTCAAGAACACTTTGCTTATCATAAGAGACCATTTTGGCCTGTCATTTACCTCAAAAGGATTGGGCTACCTTGCTGCACTTTTGTTACTACTATTGTTACTTGCTCGTTACAAATTATCTTGCTATTAAACTACTCACTACTTACAATTTCAGTGCTTGCAGATATTACCTTACTGAAAACCGCTTGTCATTTCCTTCTGCTCCTCGTTGGGTTCGACACTCTTACTTATCGAAAGTACTACGATTGATCCCCTATACTTGTGGGTCATCAGTCATATCGAATGGTAAGATTATCAATAGTTGGTGAAACAGCATCTTACTCTTCAATCAACTTTTGATTCTTCTCCATCTCTTCGACCAGTAATCCTTCAGTTTTTCTGAGATTTCTTTCAAGCATTTCAAGTTCATCATGTTGATATTTAGCAATTTTGACCATCTTGGCATAAGATATGTATTCAGGAGAGCATTCATTCATGGATCTTAGCTGTTTGGCAGATACCTGATCCTTTGAGGATTTTGCCATGAGACAAAAGGCGATTGGTTCATCATCGCTTGAGTCATCATCACTTGAATCATCATCATCAGTGTCTAATTTGGTGACTTTCTTCCATGATTCAATAGCAATGTAGGCATTACTTCTCCCAATCCTTTTGTAGAATTCTTCTTCATCGGATTCAGTATCTGTGGCTTCATCTTCATATTCTACTACCAAGTCTGCATATGCTCTGTTCAGCCGTGACATCCTCTTCATATTTGATTCGATGACTGCTTTGGCTTTTATGTCAGTGACTGGTCTCTTCGAAGAAAATGAAGTAGTAATTTTCTTCGAGAGCTTAGTATGATGATTCATTCAAGTAAAACCGCTGCAGTGAAGATATTTCCATCTGCTGCTAGGTTTTCCTTCCCTACCAGGGCAATCAGCAATGACATGGCCGTATAGTTTGCATTTGAGGCACTTCATGTCTTTCAGAGGCAGACGTCTTCTTGATGATTCTGGTGCATGAAATTCTTCATCATTGACAAGATAAAGATTATGTCTTTTTAGATCACTCAGTCATTGTGTGAGCATTTCAAGTTCTTGAGTGATGGAGTGTTGATTTTCGACATCTTCTTCCTCTTCAGAACTGCCATAATGTGAGAGAATTTATCCTTCTCCTTCCGAAGAGGATTCTTGATTTGCCGTTTCCAGCTCCATCTTTTCTTCGTGGATTGACAGCAACGTCATGACCTCAACATAGTGAAGCTCTTCATAGTCAGGTCTTTGTTTGATTTCAGACACAATGATATCAAAGGATTCATCAAGAGCACTCAGAAGCTTGTTGACTACATCTCTACCAGTGATATCAGTTACTCCTAGCTGATGTAGCCTTTCAACAATGTTTGTCAATCGATCAGTGAGTTCCATAACGCTTTCCTTGCGCAGGCTTCTAAATCCAGTGAACATAGCCCGACGCATTTTGGTGTGAGGATCTGATCGGGCAACAAGATCTACATGAGCACTGTTAAGAGCATCCCACATTTGCTTTGCAGTGTTAAGCCTATGAAATCGAAGAAAAATGTCTTTTGATAGACTGCCACATATGATATCTTTCGCTTGAGCATCCAACTACGGATTTTCTTTATCATCGGAAGACAAATTGTTTTGGTGCTGAATGGTGTAGCCTTCTTCCACAATCTGCCACAGATCATAGTTGACGGCTTGAATTCTGATTCACATTCGTTCCTTCTAGTACAGATAGTCATTTCCATCGAAGATGGGAAACCTTTCGTAGTGCGAGGATCTACCTGCAAGCGACATACTCAAAACTCCAAGGACGTTAAACCTTTAATAAGCAGAGACAGGGAGTACCTGCTCTGATACCAATTGTTAGGACCGAGAGTATATCGACCAAAGGAGGGGTGAATGGGAGATTCAAATTTTCTTTCGAAAGCTTTGAAACTTATTCCAAACACCACAGCAGAATAGAGTATTGAGTGAAATGCACTGAATCAGCGTTCTTCGTCAGAGACACATTCATCCAGAAAAGCATTTACTACAGAGCGAGCTTGATGGATAATGGGTTTAACTATGATGAGAGTTATGCAACAAGCAAACAGGTGTAACAGAATGAAACAAAACATAACGAATACTGAAGGAAATGCAATAACAAGGTTACACAATATAACAAGGATACATACTAATGACGAAGGAAAGAAGACGAGGATAATGAAAGGAATTGATATTACAACACATGATGAATGACACAGAACAAAACAAAGATCAAGAATCTAATGGCACTGAGCACGAATGAAAACTACTGAATGAATTGCAATTGAGAAGATAAAACCAGTGGTGCTCGATGGCGACAAGAGATTTGGTAGACCAGTTCACCCTTCTGCCAAAGGGCTATGTCTGGTTGGAGGGGCTGTGACTTAACACGGAAGATAAACTCTCTTCACCCTATTCTCCTTCAACACAGAGCTGATCAGACTCAGGTTGATTTTACTCGTGGTAGATCCTTGTCAGCGATCTCCAAACCTTTGGTCGACCTTCGCGAACCACAATCACTCTTGGTTGCTGAAGATCAGGCTCGGTGATGACAACAAATCTTCAACACTCGAAGCCAAACCTATCTGTCTAGAGAGTGCGTAGCTCTCAAGAGTAACAGGTACAAGAACTCACTCAGAACTACTGTGATGCAAAACCACTGTCTAAGTTTGGGCTCTTGGTTTTCTCTCGGTGGATCTTAAACTCAAATCACTCAGAGAGGGGTTGCTCAAATCAATCTTCTCAGAAATCTCAAGTGGAGCAGCCAACGAATAATGTTGGAGAGGGGTGGCTATTTATAGCCGCAGCCTTCCTAGATGGGAAATGACCAAATTGGACATCGGCCTCAGCCAATGGCCGAACGACACGATTCCAACGGTCGGATTTGAGCACAACGGCAACATTTCTTGCGGAGCCTGAAATGCTAACTCCTCGGTCTGAGGCAAATCTCTCGTAGCGAAGAAGATCACAGTCTCTTGCTGCAAGTATTTACTCGGAGCACAAAGAGATTTCTCTCGCATCTTTCATAGGTTGTAGCAAAGCATCACAGTAGATCTAAGCATCGAGAACCTATACCCTTCTCAATAGTACGGAGGTCCTATGACTCAAAAGACTCAAAGAAGAAAAACTCAATGAATACTACGTCTTCATTTAGTCTTTGACTTCAATCACTGCAGTCATTTCCTTCGGACGACAGTATCGAAACAGAAAGCTTCGCTATAGAAGAAAACTTTCGAGGGGCCGATTTCTTCACATTAATCTTCTCGATTCTATCACTTCAAGAGATATAGCTCGTTCTTCTCTGCAGCGCAGATATGCTTTGGTGAAGTTCCTTGAACTCAGCACCAGAGATAGCATTCTCTTAGGTTGTGTATGGACTTTTTCTCTCTGTGTGCACTAGCAAACAAATTAGTCCATACTTGTTTCTGTCAACAATCTCCAAAGCATAAGGTAGGCAGATATTGCACCAACAAAGAGGACCAAGGCCACTATAAATATAGGTTAGTCTCCACCGTAGGGAGGGGTCAATCCTCGAGCCCTCACGAGGCAGTTCATCACTTATACTAGTTCATCCTCATCCTCCTTGCGAGGCAATCCACCACAAAGCAGGAGTAGGGTTTTACACCGCAAGGTGGCCTGAACCTGGGTAAACCCCCGTGTGTATTCCTTTTCCCTTCTCACCGATCTCGACGAGGCATCGCCACGAGGCAGCGTGTGGCAAGCAGGGGCAAAGCAAAGTCCTTCATGTGCACCCTAGAGTTCGAACCTTGTTTGGGTCCGCGGAGCCCCGATTCTGACATCTGGCGTGCCAGGTAGAGGTGCGTCGAAGCTCTTTCGTTCCACCCTTGTTCTTGCTCTATAGCCTCCATGGCTGATGCTTGTCGTGTTCGCGCGGAGCGCTGGGCCGCTCGTATCGCTCAGACGGCACCGGTGGGTCGCGCCACCCTTCGTCGATCCGCCTCTTCGGCAGCCAACACTGCTATCGACTCTGCTGCCCACGAGCAGCAGGACTCCTCGCTGCCACCCTCTATGCAGTGTGATGGCCACACCACCACGCCTTCTATCAGCCCGGCCACGGCTTCATCCTCTCATGCTCGCCATGGGCCGGCGAATGCACAGGCAGTGCTGCTCATGGCGCGGGAGCTGCTGCGCTATCGCCCGGCCAACGAGGGCTACGACGCCTGGCTTGGCCGCATCACCGAGCTCGTCAATGCCGCTGGTGAGGCCCCGATGCCATCCCACTCTGTCGATGCAACAAACCCCAGGCGTGTGTTGCCCGGACTGTACATAGGCTCAAGGGCAAGGTTGCAACATCCAAGACGAGACCAAGCTGGAGAGATATCTCTTTGAGGAATCAAAGGGCGGATCAAGAAGACCAAGACCAACCAAATAAGCAAGATGTCACCAAGGAAAAACCTCCCTTGCCGGGCAGGCAGGCCTGGCGGGGTCAAGGGTACCCCAAAGACAAGTCTCAAGACTCCCCGACAGGCTTGCCAGGGACGCCGAGGGCGGACTACCCCGCCAAGGCGCCACCGCTCCACCTCACAGCAACGCAAGTCACCTATCGGTGCGGTGTTGAGCCCCCAGGTGGTTAAGTGGCTGCCATCTAGCGCGTGGCAGCTATTTGGAGAGAAGATTACCCCTATGTCACACCCATTCAGACGCTTGTCGCACAGGCAGACAGGAGATGACCAAGATGGCACGGCAAGGCTTGCCGGGCCGCATCTGCGACGTGACGTTAAGCGGTGCATTTAATGCACTTTGTCCTAACTGCCAGAGTTAGGTATGATAGCATTGTGGCTATCTAATCACTGCATAATGAACGTTTTGCCATTGTGGTGACCCCTTGACCTATAAAAGGAGGGCCGTGGCTACCTTAGAAAGGATTCGGACCCCTGTACACTCATACGCGTGTAGCTGCTCTAGTCCCAAGGCGACCTTGTCGGGCTAGAGCGTTGCGTCTCCACCACGGTCCTTCCATCAATCCACCAAAGCAGGAGTAGAGTTTTACGCCTTGCGGCGGCCCGAACCTGGGTAAAAACTACTCGTGTCAACGCTGCCGTGCTGCTCTACGCTCTCCGCTCTTTGTGCAATGTGCTCTTCCCCCTTGCCGAACCACAAGGGGCCGATGGTCCCATAGGTGGCCGTGTTATACCACGACATCTTTGGCATGCCAGGTAGGGGTAAGCGCTTGTGCGAACCCGAGGGTGTAAGCAGCGCATCATCTTCATCATCGTTTTCTTCATCAACGGCTTCATCATCCATGGCGCCCAAGAAAAAGTCCTGTGCTGCAGCTCACCCGTCCACCTCGAAGGCCCCTTCGCATGCAGCCACTCATGCCGTGCGGGCTTTGGAGGCGCACGGGGACGTGGCCGGCGCAGGCGGCGTTGTCGCCATTCCCCCTGCGGCCGAAACGGGAGTGGGAGGCGCCGGAGAAGGATAGCGTCAACAGCATCCCAGCGGCCATGCTCCAAGGGATGCGGGTGGAGAGATTATTCCATCTCCACCTCTCCGCCCCACTGAGGAACGCAGCCGCAGCGGTGGCGCTCGCTCTGGGGTGAACCGCAACCCGCTAGCCGCCCCCGCTGTGGGTGCGGCTACAGGGCACGTGCCACCCCCAGGTCAAGCTAGCCGAGACGATGCGCCGAATGGGGTCGCCAATCCCCGAGCGCATCCACCTCGTCGCCACGCCACCCTGGCGACCGGCTCACAACAACGAGAGCACGGCGCCGTCACTACCGACACTGTCAGAAGCCAGGCGATGTCATGATCTACGTCGTCGTCTATGCCGAGCACCGCTTCGGAAGCCATGGCGCGGTCCCAACTCTTGTTGAGATTTCCGCCGGCGGCCGATCAGATGGATGAGTGGAGAACCACCATTCAGAGCTTGATTGGGTTCGCTGAGGCAGGAGGATCCCAGCGGGGAGGCCTGCCACGGCCTGCACAGGCGGCGATGACAGCCCGAGCCGCTGGCCGTACCGAAGGGGCCACCCCCACGGTGCAATCCCCTCCGCGGCAGCCAGCACAGTGGCCACAGCCAGAGCCACATGGCCAAGAACCCGACAATGTATCGATGGCTTCGTCTGATCCCCGGGCACGTCAAAACCAGCGACGAGTCCTGGAAGACGGGCGTAGGGAGGACACGCGCATCACCATCGAATGACGCCATGAAACCCGCCGCCAGTCTGATAGGCGCAATGGCCCCGACATCGATGAGCCCGTTCCTGGTGGAGACGGATACCTGCCTTTCGAGGTTGGGTTCCCCGCCTTCACTCGCGAGCTACGGCAAGTCCGTTGGCCATCTGCCCGTACGTTCAAGCCAGAGATACCAGAAAAGTACGATGGAAGATTGAACCCGGCAGAGTTCTTGAGCATCTACACCATTGTTGTTCAAGCCGCCGGAGGAAGAGATGAGAAGGTATTCTCCAACTACTTCCCTTTTGTGACGCCCCCAGCCCAATCGTGCACTAATCATACACGTAAATGCACATGATCAAGCCTAAGGACTCATGGGAAGATATCACAACACAACTCTAAAACATAAATAAAGTCATACAAGCTTTATATTACAAGACAGGGGCCTCGAGGGCCCGAATACATAAGCTTGCGAACAAGCGTCAATGGAAGCATCAGATATCTGAGTACAGATATGAAACAGAAACAGAAAGGCCTTTAGAAAGGCGGGGCAAAATAAAACACTACGATCGACAGGCGTAGGCCTCCTGCCTGGGACCCTCCGATCCTACTCCTGGTCGTCAGTCAACTCGTAGTAGTATCCATCCTCGGGGTAGTAGTAGTAGTCGATCGACGGGGCATCTGTCTCAAGGGGCACCGTCCTCTGGTCGCGACAAACTGATATGGGGAGAAAAGGAAAACAAAGCAACCGTGAGTACTCAGAAGTACTCAGCAGGCAAGGATCTACACTACATATGCAACATTTTCAAGGGGAGGCGGTATATGTGGACTGGGCTGCAGAAATGCCAGAATAGAGAGGAAAGCCTAGTCCTATCGAAGACTAGCTTCTTCATCGGTCTTGCAGCAATAGAAGAGAGCAGAACAGATCATATATAATGTAGCAGTATCATTAAGTCTCAACCTCACCCAGAGATCCTTTCTCGACTCCCTGCGACAAAGCAATCCCAGAGCCATACAGTCATCAACCTCGTCCGGAGATCCCTTCTCGACTCCCTGCGAGAAGCAATCCCAGAGCCATAGTATCCAAGTATCCAGTTCTAAATTGTATCAATCAGGATACAACTCCGAGTGTCCTTTACCGTAGGACAGGCTATCGATAGAAGTTTTCTTCCCTGCAGGGGTGCACCAACTTACCCAACACGCTCGATTAACTCCGGCCGGACACACTTTCCTGGGTCATGCCCGACCTCGGCCAAACGACACACCGCAGCCCTACCTAAAGCTCAGCAGAGAGGTCCCCGCCGGTCTACATCCTAAGCACTCAGGGGTCTTGGGCCGTCGCCCTGTGCACTCCGGGTCGTTGCGAGCAGGGTGGATACCAGCGCCAACGGCACGATCCGACCCGGCCGCAATGCTGAACTGGACGTCTGACAGAACTGTCGGCTGATGCTATGATGCAGAACGCCCATACTATGCCCACGTGATGGTTAGCGCTATCAGGGCAGAGGCCTGCTCGGATCAAATATCCAAATCATTAGTGGACTAGGGCTTGCGGTAACGAGCAGAGACTCACGAAAGATGTGACCCCGTCGCCCCGTCTCGAGGACTTGCTGCAAGGGTTAAGAATGCCCGGCCGTGCCTCGTATTCAGCACTCGGGTACCATATAGGCACCCGTCTTCACAACACTCGCCTCTCAGGCGCACGCGGGTACCCCTCAGGGTCGACCCACCTATCCAAGTAACAGTGTAAAGTCCAAGTATCCGTGTGTCCATAACATCAGGGGAATTCGAGGTATCACCCTCGTTGGATTCCTACTCGATGTAATCGTCAAGGTGAACTTGGAGGAATCACCCTCGCTGGGTTCACACTTGAGGTGTCGTACGACGGCCTCGTTATCGGAAGCGTTGAAGGAGGAATCACCCTCGATGACCACGACCGAATAGCTACTCTACAGAGTTAACATCAGAAGTGCTACACGAGGTATCACCCTCGACACTCGATAGTAATGCTGCAGTGTCGTTACAACTAAGGGGGGTGATGTGCGGTGCCGGGGCCTGGTCTTCAATCCCGTTGATCGGGTCTTCAGATAATCCAGCGGGGCAGTCGGGATAAGTGGGGTCACTGATAGGTCTCTACCCAGCCTATACTCAGCAGTTTAGGATATGCGGGTAATTATCAACAGCAGGATACAATAAACAGGCTATGCATCAGAATAGGTAAAGCAGCAGGAGCAATTCTAATGCAAGCATGAGAAATAGAATGGGCGATATCGGGATGATCAAAGGGGGGGCTTGCCTGGTTGCTCGGCGGCAAGGGAAAGGTTGTCAATGGTGTCTTCGGTCTCCGGAGCTGCGTCGGCCTCGGGGACGACGTCGGTGTCGGGGGTTACCGAGAGAGAAGAGGGGGAGGAAACAGTATAAATACACAGCGAACAAGTGCAGCACAAAGCATAACATGGCAATACGCGGTGACGGAGGTGATCTAACGCAGTGCCGAGTGATACTGGCGAAGGTGGGATTCATCCGGGAATGTTTTCACGGTTCCGGACATTTGTCAGACAGATGACCGGAGGGGAACGGTTCCATGTCCGGATAGTTAGAGACATGTGGCGGACGAATGGACCGCGTATTCGGATTCGTCTCGTCGTTCTGAGCAACTTTCATGTACAAAGTTTTTCGATCTGAGTTACGGATTTTTTATATGATTTTCTAAAGTTTTTATTAATTTCTGGAATTTATTTAATTACTTAAATTAAACATTATCCAGAACAGTGTTTGCTGATGTCAGCATGACGTCAGGACCAGTGGGTCCCACCTGTCATAGGCTGTTGGCTAATTAGTGGTTAACTAATTAATTAATACTTAATTAAATTAATTAACTAAATTAGATTAACCTAATCAGGATTAATTAACTTAACTAATTATTAATTTTAATAATTTTTATTTTATTTTTATTTTACATTTTTTTTGTTCTCAGGGGCGTGGGCCCCTCGTGTCAGTGGCCCAGGGGGGCCGGGCCCATACGCCAGTGGCCCAGAGGGGCTAGCGGGCGACGGGCGAGTGCCCGAACGGGCGCAGGGCGCAGCGGGGACGCGTGCGCGTGCCCGAGGGCCGAGCGGGCACGGCGAGCAGGGGGGTGGCTGGCCGGAGCGGCGTGGTGGCGGCTGCGGGTGGACGCGGAGCAGGGGCGAACGGCGCGGGGCGCGCGCGCGGGCGAGCGACGGCCGATGCGGGCGCGGCCATGGTGAGGCTGGGAGTAGCAGGGGCGGGGAGCGCGCCGGGAAGGGCCGCGGTGCGCGAGCGAGCGCGTCGGGCGTGGCCGGCGCTGCACGGGCGCGGCCGGCGTGTGGCCACGGCAGGGTGAGGCGCGGGGTGCGGTGGCCGCATCGGGGCAAAGGGGGGGAAGAGGAGGAGGGGCAGCGGCTCACCCCGTTGCAGGGGAACACCGGCGAGGCTCGGTGGAGCCGCGGGTGAGAAGGGGGTCGAGGACGGCGCGGTGATGAGGATGAGGCGGCGCGGAATTCCGGCAAGGTGGCGGGGCGGGGCGGCGACGCGGCGTCAGGGGCGATGGCGGAACGCGCGGCGCCGGGCGTCGGGGGCGAGGAGGCCATCGGGGAGGAGGAGGAGGACGAAGCAGTGGTGGCCGGCGGCGGGCGATGGCGGTGCTTGGGAGGGGCGCCGGCGTCGGGGGCGCGGGGCCGCGCCTGATCCCTCCGTCGGGGGGGAGTGTGGAACGAGGGGTGGGAGTGGGGGTGGACTAGGGTTTGGGGGGGGGATATGGGGGGGGAGTGGGTGGACCGGCCTGCTGGGCTGTAGCCCAGTTGGGCCTGGGGGGGTTTCTCTTTTTCCTTTTCTTTTTCTTTCTGTCTTTTTCTTTTATTTTATTTATTCTTATATCTCTGTTTAGTAAATAGTTAGGCCACCAAATGATTTTTATAAAACATGGCAATTGTTCCAATAAATACTAGGCATCCTCTACCACTATCAAAAATTAGTTTGGAGTCAACTGGACCTCACACAAATTTCATAATAAATAGAATGTATTAAACCTTGCTGTTTTGGTAAAGTTTGAGCCACCTAATTAATTTATTTATTGTTGGTTTCAATTTTAGAATAGTCTCTGGAATATTTGTTATTTATTGAACATTTTAGTTTTTATGTTAGACAACTTTTATTTTCCACTTTCATTTAAATTTGGATTTTAACTTAGGAGTTGAAATGCAATATAATGCTAATGATGATCATGCACTGTTAAACATGATGACATGGCATAATCAAAAGGGTGATTACTGTAGTTAACCACCGGGGGTGTTACAAATCTCCTCTACTAACAAGAATTCTCGTCCCGAGAATTAAGAGGTAGAAGGAAAAAGTTCGGGGTATTCCGCACGAAGATTATCCTCGTGTTCCCAAGTGGTTTCATCTTCAGTATGATTTGACCACTGCACTTTGAGGAACTTGGTAACCTTCTGACGGGTTCGACGTTCAGCTTCATCGAGGATGCGGATCTGATGCTCCTTATAAGAAAGATCATCATGCAATTCGAGCATTTGGTGATCCACAGCTTGGTGCGGAGATTCCTTGAAGCATTTACGAAGTTGCGACACATGGAAGACATCGTGGATATGAGAGAATTGCGGCGGCAATTCCAATTTATGTGCCACCTGACCACGTCTTGCAACAATGCGGAAAGGACCAATGTAGCATGGAGCTAGTTTGCCCTTGATTCCAAAACGGTGAGTGCCTTTCATCGGGGTGACTCGCAGATAAGCCTGATCACCAGGTTGATAAGTCAAACCCCATCGTTTACGATCATAGTTGCTCTTCTGGCGGTCCTGAGCCGCCTTGAGATTTTCCCGAACAATACGAACTTGTTCTTCGGCGTGTTGAATAATATCCGGACCCACGAGCGGTCGTTCCCCAGTTTCTGACCAATTCAGAGGGGTTCGACACTTACGTCCATAGAGTACTTCGAAGGGAGCCATTTTCAAGCTGGCTTGATAACTGTTGTTGTAAGGGAATTCGGCATATGGAAGAGATTCTTCCCACTTCTTACAGAAAGAAATGACACAAGCTCGAAGCATGTCTTCAAGCACTTGATTAACTCGCTCGACTTGGCCTTGGATTGGGGATGATAAGCTGAACTCCAGGTAATATGAGTTCCCATAGCTGTTTGGAAACTTTCCCAGAATTTGGAAGTGAAAAGACCGCCACGGTCCGAACTAATCTCCTTCGGAATACCATGGAGTGAAACAATTCTGGAGATATACAACTCTGCTAACTGACTAGCAGTGATAGTCTCTTTCACAGGCAGAAAGTGTGCAACTTTAGAGAGTTGGTCGACGACGACAAGAATAGCATCATGACCCTTCTGTGACCTGGGAAGTCCTGTAACGAAATCCATCTAAACCTTATCCCATTTCCATAGAGGAATAGGAAGTGGTTGCAGAATTCCAGCTGGTTTCTGATGTTCTGCTTTAACGCGACGACACACATCACATTCAGCAACATATCGAGCAATGTCCTGCTTCATTTTAGACCACCAGTACCTTTGACGGAGATCATGATACATCTTGGTGCTACCCGGATGAATAGACAGCGGGGTATCATGTGCCTCCTTCATGACCTTGTCAGTCATAAGTTCTAAGCGAGGTACCACAATGCGGTTTCTGAAATACAAGGTTCCATCTTCAGACAGCGAGAAATCCCTGTACTTTTCAAGGTGAAGATTTTTCTTCATCAGATCAATTTCAGCATCTTTAGCTTGCGCATTCTTAACAGCTTTCTCAAGATCTGGTTGTATCACAAGGTTATTAAGAGAACCCTGTGGAACAATACGCAGATTCAGCTTGCGCAGTTCTTCAAAAAGACGAGGTTGAGTTCGCCTAACCATGAGGTTGTCGCAATAGGACTTGCGGCTTAAGGCATCAGCCAACACGTTAGCCTTGCCAGGGGTATAAGAAATACCCAAATCATAGTCCGCAATGGCCTCCATCCATCTTTGTTGACGGAGGTTTAGAGATGGTTGAGTAAACAAGTACTTCATACTTTTATGATCCGTGTAGATCTCGCAACAATTACCGAGAAGGTAATGTCGCCACAACTGCAGTGCATAGATGACAGCAGCTAGTTCTAAATCATGTACCGGATAATTCTCTTCATGTGGGCGCAACTGACGAGAGCCATAAGCAATCACTTTACGCTCTTGCATTAGGACACAGCCTAATCCTTCACGGGATGCGTCACAATAAATCACAAAGTCTTTGCGGGTATCTGGAGGAGATAGTACTGGGGCAGATGTCAGCTTGTCTTTGAGTGTTTGGAAACTTTCCTGACATTTTTCTGTCCATTCAAACTTAACGCCCTTGTGAAGCAGATCAGTCAAAGGCTTAGCAATCTTAGAAAAATTCTCAACAAACCGACGGCAATAGCTTGCAAGGCCGAGAAAACTTCCGACTTGCTTGACATTCTTCGGAGGAGTCCAGTCCAGAATAGCCTGAACTCGTTCTGGGTTAACGGCAATGCCATCTTTCGAAATCACATGGCCGAGATATGTCACTTCAGATAACCAGAACTCGCATTTGGAGTATTTGGCATACAACTGGTGTTCTCGGAGCCTTTCCAGTACAAGACGGAGGTGTTCAGCATGTTCTTCCTTATTCTTCGAATATACCAGAATATCATCTAAATAAACCATGACGAACTTGTCGAGGTAATCCATGAAAATATAATTCATCAGGCGGGAGAATGTGGCTGGAGCATTTGTTAAGCCAAATGACATGACAGTGTACTCGTAGGAGCCATAACGAGTAACAAATGCAGTCTTGGGAATATCCTCTTCGCGAACACGGATCTGATGGTATCCCAATCTCAAATCAAGCTTAGAGAATACTGAGGAACCGGCAAGTTGATCATACAAATCATTGATCCGGGGAAGCGGATATTTATTCTGGATTGTAGCTTGGTTAATGGGCCGATAATCCTGAACCAATCGGTTAGTTCCATCCTTCTTCTTAACGAAGAGTGAAGGTGCTCCCCAAGCAGAGGAACTGGGGCGGATGAAACCTTTCTTAAGTGACGTGTCAATTTCTTCCTTAAGCTCGAGAAGATGATGCGGAGGCATTTTATAAGGACGCTTCACAATAGGGGTAGTGCCAGGCTTCAAGTCGATGACAAACTCGACAGCTCTAGCAGGGGGTATCCCTGGAAGTTCTTCTGGAAATACATCTTGAAAATCACGAACAACTGGAACGTTCTCGATGCCTTCAAGAGGTGAAGCGTTCAATGCATTCAGAACATATATCTAGCTCTCACCATCTTGAGCTATTCGGGCTGAGTATCTGACTGTCTGGCCCGAAGAATGGGTAAGTTGGACTTTTTTAGCGGCACAGTCAATCAAAGCATTATGGGCGGTCAACCAGTCCATACCGAGAATGATGTCTATGTCGGAAGGTCCAAGAGCAATAAGGGAAGCAGAGAACATCAACCCTTCAATTCTGATCTGATTGTTGTGACTTACCATTTTGGTTTGCCACCGGGAACGGGGAGTGATGATTTCTAAAGGAGTGGGTAATGAGCTAATAGCTAACCCATGCAGTTGTGCAAATTGCTGGGACACGAAGGAATGTGATGCACCTGAATAAAAAAGAATAGAAGCTGGCACTGAATTCACAGAGAGTGTTCCCAGGACGATAGTCAGTTCCTTCTGAGCCTTTTCAGCATTGACGTGATTGGCATGGCCAAGTACAACAGTAGATGGTATGACATTACGGTTTCTGAGTCGGCGGTTTCGACAATTCTTCTTATGATCATTAGGAGGACGTGGCGCCACTTGAGGAGAAGCCATAGCATCAGGCGGTCCATCACGAACCGTAAACTGTCTTGGCGGTGGAGGCAGACGAGGTGCAACATAAGACGGCCTTGGTGATGGAGCAGGTCGGTGATGAACATTGTGCGGGATCCACACTCGACGCTTCTGAACAGGCTGACCCGAGGATGAGCCAGCTTCATGAGTGCGCTTGAGCGACTCCTGGTACTCAGTCAGAGCTGTTTCAACTTGGAAAGATTTGCTGACAAGCGTTGCGAAGTCTGCAAAATCAAGGACAGCAAGTGCGAGGTTTATATCCGTACGCAGTCCTTCACGGAATTTATCCTGCTTGCGGGCGTCAGTACAGACGTCATCTTCAGCATAGCGGGACAATTCAAGAAATTTCCTCTGATATTCATCCACAGTCATTGTGCCCTGTGTGAGTTTGCGGAACTCCTGCTTCTTCTGGTCCATCAGACCTTGAGGAATGTACTGTGCCCAAAAAGCTGACTGAAATTCCTGCCAAGTGGTTACAGTCTCAGCAGGCAACATACCATTGTGGCTTTCCCACCATTGAGCAGCTGGACCCTTTAAGTGGAATGTCGCAAAGGTGACGTGACTGTCAGGGGCAACATTGGCTGACTCCATCTCAAACAGGATGTCACGAAGCCAATCATCAGCATCCATAGGATTGGTGGAGTTGCGGAAAACGGACGGGTTAAGGCGCACAAATTCTAGCAGAGTTATTGGAGCATTCTGATGTTGAGCATTCTGATTTGGGAATTGAGCCATTAGTCCGGTCATAAACTGCAGCATCATTGCGGCCATATAGGATGGAGGTGGAGGATCGTCAGCCATCCTGCCAAATCAACAGGTGCAGTTTAGCAAGAAGAACTGCAGGTGTATGGAATGATTCATGAAGTAACACGCACAACAGAAGGAAGTGCAATAGATACTTCATCATATTCGCACCAGACATTCAAAGCCACACATAGCCTCGGTTAGTATCCGGCATTACGACAGTTGAAAGGGGAGGCTAGACAACTAGGCGGCGCGCAGGCATGCGATACAGGAAGTACACAACGAGACATAGCAAAGGCTACATCAACGTCGGAGAAAACTATTGGGGCGAGGAATCTGCAAGTGAAACACAGGGTGCCCTCGATAAGAGGATCCTGCAAGTAGAACCTGGCCCACAATCTTGAAGGAAGGGGGGAAATTTTCAGAACACCGGGTGGATGTGATCACGAGAACCTAATGTTGGAGTTAGTAAAATTTGAACCCGAATAGAAGAGAGAACAGAGTCCAAGAGTAAAGGTCGAGGAGTAAAAGATCCTAATACCACCCAATTGGCGACGTGGGCCCGTAAGCCACACAGCCAAGTTAGTAAATTAGTTTTTAGACCACTGGACTCAACTTCGGCCAAGGAGTTGGAAACGGGGATTCCTACAGTCAGTCGGCTCTGATACCAACTTGTGATGCCCCCAGCCCAATCGTGCACTAATCATACACGCAAATGCACACGAACAAGCCTAAGGACTCACGGGAAGATATCACAACACAACTCTAAAACATAAATAAAGTCATACAAGCTTTATATTACAAGCCAGGGGCCTCGAGGGCCCGAATACATAAGCTTGCGAACAAGCGTCAGCGAAAGCATCAGATATCTGAGTACAGATATGAAACAGAAACAGAAAGGCCTTTAGAAAGGCGGGGCAAAATAAAACACTACGATCAAAAGGCGTAGGCCTCCTGCCTGGGACCCTCCGATCCAACTCCTGGTCGTCAGTCAACTCGTAGTAGTATCCATCCTCGGGGTAGTAGTAGTAGTCGATCGATGGGGCATCTGTCTCAAGGGGCACCGTCCTCTGGTCGCGACAAACTGATATGGGGAGAAAAGGAAAACAAAGCAACCGTGAGTACTCAGAAGTACTCAGCAAGCAAGGATCTACACTACATATGCAACATTTTCAAGGGGAGGCGGTATATGTGGACTGGGCTGCAGAAATGCCAGAATAGAGAGGAAAGCCTAGTCCTATCGAAGACTAGCATCTTCATCGGTCTTGCAGCAATAGAAGAGAGCAGAACAGATCATATATAATGTAGCAGTATCATTAAGTCTCAACCTCACCCAGAGATCAGTTCTCGACTCCCTATGAGAAAGCAATCCCAGAGCCATAGAGTCATCAACCTCGTCCGGAGATCCCTTCTCGACTCCCTGCGAGAAGCAATCCCAGAGCCATAGTATCCAAGTATCCAGTTCTAAATTGTATCAATCAGGATACAACTCCAAGTGTCCTTTACCGTAGGACAGGCTATCGATAGAAGTTTTCTTCCCTGCAGGGGTGCACCAACTTACCCAACACGCTCGATTAACTCCGGTCGGACACACTTTCCTGGGTCATGCCCGGCCTCGGACAAACGACACACTGCAGCCCTACCTAAAGCTCAGCAGAGAGGTCCCCGCCGGTCTACATCCTAAGCACTCAGGGGTCTTGGGCCATCGCCCTGTGCACTCCGGGTCGTTGCGAGCAGGGTGGATACCAGTGCCAACGGCACGATCCGACCCGGCCGCAATGCTGAACTGGACGTCTGACAGAACTATCGGCTGATGCTACGATGCAGAACGCCCATACTATGCCCATGTGATGGTTAGTGCTTTCAGGCCAGAGGCCTGCTCGGATCAAATATCCAAATCATTAGTGAACTAGGGCTTGCGGTAACGAGCAGAGACTCACGAAAGATGTGATCCCGTCGCCCCGTCTCGAGGACTTGCTACAAGGGTAAAGAATGCCCGGCCGCGCCTCGTATTCAGCACTCGGGCACCATACAGGCACCCGTCTTCACAACACTCGCCTCTCAGGCGCACACGGGTACCCCTCAGGGTCGACCCGCCTATCTAAGTAACAGTGTAAAGTCCAAGTATCCGTGTGTCCATAACATCAGGGGAATCCGAGGTATCACCCTCGTTGGATTCCTACTCGATGTAATCGTCAAGGTGAACTCGGAGGAATCACCCTCGCTGGGTTCACACTTGAGGTGTCGTACGACAGCGTCGTTATAGGAAGCGGTGAAGGAGGAATCACCCTCGATGACCACGACCGAATAGCTACTCTACAGAGTTAACATCAGAAGTGCTACACGAGGTATCACCCTCGACACTCGATAGTAACGCTGCAGTGTCGTTACAACTAAGGGGGGTGATGTGCGGTGCCGGGGCCTAGTCTTCAATCCCGTTGATCGGGTCTTCAGATAATCTAGCGGGGCAGTCGGGATAAGTGGGGTCACTGATAGGTCTCTACCCAGCCTATACTTAGCAGTTTAGGATATGCAGGTAATTATCAATAGCAGGATACAATAAACAGGCTATGCATCAGAATAGGTAAAGCAGCAGCAGCAATTCTAATGCAAGCATGAGAAATAGAAAGGGCGATATCGGGATGATAAAAGGGGGGGCTTGCCTGGTTGCTCGGCGGCAAGGGCAAGGTCGTCAATGGTGTCTTCGGTCTCCGGAGCTGCGTCGGCCTCGGGGACGACGTCGGTGTCGGGGGCTACCAAGAGAGAAGAGGGGGAGGAAACAGTATAAATACACAGCGAACAAGTGCAGCACAAAGCATAACATGGCAATACGCGGTGACGGAGGTGATCTAACGCAGTGCCGGGTGATACTGGCGAAGGTGGGATTCATCCGGGAATGTTTTCTCGGTTCCGGACATTTGTCAGACAGATGACCGGAGGGGAACGGTTCCATGTCCGGATAGTTAGAGACATGTGGCGGATGAACGGACCGCGTATTCGGATTCGTCTCGTCGTTCTGAGCAACTTTCATGTACAAAGTTTTTCGATCTGAGTTACGGATTATTTTATATGATTTTCTAAAGTTTTTATTAATTTCTGTAATTTATTTAATTATTTAAATTAAACATTGTCCAGAACAGTGTCAGCATGATGTCAGCATGACGTCAGGACCAGTGGGTCCCACCTGTCATAGGTTGTTGGCTAATGAGTGGTTAACTAATTAATTAATACTTAATTAAACTAATTAACTAAATTAGATTAACCTAATCAGGATTAATTAACTTATTAATTAATTATTAATTTTAATAATTTTTATTTTATTTTATTTTACATTTTTTTTGTTCTCAGGGGCGTGGGCCCCTCGTGTCAGTGGCCCAGGGGGGCCGGGCCCATACGCCAGTGGCCCAGAGGGGCTAGCGGGCATGGCGGGGACGCGTGCGCGTGCCCGAGGGCCGAGCGGGCACGGCGAGCAGGGGGGTGGCTGGCCGGAGCGGCGACGGCCAGCGGCGTGGTGGCAGCTGCGGGTGGACGCGGAGCAGGGGCGAACGGCGCGGGGCGCGCGCGCGGGCGAGCGACGGCCGACGCGGGCGCGGCCGTGGCGAGGCTGGGAGTAGCAGGGGGCGGGGAGCGCGCCGGGAAGAGCCACGGTGCGCGAGCGAGCGCGTCGGGCATGGCCGGCGCTGCACGGGCGCGGCCGGCGTGTGGCCACGGCAGGGTGAGGCGCGGGGTGCGGTGGCCGCATCGGGGAAAAGGGGGGGAAGAGGAGGAGGGGCGGCGGCTCACCCCATTGCAGGGGAACACCGGCGAGGCTCGGTGGAGCCACGGGTGAGGAGGGGGTCGAGGACGGCGCGGTGATGAGGATGAGGCGGCGCGGAATTCCGGCGAGGTGGCGGGGCGGTGCGGCGACGCGGCGTCAGGGTCGATGGCGGAACGCGCGGCGCCAGGCGTCGAGGGCGTCGTGGGCGAGGAGGACGAGGCAGTGGTGGCCGGCGGCGTTGGTGGCGGGCGATGGCGGTGCTGGGGTGGGGCGCCGGCGTCGGGGGCGCGGGGCCGCGCCCGATCCCTCCTGTATCGGGGGGGGGGAGTGGGGAACGAGGGGTGGGAGTGGGTGGACTAGGGTTCGGGGAGGGATATGGGGGGGAGTGGGTGGGCCGGCCTGCTGGACTGTAGCCCAGTTGGGCCAGGGGGGGTTTCTCTTTTTCCTTTTCTTTTTCTTTCTGTCTTTTTCTTTTATTTATTCTTATATCTCTGTTCTAGCGGAGAATATAAGAAGAAATTGTTTGTAGCTATTCTTTCCGATCGATCTATCAAGAGTTCGTACTAAAATAACACTAAGTTATTCTTTCCGATCGATCTATCAAGAGTTCGTACTAAAATAACACTAAGTTATTCTTTCCGATCGATCTATCAAGAGTTCGTACTAAAATAACACCAAAACAAATTCAGATTCATAATACTCAATCCAACACAAAGAACTTCAAAGAGTGCCCCAAGATTTCTATCAGAGAAACAAGGACGAAAACGTGCATCAACCCCTATGCATAGATTGCCCCAATGTCACCTCGGGAATCCGCGACTTGAGTGCCGAAACATATATCAAGTGAATCAATATAATACCCCATTGTCACCACGGGTATTCAAATGCAATACATATATCAAGTGCTCTCAAATCCATAAAAATATTTAATCCGATAACAACGAAATCTCAAAGGAAAACTCAATTCATCACAACAAGATAGAGAGGGGGAAACACCATATGATCCAACTATATTAACAAAGCCCGTGATACATCAAGATCATGACATCTCAAGAACATGAGAGAGAGAGAGATTAAACACATAGCTACTGGTACAAACCCTCAGCCCCGAGGGTAGACTAGTCCCTCCTCATCATGGTGGACATAGGGATGATGAAGATGGCCACCGGAACAGGGTCTAGATTGGTTTTTCATGGCTACAGAGGCTTGCGGCAGCGGAACTTCTGATCTAGGGTTATTTCTGGGGGTTTCTGTATTTATAAGATTTTTTGGCGTTCGTTTCACGTGAAGATGGGCCACGAGGAGGGCACAACCCACCAGGGCGCGCCTGGGCATCCTGGTGCACCCCGGTGTCTTGTGCCCTACTCCTTCACCTTATGGTCCTTCCACGAAGCTTCTAGTGCCTCTTTTGTTCCAACAAAAATCGTCAAAAAGTTTCGTTGCATTTGGAGAACTTTTATTTCTGCACAAAAAACAACACCATGGTAGTTCTGCTGAAAACAACGTTAGTCCGAGTTAGTTCCATCCAAATCATACCAAAACCAAATAAAATTGTTGTACACATGGCATGAATACTTCATAAATTATAGAGACGTTGGAGACGTATCAGCATCCCCAAGCTTAATTCCTACTCGTGCTCGAGTAGGTAAATGATAAAAGAAATAATTTATGAAGTGTGAATGCTAGCAAAGTGCACAAGTTTGATCAATGATAATTTCAATCACTTTTCCTAGCATCATAACAGCAACTCTTTCTCATAAAACTTATCATGATAAAGTAGCAATTGAAAACGGATTTTTTTTTGATGTGGAATGCTACCCATCATATTCATCATATACTCTTTTCTTTTGTATCATAGATATTTGGACTTGAATGATTCAAAGCAATAGTCTATAATTTGACATGAGGACATCAATACTCAAGCATATCAACAAGCAACCATGTCTTTCAAAATATCAACACTAAAGAAAGCTATCCCTAGCCCATTATCCTCAATCATTGATCCATTCATGAAACACACTCGAATATTAGCTACATCCAATGCACAAGTATGATCATAGTGCTCCCTAGTTGGTGCTTTATAGGAGAAGATGGAGACTCAAATAAAAATAAAAATTGCATAAATTAAATAGATAGCCCCTTCGCAGAGGGAAGCATAGATTTGTAGAGGTGCCAGAGCTCCAAGCGAAAATTGAGAGATAAAATTATTTTGGGTGGCATGATTTTCCCGTCAACAAAAATGATGTAGTTCCCAATACTTTCCATGCTAGATACATCATAGGCAGTTCCCAAACAGAAAATAAAGTTTATTCCTTTTTCCACCATTCTTTCACAATCCATGGCTAGCCATATCCACGGGTGCCCTCCATACCAACACTTTCCAAGGAATTTATTATTTGACAACATAAAGTAAATTTCTTTTCATTTCGGGACTGGGCATCCCTATTACCTTTGCCATACTCTCGTGCAATGACAAGTGAATAAACACTCATCTTGAGAATAATGTATCTAGCATGGAAAAATATTGGCCACCCCCTACCGCTTCATGAGCAGTACGGACACGCAAAAAGGAAATTTATTTGAATATTAGAGTTGGCACATACAAACTTGCTTAGAACGGCACGGAAATACCGCATATAGGTAGGTATGGTGGACTCATATGGAACAACTTGGTTTAAGGAATTTGGATGCACAAGTAGTATTCCCACTTAGTACAAATGGAGGCTACCAAAAAGATTGAGAAGCAACCAACCAAGAAACGAAAATTCTCATAAACAAGCATTAAGCATAACTAACACCGAATAATGCACCACAAGTAGGATGTAATTTCAGTGCATAACTATTGACTTTCGTGCTTGCATAGGGAATCACAAACCTTAACACCAATATTATTACTAAATCATAATTACTCACCAACATGACTCACATATTATTATCTCCATATCGCAAAACTATTGCAAGGAATCAAACTTATCATATCCAATGATCTTCATGGAAGTTTTTATTATATCCCTCTTGAATATCTATTACTTTGGGACTAAATGTATATATTACCATTGCTACTAACAAGCTCTCAAATAAATTTAAGTGAAGCATGAGAGCATAAGTATTTCTTCAAAATTTTCAACATTCAAAATAATCTAAGTGAAGCATGAGAGTAAATGACAAACTACTCCAAAAAGATATAAGTGAAGATCAAATGAGTAGTTAAGTAGATGGGTAGCTATGTGAGGACTCTCCCTTATTTAAAAGTTTCAGATCTAAGTATTTTATTAAAACAGCAAGAAAAACAAAATAAAATGAAATTCTAAGAATAGCACACAACATGTGAAGAAGCAAAAACTTAGGCTCAATCGAGGCTAACCGAGAATTGTTGATGAAGAAAGGTGGGATGCCTAGCGGGGCATCCCCAAACTTAGATGCTTGAGAATTCTTGGATTATTAACTTGGGACGCCTTGGGCATCCCCAAGATTGAGTTTTTGTGTGTCCTTAATTCCTTTTATATCACGGTTTCCATAAATCTTTAAAACTTCATCCACACAAAACTCAACAAGAACTCGTGAGATAAGTTAGTATAAATCAATGCAAAAACCTTATCATTCTCTACTGTAGCAAATCACTAAAATTATTATTCAACATTGCATACTAAATGCCTCTGCATATTTAATACTCCTATCCTCAAATAGAATCATTAAACAAGCAAACATATGCAAACAATGAACATAACAGCAATCTGTCTAGACAGGACAGTCTGTAAAGAGTGCAATTGTACTCACACTTACCTAACTCCAAAAATTCGTAAAATTTACCAAACTGTAGAAAATTTATCAGATCTTATTGTGCAAAAAGTTTCAACATTTTATCACATTCTTACTTTTCTGTATAACTATTGCAACAGCGATAAACTTTCTGTTTTGAAACAGCAACTCATATACTTGCAAAATAAGCATGGTGAAGGCTATCCTTGCCACTTTTATTGATGTAAGAGATGAAAAACATTATTCTAAATAACAGCAAGCAAATCCTAATAAAATAAAATGACTCTCCAGGCAAAACTCATATCATGTGACGAATGAAAATATAGCTCCAAGTGAGGTTACCGATAATGTTGAAGACGAAAGAGGGGATGCCTTCCGGGGCATCCCCAAGCTTAGTTGCTTGGATCTTCCGTGAATATTACCTTGGGGGTGCCTTGGGCATCCTCAAGCTTAGGGTCTTGTCACTCCTTATTCTCCTTATATCGATATCTCACCCAAAACTTGAAAACTTCAATCACACAAAACTTAACGGAACTTCGTGAGATGGGTTAGTATGATAAAGACAAATCATTCACTTTGGTACTGTGAAGATAAGATTAATAATTTTTCTCACACAATTCCTAATGTACTATACAATTTACACAATTTATATTAAGCAATATAAGCCATAGAAACCATAAAACAAGCAAACTATGCATTGAAAACAGAATCTGTCAAAAACAGAACAGTATGTAAAGATCTGAATTCAGGTCATAATTATGTAAATCCAAAAATTATGAAAAATTAGGAAAACTTATTAAAATTTCTTACACAACAAATGTAAAAAATTCAGAGTTTTTCGACGCTCCAGTAAACTTAAACAATTCTGTTACTGGGCACAGAAGTTTCTGTTTTTGCACAGAATCAAGTCAACTATCATCCACACTATCCCAAAGGCTTTACTTGGTACTTTATTGAAATAAAATCTATAAAACATGATTACTACAGTAGCCTAATCAGGTGAACACACAAAATCAGTAGGTATAAATGTTCGGTTGTCTCCCAACAAGCGCTTTTCTTTAATGCCTTTTTAGCTAGGCATGATGATTTCAATGAAGCTCACGTAAAAGATAAGAATTGAAACATAAAGAGAGCATCATGAAGCATATGACTAGCACATTTAAGTCTAACCAACTTCCTATGCATAGGGATTTTGTGAGCAAACAACCTATGGGAACAAGAATCAACTAGCATAGGAAGGCAAAACAAGCAAAACTTCAAAAATTTCAACACATAGAGAGGAAACTTGATATTATTGCAATATGTAAAAGCATATGTTCCCCTCCCATAATAATTTTTAGTAGAATCATGAATGAATTCAACAATATAGATATCACATAAAGCATTCTTTTCATGATCCACAAGCATAAATTTTTTATTACTCTCCACAAAAGCAAATTTATTCTCATGAATAGTAGTGGGAGCAAACTCAACAAAAGAACTATCATGAGATTCTTGATTGGCATAATCATATTGAGCATTAAAATCATGATGACAAGTTTCATGGATATCATTACTCTTTATAGCATACATGTCATCACCATAATCATCGTAAATAGGAGGCATACTTTCATCATAGTAAATATTCTCATCAAAACTTGGGGGACTAAAAATATCATCTTCATCAAACATAGCATCCCCAAGCTTATGGCTTTGCATATCATTAGCATCATGGATATTCAAAGAGTTCATACCGACAACATTGCAATCATGCTCATCATTCAAAGATTTTTTGTCAAACATTTTATAGAATTCTTCTTCTATCAATTGAGCACAATTTTATTTTCCATCATTTTCATGAAAGACATTATAAAGATGCATAATATGATGCAACCTCAATTCCATTTTTTTGTAATTTTCTTTTATAAACCAAACTAGTGATAAAACAAGAAACTAAAAGATTCAGTTGCAAGATCTAAAGATATAGCTTCAAGCACTCACCTCCCCGGCAGCGGCGCCAGAAAAGAGCTTGATGTCTACTATTCAACTTATTCTTGTAGACTCGTGTTGGGCCTCCAAGCGCAGAGTTTTGTAGGACAGTAGCAAATTTCCCTCAAGTGTATGACCTAAGGTTTATCAATCTGTGGGAGGCGTAGGATGAAGATGGCCTCTCTCAAACAACCCTGCAACCAAATAATAAAAAGTCTCTTGTGTCCCCAATACACCAAATACAATGGTAATTTGTATAGGTGCACTAGTTCGGCGAAGAGATGGTGATACAAGCGTAGTAATGAAGTAGATATTGATTTGTGTAATAGGAACAATAAAAAAACAGCAAGGTAACAATTGATAAAATGGAGCACAAACGGTATTGCAATGCTTGAAAATGAGGCCTAGGGTCCATACTTTCGCTAGTGCAATCTCTCAACAATGCTAATATAATTGGATCACATAACCATCCCTCAACGGGCAACGAAGAATCACTCCAAAGTTCTTATCTAGCGGAGAATATAAGAAGAAATTGTTTGTAGCTATTCTTTCTGATCGATCTATCCAAGAGTTCGTACTAAAATAACACCAAGCTATTCTTTCTGACTGATCTATCAAGAGTTCGTACTAAAATAACACTAAGTTATTCTTTCCGATCGATCTATCAAGAGTTCGTACTAAAATAACACCAAAACAAATTCAGATTCATAATACTCAATCCAACACAAAGAACTTCAAAGAGTGCCCCAAGATTTCTACCGGAGAAACAAGGACGAAAACGTGCATCAACCCCTATGCATAGATTACCCCAATGTCACCTTGGGAATCCATGAGTTGAGTGCCAAAACATATATCAAGTGAATCAATATGATACCCCATTATCACCACGGGTATTCATATGCAAGACATATATCAAGTGCTCTCAAATCCATAAAAATATTCAATCCGATAACAACAAAATCTCAAAGGGAAAACTCAATTCATCACAACAAGATAGAGGGGGAAAACACCATATGATCCAACTATATTAACAAAGCCCGTGATACATTAAGATCGTGACATCTCAAGAACATGAGAGAGAGAGAGAGAGATTAAATACATAGCTACTGGTACAAACCCTCAGCCCCGAGGGTGGACTACTCCCTCCTCATCATGGTGGACATAGGGATGATGAAGATGGCCACCGGTGATGATTTCCCCCTCCGGCAGGGTGCCGGAACAGGGTCTAGATTGGTTTTTCATGGCTACAGAGGCTTGTGGCGGCAGAACTTCTGATCTAGGGTTATTTCTGGCGGTTTATGTATTTATTGGATTTTTTGGCGTCGGTTTCACGCGAAGATGGGCCACGAGGAGGGCACAACCCACCAGGGCGCGCCTGGCCCTCCTAGCGCACCCCGCTGTCTTGTGCCTTACTCCTTCACCTTATGGTCCTTCCACGAAGCTTCTAGTGCCTCTTTTGTTCCAAAAAAAATCATCAAAAAGTTTCGTTGCATTTGGAGAACTTTTATTTCTGCACAGAAAACAACACCATGGTAGTTCTGCTGAAAACAGCGTTAGTCCGGGTTAGTTCCATCCAAATCATACCAAAACCATATAAAATTGTTGTAAACATGGCATGAATACTTCATAAATTATAGATACATTGGAGACGTATCAGTCGCCTTGGGATGAGAGCAGCTACGCGCGTATGAGTGTACAAGGGTCCGAATCTTTTCTAAGGTTGCCACGGCCCTCCTTTTATAGGTTAAGGGCTTACCACAATGGTAAAATATTCATTATCCAACGATTATATAGCCACAGTGCTATCATACCTAACTCTGTAGGTAGGACAGGGTGAATTAAATGCACCGCTTAGTGTCACATCGCGGGGGAGCCCGGCAAGCCTTGCCTTGCCATTCGCCCACCTTCTCGCCTGCCTGCGTGACACGCCTCTGTACAAGTGTCATTTGGGGGTGACCTTCCTCAGAAATGGCAACCACGTGCCATAGAACAGCCACTTAATCACTTGGGGGCTCGACACCGCACTAGGAGGTGACTTGTGTCGTCGTGAGGTGGAGCGGTGGTGTCTTGGTGGGGCGATCTGCCCTTGGCGCCCCCGGCAAGCTTGCTGGGGGAGTCTGTAGACTTGTCTTTGGGTTGACCTCGGCCTTGCCAGGCTTGCCTGTCTGGCAGGGGAGGTTTTTCCTTAGTGATATCCTGCTTCCTTGGCTTGTCTTGGTCTTCTTGATCCGCCATTTGATTCCTCAAAGAGCTTATCTCTTTTGCTTGGCCTCGTCTTGGATACTGTAACCTTGCCCTTGAGCCCGTGTACAGTCTGGGCAACATACACCACGGTTTGTTGCACTGACAGGAGCCCCCGGGCCTGGCCCGAAAGTGCTGCTGAGCGTCGTTGGGGTAGGCCCTGTCCAGTACACAGGCGAAGAGTTTGCGGTAGCTTATCCTTGAGATTTTCTTTGCTTCTTCATTAACCTGTTCTTGAGTCAGTTTCCGGCTTTTCCGCGTGTCGCGTGACACCAATTGCAGTGGGGTCATCTCTGTAATGGCCCGTGAATGACTTTAACACACGGGAGAGTAACTGCCAATTCACTCATCCCAGCACGCCCTTATCCCTCGCCACGTATGTTGCATGCATTGAGTGGGGTAGGTAACAGAGGCGCGTGGTGTGGGAGAGAGTGTCATGGCAGGGGCCACTGGTCCCCAGCCCGCCTATAAAGGAGGTGGGGTGAGGAGGAGCAAAAGTGTCCATCCACGCACCTCCCCCCATTCACTTCGTGCTTTTTCCATTGTTATGTTGAGGGGGAGAGACCGGGGCCAGGCCTCGAGCTCTGGCCCAGGGCTGATAACGCTGAACGCTCATGCTGACACTCGGGGAGTGAGTCTGGTCCGGGGCCGCAT
Source organism: Thinopyrum elongatum (assembly GCA_011799875.1). Taxonomy (NCBI): domain Eukaryota; kingdom Viridiplantae; phylum Streptophyta; class Magnoliopsida; order Poales; family Poaceae; genus Thinopyrum; species Thinopyrum elongatum. The sequence goes on from CM022302.1 coordinate 286,140,959, forward strand.
ATCGCCGAGGTTCGCCGTCCCGACGGCGAGGCTTTTGCGGCTTCCGGCGCCTGTTTGGGGTGCAGTGCTCGGGATCCTTGGTGATCCCAGCACTGCTCCTTCCAACGGAGTCGGGGTAGATGTTGAAGACGGCGGCACTCTCCTGCCCGCCAAGGAGGGGAGCGGTGCTCCTCGCTTGCCTCGGGCCTCGCCATCGACTGCTGCTTCTCCGGGGGAGGCGACAGGCCCAGGGGCCGGCATCCTCCTGAAGCGGTGGTGATGAGGAAAAAACGAGGGAAGACGGAGAAGGCGGGTGGCAGGCCGTCAGGTCGGAGTACGATGGCACCGACGCCTTTGTCTCGTTTTGCCGGCCTACTTCCTCATCTTTCCGCTCTTCCCCTCTCTCCCCGACACCATCATCACCGGCCTCTTTAGGACGGTTGCCGGGGAGGGGGTCGCTCTCTTGGTGCCTTCATCTCCTACAACATTCTTCCAGCTGAGCTCCGGCGGTTCTCCTTGCCGGCGCTTGTGCTGGGGCTCCTTGCTGGCCCAGGGGGTGGTGACCAGGGCACCGCCGAGTAGCTCCCTCCGTCCCTCTCCTTCGTAGCCTTGCCATTCCCGAGCCTGTTAGGCTGTGCCCGGCAAGCCCTGACGGGATCGGGCTGGGCTTCTGCTCAGGCACCCCTTTTGCCCTCCTCGCCTCTCAGCGGTAGTTCCTAGGAGGAGAGGGACAAGAAAGGGATTACAGGGCACTTATCTTTTTTCAGTCTAAAATATGTAGGCATCTGCCAAATTTAGTCTAAGTTATGTAATCTGTTTTATCCATGTTTGTGCTCTGTAAGATTTGTACTTGCTTACCAGCATATTAATGAAAAAGACAAGCCTTGCCGGGTACTTGTGCATGTGTTATGTCCATGCAGAGGCAAGATGCCTCTATACATTTAAGTAAGCAAGTTTTCTCCAGCAAACTATCTTGCCAGTGCCCTTCGTTTGTTGCCGCGAGGCCTGGCCTGCCAGGAAAAAAACTATGGAAAGGGACCAGCTCCTCGTTGAACCCCCTCCGTCAAAGGCCACTACAACCACCCTGACCGAAGCAACGTTCAGGATGTAGGATGGGAGCACCTATGCTTCGGAGGTGACGAGGTTTCCATATGCACAAGTTTTCACCTTACAGAACATGTATGGATAAGAAATGACTTATCTACTTGGCTAGTCGGGGACTGATATGTAGGCTTGTCTTCATTTCTTCTCTTCGGGACCAGGTCCACGGCAAGAAACCTGCAACTTAGTGCAGAGGAAAACAATGCTACATGTGCCCTGATCTACATGATCATGCTATGCTCATGTTATGCTTATGCATGCATGCAAGTTTTAGGGCCCCCCGGTGCTTTGTTTATTTATCTGCTGCTCAGGGTCTGCGCATGGCTTTGTACAAATGGTTACATGCAACATCGGCAAAGCTTGTACAAAAGGGTGGCTGCCGGGCAGGGCCCGACAGCCACGCCTTACGGGTAGAACTTACGAAGATGCTCAATGTTCCATGAGTTTTGCAACTGAATGCCATCTCCGGTCTCCAGACGGACTGCGCCGGGTCTGGTGACTCAGACTACCCTGTAAGGGCCTTCCCACTTCGGCGTCAACTTGTTTGCACCCTTGGCGGACTGAACGCGCCTAAGGACAAGGTTGCCTTCCTCAAGGCTCCGGGCATGAACCATGTGGCTATGATAGCGACGCAGGGCTTGTTGGTAGCGTGCAGCACACGTAGCAGCCCGGAGATGGTTCTCCTCAAGTAGCACAGCATCATCACGCCGGTGTTGTTCTTGCGCTACTTCATCGTAGGCAAGCACTCGAGGTGACCCGTATATGAGTTCCGTGGGGATCACTACTTCTGCCCCATAGACTAGGGAGAAGGGAGTCTGGCCGGTAGCTCGATTTGGTGTCATTCTGAGGGACTAAAGAACCACCGGTAGCTCGTCGATCCATCGCCTGCCACACTTCTGCAGCCTATCAAATGTTCTTGTCTTGAATCCTCGCAGCACTTCAGTGTTCTCCCTCTCAGCTTGTCTGTTGCTTCTGGGATGAGCAACAGAGGCAAATGAGACCTTGCTTCTAAGGGTATGAACGTATTGCATGAAGGCGCGGCTTGTGAATTGGGTGCCATTTTCAGTGATGACTCTGGCGGGTACTCCAAAATGGCACACCAATCCTTTCAAGAACTTGATAGCTGACTGTGCGGTCACCTTCCTCACAGGCTCCACTTCCGGCCACTTTGTGAACTTGTCGATGGCGACATACAAGAACTCAAAGCCGCCGGTAGCACGGGGGAAGGGGCCCAAGATGTCGAGCCCCCATACCGAAAAGGGCCAAGACAAAGGGATCATCTGGAGTGCTTGAGCAGGTTGATGGATATTCTTGGAGTGGAACTTGCAGGCTTCACATCTGGTGACTAGCTTGATTGCATCTTGGAGGGCCGTGGGACCGTAGAAACCTTGTCGGAAAGCCTTTTCGACCAGGGCCCTTGATCCAATATGGAAGCCGCACATGCCTTTGTGTATCTCCACCAGTAATTCCTTCCCTTCTTACCGGCAAACGCATTTTAATTTCACACCGTTGGGCCTCCTTCTGTATAGTACATCATCGACGAACTGATACATACTGGCCCTCCGGGCTACTCTTTCAGCTTCTTCTTGCTCTTCGGGAAGTTCTCCTGTTTGGAGGTAATGGACTATGTGTCGTGCCCAAGTTGGAGCCTGAGGCTCAACAACAAGGATCAGCGGCACCTCCTCATTCGTGGGAGTGCAAGCCTCAACCGCGAGAATCGAGAGTTCGGCGGGAGGGTGCTGCTCTCCAAGTGAAGCAGAGTTGTTCTTGCCAACCTCTCTGTCGGGGGCTTCAGGAAGCTCTGCCGGGAGAGGCTTGCCAGAGTCCAGTTTCCTCCTTTTTCTGGCCATTGTTGCCGGGGATACGGAGGGATGAGTCAGGTGGAGAACAAAAGTCCCTGGTTCCACAGGAAGCTTTTGCGCAGCGCACTTTGACAGATGATCAGCTATGCTGTTTTCCGCACGGGGTACATGCTTTGTTTGCAATTCGTCAAAGCGCTCCCCCAGCTTTCTCACTTCCTCCACATATGCATCCATCAATGGACTTTGATAATCCTTGTTTACTTGCCTCACCACAAGTTGTGTGTCTCTGCGAATGATCAACTTCTTAATTCCCAGTTCTGTTGTGATCCTGAGCCTGGCAAGGAGTCCTTCATATTCTGCAGTGTTTTTGGTAGCCTTCTCCCAAAGGAAATGCATTTGAACCACGTACTTGAGGTGCTCCCCAGTGGATGCGAGGAGAAGCATGCCAGGTCCCGCACCTTGTAGGGAAAAGGCACCATCAAAGTACATGATCCAATCTTGGGGCGCTTCCCTGCCGGGGATAATTGTCTCTGATGTTTCTTCATCTGGAGTTAGTGTCCATTCTACAATAAACTCCACCAATGCTCTGCTCTGAATAGTTGACATGCTCTCAAACTTCAAACCAAAGCTTGATAACTCCAAAGCCCACTCCACTATTCTGCCTGTGGCCTCAGGATTCCTCAGTATGCGTTGCAAGGGGAAGCGGGTAACAACCGTGATCTCATGGGCTTGAAAGTAGTGGCGCAGTTTCCTTGAGGCCATGATGAGGCCAAAGATCAACTTTTGCACGCCCGAGTACATTGATCTAGCCCCCTGTAGTAGGGAGCTGACAAAGTACACTGGCCGCTGCACCACCTTCTGCCTTGCCGTGATCCTGGGATTGTCTCTGCTGCCCTACCCCTCTTTGTTTTGATCTGCATCTGACCTTGCCGGGATGAGTTCGCTTTCCTCTCCATAGGGGACGGTAGTTGCGGCTGCTCCTTCATCTACCTCCCGCTGTGCCACCAGCGCTGCACTAACCACTTTATTGGTTGCCGCCAGGTATAGCAGCAATGACTCTTGTGGTTTAGGTGCGACTAAGGTGGGAACAGAGGAAAGGTAGGCCTTCAAATCTTGTAGCGCGGCATCTGCCTCTGGGGTCCACTCCACGGGCCCTGCCATTTTCAAGATTTTGAAGAACGACAGGGTGCGCTCGGCGGACTTGGAATTGAACCTACTCAGCGCGGCAACACATCTAGTCAAACACCTCACATCTTTGACTGTCCTGGGTGCTTGAATCTGCTCGATCGCCTTGATCTTGTCGGGGTTGGCCGCTGGGATGTTGTTGACGTTGTCCTCCTCCGGCGCCTCCTGCTCCCGTTTCGGCCGCAAGGGGAATGGTGACGACGCCGCCTGCGCCAGCCACGTCCCCTGCAGTGCCCACGTCCCCGTGTGCCTCCGTAGCTCCCACGGCATCAGCGGCCGCATGTAGAGGAGCTTTAGAGGTGGACGGGTGAGCTGCCGCACCGGGCTTTTTCTTGGGCGCCAAGGATGATGAAGCCGTCGATGAAGAAAATGATCATGAAGATGACGCGCTGCTCACACCCTCGTGTTCGCGCAAGCGCCTCCCCCTACCTGGTGCGCCAAAGATGTCATGGTATAACACGGCCACCTATGGGACCATCAACCCCTTGTGGTTCGGCAAGGGGGAAGAGCTCATTGCACAAAGAGCGGAGAGCATAGAGCAGTACGGCAGCGATGACACAGGCAGTTTTTACCTAGGTTCGGGCCGCCGCGAGGCGTAAAACCCTACTCCTGCTTTGGTGGATTGATGAAAGGACCGTGATGGAGGCGCAACACTCTAGCCCGGCAAGGTCGCCTTGGGACGAGAGCAGCTGCACGCATATGAGTGTACAAGGGTCCGAATCCTTTCTAAGGTTTCCACGACCCTCCTTTTATAGTCTAAGGGGTTACCACAATGGCAAAACAGTCATTATCTAGCGATTAGATAGCCACAGTGCTATCATACCTAACTCTGCAGGCAAGATAGGGTGCATTAAATGCACCGCTTAGTGTCACATCGCGGGGGAGCCCGGCAAGCTTTGCCGTGCCATTCGCCCACCTTCTCGCCTGCCTGCGTGACACGGCTCTGGACAGGTGTCATTTGGGGGTGATCTTCCTCAGAAATGGCTGCCACGTGCCATAGAACAGCCACTTAATCACTTGGGGGCTCGACACCGCACGGGGAGGTGACTTGCATCATCGTGAGGTGGAGCGATGGTGTCTTGGTGGGGCGATCTGCCCTTGGCGCCCCCAGTAAGCTTGCCGGGGGAGTCTTGAGACTTGTCTTCGGGATGACCTCGGCCATGCCAGGCTCGCCTGTCCGGCAGGGGAGGTTTTTCCTTAGTGATATCCTGCTTCCTTGGCATGTCTTGGTCTTCTTGATCCGCCCTTTGATTCCTCAAAGAGTTTATCTCTTTTGCTTGGCCTCGTCTTGGATGCTGTAACCTTGCCCTTGAGACTGTGTACAGTCTGGGCAACATACACCATGGTTTGTTACACCGACATAACACAGCGTCGTCACGCCGGTGCTATTCTTGCGCTACTTCATCGTAGGCAAGTACTCAAGGTGATCCGTATATGAGTTCCGTGGGGATCACTGCTTCTGCCCCATAGACTAGGGAGAAGGGAGTCTGGCCGGTAGATCGACTTGGTGTCTTACGGAGGGACCAAAGAACCACCGGCAGCTTGTCGATCCATCGCCTGCCACACTTCTGGAGCCTATCAATTGTTCTTGTCTTGAGTCCTCGTAGCACTTCAGCGTTCACCCTCTCAGCTCGTCCGGTGCTTCTGGGATGAGCAACAGAGGCAAATGAGACCTTGCTTCCGAGGGCATGAACGTATTGCATGAAGGCGCGGCTTGTGAATCGGGTGCCATTGTCAGTGATGACTCTGGCGGGTACTCCGAAATGGGACACCAATTCTTTCAAGAACTTGATAGCTGACTGTGCGGTCACCTTCCTCACGGGCTCCACTTCCAGCCACTTTGTGAACTTGTCGATGGCGACGTACAAGAACTCAAACCCAAGGTAGCACGGGGAAAGGGGCCCAAGATGTCGAGCCCCCAGACCGAAAAGGGCCATGACAAAGGGATCATCTGGAGAGCTTGCGCAGGTTGATGGACATTCTTGGAGTGCAACTGGCAGGCTTCACATCTGGTGACTAGCTCGATTGCATCTTGAAGGGCCGTGGGCCAGTAGAAACCTTGCTGGAAAGCCTTTCTGACCAGGGCCCTTGATCCAATATGGGAGCCGCACATGTCTTTGTGTATCTCCGCCAGCAGCTCCTTCCCGTCTTCCCGGCAAACGCACTTTAATTTCACACCGTTGGGCCTCCTTCTGTATAGTACGTCATCGACGAACTGATACATACTGGCCCTCCGGAATACTTTTTCAGCTTCTTCTTGCTCTTCGGGAAGTTCTCCTGTTTGGAGGTAACGGATTATGTGACATGCCCAAGTTGGAGCCTGAGGCTCGACAACAAGGATCAGCGGCACCTCCTCGTTCGTGGGAGCGCACGCCTCAACCGCGAGAATTGGAAGTTCGGCGGGAGGGTGCTGCTTGCCAAGCAAAGTGGAGTTGTTCCTGCCAACCTCTCTACCGGGGGCTTCAGGAAGCTCTGCCGGGAGAGGCTTGCCAAAGTCCAGTTTTCTCCTCCTTCTGGCCATTGTTGCCGGGGATACGGAGGGCTGAGTCAGGTGGAGAACAAAAGTCCCTGGTTCTATAGGAAGCTTTTGCGCAGCGCACTTTGACAGATGATCAACAATGCTATTTTCCGCACGAGGTATGTGCTCTGTTTGCAATCCGTCAAATCACTCCTCCAGCTTTCTCACTTCCTCCACGTATGCCTCCATCAATGGACTTTGATAATCCTTGTTTACTTGCCTCACCACAAGGTGTGTGTCTCCATGAATGATCAACTTCTTGATTCCCAGTTCTGTTGCGATCCTGAGCCCGGCAAGGAGTCCTTCATATTCTGCGGTGTTGTTGGTAGCCTTCTCCCGGGGGAAATGCATTTGAACCACGTAATTGAGGTGCTCCCCAGTGGGTGCAATGAGAAGCACGCCAGCTCCCGCATCTTGTAGGGAGAAGGCACCATCAAAGTATATGATCCAATCTTGGGGCGCTTCCCTGCCGGGAATAATTGTCTCTGGTGTCTCTTCATCTGGAGTTGGTGTCCATTCTGCAATAAACTCCGCCAGTGCTCTTCTCTAAATAGTTGATGCACTCTCAAACTTCAAACCAAAGCTTGATAACTCCAAAGCCCACTCCACTATTCTGCCAGTGGCCTCAGGGTTCCTCAGTATGCGTTGTAAGGGGAAGCGGGTAACAACCGTGATTTCGTGGGCTTGGAAGTAGTGGCGCAGTTTCCTTGAGGCCATGATGAGGCCAAAGATTAACTTTTGCATGCCAGAGTACCTTGATCTAGCCCCATGCAGTAGGGAACTGACAAAGTACACTGGCCGCTGCACCACCTTCTTCCTTGCCGTGATTCTGGAATTGTCTCCGCTGCCCTGCTCTTCTTTGTTCTGATCTGTTCCTGAACTTGCCGGGATGAGTTCACTTTTCTCTCCGGAGGGGATGGTTGCCGTGGCGGCTCCTTCATCTACTTCCCGCTGGGCCACCAGTGCTGCACTAACCACTTGATTGGTTGCCGCTAGGAATAGCAGCAACGACTCTTGTGGTTTAGGAGCGACTAGGGTGGGAACAGAGGAAAGGTAGGTCTTCAAATCTTGCAGCGTAGCGTCTGCCTCCGGGGTCCACTCCATGGGCCCTGCCTTCTTCAAGATTTTGAAAAATGGCAAAGCACGCTCGGCACACTTGGAAATGAAGCTGCTCAGTGCAGCAACACATCCAGTCAAATGCCTCACATCTTTAACTGTCCTGGGTGCTTGAATTTGCTCGATCGCCTTGATCTTTTCGGGGTTTGCCTCTATCCTCCGGTGGGACACGAAGAACCCAAGTAGCTTGCCAGAAGGAATGCCAAACACACACTTCTCCGGGTTCAGCTTCAAGTTGATCTTGCAAAGATTCGCAAAGGTTTCTTCCAGGTCCTAATGAGGGTTGATTTGTGTTTGGTTTTGACCACTATGTCATCCATGTAAGCTTCAATATTCCTATGCAGCTGTGACTCAAAACCGATTTGCACTGCTCTTGCAAAAGTGGATCCAACACTTTTTAACCCAAAGGGCATCCGTACAAAACAGTATGTGCCACATGGGGTTATGAACACGGTCTTCTCTTCATCTTCCTTGGACATGAAAATCTGGTGGTACTCGGAGCAGGCATCCAAGAAGGAAAGCAGGTCGCATCCAGAGGTGGAATCCACAATCTGATCAATGCGCGGTAAGGGGAATGGGTCCTTCGGGCATGCTTTATTCAGATATGTGAAATATATGCAAAGCCTCCACTTCCCATTCGCCTTGCGCACCACCACTGGATTCGCCAACCAAGTTGGATGCAATACCCCTCTGACCAAACCAGCGGCTTCGAGTTTCTTGATCTCTTCAGCAATAAACTGCTGCCGCTCCAAAGCTTGCTTTCGGACCTTCTGTTTGATGGGCCGGGCATGTGGGCAGACAGCAAGGTGGTACTCGATTACCTCCCTGGGAACACCAGGGATGTCAGATGGTTGCCAAGCAAACACATCGACAATCGCCCGCAGGAAGACAACGAGCGCACTTTCCTATTTGTCGTCGAGGGTGGAGCTGATAGTAAATGTACCATCAACGCCAACCAGCCCTGCCGGGACCCAGCTGGAAGGCTGCTGGAGGAGCCGGAGACACCATCCACACCTCCACGTCCAACTCCCCAGCAAATTGCCTTGCCGGAGAGGAGATGCAGGTGCAGATGATGGTGCTGCCGCCTGACGGTGATGGTGCGGCTGGTGTTCAGCCGGAGTCGGAGCCGTCGTCCTCTCTGTTGGCGCCGACGTCATGGCCATCACTGTCCTCCTCATCACTGTCGCTCAAGGAGGAGCTTTCGTCATCGGTCGAGCTCTCCGCGCAGCACCCTAAGCGAGCACCCGAGCGTCCGAAGACCTTGACGGAGAGCAGGGTGGCATCCATTAACTTGAAATGGAGGACATGCCCGGCCGCCAAGCTATGGGCACGAGCAAAAGTCTTCCAACCATGCCGGAGAAGCATGACATGAGGAGCGGGGAACTCTACGTCCACCCGCATGCTACCATTACAACAGCCTCTCATGTGCAGCCTCAACCCTGGTGGCTGTTCGATCTCCATCACCCTTGCGAATGGAGTAGGAAGCCGAAGGCGGCTGCGCGGGGATCCTCGCAGCTTGACGATGAACTCCAGCAGCTGGTTCCCGACGTGGCCTTCATTAGGATCTTGAGCAGCAGGAGGAGGTGCGATCAAAGCCCCACCTCGTCCTCCTCGGGCCCGAGCGCCGCGGTGACCACGACCTCGTCCTCTCCCGCCTCCCCTCGCGGCGGGCTCCGCTTCCGCATCCCCAAGGGGAGGAGGGAGGCGCTGTCGAGCAGAAGCCCTCGTCGCCACTACTGGAGTACCGCTGCGCCCTCTTCCCCTCACCATGATGAAGGAGCAATGTCAGAAGAAAGAAGGAGGAGATGGGTGTGAGCCAGCACGTCGCCCGCATCCCCTTCTATAGGCAAACAGGGCCGGGGGCTGGCTCCTCACTCAGGGGAGGCAACCGCCCCTATCTGCCAATCCAGCTCCCCCGCACCATCAGCAGCCCATGGAATCAAGGCCGACTCCTGCTCCAATCCATGGCGCCTAGCTTTCTGCCATGGCACTCATTTCCGCGATCCCCGTGTCATGCCCAATATGCAACCCTATCCGAGAGGAACTTGAAGGTCCCACCAAGGATAGAAGCGCATATTGAAGACGCTTTGCAAGGTGGATATCATTACATCGTACCATTACATAATAGATGGGGATACATACAAAGGCATACAAATGCCACATGAATACAACAAACATCATACAGAAGAGAGGCATCCGACTACGGATGAACATAAACGGAAAACACAAACGACATCCACCCTGCTAGCCTAGGCTGCCGACCAGGAACCTATCCCCTGATCGAAGAAGAAGAAGCAAAAGAAGAACTCCAAAACAAGCAAACGTCGCTCTCACATCAGATCATCGCATTACCTGTACCTGCAACTGTTGTTGTAGTAATCTGTGAGCCACGAGGACTCAGCAATCCCATTACCATGGGTATCAAGACTAGCAAAGCTTAATGGGTATGGAATGGATAAGTGGTGAGGTTGCAGTAGCACTAATCATTGTATGGTGGCTAACTTACGGGTACAAGAATAAGATGAGAAACTATGCAAACGGTCACAAACTAGTAATGATCAAGAAGTGATCCTGAACTACTTACGAGTCAAACATAACCCCACCGTGTTCTCTTCTCGACCTCACTCAAAAAGAGACGGTCACGGTTACGCACGTGGTTGGTGTATTTTAATTCAGATCTGGTGTCAAGTTCTCTACAACTGGATATTAAAAATTCCCATCTGCCACATAACCGCAGGCACGGCTTTCGAAAGATCAAACCCTGCAGGGGTGTCCAAACTTAGTTCATCACAAACTCTCACGATCAGCGAAGGAAAATCCTCCTCCCGGAACAACCCGATCAAGCTTGGAATCCCGGTTCACAAGACATTTCGACAATGGTAAAACAAGTCCAGCAAGACCTCCCGACGTGTCGACACCCTGATAGTAGCCACGCGTATCTCGTCTCATGCCACGACGGATGAGCTATGGTTACAGCGACCAAATACCCCAAGTTGCCAAGGGGCGGCACCGCAAGCTGCTCTAGTTTGGACCAACACTCATGAGGAGCACTGGCCCGGGTTGTTAATTAAGTCCTCGGGGCCTGGGAAGTCCCTTTGCAAGTTTTAGTTGTTATTAGGCAAATGGTGAAACCAAAGTTGGGCCTTGCTGGAAGCATTTTATTCAAAGCGAACTGTCAAGGGGGGCCCATAAACCCTGACCGTGTTAGGAACGCAAAATCAAGGAACATAACGCCGGTATGACGGAAACTAGGGTGGCAAGAGTGGAACAAAACACCAGGCAAAAGGCCGAGCCTTGCACCCTTTACCAAGTATATATGTGCATTAATTAAATAAGAGATATTGTGATATCCCATGATATCCATGTTCCAACTTGGAACAACCTGCAACTGCACCTACAACTAGCAATGCTATAAGAGGGGCTGAGCAAAGCGGTAACATGGCCAAACAACGGTTTGGTGGGATGGTGAAAAGGTTAGAGGTTGTTTCATGGCATATTGGGAGGCTTGATAAACAAGTGGTGGGTAGCGCGACATAGCGATAGCATCGAGACAACTAGCATAGAAAAGATAGTAGTGAGATCCAAGGTGACGGTCATCTTGCCTGAGATGCTGCTAGGAAGAAGACCGAGTCCATGAAGAAGACGAACGGGCGTAGACGAACCAAGCGTAGTCGAACGAATCCTCACGATCACAACGAAACAGGAACTTACGAGAAGAAGCACAACTGAAAGGAGCAAACAACATGGTAAACACACAAGCGTAAACATGACAAGGAAACGAACACACGCTACATGCATGAGGAACATGAATGCATACGAAGAATGCAAAAGACGGAGCTAATGGGCTACCGGTACGAGGAATAGGATGCCGGGAAGGACAAAGGTGATGACATGATGGATATGGGAAAACACTTGGCAAACCAGGTATGCCACTGGATAGATTGGAAGATTCTAGTTGAAAATGATATAAGGATCATTGGAAACGGATGCGCGGTTTGCAAATTATGAGTAAAACAAAATGCAATGCAAAGCTGTTTAAACAGCAACATGCCAACTAGGATGCAATATTTAAATATGCTACAGCACTCAAGCATGAAAAAAATGGCTTGGCATTGAAGTACATAACATCCACTACAAAACAGGATTACTGCACTATTTCTAAAACTCAATAGATCATCACCAAAACAGCATGACAAACTGACAACTGACAACAGTTTAACAGACTTGGTAAAAATACTGAACATGGCAGAAACAGATTCAGGTTGCAAAGTTTAGGGCTAGTAAACTATATGCTACATGAACATCTCATGATAAACAAGAGCATGGCATCCATGTACTAAATGCACTTAACAAAACTCCCTCACTGAACATGATCCAGAAACCTATAGATTTGATGATAGCTTCAATACAAAATGACAAGTCATGCTGACAGTTTCAGACTTAGCAAAATAAACATGGCATGGCAGAACAAATTTTAGTAGGCATGTTTGCAAGCTTGTTGCACTCACTACAATGCATTTCATGGCATGAGACAAAATCTAACAGCAAGATGGCATGAAAATGAGCATGTTTACATACAAAGTTACCACATATGATATTTGCATAAATATCCACATAAATGACAAACAGCAATATGATGTAAAATGACATGTGTGCAAACTTGCTCAAATGATGAAATGGATGCCACCAATGGATTAGTGGGATTTTTCTATTCCAAAATGATATATAACATGTATATGTTGTTGAAGAAAAATGCTCACAAATGCATTAAGTTAAATACTGCCTAATATGGAAGTTGACAGAAATGGAGAACTACCAGATTTGGAATGTCAAGATTTGGACATGGCCCGAAAAGGAAAGATTCCATTTCCTGAAATGGAATATTTGCTAGGTTTAATAAAAAAGGAAAATGCTACTGAGTATGACAGGTGGGCCCTGGGGGTAGTGAGTATGACAGGTGGGCCCTACCTATCATAGACTCAGCTAAGAGGAAAAGGGGGGGGCTTTATTTGCGCCTGCGGAGGATCGAACCCGCGTCTCCCCATTGGAAGAACAGAGGCGCGGCCAGTCGGGCTAGGCGGGTGAGCTCGACAGAGAGGGGTCTTGGGGGTTTTGCGATAACCCTGGCAGGTGCGAAGCAGAGACGGCGGCGAGCTCGCCGGAGTTGCTCCGGCGACTCAAACGAGCGGCGGAAGGGCGCAGCAGGACCGCAAGGGGATCCCGCGCCCCTGGGTGCCACTAGCTGGACCGGACGATGACGGAGTCGACGTCAGCGACGAGCAACAGAGGCGGCGACGACGGAGATGTAAGCGATGCATCGAAGTCCTAAGCTAGCAGCTGAGCTCGCGGATCTGACCTACAAGACGCGGCGACCACAACAGACACGCATAGAGGACACGCGCAGAGGAGCTATCGAGGCCCGAGCACTCGTCGGCGACGAGGTCCGACGGCGGCACGTACGGGCGATTGTGGCAAACGGCGACGGAGTGAGCTAGCGAAGGGCAAGAGGGTACGGGGAGGAGTGGATGCTCACCACGAACACACTCGCGTGATCGGGACGGCGGAAGGAGGACGGAGTAGCCGGAGTTTGGCCGAAGACGAATGACTACCGAAGCAGAAGAGGACGAAGGGGACGGCAACTTGGAGGGGCTCTCGGCTACTCGTAGTCAACATCGGGGACGTAGTCGATGTCGGGGAAGGCGGCAGACACGATCGGCGGAGCTGAAGACGACGGTGGGCATGCCGGCGATGAGGCTGTGCGCTCGGACGCGCTCGGGAAGGGCTGCAGGTGGTAGATCTGGTGGCCGGAGCGCACCTGGCGGCGGGGAAGGAGGAAGAGGGGAACCCTAGGGGTTTGTTGGGTAAGGAGAGGGGTTAAGTAGGGGGCTAGGGCGAGCGGGTCGAGCTCACGTGCTCTCGGCCACGGCCATGTGCGTGAGCGGCGAGAGGGGACCGAGGAAGGGGAAAGGTGGGTGCGGGTGCGGCGGCAATAGCTGACGGCTGGGGCCGGCTCGGCCACGTGGGTGCCCGCTAGCGGGGAGCGAGTGGGTGCGCGAGTGAGAAAAGGAGAGAGGGAGGGTGTGCGGGAGGCCGAGCAGGCTGGCTGGCGCGCCTGCTGGGCCGCGGCTGCTGCTGCGCATGGGAGGCCGGCCCAGGTAAGTCCTCCTCCACTTCCTTTTAAGTTCTGTTTATTTAAATAAACAGTTGGAAAAAAGGGAAAAGGCCAGGGAGGTAGGAGATGAATTTGGCAGATATAACTATATCCTCACACTCCTGGAATTATGCTATATTTGATAAAATTGGTTTGGACATTTTTAGGGGTAGAAAAATAAAACAAGTTTGAATAAAATTCAAACCTGAGGCATTTTTGAACCTAACCAAAACAACTCCAAATAGAATGAAATTTGGCAGAGAGGTTTATGGCATGGTCTAATATTTGTAGGGAAAAGATGAACATTAATAGTGAAGGGAAAAGTGGCACATGCAAAAAGAAAGGAAGTAGAAGGAAAGGAGAAGGTGATGATGCATGGGACAAATGCATAGGCAAGCAACAATATGTAACATGGTGCAAGCACAACAAGATGAATACCACAAGGCATATGATGAGCATGGAGAATGCATAATGACAAGAGGCACAAATGCAATATGACAATGATGGGCATGGCAATGCAATATAACCAAATGATGAACATGATGCAAGAAGCAAAATATGACAATGGCACTCATCGTGATCATGGCAACAAACAGTTGAAACACACAACGACAACGAAATAAATGGAAGGCATCTGGAGCATCGGTCTCGGGGCATCACAACACTCCCCCACTAACAAGAGATCTTGTCCCGAGATCTTAGGAACGAGACGGAATAGGAAGGATGGGACAAAATGAAAAGGAATAGAAGGAAAAATCCAAAGAAGGCAATTGATCGATGAGAACTCCCTCTGATGTCGAACCTAGAAAGAATATGCGAATTCTCCGGAAAAATTAGAAGAGTCAGGTAGGATCCTGGGAATTAACCTTTGGGTTAGGGCCCACTGAAGAGAAAACACCGTTGAAAAGGATTGTTTAATGAGAAATGATGCACCAGAACGATTGAAAAACTTGAATGAGGCGACAACCTCGAATTAATTGGAACACCCACGTGAATCTTCTGAGATGTCTTCGTCACTTTGGAACAATTGAATAGCGAGAGGCGAACGAGCAAGGGGAAATATTTTGAGCCAAGGAAAGGAATATGGTCAACCCCAAAACTTGAATTGAATCCTTCGGAAAAGAAAACGAAACGGAGAATGAGGAACTAGACGAGAATCCACCGGTTGAAACAATTAAGGAAAGAATGCAGAGGCTACACATGAATAAAAGGATACTTGATTAAATACTTCTGACTTCGTTAAGAAAAAGGGTGGGAGGGTGGGGAAAAACAAAGGCAACTTGGGACGGATGGAATGGACACAATTGAGAAGAACTAAGAATCGATCTAACAAAAGATGAAGAGGATGGAATAACTTGAAGAGAAGTGCACCGGTTGAAAAGAGGTGACATCGCAACAAACGAAAACTAATTGCGAGATCCTAAAGAAAATTTGAAGGGGGAGAGGAGTAATTCAAAACATCTACGTCCAGATTCCTCACCAGAGCGACGAAGGGGATGAGGAGTAAAAAGAATTCCTATTCTCCGATATAACTAGACTCCAGAAATAGGTTTTTCTTCTAGAATCAACAACGGCCAAACTACGATCAATCAAGGGGCTCCTATGGTCGGTCGAGGTTCTGATACCAACTTGTCACACACAATATGCGACCCTATCCGAGAGGAACTCGAAGGTCCCACCAAGGATAGAAGCGCATATTGAAGACGCTTTGCAAGGTGGATATCATTCCATCGTACCATTACATAATAGATGGGGATACATACAAAGGCATACAAATGCCACATGAATACAACAAACATCATACATAAGAGAGGCATCCGACTACAGATGAACATAAACAGAAAACACAAACGACATTCACCCTGCTAGCCAAGGCTCCCGACCAGGAACCTATCCTTTGATCGAAGAAGAAGAAGCAGAAGAAGAACTCCAAAACAAGCAAATGTCGCTCTCACGTCAGATCATCACATTACATGTACCTACAACAGTTGTTGTAGTAATCTGTGAGCCACGAGGACTCAGCAATCCCATTACCATGGGTATCAAGACTAGCAAAGCTTAATGGATATGGAATGGATACGTGGTTAGGTTGCAGCATCACTAAGCATTGTATGGTGGCTAACTTTCGGGTACAAGAATAAGATGAGAAACTATGCAAACGGTCACAAACTAGTAATGATCAAGAAGTGATCCTGAACTACTTACGAGTCAAACATAACCCCACCATGTTCTCTTCTCGACCTCACTCGAAAAGAGACGGTCACGGTTACGCACGCTGTTGGTGTATTTTAATTCGGATCTGGTGTCAAGTTCTCTACAACCAGATATTAAAAATTCCCATCTGCCACATAACCGCGAGCACGGCTTTCGAAAGATCAAACCCTGGAGGGGTGTCCCAACTTAGTCCATCACAAACTCTCATGATCAGCGAAGGAAAATCCTCCTCCCGGAATAACCCGATCAAGCTCGGAATCCCGGTTCACAAGACATTTCGACAATGGTAAAACAAGTCCAGCAAGACCTCCCGACGTGCCGACACACTGATAGTAGCCGCGTGTATCTTGTCTCAGGCCACGATGGATGAGCTATGGTTACAGCAACAAAATACCCCAAGTTGCCAAGGGCCGGCGCCGCAAGCTGCTCTTGTTTGGACCAACACTCATGAGGAGCACTGGCCCGGGTTGTTAATTAAGTCCTCGGGGCCCGGGAAGTCCCTATGCAAGTTTTAGTTGTTATTAGGCAAATGGTTAAACCAAAGTTGGGCCTTGCTGGAAGAGTTTTATTCAAAGCGAACTGTCAAGGGCGGCCCATAAACCCCGACCATGTTAGGAACACAAAATCAAGGAACATAACACCGGTATGACGGAAACTAGGGCGGCAAGAGTGGAACAAAACACCAAGAAAAAGGCCGAGCCTTCCACCCTTTACCAAGTATATATGTGCATTAATTAAATAAGAGATACTGTGATATCCCATGATATCCATGTTCCAACATGGAACAACCTGCAACTAGCAACGCTATAAGAGGGGCTAAGCAAAGTGGTAACATGGCCAAACAACGGTTTGCCGGGATGGCGAAAAGGTTAGAGGCTGTTCCATGGCATATTGGGAGGCTTGATAAACAAGTGGTGGCTAGCACGCCATAGCGATAGCATCGAGACAACTAGCATAGCAAAGATAGTAGTGAGATCCAAGGTGACGGTCATCTTGCCTGAGATCCCACTAGGAAGAAGACCGAGTCCATGAAGAAGTAAACGGGTGTAGACGAACCAAGCGTAGTCGAACGAATCCTCACGATCGCAACGAAATAGGAACTTACGAGAAGAAGCACAACCGAAAAGAAACAAACAACATGGTAAACACACAAACGTAAACATGACATGGAAAGGAACCCATGCTACATGCATGAGGAACATGAATGCATATGAAGAATGCAAAAGACGGAGCTAAGGGGCTACCGGTATGAGGGATACGATGTCGGGAAGGACAGAGGTGATGACATGATGGATATGGGTAAACTCTTGGCAAACCAAGTATGCCACTGGATAGATTGGAAGATTCTAGTTGAAAATGATATAAGGATCATTGGAAACGGATGCGCGGTTTGCAAATTATGAGTAAAACAAAATGCAATGCAAAGCTGTTTAAACAACAACATGCCAACTAGGATGCAATATTTAAGTATGCTACAACACTCAAGCATGGGAACAAATGTCATGGCATTGAAGTACATAACATACACTACAAAACAAGATTACTGAACTATTTCTAAAACTCACTAGATCATCACTTAAACAGCATGGCATTTCATGGCATGAGACAAAATCTAACAGCAAGATGGCATGAAAATGAGCATGTTTACATACAAAGTTACCACATATCATATTTGCATAAATATCCACATAAATGACAAAACAACAATGTGATGTAAAATGACATGTGTGCAAACTTGCTCAAATGATGAAATGGATGCCACCAATGGATTAGTGGGATTTTTCTAGTCCAAAATGATATATAACATGTATATGTTGCTGAAGAAAAATGCTCACAAATGCATTAAGTTAAATACTGCCTAATATGGAAGTTGACAGAAATAGAAAACTACCAGATTTGGACATGGCCCGAAAAGGAAAGATTCCATCTCCTGAAATGGAATATTTGCTGGGTTTAATAAAAAAAAGGAAAAGGCTACTGAGTATGACAGGTGGGCCCTAGGGGTAGTGAGTATGATATGTGGGCCCTACCTATCATAGACTCAGCTAAGAGGAAAAGGGGGGGCTTTATTTGCGCCTACGGGGGATCGAACCCGCGTCTCCCCGATGGAAGAACAGAGGCGCGGCCAGTCGAGCTAGGCGGGTGAGCTCGACAGAGAGGGGTCTTGGGGGTGTTGCGATAACCCTGGCAGGTGCGAAGCAGAGACGGCGGCGAGCTCGCCGGAGTTGCTCCGGCGACTCAAACAAGCGGCGGAAGGTCGCAACAGGACCGCAAGGGGATCCCGCGCCCCTTGGTGCCACTAGCTGCACCGGACGATGACGGAGTCGACGCCGACGACGAGCAATAGAGGCGGCGACGACGGAGATGTAAACGACACGTCGAAGGCCTAAGCTAGCAGCTGAACTCGTGGATTTGACCTACAAGACGCGGCGACCACACCAGACACGTGAAGAGGAGCTATCGAGGCCGGAGCACTCGTCGGCGACGAGGTCCGACGGCAGCACGTACGGGCGATCCTGGCAAACGGCGATGGAGCGAGCTAGCGAAGGCGAAAAGGGTACGGGGAGGAGTTGATGCTCACCACGAACAAGCTCGCGTGATTGGGACGGTGGAAGGAGGATGGAGTCGCCGGAGTTTGGCCGGAGATGAACGATGACCGAAGCGGAAGAGGACAATGGGGACGGCGACTTGGAGGGGCTCCCGGCTGCTCGTAGTCGACGTCGGGGAAGGCGGCAGACACGATTGGCGGGGCTGAAGACGATGGTGGGCACGCCGACGATGAGGCTGTGTGCTCGGACGCGCTCGGGAAGGGCTGCAGGTGGTAGATCTGGTGGCCGGAGCGCACCTGGCGGCTAGGAAGGAGGAAGAGGGGAACCCTAGGGGTTTGTTGGGCAAGGAGAGGGGTTAAGTAGGGGGCTAGGGCGAGCGGGTCGAGCTCACGCACTCTCGGCCGCGGCCATGTGCGTGAGCGGCGAGAGGGGACCGAGGAAGGGGAAAGGTGGGTGCGGGCGCGGCGGCAGTCGCTATGGCAGGGGCCAGCTAGTAGGGGGCGAGTGGGTGCGCGAGTGAGAAAAGGAGAGAGGGAGGGCGCGCGGGAGGCTGAGCGGGCTGGCTGGCGCGCCTGCTGGGCCACGGCTGCTCTTCCTTTTAACGTCTGTTTATTTAAATAAACAGTTGGAAAAAGGGAAAAGGCCAGGGAGGTAGGAGATGAATTTGGCAGATATAAGAATATCCTCACGCTACTGGAATTATGCGATATTTGATAAAATTGGTTTGGACATTTTTAGAGGTAGAAAAATAAAACAAGTTTGAATTCTAACTAAAACAACTCCAAATAGAATGAAATTTGGCAGAGAGGTTTAGGACATGGTCTAATATTTATAGGGAAAAGATGAACATTAATAGAGAAGGGAAAAGTGGCACTTGCAAAAAGAAAGGAAGTAGAAGGAAAGGAGAAGTTGATGATGCATGGGACAAATGCATAGGCAAGCAACAATATCTAACATGGTGCAAGCACAACAAGATGAATACCACAAGGCATATGATGAGCATGGAGAATGCATAATGACAAGAGGCACAAATGCAATATGACAATGATGGGCATGGCAATGCAATATAACCAAATGATGAGCATGATGCAAGAAGCAAAATATGACAATGGCACTCATCATGATAATGGCAACAAGCAGTTGCAACACACAACGATAACGAAATAAATGGAAGGTATCTGGAGCATCGGTCTTGGGGCGTCACACCCCGCGTCCGCCACCAACCCTGTGCAATGCATGCAACATACATGGCGGAAATGCCAGAAGCAGAGAAGCTAGTGGAATGGCAGTTACTGCCCCGTGAATGTGAGACGTGGGTAGCCCACAGATCGTCGCTTGCAGCTCCCTCATAACGTCTTACACAATGCGTGGAAAAACCAGAAACTGACTCAAGCATAGGTTAATGAAGAAGCAAAAAAGATCTCAAAGGATGAGCTACCACAACCCCCTCGCCTGTGTAGTAGACAGGGCCTACCCCGACGGCGGTCGGCATCGCGTTTGGGCTAGGCCCAGGGGCTCTTGTCGGTGCAACAAACCCCAGGCGTGTGTTGCCCAGACTGTACACATGTTCAAGAGCAAGGTTGCAACATCCAAGACGAGACCAAGCCGAAGAGATAGCTCTTTGAGAAATCAAAGCGCGGATCAAGAAGACCAAGACCAACCAAGTGAGCAAGATATCACTGAGGAAAAACCTCCCTTGCCGGGCAGGCGAGCCTGGCGGGGTCGAGGTCACCCAAAGGACAAGTCTCAAGACTCCCCCGGCAAGCCTGCCGGGGACGCCAAGGGTGGAATATCCTGCCAAGGCGCCACCGCTCCACCTCACAGCAACGCAAGTCACCTATCGGTGTAGTGTCGAGCCCCCAAGTGATTAGGTGGCTGTTATTTGGCACATGGCAGCCATTTCCGAGGAAGATCACCCCTAAATGACACATGTCCAGGAGACGTGTCACACGGACAGGAGAGAAGGTGGCTGAATGGCGCGGCAAGGCTGTTGGGCTACACCCATGATGTGACACTAAGCGGTGCATTTAATGCGCCTTGTCCTGTCTGCAGAGTTAGGTATGATATCACTGTTTGCTATCCAATCAGTATGTAATGACTGATTTGCCATTGAAGTGACCCCTTGACCTATAAAAGGAGGGTCGTGGCAACCTTAGAAAGGATTCAGAACACCGTAACTCATACGCATGTAGCTGCTCTTGTCCCAAGGCGACCTTACCGGTCTAGAGTGTTGCGCCTCCACCACGGTCCTTTCATCAATCCACCAAAGCAGGAGTAGGGTTTTACGGCTCGCGGCGGCCCGAACCTGGGTAAAAACTGCCCGTGTCATCGTTGTTGTGCTGCTCTACGGTCTCCGCTCTTTGTGCAATGTGCTCTTCCCCCTTGCCGAACCATGAACCTGGGTAAAAACTGCCCATGTCATCGTTGTTGTGCTGCTCTACGCTCTCCACTCTTTGTGCAATGTGCTCTTCCCCCTTGCCGAACCACAAGGGGCCGATGGTCCCATAGGGGAAGAGCACATTGCAGAAAGAGCGGAGAGCGTAGAGCAGCACAACAGCGATGACATGGGCAGTTTTTACCCAGGTTCGGGCCACCGCGAGGCGTAAAACCCTACTCCTGCTTTGGTGGATTGATGAAAGGACCGTGGTGGAGGCGCAGTGCTCTAGCCCGGCAAGGTCGCCTTGGGATGAGAGAAGCTACGCGCGTATGAGTGTACGGGCGTCCGAATCCTTTCTAAGGTTGCCACGACCCTCCTTTTATAGGTCAAGGGGTCACCACAATGGCAAATCAGTCATTACGTACTGATTGGATAGCAAACAGTGCTATCATACCTAACTCTGTAGATAGGACAAGGCGCATTAAATGCACCGCTTAGTGTCACATCGTGGGTGTAGCCTGGTAGCTTTGCCACGCCATTCAGCCACCTTCTCGCCTGTCTGCGTGACACATCTCCAGGGCGGGTGTCATTTAGGGGTGATCTTCCTCTGAAATGGCCGCCACGTGGCAAATAACGGCCACTTAATCACTTGGGGGCTCGACACCACACCGATAGGTGACTTGTGTAGCTGTGAGGTGGAGCGGTGGCTCCTTGGTAGGGTAGTCCGTCCTCGGCGTCCCCGCCAGGCTTGCTGGGGGAGTCTTTGAGACTTGTCCTTTGGGTGATCTCGACCCCGCCAGGCTCGCCTACCCGGCAAGGGAGGTTTTTCCTCAGTGATATCTTGCTCACTTGGTTGGTCTTGGTATTCTTGATCCACCCTTTGATTTCTCAAAGAGCTATCTCTTCGTCTTGGTCTCGTCTTGGATGTTGCAACCTTGCTCTTGAGCCTGTGTACAGTCTGGGCAATACATGCCTGGGGTTTGTTGCATCGACAGGAGCCCCCGGGCCTGGCCTGAACGCGCTGCCGAGCGTCGTCGGGGTAGGCCCTATCTAGTACACAGGCGAGGGGGTTGTGGTAGCTCATCCTTTGAGATCTTCTTTGCTTCTTCATTAACCTGTGCTTGAGTCAGTTTCCTGTTTTTCCGCTCGTCGTGTGATGCCAATTGCAGTGGGGCCATCTCTGTAATGGCCCGTGAATGACTTTAACACACGGGGTAGTAACTGCCAATTCACTCATCCCACCACGCCCTTATCCTTTGCCACGTATGCCGCATGCATTGAGGGGGTAGGTAACGGAGGCGCGTGGTGCGGGAGAGAGCATCACGACAGGGGCCCAGTATTCTTGGGTTGGTATAAGGGGACGACAATCGGATCCAGCCATCGGTGGTAGTTTAGACGGGTCGGATCAGAAAGAACCCCTGTGGGGTGGGGGTGAGGGATCAGCCCCCAGCTCCAGTCCGCCTGTAAAGAAGGGGGGTGAGAAGAAGCAGAAGTGTCCATCCACGCACCTCCCCTCTTTCATTCCTTGCTTTCTCCTTTGTTATGTTGAGGGGGAGAGACCGGGGCCAGGCCCCGGGCTCTAGCTCGGGGTCGATGATGCCGAACGCTCGTGCTGACGCTCGGGGAGTGAGTCTGGTCCGGGGCCGTAGGTCGCCGAGGTTCGTAATCCCGACGGCGAGGCTCCTGGGGCTTCCGACGCCTGTCTGGGGTGCTGTGCTTGGGATCCTTGGTAATCCCAGCACTGCTCCTTCCAGCGGAGTCGGGATTGACATTGAAGATGGCGGCGCCTTCCTGCCCGCCAAGGTGGGGATCAGTGCTCTCCGCGCGCCTCGGACGTCGCCGTCGTCTGCTGTTTCCCCGGGGGCGGCGACGGGTCAAGGGGCCGGTGTCCTCCTGGAGCGATGGTGATGAGGAAAAAATGAGGGAAGACGGAGAAGGCGGGTGGCAGGCCGTCAGGTCGGAGTACGATGGCACTAACGCCTTCGTCTCGTACTGCCGACCCGCTGCCTCGTCTTTCCACTCTTCCCCTCCCTCCCCGGCACCATCATCACCGGCCTCTTCAGGACGGTTGCTGGGGAGGGGGTCGCTCTCTTGGTGCCTTTGCCTCCTCTAGCAGTCTTCCAGCTGAACTCTGGCGGTTTTCCCCGCCGGCGCTTGTGCTGGGGCTTCTCGCTGGCCCTGGGGGTGGCGACCAGGGCACTGCCGAGATGCTCCCTCCGTCCCTCTCCGTTGCAGCCTCGCCATTCCCGATCTTGTCATGCTACGCCCGGCAAGCCCTGACGGGATCGGGCTGGGCTTCTGCTCAGGCACCCCTTTTGCCCTCTTGACCTCCCACTGTAGTTCCTAGGAGGAGAGGGACAAGAAAGGGATTACGGGGCAATTATCTTTTTTCAGTCTAAAATATGTAGGCATTTGCTAAACTTTAGTCTACATTATGTAATCTTCTTTATCCATGTTTGTGTCTTGTAAGATCTGTACTTGCTTATCGCATATTCATGAAAAAGACAAGCCTTGCCAGGTACTTGTGCATGTGTCATGTCCATGTAGAGGCGAGATGCCTCTATACGTTTAAGTAAACAAGTTTTCTCCAGCAAGGTATCTTGCCGGTGCCTTTCGTTTGTTGCCGCGGGGCTTAGCCTGCCAGGCACAAAACCATGGAAAGGGACCAGCTCCTCGTCGAACCCCCCCCCCCCCCCCCGTCAAAGGCCACTAAAACCACCCTGACCGAAGCAATGTTCGGGACGCAGGACGGGAGCACCCATGCTTCGAAGGTGATGAGGTTTTCATATGCACAAGTTTTCACCTTACAGAACATGTATGGATAAGAAATAACTTATCTGCTTGGCTTGTCGGGGACTGATATGTAGGCTTGTCTTTGTTTCTTCTCTTCAGGACCAGGTCCATGGCAAGAACCCTGCAGCTTAGTGCAGAGGAAAACAATGCTACATGTGCCCTGATCTACATGATCATGCTATGCTCATGTTATGCTTATGCATGCATGCAAGTTTTAGGGGGCCCCAGCGCTTCGTTTATTCATCTGTTGCTCAGGGTCTGCGCCTGGCTTTGTACAAAGGGTTACATGCAACATCGGCAAGGCTTGTACAAAAGGGTAGCTACCGGGCAGGGCCCGACAGCCGCGCTTTATGGGTAGAACTTACGGAGATGCTCAATGTTCCATGAGTTTTGCAACTGAATGCCATCTCCGGTCTCCAGACAGACTGCGCCAGGTCTGGTGACTCGTACTACCCAGTAAGGGCCTCCCCACTTCGGCGTCAATTTGTTTGAACCCTTGGCGTACTGAACACACCGAAGGACAAGGTCGCCTTCCTCAAAGCTCTAGGCATGAACCCTCCGGCTGTGATAGCGACGCAGGGTTTGCTGGTAGCGTGCAGCACGCGTAGCAGCCCAGAGACGGTTCTCCTCAAGTAGCACAACATCATCACGCCGGTGCTGTTCTTGTGCTAATTCATCGTAGGCAAGTACTCGAGGTGATCCATATATGAGTTTCGTGGGGATCACTGCTTTTGTGCCATAGACTAGGGAGAAGGGAGTCTAGCCGGTTGCTCGATTTGGTGTTGTACGGAGGGACCAAAGAACCACCGGCAGCTCATCGATCCATCACCTGCCACAATTCTGCAGCCTATCAAATGTTCTTGTCTTGAGTCCTCGCAGCACTTCAGTGTTCGCCCTCTCAGCTTGTCTGTTGCTTCTGGGACGAGCAATAGAGGCAAATGAGACCTTGCTTCCGAGGGCATGAACGTATTGCATGAAGGCGCGGCTTGTGAATTGGGTGCCATTGTCAGTGATGACTCTGGCGGGTACTCCGAAACGGCACACCTGAACTTGATAGCTGACTGTGCGGTTACCTTCCTCACGGGCTCCACTTCCGGCCACTTTGTGAACTTGTCGATGGCGACGTACAAGAACTCAAAGCCCCCGGTTGCACGGGGGAAGGGGCCCAAGATGTCAAGCCCCTCGACTGAAAAAGGGCCATGAGAAAGCTATCGTCTGGAGAGCTCGGGCAGGTTGATGGATATTGTTGGAGTGGAACTGGTAGGCTTCACATCTGGTGACTAGCTCTATTGCATCTTGGAGGGCCGTGGGCCAGTACAAACCTTGCCGGAAAGCCTTTCCGACCAGGGCCCTTGATCCAATATGGGAGCCGCACATGCCTTTGTGTATCTCCGCCAGCAGTTCCTTCCCTTCTTCTAGGCAAACGCACTTTAATTTCACACTGTTGGGCCTCCTTCTGTATAGTACGTCATCGACGAACTGATACATACTGGCCCTCCGGGCTACTTTTTCAGCTTCTTCTTGCTCTTCGGGAAGTTCTCCTATTTGGAGGTAATGGACTATGTGCCGAGCCCAAGTTGGAGCCTGAGGCTCGACAACAAGGATCAGTGGCACCTCCTCAATTGTGGGAGTGCACGCCTCAACCGTGAGAATTGGAAGTTCGGCGGGAGGGTGCTGCTTGCCAAGCGAAGTGGAGTTGTTCCCGCCAACCTCTCTGCCGGGGGCTTCAGGAAGCTCTGCCGGGAGAGGCTTGTCGGAGTCCAGTTTTCCCCTCTTTCTGGCCATTATAGCCAGGGATACGGAGGGCTGAGTCAGGTGGAGAACAAAAGTCCCTGGTTCCACAGGAAGCTTTTGCGCAACGCACTTTGACAGATGATAAGCAATGTTGTTTTCCACACAGGGTACGTGCTCTGTTTGCAATCCGTCAAAGCGCTCCTCCAGCTTTCTCACTTCCTCCACGTATGCCTCCATTAATGGACTTTGATAATCCTTGTTTACTTGACTCACCACAAGTTGTGAGTCTCCACGAATGATCAACTTCTTGATTCCCAGTTCTGTTGCCATCCTGAGCCCGGCAAGGAGTCCTTCATATTCTGTGGTGTTGTTGGCAGCCTTCTCCCGGGGGAAATGCATTTGAACCACGTACTTGAGGTGCTCCACGCTGGGTGCGAGGAGAAGCACGCCAGCTCCCACACCTTGTAGGGAGAAGGCACCATCAAAGTACATGATCCAATCTTGGGGCGCTTCCCTGCCGGGAATAATTGTCTCTGGTGTCTCTTCATCTGGAGTTGGTGTTCATTCTGGAATAAACTCCGCCAGCGCTCTTCTATGAAAGGTTGATGCACTCTCAAACTTCAAACCAAAGCTTGATAACTCCAAAGCCCACTCCACTATTCTGCCAGTGGCCTCAGGGTTCCTCGGTATGCATTGTAAGGGGAAGCGGGTAACAACCGTGATTTCGTGGGCTTGGAAGTAGTGGCGTAGTTTCCTTGAGGCCATGTGAGGCCAAAGATCAACTTTTGCATGCCAGAGTACCTTGATCTAGCCCCCTGCAGTAGGGAACTGACAAAGTACACTGGCCGCTGCACCACCTTCTTCCTTGTCATGATTTTGGAATTTCTCCACTGCCCTGCTCTTCTTTGTTCTGATCTGTTCCTGAACTTGCCGGGACGAGTTCACCTTCCTCTCTGGAGGGGATGGTTGCCGTGGCGGCTCCTTCATCTACTTCCCGCTGGGCCACCAGTGCTGCACTAACCACTTGATTGGTTGCTGTTAGGTATAGCAGCAACGGCTCTTGTGGTTTAGGAGCGACTAGGGTGGGAACAGAGGAAAGGTAGGTCTTCAAATCTTGCAGTGCAGCGTCCGCCTCCGGGGTCCACTCCACGGGCCCTGCCTTCTTCAAAATTTTGGAAAATGGCAAAGTGCGCTCGGCAGACATGGAAATGAACCTGCTCAATGCAGCAGCACATCTAGTCAAACGCCTCATATCTTTAACTGTCTTGGGTGCTTGAATCTGCTCGATCGCCTTGATCTTGTCAGGGTTGGCCTCTATCGCCTGGTGGGACACGAAGAAGCCAAGTAGCTTGCCGGAAGGAACGCCAAACACACACTTCTCCGGGTTCAGCTTCAAGTTGATCTTGCGAAGATTCGCAAAGGTCTCTTCCAGGTCCTGAATGAGGGTTGATATGTGTTTGGTTTTGACCACTATGTCATCCATCTAAGCTTCAATATTCCTATGCGGCTGTGACTCAAAACTGATTTGCACTGCTTTTGCAAAAGTGGATCCAGCACTTTTTAACCCAAAGGGCATCCATACGAAACAATACATGCCACATGGGGTTATGAAGGCGCCAACAAATCCACGGCACAGGTCGGCCCAGGTCGAGATGGAGTTCTCCAGCAAGTGCATCAGCCATGATCTCACGTTTGGCTTGAGTGCCAAAGGGAAGTAGTTGGTGAATACCATCTCATCTCTTCCTCCGGCGGCTTGAACAGCAATGGTGTAGATGCTCAAGAACTTTGCCGGGTTCAATCTTCCATCGTACTTTTATGGTATCTCTGTCTTGAACGTACGGGCAGATGGCCAACGGACTTGCCGCAGCTCGCGAGTGAAGGAATATTGCACCTATCATACTGGCGGCGGGTTTCGCGGCGTCGTTCGATGGTGACGCGCACGTCCTCCCTCTGCTCGTATTCCAGGACTCGTCGCTGGTCTCGACGTGCCCGGGGATCAGACAAAGCCATCGATACATTGTCGGGTTCTTGGCCGCGTGGCTCTGACTGTGGCCCTGCGCTGGCTACCGTGGAGGGGATTGCACCGTGGGGGTGGCCCCTTTAGTACGACCAG
Organism: Thinopyrum elongatum; assembly: GCA_011799875.1. NCBI lineage: Eukaryota > Viridiplantae > Streptophyta > Magnoliopsida > Poales > Poaceae > Thinopyrum > Thinopyrum elongatum. The sequence goes on from CM022302.1 coordinate 286,168,591, forward strand.
TGGCTCGGGCTATCGTCGCCGCCTGTGGAGGACGTGGCAGGCCTCCCTGCTGTGATCTTCCCGCCTCAGCGAAACCAATCAAGCTTTGAATGGTGGCTCTCCACTCATCCATCTGATCGGCCATCGGCGAAAATCTCAACAGGAGTTGGGCCCGCGCCATGGCTTCCGAAGTGGTGCTCGGCATAGACGACGACGTAAATCGCGAGGTCGCCTAGATTCTGATGGTGCCAGTAATGACGGCTCCGTGCTCTCATCGCCGTGAGCCGGTCGCCAGGGTAGCATGGCGACGAGGTGGATGTGCTTGGGGATTGGCGACCCCGTTCGTCGCACCGTCTCGGCTAGCTTGTCCTAGGGGTGGCGCGTGCCCTGTAGCCGCACCCACAGCGGAGGTGGCCAGAGGGTTGCGGTTCACCCAAGAGCGAGCGCCATCGCTGTGGCTGCGTTCCTTAGTGGGGCAGAGAGGAGGAGATGGAATAATCTCTCCACCCGCATCCTGTGGAGCATGGCCACTGAGATGCTGTTGACGCTGTCCTTCTCCGGCGCCTCCCGCTCCCGTTTCGGCCGCAGGGGGAATGGCGACGACGCCACCTGCGCCGGCCACGTCCCCCGCGGCGCCTATGTCCCTGTGCGCTTCCGTAGCCCCCACGGCATTAGTGGCTGCATGCAAAGGGGCCTTCGAGGTGGACAGGTGAGCTGCAGCACCGGACTTTTTCTTGGGCGCCATGGATGATGAAGCCGTTGATGAAGAAAACGATGATGAAGATGACGCGCTGCTTACACCCTCGGGTTCGCGTAAGCATAGCGGCAACCAATCAAGTGGTTAATGCAGCACTGGTGGCCCAGCGGGAAGTAGATGAAGGAGCCGCCGCGGCAACCATCCCCTCCGGAGAGAAAAGTGAACTCGTCCCGGGAAGTTCAGGAACAGATCAGAACAAAGAAGAGCAGGGCAGCGGAGACAATTCCAGAATCACGGCAAGGAAGAAGGTGGTGCAGAAACCAGTGTACTTTGTCAGTTCCCTACTACAGGGGGCTAGATTAAGGTACTCTGGCGTGCAAAAGTTCATCTTTGGCCTCATCATGGCCTCAAGGAAACTGCGCCACTACTTCCAAGCCCATGAAATAATGGTTGTTACCCGCTTCCCCTTGCAACGCATACTGAGGAACCCTGAGGCCACTGGCAGAATAGTGGAGTGGTCTTTGGAGTTATCTAGCTTTGGTTTGAAGTTTGAGAGCACATCAACTATTCAGAGGAGAGCATTGGCGAAGTTTATTGCAGAATGGACACCAACTCCAGATGAAGAGACGCCGGAGACAATTATTCCCGGCAGGGAAGCGCCCCAAGATTGGATCATGTACTTTGATGGTGTCTTCTCCCTACAAGGTGTGGGAGCTGGCATGCTTCTCCTCGCACCCACTGGGGAGCACCTCAAGTACATGGTTCAAATGCATTTCCCCCAGGAGAGGGCTACCAACAACACCGCAGAATATGAAGGACTCCTTGCCGGGCTCAGGATCATAACAGAACTGGGAATCAAGAAGTTGATCATTCGTGGAGACTCACAACTTGTGCTGAGGCAAGTAAACAAGGATTATCAAAGTCCATTGATGAAGGCATACGTGGAGGAAGTGAGAAAGCTGGAGGAGCGCTTTGACGGATTGCAAATAGAGCACGTACCCCGTGCGGAAAATAGCATTGCCGATCATCTGTCAAAAGTGCGTTGCGCAAAAGCTTCCTGTGGAACCAGGGACTTTTGTTCTCCACCTGACTCAGCCCTCTGTATCCCCGGCAACAATGGCCAGAAAGAGGAGAAAACTGGACTCCGGCAAGCCTCTCCTGGCAGTGCTTCCTGAATCCCCCGGCAGAGAGGTTGGCAGGAACAACTCCACTTCGCTTGGCAAGTAGCACCCTCCCGCCGAACTTCCAATTCTCGCGGTTGAGGCGTGCGCTCCCACGAACGAGGACGTGCCACTGATCCTTGTTGTCGAGCCTCAGGCTCCAACTTGGGCATGACACATAGTTCGTTACCTCCAAACAGGAGAACTTCCCGAAGAGCAAGAAGAAGCTGAAAAAGTAGCCCGTAGAGCCAGAATGTATCAGTTCGTCGATGGCGTACTATACAGACGGAGGCGCACGGTGTGAAATTAAAGTGCGTTTGCCGGGAAGAAGGGAAGTAACTCCTGGCGGAGATACACAAAGGCATGTGCGGCTCCCATATTGGATAAAGGGCCCTTGTCGGAAAGGCTTTCTGGCAAGGTTTCTATTGGCCCACAGCCCTCCAAGATGCAATCGAGCTAGTCACCAGATGTGAAGCCTGCCAGTTCCACTCCAAGAATATCCATTAACCTGCTCAAGCTCTGGAGACGATCCCTTTGTCATGGCCCTTTTCGGTCTGGGGGCTCGACATCTTGGGCCCCTTCCCCCGTGCTACCGGGGGCTTTGAGTTCTTGTACGTCGCCATCGACAAGTTCACAAAGTGGCCGGAAGTGGAGCCCGTGAGGAAGGTGACCGCACAGTCAGCTATCAAGTTCTTGAAAGGATTGGTGTGCCGTTTTGGAGTACCCACCAGAGTCATCACTGACAATGGCATCCAATTCACAAGCCGCGCCTTCATGCAATACGTTCATGCCCTCGGAAGCAAGGTCTCATTTGCCTCTGTTGCTCATCCCAGAAGCAACGGACAAGCTGAGAGGGCGAACGCTGAAGTGCTGCAAAGACTCAAGAGAAGAACATTTGATAGGCTGCAGATGTGTGGCAGGCAATGGATCTACGAGCTGCTGGTGGTTCTTTGGTCCCTCTGTACGACACCAAATCGAGCTACCGGCCAGACTCCCTTCTCCCTAGTCTATGGGGCAGAAGCAGTGATCCCCACGGAATTCATATACAGATCACCTCGAGTACTTGCCTATGATGAAGTAGCGCAAGAACAGCACTAGCGTGACAACGCTGTGCTACTTGAGGAGAATCGTCTCCGGGCTGCTACATGTGCTGCACGCTACCAGCAAGCCCTGTGTCGCTATCACAGCCGCAGGGTTCATGCCCGGAGCTTTGAGGAAGGCGACCTTGTCCTTAGGCGTGTTCATTCCGCCAAGGGTGCAAACAAGTTGACGCCAAAGTGGGAAGGCCCTTACCGGGTAGTATGAGTCACCAGACCCGGTGCAGTCCGTCCGGAGACCGGAGATGGCATTCAGTTACAAAACTCATGGAACATTGAGCATCTCCGTAAGTTCTCCCCGTAAGGCGCGGCTGTTGGGCCCTGCCCGGCAGCCACCCTTTTGTACAAGCCTTGCCGATGTTCCATGTAACCCTTTGTACAAAGCCAGGCGCAGACCCTGAGCAACAGATGAATAAACGAAGCGCTAGGGGCCCCTAAAACTTGCATGCATGCATAAGCATAACATGAGCATAGCATGATCATGTAGATCAGGGCACATGTAGCATTGTTTTCCTCTGCACTAAGCTGCAGGGTTTCTTGCCGTGGACCTGGTCCCGAAGAGAAGAAATGAAGACAAGCCTACATATTAGTCCCCAACAAGCCAAGCAGATAAGTTATTTCTTATCCCTGCATGTTCTATAAGGTGAAAACTTGTGCATATGAAAACCTCGTCACCTTCGAAGCATGGATGCTCCCATCCGGCATCCCGAACGTTGCTTCGGTCAGGGTGGTTGTAGTGGCCTTTGATGGAGGGGGTTCGACGAGGAGCTGGTCCCTTTCCATGGTTTTGTGCCCGGCAGGCCAAGCCCCGCGGCAACAAACGAAAGGCACCGGCAAGATAGCTTGCCGGAGATAACTTGTTTACTTAAACGTATAGAGGCATCTCGCCTCTGCATGGATATGACACATGCACAAGTACCCGAGAAGGCTTGTCTTTTTCATTAATATGCGATATGCAAGTACAGATCTTACATGACACAAACATGGATAAAGAAAATTACATATTTTAGACTAAAGTTTGGCAAATGCCTACATATTTTAGAATGAAAAAAGATAAGTGCCCCGTAATCCCTTTCTTGTCCCTCTCCTCCTAGGAACTACCGCGGGAGGCTAAGAGGGCAAAAGGGGTGCCTGGGCAGAAGCCAAGCCTGAGCCCATCAGGCCCCATGACAAGGAGCCTGACAGGATTGAGAGGGCGCGGGCGAAGGTGATGGTGAAGAGAGTGGCGGAGACGACCCCCTCGCCACCGCCACCAGGGCCAGCAGGATGCGACAGGGTGAGCAAAGCTGTAGCCCACGAGAAAGCCTGCTGGGGCCCAGCTGGAAGGCCACTAGAGGAGCCGGAGACACCATCCACACCTCCACATCCAATGCCCCAGCAAATCGCCTTTCCGGGTAGGAGATGCAGGTGCAGATAACGGTGCTGCCGCCTAATGATGACGGTGCCGCTGGTATTCAGCCGGAGTAGGAGTCGTCGTCCTCTTCGTCGGCGCCGTCGTCATCGCTGTCAGTGTCCTCCTCGTCGTTGTCGCTTGAGGAGGAGCTTTCATCGTCGGTCGAGCTCTTCGCGCAGCACCCAAAGCGAGCAGCCGAGCGTCCGAAGACCTTGACGGAGAGCAGGGTGGCATCCATTAACTTGAAATGGAGGACGTGCCCGGCCGCCAAGCTATGGGCATGAGCAAAAGTCTTCCAACCACGCCAGAGAAGCATGACATGGGGAGCGGGGAACTCTACGTCCGCCCGCATGCTGCCATTACAACAACCTCTCATGTGCAGCCTCAACCCTGGCGGCTGCTCGATCTCCATCACCCTTGCGAATGGAGTAGGAAGCTGAAGGCGGCTGCGCAGGGGTCCTCGCAGCTTGACGATGAACTCCAGCGGCTGGTCCCTGACGCGGCCTTCATTAGGATCTTGAGTAGCAGTAGGAGGTGCGATCAAAGCCCCGCCTCATCCTCCTTGGCCCCGAGCATGCGGCGACCACGACCTCATCCTCTCCCGCCTCCCCTCGCGGCGGGCTCCGCTTCCACGTCCCCAAGGGAAGGAGGGAGGCGCTGTCGAGCAGAAGCCCTCGTCGCCACTACTAGAGTACCGCTGCACCCTCTTCCCCTCACCATGATAAAGAAGCAATGTCAGAACAAAGAAGGAGGAGATGGGTGTGAGCCAGCAACTCGCCCGCGTCCCCTTTGATAGGCAAGCAGGGCCGGGGGCTGGCTCCTCACTCAGGGGAGGCAACCGCCCCTCTCTGCCAATCCGGCTCCCCCAGACCATCAGCAGCCCGTGGAATCAAGGCCGACCCCCTGCGCCAATCCATGGCGCCTGGCTTTCTGCCATGGCACTCATTTCCGCGCTCCCCGTGTCTGCCACCAACCCTGTGCAATGCATGCAGCATATGTGGCTGAAACGCCAGAAGCGGAGAAGCTAGTGGAATGGCAATTACCGCCCCGTGAATGTGGTACGTGGGTAGCCCACGGATCATGGCTCGTAGCTCCCTCATAACATCTTGCACGACGTGCGGAAAAACCAGAAACTGACTCAAGCACAGGTTAATGAAGAAGCAAAGAAGATCTCGAAGGGTGAGCTACCACAACCCCCTCGCCTGTGTACTAGACAAGGCCTACCCCGACGATGCTCGACAGCGCATTCAGGCCAGGCTCGGGGGTTCCTGTCGGTGCTACAACCCTAGGCGTGTGTTGCCCGGACTGTACATAGGCTCAAGAGCAAGGTTGCAACATCCAAGACGAGACCAAGCTGAAGAGATAGCTCTTTGAGAAATGAAAGGGCGGATCAAGAAGACCAAGACCAACCAAATAAGCAAGATGTCACCAAGGAAAAAACCTCCCTTGCTGGGCAGGCGGGCCTAGCGGGGTCGAGGTTACCCCAAAGACAAGTCTCAAGACTTCCCCGGTAGGCTTGCCGGGGACGCCGAGGGTGGACTACCCCGCCAAGGTACCACCGCTCCACCTCACAGCAATGCAAGTCACCTATCGGTGCGGTGTCGTGCCCCCAGGTGGTTAAGTGGCTGCCATCTAGCGCGTGGCAGCTGTTTGGAGAGAAGATTACCCCTGTGTGACACCCGTCTGGACGTGTGTTGCATAGGCAGACAGGAGATGACCAAGACGGCGCGACAAGGCTTGCCGGGCCGCATCTGCGACGTGGCATTAAGCGTTGCATTTAATGCACTTTGTCCTAACTGCCAGAGTTAGGTATGATAGCACTGTGGCTACCTAATCACTGGATAATTACCATTTTGCCATTATGGTAACCCCTTGACCTATAAGAGGAGGGCTGTGGCTACCTTAGAAAGGATTCGGACCCCTGTACACTCATAGACGCGTAGCTGCTCTAGTCCCAAGGTGACCTTGTCGGGCTAGAGCGCTGCGTCTCCACCACGGTCCTTCCATCAATCCACCAAAGCAGGAGTAGGGTTTTACGCTCATCGCTGCCGTGCTACACTAAGCATAGAGCAGCACGGCAGCGATGACACGGGCAGTTTTTACCCAGGTTCGGGCCGCCGCGAGGCGTAAAACGCTACTCCTGCTTTGGTGGATTGATGGAAGGACCGTGGTGGAGACGCAGCGCTCTAGCCTGGCAAGGTCACCTTGGGACTAGAGCAGCTACGCGTGTATGACTCTACAGGGGTCCGAACCTTTCTAAGGTAGCCACAGCCCTCCTTTTATAGGTCAAGGGGTTATCACAATGGCAAAACGGTCATTATCCAGTGATTAGATAGCCACAGTGCTATCATACCTAACTCTGGCAGTTAGGACAAAGTGCATTAAATGCACCGCTTAACGTCACATCATAGATGCGGCCCAGCAAGCCTTGCCGCGCCGTCTTGGTCATCTCCTGTCTGCCTGTGCGACACGCGTCCGGATGGGTGTCACACAGGGGTAATCTTCTCTACAAACAGCTGCCACGCGCTAGATGGCAGCCACTTAACCACCTGGGGGGCTCGACACCGCACCGATAGGTGACTTGCGTTGCTGTGAGGTGGAGCGGTGGTGCCTTGGCGGGGTAGTCCGCCCTCGGCGTCCCCGACAAGCCTGCAGGGGGAGTCTTGAGACTTGTCTTTGGGGTAACCTTACCCCGCCAGGCCCGCCTGCCCGGCAAGGGAGGTTTTTCCTTGGTGACATCTTGCTTATTTGGTTGGTCTTGGTTTTCTTGATCTGCCCTTTGATTCCTCAAAGAGCTATCTCTTCAGCTTGGTCTCTACTTGGATGTTGAAACCTTGCCCTTGAGCCTGTGTACAGTCCGGGCAACACACGCCTGGGGTTTGTTGCACTGACACACTCGCTCTGTCCCCCGCCGTCTCATACGGGCGACGTGGCTCATGGCATGCCTCCGCCTCCCCCTTTGCGCAGCAACGACGCCGATCCCCAGTGCGAAGCTCGCCCACGTGACCCGCTGCGTGGGGCTCCGGCGCCGGCCCGTGATGAGGCCAGCTGCCAGGTGGTGCAACGACCGCATCACGACGCGCGTGCACTGCCCGCACCACCGCGCCAACACCAAGACCGAACCGCGCAGGAAACTGTGGCGCATGGGCGCCAGGACCGCGCTCCCCTAGCGTGTGCCGTGCCCGTGAGCATCGCGGGCTCCCGTGCCTTCACCCGCGAGCTGCGCCAGGTGGCCTGGCCAGTCAAGTTCAAGCCGGAGCTGCCCCCGCGCTACGATGATGTCCCTGACCCTGTGGAGTTCCTCCAGCTCTACGCGCTGAGCATCGAGGCGGCCAACGGCGATGACAAAGTCATGGCAAACTGGTTCCCCATGGCTCTTAAGGACGGGGCGTGCTCCTGGCTCATGCACCTCTCGGAGGTGTCGATTTCCTCGTGGGATGAGCTCCGCGAGCGATTCATTGCCAACTTCCAAGGCACCCACGACCGTGCCCTCACCATCAACGACCTGCGGCGCATTAGCAACACCCTTGCGAAACTCTCCGCAAGTACATTCAGCATTTCACCAGGTCCGCCTGTCGATGCAACAGACCATGTGTCCATTGCACGGACTGTGCACAGGCCAGAGACAAGATTACAAGACCAAGATCATACCAAACAAGGAGGATCAATTCCTTTGAAGGATCCAAGTGCAAGTCTACAAGGCCAAGGTGAGCCAGAGGAGTGAGGCATCGCTAAGGGACGGACCTACCTTGCCGGGCAGGCGAGCCTGGCAGGGTTGGGTTTTGCCCCGGAAGCAAGCTCCAGATCGTCCCGGCAGGCCTGCCAGGGCTGGCGGAGGCAAGCCACTCCACCGCTCCACCTCACAAGCGATGCAAGTCATTAATCAAAGTGGTGTCGAGCTCCAAGGTGACTAAGTGGCTACTCTTTGCCACATGGCAGCCACTCCCTACAGCAAACACCTCCATATGACACCCGTCCTGAGACGTGTCAAGCGAGCAGGCGCAAAGCTGGCAAAACAGCCTGGCAGGGCCTGCCGGGTGAGCTATGATGTGACACTGAGCGGCACATTTAATGCGCTCTATCAGCCTGCAGAGTTAGATATGATAGCACAGTTAGCTATCTAATCAGTACGCAAAGACTGATTTGCCACTGTGGTGACCCCTTAATCTATAAATGGAGGCCCATGGCAACGATAGAAAGGGTTGGACCCTTGCATATCCATACGCGCTTAGCCACTCTCGCCCCCAGAGCGACCTTGCCAGGCGAGTGTGCTACGTTCACCACCATTATCCACCATCAATCCACCAAAGCAGGAGTAGGGTTTTACGCCTCACGGCAGCCCGAACCTGGGTAAAGACTGCCTGTGTGATCTCTGCAATGCTGCGCGATGCTTCTACGCTCTTTGTGCAACGTGCCCATCCCCCCGCCGAACCAAAAGGGGCTCATGGCCCCATAGGTGGCTGTGGTTTCCCACGACATCTTTGGCGCGCCAGGTAGGGGGATCACTTGCGCGAAACCGAGAGCGTACGCTGCGCGTCATCTTCATCGACATTTTCGTCGTCGACGGCGTCATCGACTATGGCACCCAAGAGGAAGCCCGGAGCTGCAAATCACCCATCCACCTCGAAGGCTCCGCCGCCCGCGACCGCCGACGTCGCGGGGAATACGGGGGCTCGCGAGGGTGTGGATGCTGCGGGGGACATGGTCGGCGCAGGCGGCGCCATCACCACCTCCCCCGCGGCCGAAGCAGGAACGGGAGGTACCTGGGAAGGACAGCATCGGCAACATCCCGACGGCCATGCTCCACGAGGAACGGATGGAGGGATCATTTCGCCTGAACCCCTTCTCCTCGCCAACGGGCACAGCCGTAGTGATGATGCTCGCTCTGGGGCGAATCGCAACCCTCCGGCCGCCCCCGCTGCGGGCGCGACCACAGGGCACGCGCCACCCCCGGGGCGGGCTGACCCAGCTACTGTGCCCAACGGAGCCGCTGGCCCTTAGGCGCCTCCGCCGCGTCACCATGTCGTCCGAACGGCTGGTTCGCAGCAGCAAGGGCGTGACGCAGTCGCCACCGGCAACGTCAGGAGCCGAGCGACGCTACGATCTACATCATCATCACCTATGCCAAACACTGCCTCAAAGGCCATGGCGCGAGCCCAATTGCTGTTGAGATTTCCAACGGCGGCAGACCAAATGGATGAGTGGCGAGCCACCATCCAAAGTCTGATTGGTTTTGCCGAGGTGGAAGGATCACAGTGGGCCGGGCCTCCACGACCTTCCCAGGCAGCAACGACGGCTCGTGCGGCTGGTCATGCGGGAGGGGCCACCCTCACGGTGCAATCCCCACCATGGCAAGCCGCCCGGGAGCCGCAAAACCAATACCCGATGACGTCTCGTTGGCCTTGTCAGACCCTCGAGCACGTCAAGGCCGACAGCGTGCCCCAGAGGGCAGGCGAAGGGAAGGCGTGCGCGTCATTGGCGAGCGGCGCCCCGAAAACCCCTGCTGGTCCAATGGATGTGATGGCCCCGATGTCGACGAGCCCGCGCTCGGAGATAGCGGGTGCCTGCCTTTCGAGGTTGGGTACCCTGCCTTCACCCGTGAGCTGCGGCAAGTCCATTGGCCGTCCACTCGCATGTTCAAGCCAGAGATACCCGAAAAGTATGATGGAAGACTAAACCCGGCAGAGTTCTTGAGCATCTACACCATCGCTGTTCAAGCTTCCGGGGGAAGAGATGAGAAGGTGTTCGCCAATTACTTCCCTTTGGCCCTCAAGTCAAATGTGAGGTTTTGGCTGATGCACCTGCCGGAGAACTCCATTTCGACCTGGGCTGACCTGTGCGACGAGTTCATTGGTGCCTTCACGGGCGGCCATCAAGAACCAGGGTGGCCCAGCGACTTGCAGCTTCTCCAGCAGAAAGAGGGAGAAACTCTACGAAAGTACTTGCAGAGATTCAGCCGAGTCCACAGAAATATCCCAGATATCCACCCAGCTGCCGTGATAGTTGCCTTCCAATCCAACGTGTGCAACTGCAGGATACGTTCCAAGATGAATGTTTAGTTGCCCAAGACTGTGAAGGAGCTCTACACTTTGGTGGACAAATGTGCTCGGGTGGAGGTGGGGATGAAACTTCCTGGAGAGGAAGATTGCGTTGACATCGACTCAGAAGATGACGAAGAAACCATTAGTAAGAAGAAGAAGAACAAGAAGCACAAGGATAAGACAGTGATGGCTGTTGAGGGGTCAGGCACGCCTAGTACCGGCAAGAAGGCTAAGGCTGAAGCCCCCGGCAAGGAGGCTGCTGCATGCGCTAACTGCCGGGAGGCGTCGGCTGCCGAGAAAGCTGGGAAAAGTGATGGGCCGTACTGTAAGATTCATCGGACCAAGGGCCATGATCTCCAGGAGTGTCATCAGGTTGAGCAGCTCGTCAAGAGACAGAAGGCTGAGTATGAGAAGCGCGATAAGGAAAAAGGTCAGAATGGCGCTGGCGGGAAGGGCCAGGGTGGTGAAGCAAATCGCCCTGGCAAGGCTCCTCGGAACCAAGGGAAAGCCGCCAAGGGCCGAGAGAAGGAGGATTGTAGTAATGAGAGTGATGGAGGGAATGAAGAGGAAACCAGTGAGCAGGAGTTCCAGAAAGCCACCGACGCCATGTGCATTGACGGGGGTGCATCTTTGCACTCCTCTCACCGCTAACTTAAACAGTGGGCGCGTGAAGTCAATGCCGTGGAGCCAGCGGCAGATTCTCGGAAGCCACTCAAGTGGTCACGCACGCCCATCATCTTTGATGAGGATGACCACCCCGACCGCATTACTGTGGTAGGGTGCTTGTCGTTGTTGGTCTCACCAACGATTCGCAGCCTCAAGGTCACAAAGATGCTGGTTGATGACGGGGCCGGGTTGAATCTGATTTCCCCAAAGGTTATCAGCAAACTCCAGATAGCAGAGGAAGAACTTAAGGCCACAGGCACATTTCAAGGAGTCAATCCCGGCAGGAGTCGTCCTAAGGGAAAGGTTAGGTTGCCAGTGACATTTGGAGGAGAGTTGAACTACAGGACTGAGAAAGTTTGTTTGATGTGGTTGACCTCCCCTTGCCGTACAACGGGATCCTTGGGTGCCCGGCCCTGGCCAAATTCATGGTAGCATCCCACTATGCCTACAACACCTTGAAGATGCCAGGGCTGATGGGCGTGATTTCCGCTCCGTCGGACAAGAAAGACGCAATTATGTGCGTGGATAAGATGTACCGGGACGCGGTCGCGGCAGAGGTCGCGGAAGCCACAGTTCTCGCCAAGGAAAAGCATAGCAGAGGCACTGGCAAGGAATCCGGGAAGCGTACCTCTGTGGAATGTGCCGCACCCGATGACACACCAGAGAGTTCCAACAACAAGAGATCCAAGGCTGCTCCACCCCAAGTGAAAAAGGTCACGGCAGGGCTGGCTGGCGCTGATGGTACTTTCACTATCAGCGCCACCCTTGATGACAAATAGGAAAACGCGCTCGTTGCCTTCCTGCGGGCGAATATTGATGTGTTTGCCTGGCAACCATCTGATATCCCCGGTGTTCCCAGGGAGGTAATCGAGCACCACCTTGCGGTCTGCCCACATGCCCGGCCCGTCAAGCAGAAGGTTCGGAAGCAGGCCTTGGAGCGGCAGCAGTTTATTGCCGAGGAAATCAAGAAACTTGAAGCAACTAGTTTGGTCAGAGGAGTACTGCATCCAACATGGTTAGCAAACCCAGTGGTTGTGCGCAAGGCTAATGGAAAATGGAGGCTTTGCATAGATTTCATGGATTAGGACAAAGAGGAGCATGGCAGCGGAAGCAACCCCAAGGACACGGCAAGGAATAAGGTGGTGCAGCGCCCAGTATACTTCGTCAGCTCACTGTTGCAGGGGGCTAGATCCAGGTATTCTGGTGTGCAAAAATTGATCTTTGGCCATGTCATGGCCTCAAGGAAACTGCGCCACTACTTCCAAGCCCATGAGATCATGGTTGTCACCCGCTTCCCGTTGCAAAGGATACTTCAAAACCCAGAGGCCACCGGCAGGATAGTGGAGTGGGCATTGGAGTTATCCAGCTTTGGCCTGAATTTTGAAAGCACATCAACAATCCAGAGCAGGGCGTTGGCAGAGTTTATTGCAGAATGGATGCCAACCCCTGATGAAGAAGTACAGGAAACAGTTATCCTCGGCAAGGAAGCACCCCAAGAATGGATCATGTATTTCGATGGTGCCTTCTCCCTACAAGGTGCAGGGGCTGGCGTGCTTCTCGTGGCTCCCACTGGAGAGCACCTGAGGTACGTCGTCCAGATGCACTTTCCCCGGGAAGAGGCAACCAACAATACAGCAGAATAAGAAGGGCTTCTTGCCGGGCTCAGGATTGCTACAGAGTTGGGAATCAAGAAGCTGATCATTCGAGGAGATTCACAACTGGTGGTGAGACATGTCAACAAGGATTACCAAAGCCCATTGATGGAGGCATACATCGAGGAAGTGAGAAGATGGGAGGAGCGCTTTGACGGGTTGCAAACAGATCACGTACCCCATGCGGAAAATAGCATTGCTGATCACCTGTCGAAGTGCGCTGCGTAGAAGCTTCTTGTGGAACTAGGAACTTTTGTTCTCCATCTTACTCAGCCCTCTGTATCCCCGACAATAATGGCCCGAAAGAGGAGGAAATTGGACTCCGGTAAGCCTCTCCCGGTAGAGCCTTTTGGGGCTCCTGGCAGGGACCCTGCCGGAAACAACTCCCCTTCGATTGCTGGGCTGCACCCTCCTGCCAGGCCACTGGTCCCCGCGGACGAGGGATGCGCCCCCACGAATGAGGAGGTGCCACTAGTCCTCGTTGCTGAGCCTCAGGCTCCAACTTGGGCAAGGCACATAGTCCATTTCCTCCAAACCGGAGAACTTCCCGAAGAGCAAGAAGAAGCTGAAAGAGTAGCTCGGAGGGCCAGTATGTATCAGTTTGTCGATGACACACTATACAGAAGAAGGCCCAACAGCGTGAAATTGAAGTGCATTTGCCGGGAAGGAGGAAAGGAACTGCTGGCAGAGATACACAAAGGCATGTGCGGCTCCCACATTGGATCAAGGGCTTTGGTTGGGAAAGCATTCCGGCAAGGATTCTATTGGCCCACAACCCTCCAAGATGTGGTTGAGCTCGTCACCAAGTGTGAAGCCTGTCAGTTCCATTCCAAAAATATCCATCTGCCTGCCCAAGCACTCCAGACATTCCCTTTGTCATGGTCGTTTTCGGTCTGGGGGCTCGATATCCTCGGCCCTTTCCCCTGAGCTGCCGGGGGCTTTGAATTCTTGTTCGTTGCAATTGACAAGTTTACAAAGTGGCCGGAAGTAGATGCCGTGAGAAAGGTGACTGCTCAGTTAGCTATCAAGTTTTTGAAAGGATCGGTGTGCCGCTTCGGGGTCCCTGCCCGGATCATCACCGACAACGGCACCCAGTTCACGAGGCGCGCCTTCATGCAATATGTTCATGCCCTCGGAAGCAAGATCTCATTTGCCTCTGTCGCACATCCCAAAAGCTAAGAGGGCGAACACTGAAGTGCTGCGGGGACTCAAGACAAGAATGTTTGATAAGCTGACGAAGCAAGGCAGGCAATGGATCAATGAGCTACCGGTGGTTCTTTGGTCCCTCAGAACAACACCAAACCGAGCTACCGGGCAGAGTCCCTTCTCCCTAGTCTATGGGGCAGAAGCAGGTATCCCCACGGTACTCATTTACGTGTCACCTCGAGTGCTTGCCTATGATGAAGTAGTGCAGGAATAGCACATGCGTGACGACGCCGTGCTTCTCGAGGAGAACCGTCTCCGGGCTACTACGTGTGCTGCATGCTATCAACAAGCCCTGCTTCGCTATCATAGCCGCAGGGTTCATGCCCGGTGTTTTGAGGAAGGCGACCTTGTCCTTAGGCGCGTTTAGTCCGCCAAGGGTACAAACAAGCTGTCGTCGAAGTGGGAAGGCCCTTACCGGGTAGTACGAGTCACCAGACCTGGCGCAGTCCATCTGGAGACCGGAGATGTCATTCAATTGCAAAACTCATGGAATATTGAGCATCTCCGCAAGTTCTACTCGTAAGGCGCGGCTGTCGGGCCCTGCCCGGCAGCCACCCTTTTATATAGGCCTTGCCTCAGCTGCATGTAACCCCTTGTACAAAGCCAGGCGCAGACCCTGAGCAACAGAGAAATAAATGAAGCACTGGGGGCCCCCGACAAGTTGCATCCATGCATAAGCATTTCATAAGCATTGCATGATTCATGTAGATAGGCTGCATTATCATGTAGATAGATTGCATCTAGCATCATCTTCATTTGCATAAACTGCAGGCTCCTGCCGTGGACTTTGTCCTGGGAAGAGGATGCGAAGACAAGCCAGTACTGTGGTCTCTGGCAAGCCAAACAGATAAGTTCCATCTCTTATCCATACATGTTCCATGAGTAGGACTTGTGCATATGAAAACCTCGCCGCCTCAGAAACAAAGGTGCTCCCATCTATTGACACGAACGCTGCTTTGGTCAGGATGGTCGTAGTGGCCTTTGGCTAAAAGGGGTTGGCGGGGGGCTGGCCTCTCCCAATGGGTTCTGCGCCCGGCAGGCTCAGCCTCAGGGCAGCAGTCCTATGGGGTGCCGGCAAGGTAGCTTACCGGGATCTACTTGTTTACGTGAAAGTATGGAGGCATTTCACCTCTGCATGGATATCATACATGCACAAGTGCCCGACAAAGCTTATCTTTTTCATTAATATGCTGATCGACAAGTACAAATCTCACGGAACATAAACATGGATACAAGAGATTACATTATTTGACCTAAAATTTGGCAAGTGCCTACAGATTTAAGATTAAAAAAAGATAAGTGCCATGTGATGCCTTTGCCCTTGTCCATCTCCTTCAGGAAATCGCAGGAAGGATCGAAGTAGGCGAAAGGAGGGCCTGGCTAGGATTCGGCGCCTCCCCAGGATCAGGAGAACACCGTCGACGGGCTAAGAGGAAGAAACCGGAGGGCAGGCGTGGGCGGTGGCACTGCCGGGAACCCAGACGGAGTCACCGGCAAACACGACTCATCGGAACGGTCGCCCCCGTTCTTGACGCGTCGTGGGTTGCCACCACCTTCTGCACCACCGTCGCCCAAAGCTCCCGCCACACCCATCGATGTGAACGCCGCGCACCCCAAGAGACCCCACAGAGAGCATGGACGTCTCCGACGGCCCGGCGACACGAAGACCCTGCCCGTTAAGGAAGCGTGCACAAGGACTAGAGGCTCTCCCATGCACCGGACGGGCGGCGTACGGGGAGATAGGGTCTGCCCTCACCAATGGCAGACCATTTTTGCAACCTCCCTCCAACGCCGCAGGAAAAGGGGGGATAGGCCACTATCGACTACCACACCTTCTACCCCTTATGGGCCTCGGCATGGTATCGTTTGCGTCACCTCTCACTAAAGTTGAAGCCACGGGCGACCCGGTGACGAGCACACCAGAGTCGCCACCTCCGGTGCTACCGCCGCACCGCCCGAGCGCCCCCATGGTGCTCACACGAAACTCCAAGCTAGGACCCGGGGCCTGGCCCCGGGCTCTCCCTTTCTGCATACCCAGAAGAAGCAGAAGACGAAGGAGGAGAGGAACATGGATGAATGCCTCCGCTCCTCCCCTGCTCCTCTTTTTATAGGCGAGCTGGGGGTGGGGGCTGATTCCCCAGCGAGTACTCGCCGTCCTCCTCCACCAATTCAAGAAGATCGGGCCCCTACCTTGATGCTCTCCCGCACCACGTGCCTCTATTGCCTACCCCACTCAATGCATGCGGCATACGTGGCTAAGGATAAGGGCGCAGTGGGAAGAGTGAATTGGCAGTTATCCGCCCGTGCGTTAAAGTCATTCACGGGCCATTACAAGAATGGCCCCACCACAATTGGCGTTGCACGGCACGCGGGAAAACTGGAAACTGACCCAAGCTCAGGTTAATGAAGAAGCAAAGAAGATCTCAAAGGGCGAAGCTATCCTTACATTTCTACCTATGCACTGGTTAGGGCCTACCCCAACGACGCCCAGCGGCGCGTCCGTGCCAGGCCCGGGGGCTCCTGTCGGTGTAACAGACCCTGGGTCCATTGCACGAACTGTAAACAGGCCAGAGACAAGATTACAAGACCAAGATCATACCAAACAAGGAGGATCAATTCCTTTGAAGGATCCAAGTGCAATTCTACAAGGCCAAGGTGAGCCAGAGGAGTGAGGCATCGCTAAGGGAAGGATCTACCTTGCCGGGCAGGCGAGCCCGGTAGGGTTGGGTTTTGCCCTGAAAGCAAGCTCCAGGTCGTCCCGGCAGGCCTGCCAGGGCTGGCGGAGGCAAGCCACTCCACCGCTCCACCTCACAAGCGACGCAAGTCATTAATCAAAGCGGTGTCGAGCTCCCAGGTGACTAAGTGGCTGCTTTCTGCAACATGGCAGCCACTCCCTACAGCAAACACCTCCATATGACACCCGTCCTGGGACGTGTCAAGCGAGCAGGCGCAAAACTGCCAAAACAGCCCGGCAGGGCCTACCGGGCGAGCTGTGATGCGACACTGAGCAGCGCATTTAATGCATTCTGTCAGCCTGCAGAGTTAGATATGATAGCACTGTTATCTATCTAATCAGTACGCAAAGACTGATTTGCCACTGTGGTGACCCCTTAATCTATAAAAGTAGGCCCATGGCAATGATAGAAAGGGTTGGACCCTCGCATATCCATACACATGTAGCCACTCTCGCCCCCAGAGCGACCTTACCGGGTGAGTGTGCTACGTTCACTACCATTATCCACCATCAATCAACCAAAGCAGGAGTAGGGTTTTACGCCTCATGACAGCCCGAACCTGGGTAAAGACTGCCTGTGTGATCTCTGCCGTGCTGCGCGATGCTTCTCCACTCTTTGTGCAACGTGCCCATCCCCCCACCAAACCAAAAGGGGCTCATGGCCCCATAGGTGGCCGTGGTTTCCCACGACACCGCCTCAAGACCCCGAAGGACTCGGACAAAGCCATCATCACGGCGTTCACCGAGGGTGTCATTGACATCAAGATGAGTGAGGAAGGCGCACCCGATGCCTCCCTCGGGACGGGCTCGGGGGCTTCCGTCTGGAGAGCCTTTGACCTGACCAGTGCGATAAGGGAGGTGCCCGGGCACCACTTGGAGGCGTGACTCAGCGCGCGCCCCCTCAAGCAAGGAGCACGGCGTGAGGCGCCAGGAGCACGTGAATTCATCACTAAGGCGATCGAGGAACTTCAGGAAGCGCAAGCCATGCGCGACAAGCGCCGCCCCGCACGTCCCGCAAGTGCAGCTGCCGCCCCTGGTGCGGGTAACGGGCTACGCATCTGCATCGACGTTCCAGGCCTCAATAGGGCCGCTTTACAGTACCTATTCTGGCCGTCGCGCGTCGGCTGGAGCGGGGGCTACCCCTGCAGCTATGTCCACATGCCTTTCGGCCTGCTGAACATTGGCGCGTCGTATCAGCGCCTCGTGCAGCGAGCGATGGCATCTCACAAGGCTTGACGCTTGGCGGTGATGTCTCAGGAGGCCCCGGACCCTCGCAAGCCCATCGGGCCTCACGAGCCTTCTGAGCCTCCGGAGCCGCCCGGCTCGTGAGGGTCATGCCTCCTCGGCACGCTTCATCGACTACCTCAACGCTTCTACAACATCGGTGCCAGGTGACTTTTTGGTTTGTTCAATTGAGGGCGCCCCACGGGCTGCATTATCCTCACGCTATTAGGATCCGTCTCAGCAGCTGCATCGTTTTGCTCGTGTATTAGAACTGGCCATGCCTCGATGAAATTTCCTTGATGATTTAATCTGCGTATCCGGTGCTTCGTCACCATGAATGTCGCCGTGCCCTCGCAAACCTGCCTTTGACCGCCTCATGATTAAGGGCTGGCACAACATCTATGCTCGGGTCCGTCCCTGCAGTGTTGTTAAATCCAAGCGACCGAGCTCTGTCTCGCGGGCCAGCTCCCATGCACGTCACCTCCTGGGGTCCTTGGTGCCTTGTCCTCGCATGAGCTAATCATGAGTGGGCAAGTGAGGGCACGTGGCCCGGTTCATGCAATTGCAATCCGGCGCTACACCATCGCGGGAGCCGCGTCGGGTGTTCTTCCTTAGATTATTGCATGAGAAGACTTGGCACGGCACCTATGCTCGGGTCCATCCCTGCAGTGTTGATAAACCCAAGCGACCAAGCTCTGTCTGGCGGGCCAACCCCGTCCATGTCACCTCCTATGGGTCCTTGGTGTTTGGCCTTCTCATGCGATGACCTCTGGAAGTTCGCTCGGCACAGGTCACCCTCATCACTCAGGTTTCATACGCGCGCCTCACGCCCAAGACCAGGCGCAACCCGCCTTGAGGTAGGACCTCCTGAGCCCCGCGCTGGCTCACGAGTGTCCAGATACACCTCCTAAAAGTTCTGCCGTGCCAGCCACATGTACGAACGAAACAGGGCTGTACACGCCCGGAGACTCTAGCACAGAGCTCCTTACCCATGCCCAGTGGAAGCCCCATGCTTAGCACTGGCAGATACGGTCGCAATGCGACCATGCCCACGCCTAGTGGAAGCCCCATGCTCCGCGTTGGTGGATAAACAACTGAGGGCGCCCTACGGGTAGCATTAACCTCAGGATGGCCTCTTGGCTCTCCAGGCGACATTGCTCGCAGCCTTCCCCTGGGCTGCACGTGAGCGGAGACTGGACACGGTGCCTATGCTCAGGCCAAGCCTTGGCTCACAGGCCTGCCCCTGCGCATGCCACCTCACCAGGTTCCTGGTGTCTAGTCTTCTTGCGCCCCCCAGGCATAGGCTGACGAGAAAAAGGTATGAAGGGCCCCGGGTTAACCTCATCGTCGCCCATGTTTCCTTCATTCTGGCCGCTCGCACGTAAAGGGGGCTCTTGAGCATCGCGCCTCAGGAGCCCCTACTGGCTCTGGAGCCCTCACCCCCTGGCCTTCTCCCAGGCATCGCGACCTAACATACCAGGAGAGGCTGAGCTCGCTCAGGGGCCAGGTCCTGAGGACGTAGAGCACCTTGGTGAGCAAAGAAAGAGAGGGGTAAACCTCGCGAGGGAGCATGAGAAGAGGGGCGCAGTCCAGTGCGTAGGCGTCGCTTGAAGTACTAGAGGACGCCAATCTTTTCATGCACCCCTAGCGGGACTTGTGTTTGATCAGTTCAGAGAAAAATCGGAGGACCAAGCTCCAGGGAAGCGCACCCTCATGACGCAGAACCCTTAGCGAGCCGCGAGCACCCTAAGCTAAGTCATCTTCCTCGGGCTGACCGCGAGCCTTACTATTGACACTTCACCTTTGTTTTCGCAATCTTACCTGGGCAAAAATCCCCTTTTCTCTCTCGACAGCCGCTTGCGCGTCAAGGGGGACCTCTTGAGCATCGCGCCTCTAGAGCTCTTACCGGACCTCGGGTTGCTCTCCATCTGGCCTTGCGCACGGCATCGCGACCTGGCATACCAGCGATGGCAGAAGCTTGCCTGGGAAATGGGGCCCAGCGATGCAGAGCACTAAGCTATCACGGAGAAAAAAGGGGCGCGAGCCCAACGAGAAACACCAACTTGACTTAAAACATGATCCGGAAAGCATTTAGTTAATGGCGCAAGCGCCGCTGTTCCTTACACGCCCCCACGGGGCCCTTCATGGTTTTGATGCAGGAAATAAAAGAACAAAAGAAACAGCCTCCCAGAGGCGGCAGCTCCTGAGGCACTGACTCCAACGTCATCGGCGCTCAGTCATAGTCATCCTCCACCTTGACGCGGTGGCGCGGTGGCTCGTCGAAGTTGTCATCGCTCGAGCTTCCCCTGGAGGAGGTGCCGTCGCCGCTGGACATGCCACGGCCGTCGCCAAGGGCGAGTTCACCGTCGATGATGTCCCGGCCACAGTGGTCATCGGAGGAGGAGGAAGGGTGGTCGCTGCCGTTGCTATCGCTCTCCGGGCAGCATCCCAGACATCTGCCGTCCTCCCCGAAGATCTTGACAAAGAGCGTCATTACCCCGTCGTACTTGAAGTGGAGGGTGTGCCTCCCCATCAGGCCGCAGGCACGGGCGAATGACTGCCACCCTCGGGTCAGGTACACATAGCCGGAGGGGGTAACCTCGACCTCCGCCCACGAGGACCGGTTGCAGCAGCCGTCAGGCTGCAGCACAGCCCGATGGGTCTGCCCGCCGGTGGCTCCTCGGCGAAGGAGCGCGGGAGCTGGATCCAAGTGCGGGGCGGACTCTCCATCCACACCACAAACTCGTGGGTCATGTTGACTGAATGCGCCCGCGGTCGAGGTGGCCAGGTAGCCACCGCATGCCTCCCCCCTCGGGCACGGCCGCCATGGCTCCCGTGGCCACTTCCATGGGTGGGGTTCTTCCCACGGCTGCTGGACCCGATGTGGACCCCTAATGGAGCATGCCCGCGCCCATGAGGGGCCTTCACTGGCGTTGCGGCGGACTTGCGGGGGCGGCCGCGCCCCCTCTTATGTGGTGGCAGCTCCGGCTCTTCCCGTGGCGCCTTGCCCTTGTCGGTGGCGGTGAACCTCCTCACTGGCGCCATGGTTGTCGCGCAAGGGTTGGAGGCAGAGAGATGGGAAGACGAAGATGGGTTGGGAGCTCTGCTCCCTCCGCCCTCTTATAGGCGATCAGAGAAGGACAACTGGCGTCCCTTCACCTTCGGAATAATGATGGCCCCTCAGTGCGCGCCAGGCTTTTTATCAGCCTGGACGGTTGCCTAGGCGTCGTGGGGAAGTGGAGGCGTTCACGTCCCGTCGTGCGCCACGCGTCAAGCCTGGCCAGCAGGCGTTTAGGGCCTGCGTCGCTTCGCCCTCCCTTTGTTGCCTTAGCCCTAAAGCCAGACCGAGCGCACCATGGGCCCGGGGGCTACTGTCGGCGTTCTGGGACCGGGGGTACTCAAGCCTTCCTGCCTACGGCCCATTGCGTGGCTCCATCGACGGCCCGGTTCGGCCCAACTCCAAGACTCCGTGAGCAAGACCCTCGCGAGGGCCCCTGCCTCGTGAGGCGAACAACAACAAGGCCTCCCGAGGAGTGGCCCCCCGAGGCTACCTCCGGAGGTGCGGATATCTCGAGGCAAGCACCCCACCTCGCAAGGCGCACGGTGACGTGAGCCGTGACAACCAAGGCCAGGAGGGCGCCAGCGAGCGTAGTCTAGGACAGTTTCCTCTTTGGTGCTAAGGAGGCAAGGACATACGCGGGTTCTAAGGAATCCCCCAAAGGTTTCCATTCCAGTGCAACAAGACCAAGACCGCTAGCTCGGCAGGACGGAGGTCATCACTGAGCCCACATCTACGTCATGACCAGAAGCTTTGCAGGCGAAGACCACCTTTAGTTAGGATAGGGTGTACTCTTGTCCCCCTTCAAAATTGGCCACTGTGGTATCCCTTCCCGCCTAAGACATGAGGGAAGAGGACCAAGGCTACTATAAATATAGGTTAGTCTCCACCGTAGGGAGGGGTCGATCCTCGAGCCCTCACGAGGTAGTTCATCACTTGTACTAGTTCATCCTCATCCTCCTCGCGAGGCAATCCCCCACAAAGCAGGAGTAGGATTTTACACTGCAAGGTGGCCCGAACCTGGGTAAACCCCCGTGTGTATTCCTTTTCCCTTCTCACTGATCTCGACGAGGCATCCCCACGAGGCAGCGTGTGGCAAGCAGGGGCATAGGGAAGTCCTTCATGCGCACCCCAGAGTTCGAACCTTGTTTGGGTCCGCGGAGCCTCGATTCCGACAGAAATGGCACGTCAAAACGCTCTGGATGCTTTGGAAGAGGAACGTGATCTCACAATGGCTCGATCTGCAATCTATCAACAAGACCTACGTCACTATCACAGCCGTAGGGTTCGAAGCCAGACTTTTTAGGAGGGCGACTTAGTGTTGCGTTTGATTCAAGATCAGACAAACATGCATAAGCTCTCACCTCCTTGGGAAGGGCCCTTTGTGGTCAGCAAAAACCTCAACAACGGGTCATATTATCTCATTAACATACGTGAACATAATAAGTCACGTACCTCTGAGGAGGAGACCAACAGTCCTTGGAATATTGCTCATCTTCGGCCTTACTATACTTCAGCCACTGGCTCCAATCATTGTACATACATATCAATGTATATATCTTTTATGATCAACATAATAAAGCCGGCATCCCTGAAACTCGGGGCATCTGTCGTTTCATCTCATATATTGTGAATGAGTCTTTTATTAATTGATCATAAGGTCACTTGGGGGCTTCCAACTCATCGAGTTTAGCTATCTTACCCTCTTTACCAGCAAATAAATGCCATCATATGGGTTATACCTGCATGTCTGCTTGATGCTACTCCAACAGGTGACCCGTCGTACTCTTGACAGTCAATATTTTATGACCCTGAACTAGTCAAGGTTAAAACAGTGGCTTATGTCACGTGAGAGCCGGCTTATAGAAAGCGAGGATAAACCAAGGCTATCATGCCAAGCTTTCTTGTAGCAAGCCTTAAGCTTCAAAAGCCAGTCTTTTTGTCGAGCCTTAAAAGCCGACTTATAAATATTGTGATATACATGTTTGTATTCCCTATTTCTGTATTTGCAGGAATTTTATGCTCTTGATCATATTTATACGTAGGACTATAAGTCTCCAGGTCAAAGGAAGTCCGGGTTAGCATTGATCAATATTGAGCTTATTATGGCCATGAGCCACCGGGTTATCACCTAAAGATTTTCATGACCATGAGTCATCGGGTTATTAACCTGCCATTGTTTCTAAGCAATTAAGTATTACGACTATAAGTCATTGGTATAGGAAGTGTTCGATTATTATTACAACCCCCTACAGCTTATGCATCAAAATATTAGATGGGCATCCTTATTCAAAGGGTGGTGCAAGGAAAGGATGCATACCAAACTAGATCAAACATCCAAGGAGGATTGGTAATACAGTTGCTGGATCGTCACTCCAGTAATGGTGCACGAAGGCACATCAGAGCATAAAGTGTTTAGTAAACCTATCACAAGGCTTCAGCTGAGCCCAAGTTTCAGCAATGTTTTTTTGCAGGAATGAGTCTACTCCTGCAGGCCGGCTCTGGCATCGTCTGGGTTGTGGCTCTCCGGGTTAACATCTTGATGCTATCCTGTAGCAGAAGTTCCCGGGTAATCCTGAGCCGGCTCTTCTTCGCTTCTCATCTGGAGATTGTCCGAGGTCCAGTTGATACTAGTTAAGGACTCAAAAATGGCTTCATCGTTGATGATAGGAGAAGGGTCAATATTAGAGGCAAAAACATGCTTACGCCTTTGTGGAGTTGAATCAACAACATCAAAAGAAGGAACCTTGATTCGCGTGTTATCACTGTTGTAAGCCGGCTGGTACTTCTTCAGATCAAGATCTTGCACAAGTTGACACACCAATGGCCACATTTCTCTTATACACTTGGCATAATCTGCTTTGATGAATTCAGACCCATCATCTTTATATTCCGGAAACCCGCCAGCCATCTCTTGAGGGTCCAACTCTGTTTGATAAGCCTTTGCCTGGCTTAGCAAAATTATCGCTCCTGCACAAGCGGCTGACATCTACAGCTCTTCAATTTGTTTGGGCATTGTTGATAATTGATCCAGTACATCTTTTATTAGTTGTGGTGGTTTCTTGCCATTTGATACAGCCACAAGAGTGCGAAGACTTCCACCATATAATTTTTCCATCAATGAATAGATGGCTTTCAGCTTCATCAGCATGTTTTCCCAAGGTTGGAACTCCTGGCACCTGCCATACATTCAAAACAAGAGTCGACAGGCGAGTTACAGTCAAATATTTCAAGTTGCCAGGCGGGTTATTTCAATTGATTTAAAGTTTTAATTACCGAAGATGGCTTTGGTCATTTGAGAAATATGGTGTTTTAAGCTAGTCAGCTCTTCAGCCACCGGTTTCAGCTGATCTTCGGCATCCTGGGCTCATTTCAACAGAGCTGCCTTTTCAGTTTCAAAGGTGGATCTTTCTGATTCAAAGTCCGCCTTGAGTTTTTCCAATTCTTTCAAAGTAGATTCCAAGCTTGATTCAGCTTTGGAACGCCCGGCTTGTTCGGACTCAAAAATTTTCTTCAAGCCGGTGAAGTTTGAGGTGGCCAAAGATAATGCTTCCTACAAGATAAAGAAGACTTTTTGGTTAAGCCGACAAAAAAGGTTAAACCCGGCACTTGGGGGCTATTGCATGCATGATAAATTCATTTAAGTCCCAAGCAAATTGCAAGCAATATACTTGGCACTTGGGGCTAATGTATGTCATTTTTTCTATAATAAAGCATACAAGAAGACCCGGTTCATCTCAAGAAGATAAGAAGGCCCTTGGGGGCTACAGGTTCGTTTCTTTAAATTTTCATAATATGGAAAGCCCCGGCTCATCTCATGAAGATAAGTCGGCCCTTGGGGGCTACATGATGTTTTATAGTAATGAATTATTTAAAAGAACTGGCTCATCATTCATATGATAACTCGGCCCTTGGGGGCTATATTTTGGACTCTACAGAGTTTTCTCTAAGTCTTCACCATACTCAAGTTTTTTCCTATGATCAAGACTTGGGGGCTACATAAGGATATATAGCAGCAGGAGAAAGCGGAGTGTACCTCATATTTCTTCTTCATCATGTTGACTAAGCTGGCTTCCATGTCCCGGCTTGTAGCCAAGCGGCTTAGGTAGCCAGCGTGTAGTTCTTTAGCACCGAGGGCCTCATAATTTGGCAGTTGAAGTTTTGATTTGCCCTTTTCAAGCAAGGGCGTCTCCTCCTTGGCTGTGTGCTTAGTTAGCACGTTGGAAATTTCTGGCGCTTTATGACTCGCCCCAATAATGGCAATATCGTCATTGATTTTCTCAGGAGGAGTTTCTTCAGTCGCCTTGATGGGGCTTGAGCTAAGGATGGGACTTGGTGGGTTAAGGTTGTCCACCGGGTCAGCATCAACACCTGTTGGCTCAGTCTGCGGGGGCGGGTCACCCTGTCCATCATGATGATCTTCGGGGTTTTCAATATTGGCTTCAGGGGTCACAAATACTTGGTCCTCTGACTCAGGGATCTTTGGGGTCTTTGAAGAGTTGCCCATTTTCCTCTTCCTGCTTTTGGCTTGGGCCTTGCGATCAAGATAATAGGTTCAAGAACACATGACAGCAGGTTAAGATATCAACAGTTAAAAGTACAACTACTTACCTGGGATTTATGACCAAGGCAGGTAGCTGTGTAGAAGACGAGTCTCCTGAAGACGGGGGCGACTCCTGATAATTTGAATCAGACAGGTTAAGTAGTTGCCTGATAAGGCCGGCTTTGGGCAAAGAAGGAGTTGGACTGTGTGGCACCTCGTTACGCTGCTTCTGAGTGGAGGGTTCATGAGTTAACCCGGTCACCAGATCTCTAGAGCTGTCACTCCGAGTTTAGCGCCTTGACTCATCTGAGCTTTCTTCAAAATAAAGTATGGGTCTAAATGAGCATCTGGATGAGAAAAACTTACATTTCAGATGACCTGCCTTATCTTCTTTCGAGGCAAGGAGTCTGAGCCGGAAGAAATAGATATTACCTCAGCATCATCGGCCCGGCTTGTTGCTACCTCATCATGAGAACAAGAGGCATCAGCTAATTCAATAAAGAGGTGGCCAAGAGAATTGAGTTCTACCTCTGATTGGTTGTCAGTGTCTGCTGACTCGCCTGCGGCAGCCGGCTTAGTCATAGAGGCGGGTTGTCTCTTTTTTCGAGATGGTGCAGTCTTGGTTTTGACTGCCTAAGTTTTCCTTTTCTTATTCCAGAACAGAGAGCCAGGCTGCATAAGTTAAAAAGGTTAGAAAGCAAGATACAGAACAAAGTAAGGACTTATAAGCCGGATAGAGAAGAATGCTTACTGGAGGAGCCGAGTTAAGCTTGAAGAACGATAACAGCCCCGTTTTATTGCAGCTTTCCTGAGACTCCTCGAGCAGACCTTTTATAGTTTTGTTTACTTCATAAGTGGTAAATTATCAGAGTTGTACCGTTGAGGATTGTTTGACTCGCCTAAATATTCACACATTAAGCCGGGTCGGCGGCTTAAAGGGAGGATTCTCCATGCAATCCAGCACCGGGCTAGATCAACCCCTATTAACGCATTGGCTAGTAAGGCTCTTACTGTTGAATAAGCCAGGAGGGCTTCAGTATGCTCCTCAGGAATAATCTTGCTGGGCAGATTAAAATCCATGGGAAGGCGGTAAACTCTGTAACCCGGCAGAGGGTTCTCATTGGCTGGGGCGGTATTCTTGCAATAAAACCAAGTCCTGACCCATCCCTTAGGGTGAGTTGGCAGGGTGGCTGAAGGAAAGTAGCCATCTCTGCGTCACTGGATAGAGATTCCACCAAGTTCTAAGCTCGGGCCATCCGCACATTCAGTTTGGCGGTTCATATAGAAAAATTCTTTGAAGAGAGCGACAGTGGGCTCCATTTACAGATATACTTCACAAAAGATTTGAAAGTGGCAGATATTGGATATGGAATTTAGGCCCAAGTCTTGAGGCTGAAGGTTGAAATAGTTCAAGACATCCCGAAAGAATTTTGACCCAGGCGGAGTAAAACCTCTAAGGATATGGTCAGTAAATACCACAACTTCTCATTCACCCGGTCAAGGAACATCATCCCCTTGGCCAGCTCGCCAGCCCATTTCTTCTTGAGGCACCAGAAGACCTTGGTCTTGATAATCCTTAAGGATTTTCTTAGATACTTGGGAAGACACCCGATTGCAAAGGGTAGACTTTGACATATTAAGTCGCCTAAATGCAACAGAAGGCTGCGGAAATATAAATGTCGGGTTACTCCAGAAATAATGACCCGTCACTACAGTGGTATGAACAAAACAACAAAATGGATAAATCGCCTTAAATGTGAGTCGGCTCCAGCTTGGCAAACAGAGACAATTTTTAAATACCTGGTGAGTTAGGATATAATGGTAAGCCGCCCAAGACATGAAGGCAGGTTAACTAAATTGGAGATTGCCAGGTTTTCTGCTAAGGGTGGAGTAAACAAGTTTCAACTAAATCTCTATAATTTTGGATCTACACACAGTTTCAAAAAAGGGAAAATAATTGCTAAACCTAATGGTAACGGCGGAGCTACTGATGAACTGTTCACGGATTATGGAGGAAGCATATCCTATTCAGATGCAAGACTGATGTCAAACTATTACCGCAGTATTTCTATAGCCATCTCAGATCAAATATAAGATCTACTCAGGATATTATGGGGAAGAACGGGCGAACACCGACGAACTCTATGAACTCCGACGAGATAATGTGAATCTAAGAAAGGGAGATTCAAGTACCTGGCTGCAGTGGCGGAGAGCGGAGATGCGCCGTTGAACTCCGGTGAAGGCGGAGCGGCACTGCAGTCCCAAGCGAGGCAGCTGGCGAAGGTCGACGGGCGCGGCGGAGCTCCAGTCGCAGAGGGTTTCACGAGGAAGAAGAAGAAGTGGAGGAGACAAGGTAAAATGAAAAAGGGGACCCCCCCCATGCGTATTTATAAGGGGAAGGTAACAGTAAATGGCAGGTGCGAAAATCGAGGAGGCGCAGTAACTTTTGGAACAAAAGACGTCTCGGTTTTTAGGATAAGTGGATTTGCACAAGATTCGTTATGACATCATGAGAGACTCCCCAAATTTACGGAGGTGACATCATCATTTCGTATGGCGGGTTATGAAGTTTTTTCAGGCTGAGATTGTGAAACTCGGAGGGAAGACTCGCCAGACAAATAGATGGAAGATTGACATGAACAAGTTCAAATCAATCTGGGGCCTAATGTTAGGGATATAACCCCACGGTATAACCCGCCCTATAAGGGTCGGGTCAAGTTGTTGGCGACTCTTGGAGCTAGGCCTCAAATGGGCAAGGATGATCAAGATGTAGGACTGAAAGGGGAGCTCACAAGATGGGTCGACTTAGGGCCCAAAACCAGAAGGTGGCAGGCGGCCCAGAGGTGCAAGCCGCCATGTGGTGGTCTTGCCATAGAAGGCAAGGCGACTTAGAGTTAGACTCGGTCACGGGTCATGTTACGACCCGGACTCTTGTAAGCCGGAGGCCTCGACCTGTATATAAAGTGTCTTTGGGGCAACAGTCTTGCTAATTGGTTTTTTCGTATCAAGTCTCATTTGAATCATAGCTCAGCACAACTTTGGAGGGTTATTGAGCAAGGCTTCTACCCGCATGATCTAAAAAAATTCTCCAAGAGAAGAAGTGGATAATCAACTCAATGCATCCGCCTTGTTCATCCTTCAAGCCGCAATGCCTCCGGAAGAGCTTCCCCACTTGCGCCCATTCACTCTTTCCAAAGATGCATCAGAGCACATCAAATCCTTGTACAAAGGAAGCTCCAGCATTCAACGCTCCAACTCTGAGGTCATACTTGATGAGGCGAATGAGTGTGTGATGAATATTCTCGTGAGCTTTACCGAAGAATTACTACTCTTGTGGTCTCACTCTAAGACCATCAGAGCAAGGACACGAAGGACGACTGGATCAAGCGCAAGTTCCTCAAGGCCATCATGTTGTTCAACAAGAGCATGTCCTCCGTGATCCGTCAAATACCGGACTTCCACACCTTGTCCTCAAGTGATGTGTTGGATGAGTTCATTGCAATGAACATCATGAACAAGACCACCGACAACGCCCTAGCTCGGGTTCAACAGTCAAAGAAGCCAAACCTTGCTTTGAAGGCCAAGGTTATTCCAAAAGAGGAAGAAGAGGATGAAGAAGACTCTTGCCCCGAAGACACTTAATATGCTTACCACGAGCACATTGATCTTCCGTCAAGGAAATTTTCGGGCAACAAGAGAAACTCCAAGTCCAACTTCTCCAAGAATGACTCAAGTGGATCCAAGGGCGATGAGTGGATTTTATGCATACCTTTTAGAGTATATTCTAGTGCCAAAATCCCTCATATCATATCCATCTAGAACTTATTCAAGTCCCCAATGCATAGTTTTTGATATTTACTTGTTTTACCAAGTTCATTGCACACATTTTATTTTTATTTAGTTTTTCTTTGTTTGTGGTCTTTGTAGGTGTGTTGACATGTTCATGAACTCGGGACATCTGAAGAACCAAGTTGGGGGTCAAACCAGAGAACTTCCAGGCACCAGATCAAGACCCTTTTGAGAGTTTGATGATTTCAGATTTATAAAAATGTTCGAATTGAAGATCAAAGGCATCTGACGCATTGGGCTTTTTGCTAGCAATCCAACGAGCACAAGAACGTCAAAATCGGTGTTTTTATGAAGAAATGGCGACAAAAATACGAAGCCATGTAGAAGTTCCAAGGAGAAAGGCGGCCTTCCATACGAGCGGAGCTACTCATATGGCTGGTTGTATGAGCTCCAGACAACCACGAAAAATGGCCAAAACTTTCCAGATTTTGCTCTGATTTCGTCCCCATTTTTCCCTACGAGATCCTTGACGACCAAGGCCTGTATTGGACATGGATTTGGCTCCCCTTGAGCCCTTGGATGAAGATGAAGAGGCTACATCAATAGAGGAGACCCAAGGAGGCCTCCTATATGAAGACCTTCAACCCTAGCCGCCTGCTCATTCCATCTCCATCCTCCACAAGTTTCATCTCTTGCCGCCACACCTCCATTGCAGAAAACTCCACCGTAGAGAAGGGCCAAGACAAGGAAGAAGGAAGGAAGGAGGTGCCTCCCACATCCGGCGCCGGCCAGAGGGCCAATGCCCATGCCTCCCTCCATCTCCAACTCCGTGTTGGATTGTAACTTATCCCTAAAGTTTATGTACTCCATAACCATATTTGAGTAGTATAATTTGTTCTTAGGGGAATAAGATGAACTCTAGTGTGTGCTAGTACTGATTGTCTTGCGCGATATGATATCCTATTTACATGTTTATGTTAGTAGTCTTCTTGATGTGGGTTGAAGTCGACCAGCCAACATATAACAGTTTTGGACGGAAGGTTATTACTGTTGGTGAACTGTGAGGTTGCAGAGGTGGGTGATGTGATAGGCCCTATCTCCCTTCGTAATGGATCATTGCAGTAGAGGGCAAAACGGAGACCATTTTGGCTATGTCCACGAAGACCATTTTCCCGTTAATAAACATTTGATAAAAGGACTATGGAAGAATGGTGGTGATGTATGTGATGTGGTGCTGCCGCATGTATGCACGTATCTGTACCGGCTCCGCCCACAAATAGAAACATGTAAAGTGGCTTAGTATTCGTAGAACGTACGGGTAGTGATGATTCCAAATACCTTGAGAACACTCTTATTACTCAAGCGCCGCCCCTTTATTTTACCCGCTGTTTTATTTATGTTTTTACCTCTACTTAGTTGTTTAGTTAAAACCACCCTTATTATCATTTCTGTCATGGTTTTGTCACGGCAGATGCCCTTGTGAAAGGAATTAGGTGTGGAGCCATCGCAACGTAGGTTAGCTTGAAGGGGTTGAGCGGGACGAGAGACACAAGGTTTACCCAGGTTTGGCCCCTCACTCACGAGGTAAAAGCCTACGTCCTGCTTTGTGTTGTATTGATTGAGTATCGATTACAAGGGAGCGGAATCGCTTGATCTAGCTATCGATTGATTGTCACTTGAGTTAACCCGCCGCAGGATCTCACCTTTATATACATAGGTTGAGGTCCTGGGCTTACAAGAGTCCAAGTCGGATCACACAACGTGTCCAACCTGGGTTCTAAGTCGCCTTACCTTGCTAGCCAAGTCGCCATCGAGCGGCTCACATCTCCGGGTTACAGCACCATCACCTGGTCTTGGCCCTTCAACAGGCCCGCCCCTATGAGCTGCCTCCAGTCTTCATGTCTCCTCTTCTTGGGCCTAGTCAGGCTTTCCTTTGTGAGCCGCCAACAGTGTAACCCGGCCTCTCCTGGGCGGGTCACTCTGTGGGGTTATATCCCCAACATTAGGCCCCAGATTGATTTGAACTTGTTCATGTCAATCTTCATCTCTAGTTGGCGAGTCTTCTTTAATCCTTCCAAAGCTTAACTTTGAGTAGACCTTGTAACCCTCCATGATGTCATGTAAAATAAATCCAGAAAAAACTGATGACATCACAATGGATCTTTTTGCATTAACTATCCATCCGAGAATCGAGGCGCCTCCTCTGTTAAGATAATCATGTTGCCTCCTCGATTTCTGCGCATGCCATTTACTATTTCACCAACATTTCCTTATAAATAGGCACGGGGGTCCCCTTTTTCACTTTTTACCCCCGTGCCTCCTCTTCTTCTTCCTCTCCGTTGAACTGCGTCAATCACCCCGTCAAGGCCGCTGCATCACCCTGTTCGGACCAGAATACCATGGCGCCCATCCGCTCTTCACTCAAATCATCAGGCAATGCTCTTTTCCTTGTTCAGATCCACATTAGGATGCCCTAGTTCATAGATTTTGTCGCAGTTCGTCCCAGTTCATCCATCTCTTGCTTAGAAATCGTAGTTCAATCCAAAAACTATGTACGAATAGGGCGGCAACTGTTTTTAGCCTCAATCTTACATCTTGGATAAATCTTCTTTCTTTTCTGAACCAATACGTAGCTTGCTAGTTCTTCCTTGCTGCGCCTTTAGGTTTAGAAATAGTTCTTCTTTTTTGAGCTACCGTAGATCTATAAACATAGCTGCATCCTGTGAAACTTGTTTGTCCAGCACTTACCAAAATCCCAACAAACTTGGATCTGTAGATAGTTGACCCGCCCTTTCATTATTCGGGTGACTCAACAATGAATTTGTCACCCGCCAGCACCTAGCCGGCTTAACCATGAACTTGAGAGTCGCCTTACCCTCTTACAAGGGCGGCTTAACAATGAATTTGTAACCCATCAAGAGTTCCAAAGATGCTTCTTTCACATAACCCGCCAATATGTTGCCGGCTCATGCTTTTGTAACTTGACCCGCCATGCTTCTCATAATCTGATAATTACTCCATTCCATAGCTAAGGCGGCTCATAATTCCTTTAATAGTTTATCATAATATAGTCTTTTAACTGTAGCTAGCTCATCATTGCTGAACCGTCGTATAATCATTTAAGCAGCTTCCATAGTAATTTTAACCCGCCACATCTTTGGTCATAGCTTGTTATTCCAGCTCATCATGAAGAAAGCCCCAACCTCTTGTGACTGGATCGCCTCCAAAGTCACAGAAGACACACTTACAGAATATGTGACCATGGGGGTTTTACCTACCAAAGAGGTCATCCACTGGCGGGTTCCAGGCTCTGAATTTTCTCCTCAGCCCCAAGAGGATGAAGTTGTGGTTTTCACAGACCACCTACTCCATGGCTTCTCACCGCCCGGCTCAAAATTCTTCCGGGACGTTCTTCACTTCTATAATCTTCATCCACAAGACATCGGCCCCAACTCTGTCTCCAACATATGTAACTTTCAAGTGTTCTCTGAACTGTACCTTGGGGAAGAACCCTCTATTGATCTGTTCATAAACTATTTTTATATCAATCGCCAGACTGAGATGTCAGATGGGCCCAGTCTTGAGCTTGGAGGTGTTTCTATTCAGAGGCGGAGAGATGTAACTTTTCCTTCAGCCGCTCTGCCAAGCCACCCGAAAGATTGGAACTATAGTTGGTTCTACTGCAAGGACACCTCCCCAGCTAGAGAGAACCCCCTACTGTGTTATCGTCCCTATCGGCTCACCACCAGCGACCAGCTTCCAGGTTGATTGACCGCTGCAGAACGTGGTCTATACGCCTCCACTTTTTCAAAGATCCGGGCTTTGATCACCAACGGTTTAACCAGAATTGATCTGGTCCGCTGCTGGGTCACCTGGAGGATCCTGCCACTGAGCCGGCGTGGCGGCTTAATGTGCCAATATGCGGGTGATACAAAAGACCCACAATGCTTCAACCCAACATAGCTAACTGACAAAGAGATCAATGACACTGTTAAATCGCTCCTTGGGGAGTCATTGGAAAACTGCAGCAAAATGTGTCTGAATCCTTTGTGCGCCCTTAACCCGGCTCTGGCTGTAAGTGTCTTGAATAAAACTTCATCTTCTTGTCTATCTCTTGTATATCAAAACTTTTTTTACCTTATTGCTCATGTATAAATAGGCCGACTCTCCTTTTTGGAGGAAGAAAATGCCAGCCGCCGCCGCTCCAGCCAAGAGGGCAAGGGGAGCAAAGTCTCGTGGCACAAATCGCCGCAAGAAAGCAACCGCACAAGAGCTCCTTGAGCTAGATGAGTCGGAGGTAGAACTTGACTCCCTTGGCCTTTTGTTTATGCAACTTATTGATGCTGATTCTTCTCAGGACAAGGTAGAGACAAGCCAAGCCAACGCAGCAGAGGTAATTCATGTCTCCTCCGACTCAGAACCTTTACCAAGAAAGAAAACAAGGCGGGTCATCCGAAAAGTAAGATTTTCTCACTCTCTTGCTCATTTGGATCCCAACTTTCTTTTGAAGAAACAACAATATGAATGAAGGCATAAGACCTGGAGTGATGGCACCGAGGATCTCATATCTGGCTTACCAAACACCCCAGCTCCTCGAAAGCATCACAACGAGGTGCCACATAGCCCGACTCTATCTCTTCCACAAGCCGGCCTCATGCGTCAACCTCTTAACTCTTCTGACTCAAAATATCAGGGAACGCCACCATCATCCGGTGACTCAACCGGAACTCAAATGCCTGCTTTCAAGGTTGCCCATGGGTAAGTATTTGCACTTGTTCGTAAATGAGTTGTAATAATATACTCATGAATTCTTGTATTCTTGTCACAGAGGCGTAGCTAAGGCGGGCAAAAAAACAAAAGGTGGGCGGTTCTTCAAAGGACCCCAAAGCTTCTGAGCCGGAGACGTAGACAGCGTAAACCTTTGAAGCCCCCATCCAAGATACTGAAGAGCCTCTTAATGATCCTCCACCGCAAACTAATGATGTGGTCTTTGAACCAATGAATACTGACATTAACCCGGCTGCCAGTCATGACCTGCCAAGCCCTAAGCCGCCCAATCCTACCAAGCTAACTGAAGAGATCTCTGATGACGTTGCTGTTACTGGGACGGCTTATACAGCGCCAGGAGCCTCAACTGTGCTAACCAAGCATAGTGCCAAAGAAGAATCACCTTCCTTGGAAAAAGGCAAAGCCAAACTGGATCTGGAGAGCTATTCCTCCTTTAGTGCAGGTGATGTGTACACGGGCTATTTGAGTCGTCTTAACACATGCCAGGATATGGAAGCTGGGTTAGTCTAGTTGATGAAGCAGAAATACGAGGTATGAAGATATCCAACCCGTCTTTAGCCTTGTGCCTATACATATGTCCATACTAGCCCCCAAGTATGAAGTATAGGAAAATTATTGAGTATGCTTGAGACTTGTGAAATTTTTCCAGAGTATAGCCCTCAAGGGCTGGCTTAACTTTGAAAAAAGGTGAGTCAGGTTTTACAATATGCTTAGAACCGATTCCGTAGCCCCCAAGGGCCGGCTTAACTTAACAAGACGAGCGGGACTTATAAACACTTGAGAGAACCAAATCTGTAGCCCCCAAGGGCTGGCTTAACTTAACAAGATGAGCCGGGTCTCATAGATTGAAATGATGTACATTAGCCCCCAAGTGCCAAGTATGTTGCTTGCAATGTGCTTGGGACCTAATTAACTGTATCACAAAAACTTGCTCCTTTTGTTATAACCATTGTTTCAATATCATATTTTAGGAGGAGTTGAATGTGAAAGAGTCACAACTCAGTGACTTAAAGATGAATATAGAGCAGCAGCAAGCAGAAACTTCCAAGGCCGAGTCAAATCTGAAAACTTCATTGGAAGAAGTTGAAAAGATTAAAGCAGGTCTTGATGCTGACAGAACCGCCTGGGAGATTGATAAGGCTGCACTGCTAAAAAGAGCAGAAGATGCTGAGGCTGAGCTTGAGCCGGTAACTGAAGAACTAGCCGGCTTAAAGCACCATATTTCTCAATTGTCAGCCGCCATGTTTGGTAAGATTCATATGCAACTCATCATCCATTTTGACATTTCTTTAACCCGCCTGGAGATTCATAATATATAATTTTTAACCCGCCTGGCGACTCATATGCAAAAATTGAACAGGCTCTAGAAGCGCCAGTCTTGGTCAGAACATGCTGCTCAAACTGAAGGCGGCTTATTCTTTGACTGAGCAGTTGTATGCTAGAACACTGCGCAGCCTTGTAGCTTTTTTAGGTGGCAAGAAACCTCCAACTCATATCAAGACTGTGCTGGATCAGCTTTCAATGGTGCCGGCTCAAATTGAGGAGGTTAAACTATTAGCTGCTCGAGTCGGAGCCATTGTTGCTCTATGTCGGGCCAAGGAGTGGCAAACAGAACTTGACCTAGAAGAAATTGCCACCGGATGCCGAGAGTTCAAGGATGACGGCTCAATCTTTGAAGAGAAAGGCTTCAACTAGTGCGTCAGAGAGATGTGGCCCATGGCATGCAAACTTATAGAAGAGCTGAATTTGAACAAGTACACGCCGGCTTATGATGACAACAACAATAAGCTTAAGCCGCCATCTCTGGAAGTTGTAGATCACATTCCACCAAGGCGTAAGCATATTTTCGCTCCTGATCTTGACTCCTCTGTTATTCTAAATGATGAGGCGACCTTTGAAGCATTAACCGGCATCGACTGGACATCGGCCACTCTTCAGATGGCAGACAAGGGAGAACCGGCACAGGGTGACCCGGAGGCCTCAACCTCAAGACGCCAAGACAACAACCCGCCAGGCCAAAACCCAAACGGTGCTGATACCGTCTCAATGGAGTAACTTTACTCCGAAAAACACTTAGTCACAAATTATTGGGCTCAGCTGAAGCCTTGTAATAGGGTAGCTTGAAATAGTAATCCGCCATGTCCTGCCTTCATGCATGCTTATCTCAACTTAGCAGATGAACTTTGTTGCATGCTTGATTTGACTGTTCATATGAGCCATGCCATGACTCTGTTTTCAACTGAGGTCTTGTATGTTCCATACACGCACAGGCAACTTATATCCAAAAGCATGTGGCGGGTTAAGAAACCCTGAAGACTCATAATCTCATATCATAAAAGAAATCATGCCAGCGACTGTGTAGTCAAAAAACAGACTGGCGACTTAAAGTCAAAAATCAAGGCGGGTGACAACCCAAATACTCAAACATGAGTAAGACAATCCGGAGCCCGTGAGACCCGGATATTAACAATTTGCACAAAACCAAAACACTTAAGATTATAAAAATATCCAAGAAACCAAATAAAAGCATACACAAATCTCAAATATTTGCTAGGCCATTTTTTAAGACACGACCCAAAAAAGATTGGCTCACAGGCCTCATGTTTGCTTTCAAGGCCGCATAGCCGTTTTTATCCTGTAAGCCGGCCTCCCATGACATAAATCCGTTGTTTTAACCTTAACAAGTTCAGGGTCTTAAAAAAGATTGACTGTTAAGAGTACGACGGGCCATATAGTGGAGTAGCACTAAACAGACAGGATAGTTTATCCTAGCTCATTGTAAGCTGGCTCTCTCGTGACACAAAACCGTCATTTTAACATTGACAAGTTCAGGGTCTTTAAAAAGATTGACTTGTTAAGAGTTCGGCGGGTCACCTGGCGGAGTAGCAAGTTGCAAACAGGCAGGTATAACCTATAATGTGGCGTTTCATGCCGGTCCAGAGGGTATGAAAGCTAAACCTGGTGGGTTGGAAGCCCCCAAGCAATCTTATGATCAATTAATAAAGACTCATATGCACAGAAATGAAACGACAGAGGCCCCGTATTCAGGGATGCCGGCTTTATTATACTGATCATAAAAGATATATACATTGACAAATGTATGTACAAGGATGAGAGCCGGTGGCTCAAGTGTAGTAAGGCCGAAGATGAGCAATGTTCCAGGGCTTGTTGGTCTCCTTCTCAGATGTGCGGGAATCTTTGTTGTCTCGTATGTCAATGAGGTAGTAAGACCCATTATTGAGATTCTTGCTGATCACAGAAGGTCCTTCCCAAGGAGGCGAAAGCTTATGCATCCCTGTCTGGTCTTGAATCAAACGGAGCACTAAGTCGCTCTCCTGAAAGGCCCTGCTTCAAACTCTACGGCTATGATAGCGACGTAGGTCTTGTTGATATATTGTTGAACGAGCCACTGCAAGGTCACGCTCTTCATCCAAAGCATCAAGTGAGTTCTGACGTGCCGTCTCATTATCAGCTTCAACATAAGCCACCACTCTAGGCGAGTCATGACGGATGTCACTTGGGAGAATCGCCTCTGCACCATAGACCATAAAGAAAGGCGTATAGCTTGTTGACCTGTTGGGGGTGGTATTTATACTCCAAAGCACTGAAGGTAGCTCCTCAACCCAACAACCCGGCGTACGCGCTAAAGGAACCATAAGCCGGTGCTTGATGCCTCTCAAGATTTCTTGGTTCGCTTGTTCTGCTTGACCACTGGACTATGGATGAGCCACTGAGGAAACATCAAGACGAATATGCTCTCTTTGACAAAACTCCTGCATAGCACCCTTAGAGAGATTGGTGCCATTATCGGTGATGATACTATGAGGATAACCAAAACGAAAGATCAGCTTTTTAACAAACTAAACTGATGTTGCCGCCTCACAATTACTAACCAGCTCTGCCTCAACCCACTTAGTAAACTTGTCAACCGCCACCAAAAGGTTGGTCTTTTATCTATGGATCTCTAGAAAGGTCCAACCATATCCAGCCCCCAGACTGCAAACGGCCAAGTTATTGGGATCATCTGCAATTCCTGAGCCGACACATGAGCTTGTCTTGCAAACTTTTGACATCCATCACACTTGCTAACAATGTCCTCTGCATCAGCATGAGCCGTCAACCAATAAAACCCATGACGGAAAGCTTTAGCCACCAAAGACTTAGAGCCGGCATGATGACCACAATCACCTTCATGAATCTCTTGTAAAATTTCACGGCCCTCCTCAGGAGAAACACAATGTTGGAACACACCCGTCACACTGCATCAGTGTAACTCGCCGTTGATGATAGTCATAGACTTAGACCTCCTGGTTATTTGCCTAGCCAAAGTTTCATCCTCGGGTAACTCGCCCCGGGTCATATAAGCCAAATAAGGCAGCGTCCAGTCAGGAATAGCATGAAGAGCCGCCACCAACTGCACCTCCGGGTCGGGGACAACAAGGTCTTCTTCAGATGGCAACTTGACGGAAGGATGGTGCAAAACATCAAGGAACACATTAGGAGGCACCAGCTTATGTTGATACCCAAGCCGGCTTAAGGCATCAGCCACCTTGTTGTTCCGTCGATCAAGGTGATCCACCTGATAACCTTTGAAGTGACCAGCAATAGTGTCAACCGCCCGGCGATAAGCCGCCATGAGCGGGTCTTTGGAATCCCACTTGCCTGAGACTTGCTGAGCCACAAGGTCTGAGTCGCCCAGACGCCTGACCCCGCTTAAATTCATCTCTTTGGCCATACGAAGGCCATGGAGTAAAGCCTCATATTCAGCTGCATTGTTAGTACAAGGAAACATTAATCTTAAAACATAGAAAAATTTGTCACCTCATGGGGAAGTCAAAATAACTCCAGCCCCCGAGCCTTCCAACTGCCTGGACCCATCAAAGTGGATTGTCCAATATGTGTTGTCAGGTTTTTCCCCAGGTGTCTGCAACTCTGTCCAATCATTTATGAAATCCACCAGAGCGTGAGACTTGATGGATTTTCTTGGCACATACTTCAAATTATGAGGTCCAAGTTCAATTGCCCACTTAGCAACCCGGCCTATGGATTCTCTGTTTTGGATAATATCTCCAAAAGGAGCAGAACTGACCACAGTAATAGGATGGCCAAGAAAATAATGCTTCAGCTTTCGACTGGCCATGAACACCCCATACACTAGTTTCTGCCACTGTGGATATAGTTGCTTTGACTCAATTAACACCTCACTGACATAATAAGCCGGCCGTTGAACCGGGTACTCCTTACCCGCCTCCTTGCGCTCCACAACAACAGCCACACTGACATCCTTACTATTAGCCACCACATACAGGAGCAAAGGCTCTTTCTCAATAGGAGCAGCAACGATGGGTGGCTCAGCTAACTGTTTCTTGAGTGCCTCAAATGCCTCATTAGCAGCATCACTTCAGACAAAGTGATCTGTCCTCTTCATCATCTGGTATAAGGGAATTGCCTTCTCTCCCAGGCGACTTATAAAACGGCTCAAAGCTGCAATACGACCCACCAAACGCTGGACGTCATTGACACACGCCAGCTTAGAAAGGGAGGTGATGGCCTTGATCTTCTCCGGGTTAGCTTCGATGCCCCTTTCTGAGACCAGAAAACCCAATAGTTTACCTGCAGGCACACCAAAAACACACTTGGCCGGGTTAAGCATCATTTTATAGACCCGGAGATTGTCAAAAGTTTCCTTCAGATCATCCAGGAGAGTCTCCTTCTTTCTAGACTTGACCACAATATCATCCACATAAGCATGCACATCGCGCCCAATCTGACTTTGAAAACAATTCTGAACATACCGTTGATAAGTCGCCTGAGCACTTTTGAGCCCAAAAGGCATAGAAACATAGCAGAAAGCCCCAAAAGGTGTGATGAAAGCCATCTTCTCTTGGTCTTTAACCGCCATCTTGATTTGATGATAACCAGAATAAGCATCCAGGAAACATAAACTCTCACAACCCGTCATTGCATCAATGATCTGGTCGATACGGGGGAGAGCAAACAGATCAGCTAGACAAGCCTTGTTGAGATCTGTGTAGTCAACACACATACGCCATGTGCCATTCTTCTTGAGTACAAGCACAGGGTTAGCCAACCACTCAGGGTGAAAGACTTCCACAATAAACCCAGCTGCTAAGAGCCGAGCTACCTCCTCTCCAATAGCCTTACGTCGCTCTTCATTGAAACGACGAAGGAATTGCATAACCGGCTTAAACTTAGGATCCACATTAAGAGTGTGCTCAGCGAATTCTATCGGTACACCCGGCATGTCAGAAGGTTTCCATGCAAACATGTCCCGATTCTCATGGATGAACTCGATGAGCGCGCTTTCCTATTTAGGATCCATATTAGCCCCCACTATGAACTGCTGAGATGAGTCGCCAGGGACAAAGTCAACCTGCTTAGTATCATCAGCCAACTTAAACTTCAACAAAGGGTCTTGCTTAGTGGTGGCTTCTTCAAAGGGGTCATATCAGCCAGGTCAACATTATCCTTGTAAAACTTAAGCTCCTCAGTAGCACAAGCTGACTCTGCATAAGCCGCGTCTCCTTCCTCACATTCCAAAGCGATTTTTTGATCACCATGGACCGTAATTGTACCCTTTCGCCCTGGCATCTTGAGCTGTAAATAAACATAGCAAGGGTGAGCCATGAACTTAGCATAAGCCAGCCGTCCGAACAAGGCATGATACGGACTTTTGATTTTAATCACCTCAAACCACAGCGTCTCTGCTCTGTAGTCATAATCATCTCCAAAGGCAACTTCCAAAGCAAACTTTCCCACAAGATACGCCAACTTACCAGGCACTACACCATGGAAGACTGTAGAGGACGGCTTAAGATCTTTGTCAGTTAAGTTCATCCGGAGAAAGGTGTCATAATACAGGATGTTGATACTGCTGCCACCATCCATGAGCACCTTAGTGTATTTATAACCCCCGACTTGAGGGGCTACCACTAATGCCAGATGACCCGGATTCTCAACCCGGGGTGGGTGATCCTCCCAACTCCACATGATTGGTTGTTCTGACCACCTCAAGTATTGAGGCACCGGCGGCTCAATAGTATTGACCGTGCACTTATGAACCTTCTGGTCTCGTTTGCAAAGACTTGTGGTGAAAACATGGCACTGGCCACCATTGAGCTGTTTTGGATTACTCTGATATCCTGACTGATTCCCTTGCTGATGGTTACCATGACTAGACTATTGATTATGACCACCATGGTTACCCTGACCTTGATAGCCAGAATTTGAGCCGCCACCACCAAAACCGGACCCCTGAGCACCAGGTCCTGACCCGCTGGGCAGACCATTATTGTTACCATGATTCTAATTAAAACTAGAATTTCTGTACTCTCACATGATAAAACAATCCTTCCAAGCGTGAGTCGCCAGCTTATTAGGCAGACTATGTTTTGGGCAAGGGTCGTTAAGCATTGCTTCCAGATTGAAGTTTTTTCCTCCGAAGGACGGCTTACCATTACCATTACGGCTCTGGTTTTTATATCCAGTGTTGGTGTTAGCTACAAGATCTGACCCGCCATCGGGGTGCCTGCGCTTACCACCGTTACTCTGGTTGTTTCCATTGTGCATTGCCATATTCTGATGCTGACCCTTACCATTACCACCCTTCTCGCCCTTGTTGGATTTCTCATCGTTAGATCCAGGGCCCTTGGTGGTATCAGAGTTGGCATATTTAATGAGAGCTGCCATAAGCTCATCCATGTCATTGCAATGACGTTTAAGCCGCCCAAGCTTCTGCTTCAGGGGGGTCAAGTGACAGTTGTTCTCCAAAACCAGAACCGCCTGACCCGCCACAATATTGTCCGAAGA
Source organism: Thinopyrum elongatum (assembly GCA_011799875.1). NCBI lineage: Eukaryota > Viridiplantae > Streptophyta > Magnoliopsida > Poales > Poaceae > Thinopyrum > Thinopyrum elongatum. Next base: position 286,210,448 of record CM022302.1, read on the forward strand.
GTGAATAATAGCAGAGACCCGCCGGAGCAGTGATGGGCCGACTCATCCTCACGCTGCACGCAATTATCAAGATCGATAATCATTAGAGGCTGCTTACACATTCCTTTAAAGTTCTGAATGAACCGCGCTTTCAACTCTGCCCATGAATTGATGGAATTAGCAGGCAATCCCTTTAACCGGGTTTGAGCTGGTCCATCCAACATCATAGTAACGTACTTAGCACATACAGCATCATTGACATCCAGCATCTCCATGGCTAACTCATAACTCTCAATCCAAGCCTCAGGGGGGAGATCAGCTGTGTAGTTAGCCACCTTACGAGGACCCTTGAAATCCTTAGTCAGACATTCATTACGTAAAGTTGGTACTAAACAAGGCACCCCAACAGACCTGGAAATTACACCAACCCCTACTGAGGTCGAAGGGATCACCGGAGGCTGCTGATAAGCCACCAGTTGAGCCGCCATTGCGGCCTCTGCCTCTCGACGAGCTCTGGCTTCATCCACAATTGCCTGAGCATGAGTAAGGGGCGGCTTATTCCCATGGGGCGGGTCATCTTGATTCGGTCGACGATGTCGCTCGCTACTGGAAACCACCGGCGACTCAATGCACCGGCTATAACTGCGGCTTGGGAGGGGGGTCGAGTGCACCCGCTCACAACTCTGCGTATATTTCTCTTGTTGTGCGACCGCCGTCTGCAAGAGCTCAATTGCGTTCCGCGCCTCAGCTGCAAAAGGCGTCTCATCCGTAATAGGGATCGCATTGAGCTGGGTAGCCGCTGCTATCATGTTATCCACCAGGTTCGAATAATGGCCAGATGGTGTTGAAAAGTGCCGAGGCGGCGTCTGATCCCTACGGGGCGGGTCTGATAATTAAGGTTGACCCACCGCCCTGCTCCCTAGTATTTCAGTAGCCCGGGCTGTACCTGGCGGGTTACTTGGCCCTTCCCTAGGCGTGTTGAAAAGGTTCCGCGCCTCATACTGCAAAGGCAGGCGGGTTTGGTGTCTCCTTTGAAGAACAGCATTGGACGCATTCTGATCCAGACTCAGGCGAAAAGCCTCCGGCCTTACACACTGTGACTCGGCCTCCATCAAAGCCTGTTCTGGTGCCATCCTGGCGTTCTCTGCATTAAGATCCTCCTGGGCTTTGGCTACCTCATCTCACACCGTTGCAACCTCTGCATTGTGTTGTGCTTGATTCGCCGCAGTAACCTCTATTGCCAACAGGGTTGTCAAAAGTGCCCAAGAGTTCAGACAAAAATTGAGCCAGCGGTCGAGCTGAGCCGCTAGCCCCAGCTGTCGTAGCGGCGGTCGACCAGACATCATAGCTGCCGCTTTTGATGAGTTGAGAGCTGGCCCTGTACCAGCCATGAAGATAGCAGCCCGGTACGGCGGATCATAGGGATCCCGAATACTGTCACCATCGGAATAGCCCCCAAGCCCGCCGTCTTGAAGCCGGTAGATCGACTCCGTCTCTCCAGTCAAGGACTCATCACCTGAGTAGATGAGAGTCTCTCCTCCGGACATAGAATCCTCCGCAAGGTCCGTGCCATGCGCAAATCAAATGAAGACATGCTTCCGGCCAGGTTGAACCCTGGCAGGTCGCACACGCCGAGCCGGCTCGACGATGTCGATGCAGATGTCCGGCTCAGGCTCTGATCCGCCAATCTTGTCGATGAAGATGTGAACCCGCCGAAGGGGACCCGGTACCCGTACTCGATTGAGTCGGCCTCAGGGCCCCAGCCAGCGTCGTCGATGTAGAGCTTGCCGTGGCGACTCTTAGTCATCCTGCCAACGGCGTATACCTCGATACCTGGAAAAGATCCCTTCAAGAACTCAAAACCATCGTGCGTTGGCCCCATGGTGGGCACTAACTGTCGTGGTTTTGTCACGGTAGATGCCCTTGTGAAAGGACCTAGGTGTGGAGCCATCGCAACGTAGGTTAGCTTGAAGGGGTTGAGGGGGACGAGAGACGTAAGGTTTACCCAGGTTCGGCCCCTCACTCACGAGGTAAAAGCCTATGTCCTACTTTGTGTTGTATTGATTGAGTATCGATTACAAGGGAGCGGAATCGCTTGACCTAGCTATCGATTGATTATAACTTGAGTTAAGCCGCCGTAGGATCTCGCCTTTATATACACAGGTTGAGGTCCTGGGCTTACAAGAGTCCAAGTCAGATCACACAACGTGTCCAACCTAGGTTCTAAGTCGCCTTACCTTGCTAGCCAAGTCGCCATCGAGCGGCTCACATCTTCGGGTTACAGCACCATCGCCTGGTCTTGGGCCTTCAACAGGCCCGCCCCTATGAGCCGCCTCCAGTCTTCATGTCTCCTATTCTTGAGCCTATTCAGGCTTTCCTTTGTGAGTCACCAACAGTGTAACCCGGCCTCTCTTGGGCGGGTCACACCGTGGGGTTATATCCCCAACAATTTCCGCTAGCAACCAATGAATAGACTATTTCCAGATAATGCTCTTGGTGTGAATGTAGCCACGTAAGTGACGACGTAGCTGCAGGGTTGTTAGTTACCTATGCAACACCACTCCTAGTGGGATGGACATACTCTACTTACCGCGAATTGCAATAGCCATGTGCCCTTACAGGTCATCAAAGGGCAAGTGTCAATGTGTGAGAACTTGCTACAATTGTGGCAATGTGAGTCATTTTGTTGTGGATTGTCCCTATGAGAATAGGGAAGACAATGGAGGAAAGCTCATCGGCAAGAAGAAGTCCAAGTCTTTCCCAAGCAAGAACAACTTCACGAAGAAGGTGCCTCAAAAGGGTTTGGTGGTGCATGAAGAGTACAACTCCGATGATGATGATGATGATGACGATGCTAGTGGTGAAGGGATCACAATGGCCTCCATTGCCATTGCGACCTTAGCCCAACCTTGGTGTCTCTCTTCAACTCCCCCAACGAGGACCTCATCACCACCCCCAAGTGCCTCATGGCAAAGGCCACCAACAAGGTAACCTTCAACATCAAAACTACTATATCTACTACTCCTTCTTTGATGGATTCTGTGGATGAAAGTGAGGAGGTAAAGGTGGGTGAGAATGAGTTTGACAAGTTCTTGGGTAAGCTCAAAGGTGAGACCCAGAAGCACTTTTTTGCTCTCTTGGAACAACTAGGTGAGGCCAATGATATCATTGAGCCTCACGAAGAGACCATCACTAAGATGGAAGGGCATTGTCATGAGTATGCCGATGAGATTGCATATCTTTCTCATGCTCTTGAGGAATAGCAAGGTCTTTGTGTGGCTCTTGAGGAGTCACAGATGTTGACCTTGCGAAATTAAAGAAAGATAATGACCATGCTCAAGTTCTTGCAAGGTTAAATCTATTCGAATAATCGTGTCCTTGGTTATGGATGACTTGAAGAATGTTGCATGATTATAGAAAACTTAAACCGTTACTTGGTAAAATTGCCAAGATAAGTGTGAGTGCCTTGGGATTGTTGCCTCCTTGCGAGTGAGTTGAGGGAGGATTCATGGTGGTGCATTGTTGTGGTAGTTATCATAGATGGACTTATGTGCACTCTTATCCCTTGTCACAAATATTGGTAGTTGTAGCTCTAGTAGTCCTCTGCAGTATACTGGCGCTATTGTAGTCAAACCCACATATACCCCTTCCCCTTAATAATGTTGTGTGCTACTCCATGTAGAGTTGTTGGACTTCCCTGAAGAGGAAGGGTGAAGTAGTATAGTAGCAGATAGTATTTCCCTAGTTAAGAACCAATGTTTATCGAACAAGAAGGAGACGACACACAAACAATGTGAATAGTACTTGCACACACACAAAGCAAATGATTGCACCCAAACGAAGGCAAGAGGGTTGTCAATCCCCTTGTTCTCTCCAATTGCAAGGATTAAATCTGATAGTAATAGGTAAACAAATAAAATAAACTAAAAGAAAACAACAAGCAATTGTAGGATTCTTAGTAATAATGGAAAATGGACTCAAGGCCATAGGTTCACTAGAGGCATCTCCCTCATAAGCATAGCATCAGTGGGTAAACAAATTACTATTTGGCAATTTGACAGAACTATGCATAGTCATGATTGTGATTCTTCATGGCATAATTCATATATAGGCATAATGTCTGTGCATCTTCTACTATTACTCCACCCCAAGACCGCTATCCAACATGCATCTCAAAGTATTAAGTTCATTACAAACTGAGTAACGCTTTAAGCAAGATGACATAATGTAGACAAAGTAAAACCAAGCAATATGTTCAAACCCCATTGTTTTACCTTTAGTAGAACAAATAAAATACATGCCTTGCAACTCATCCTGTCACAGATTAAGGACACCGCGAGACTAAACCCACTACTATGCACCACTTGCTTTGAAGATCTACTCATCCAATTGGCCAAAGAAGACTCATAGATCAAAAAGCATACATATCGATAAAATCACACATAAATAAATTTCAAGAAACTCAAATAGTTTTAATGATAATCTGATCATAAACCTATAATTCATCGGATCCCAACAAACACACCGCGAGAATTACATCTAATACATCTCAGAGGAGATTGACGAAGCAAATTCTTATCAGATCCCTCGGTAGGGGTCCAAGCACAGTTGGAAGTCATGGATCGGAGGTCTCACGAGGGGTTTATCTAGGTTCAGGCCTCTGGAGAGTAATACCCTACGTCCTGCTGGTTTTGTTGATTCATAGTGGAGGGATACCTTGTGCAAGGGGTTACAATGGTGTATGTGGTTGCTACCGAGAGTTCTCCCATCTAAAGATAGATGATCGATGAGTACCCTAGATCTCCCATTATATAGGCAGGAGAGGTCTAGGGTTTACATGACAGATGCGATCTGGGGCACTGCCACCCTCTAGTCCTGGGCGTTAAGAAGGTCGTCCTGCCTCCAAGGGTTTGCGTTGTGTCTTGGCCATGGTGTACCCCTTGTGATTGATGAGGCCGGGCTCCTGGGCGTCAGCCACCCCCGATACAAAACCACGTCAGTAGCCCCTGAGCATGGCGGAGGTCGCAGTGAGGTTTGCGAGACCTCTGGCGGTCTCCCATGTCTTTTTGCCTTCCTGGAGTCTGGTTGTGATGCCAATGCCACGGCCAGTGGAAGTTTCGACACTCATTATTTGGGGACGTTACTACTTCGAGGGTAGTATTTCACCCAAATTTATTGATTCAACACAAGGGGAGCCAAAGAATATTTATGAGTATTAGCAATTGAGTTGTCAATTCAACCACACATGGAGAACTAAACATCTGCAACAAAGTATTTAGTAGCATAGTAGTATAATAGTTTGATAGCAATAGTAATAGTAGCAATAGTAACAGGAACAATAACAGTAGCAACAACAAAAGTAACCTATCAAAGATCAATATGCGAAAAGCGTAGGCATTGGATCAACGATGGATATTTGTGTTAGATGACATTCATCATATAACAGTCACAACCTAGAGCGATACACAATAGCTCCAATTCATCAATGTACTGTAGGCATGTATTCCGTATATAGTCATACATGCTTATAATAAGAACTTGCATGGCATCTTTTGTCCTACCCTCCCGTGGCAGCGGGGTCCATAAGGAAATCTAAGGGATATTAAGGCCTCCTTTTAATAGAGAACAGGAACAAAGCATTAGCACTTAGTGAATACATGAACTTCTCATACTACGATCATCACCATAGTGAATCCCAACTACTATCATTTTGGGGTATGCGGATCATAACACGTAATAGATGCGTACAACTGGCAAGATAGGATCCAAAACATACTTATATTCATGAAAACATAATAGGTTCAGATATGAAATCAAGGCACTCGGGCCCTACTAACAAGTATTAAGCATAGCAAAGTCATAGCAACATCAATCTTAAAACATAGTGGATACTAGGGATCAAGCCCTAAAAAATTGACTCGATTACATGACAAATATCATCCATCTCCATCACCGTCCAGCAAGCCTACAAACGAATTACTCACTCCTGATGGTGAGCTTCATCAAGTTGCAGATGAATAAGGGTTGGTGATGATGATGGCGACGAATTCCCCTCTGTGAAGCCCCGAACGGACTCCAGATCAGCCCTCCGATGAAGAACAGGAGGTGGTGGCTGCTCCATATTGTAAAATGTGATGAAACTTCTTCTCTTATGTTTTCTCAGGGAAACGGAATTTATAGAGTTGAGATTAGGTCAGCCGGCCGCCTGTGGGCCCCATAAGGTAACAGGGCGTGCCCTGTTTCCTTGTGAGTAACAGGTGGCCCCTCTTCGGTGGATCTTCGTCCATTATTTTTTATTTATTCCATAAAAAATATCCAAAAGGTTTCGTACGATTCCAAGAATTTTATTTCTGCACAAAAAAACAACACCATGGTAGTTCTGTTGAAAACAACATTAGTAAGGGTTAGTTTCATTCAAATCATGCAAATTAGAGTCCAAAACAAGAGCAAAAGTGCTTGGAAAAGTAGATACGATGGAGACGTATCAACTCCCCCAAGCTTAACTCATTGCTTGTCCTCAAGCAATTCAGTTGACAAATTGAAAGTGATAAACAAAAACTTTTACAAACTCTTTTGTTCTTGTATCCATATCTAAGCTTAAATAGCACCCAAGTTTTCAGCAAAGATCATGAACTAACCATGCAAAGGTAACACTTAGAACTCACATTTACTCATACAATGGCATAATCAACTAGCAGCAATAATAACATATCTCAGATGCCAACAGTTTGTCAAAACAATCATGATATAGTATGATAAATGTAGAGCACCTCTGAAGTTCAAGCAACGACTAAACATTGTAATTCATGGTAGAAGAGATCTAGTCATGCTCACATCCAACATTAACTAGACTTAATGCATAAGAATGACAATAGCGCTCTCAGGATTGGCGCTTTGAATGAGAAGGTGATGACTCAACAATAAAAGTAAATAACATGAAAGTAAATAGATAGGCCCTTCGTAGAGGGAAGCAGAGATTTGCAGAGGTGCCAGAGCTTGAAGCTTAAATTAGAGACGAATCTATTTTCAGAGGTGTACTTTTCCTATCAATCTTCCATGCTAAGCACATTATCGGCGGTTCCCAAGCGGAAAGGTAAATTTTACTCCCTCTCAACCATAGAAACACAAGCCATGGCTAACCGAATCCTCGAGTGCTCTCCAAACAATCAACTTTCCGGGGGAGTTTGTTTTATTATATTTTTCTTTATTTTGATTACAGGACTGAGCATCCCAATTACCAGCCTCTCTCGTGCAATGAGAAGTGAATAAATACCCATCGCGAGAATAACCCGGTGAGCATGGAAGATATTGACCGCTCCGTCGCTCCGTGAGTGGTACGGTCACACAAAACAAATGATTAGAGATGGCACATGCAAATTTACTTGGAATGGCAGGGTAATACCGTATATAGGTAGATATGGTGGAATCATCTGGAACAACTTTGGGTTTAAGGATCTGGATGCACAAGCAGCATTTCTGCTTAGTATAGGCGAAGGCTAGCAAATAGATTGAGAAGCGACCAACTAGAGAGCGACAAAGGTCATAATCATGCATTCCGAATAATTAACATTGAATACTAGCATGAGTAGGATATAAACACCATGAACATAAATATCACGAAGGTTGCATTGGTTTTGAATCAACTACATGTGTGAACATGTGCCAAGTCAAGCCACTTGAATCATTCATAGGAGGATACCACACTAACATACTACATCATAACCAATTTAATGCATATTGACATTCAAGATAAATCATTATCCACTCCTAGCTACTTAAGCATGGCATGAGCAACTATAATCTCTAATTTTCATCACAAACATGTTTGCTCATAATATGTTGAATCATTCATACTGGGTTAAAAATATTTACAAAAACAAAAACAAAAACAAGAAGAGTTCATACCAACTTTTTCTTGCCACTGTCACTTCATCAAATCATCGTCATTATTGCCTTTCACTTGCATGACCAAATGATGTGAAAATAACAATAGCACCAGTGCCGTGGACTAAGCTGAAATCTGCAAACAATTTATTCTAGGGAAAAGACAAGGTAATATTGGCTCCTTGTTAGATTAACAACAAAGAGAATGGGAACCCTTCAACAATTCTAGCATAGTATTATCCATACGATGACTCAACAAAAAGAAAAGAAATTCAGAGAAACACACTAAAATATTTTTTGGAGTTTTTAGTTTTTCTAAAGAAAGCAAAATAAAGAAGAAAAACAAAAGGCGAGCAAAACTATTTACAAGGGAGTGTTGGTGCAATGATAGGCCCCTTATGTTTTGAAGTTTTTTGACATAAACAATATGGGACTTATGTGCTTGCTAGTGCACACAGAGTAACATGTCCCTGAGATATCGAGGAGTTTGATGCAAACGACGAAGATAATCTCCCTGTGTTGCAGCGAAGGTTATCACCGAAGATTATGTGAACAAGAGTGACACCTAAAAATTGCTGAAGTGAAGCAATTGGTTCGGTGTCTGTCCAAGGAAATTGACTGCGTTCGAGGAGATTGAAGACGAAGTGAAGATGTAGCATTCATTTCGTAGTTCTTCTTCTCTTCATTGACTCATAGGACCATCGTACTATTAAGAGTGGTGTAGCATTCGAAACTTTGATTCTCTGATGCTAAACCCAAATCCTATAAAAGTTGTGAGAGAAATCTCTTTGTGTTCTGAGCAAATACTTGCCAGCAAGAGACTGTGATCTTCTTCGCCGTGAGAGATTTGTCTCAGACCGAGGAGTTAGCACTACTTGTTCCTCAAGTAATGTTACCGTCGCTCCCAAATCCGACCGTTGCAAACGTGTCGGTTGGCCATTGGCTGGACCGCGTGTCCAAAATGGTCATTTCCCATCCGGGAAGGTTGCGACTATAAATAGCCACCCCGCGCCAGCTTTGTCCGGTGGCTACTCCGTTTGATTCTGAGAAGATTGTTGAGCAACCCACTCTCCAAGGCAATGATCATGTATATAGGCATCACGTCCGAGACAAGTAGACTGAAACGATTCTGCATCTACTACTATTACTCGACACATCGACCTCTATCCAACATACATCTAGTGTATTAAGTTCGTGAAAGAACAGAGTAATGCCTTAAGCAAGATGACATGGCGTAGACAAGATAAACTCATGTATGAAATAAATCCCATCTTCTTACCCTTAATAGCAATGATACATGTGTGTCATGTCTCTTTCTGTCACTGAGATTGAGCACCACATTATCAAAGCACCCCTTCCCATGGCAAGATAAATCAGTCTAGTTGGCCAAACCAAACCAATAAATCGGAGAAGAAATACGAGGCTATTGCATAAAAGAGTTAAGAGAAAACTCAAATAATATTCATGGATAGATCTGATCATAAACTCACAATTCATCGGATCCCAACAAACACACCGCAAAAAGCCATTACATCAAATACATCTCCAAGAACACCGAGGAGAACATTGTATTAAAGATCAAAAAGAGAGAAGAAGCCATCTAGCTACTAACGATGGACCCATAGGTCCTTGGTAAACTACTCACGCGTCATCGGAGGGGCAACAAGGATGATGAAGAACCCCTCCATGATTGATTCCCCCTCCGGCAGAGTGCCAGAGAAGGTCCCCAGATGGGATCTCTCGAGAACAGAGGCTTGCGGCGGTGAAAAAATTATTTCGTGGACTCCCTGGTAGGTTTTCTGATTTTAGGGTATTTATAAAGGCGATGGTAGGTTAAACGGAGGCTTGTGGGCCCCACTACCACCAGGGCGCGCCAGAGGCCCCTGGCGCGCCCTGGTGCCTAGTGGGCCACTGCTCCGTCTTCTTGTAGCCTCCCAAAGCTTCCAGGATCTCTTATCGCCAGAAAAAATTCCAAAAAGTTTCGTGGCATTTGGACTTCGTTTGGTATTGATATTCTGCAAAGTAAAAAATAAGCAAAAAATCAACAATTGGCACTGTGCACTAAGTTAGTAGGTTAGTCCCAGAAAATGAGATAAAGTTGCTTGTAAATGTATATAAAACATCCAAGATTGATACTATAATAGCATGGAACAATCAAAAATTATAGATACGTTGGAGACGTATCAGCCTCCGGAGTCCTCACTTCTTCATGGGTTGGTGGTTCGGCCAATACATTAGTCCGGCCGAGCTAGGAGACCCTAGTCTAGGACACCATCAGTAACCCCCGAACTTGTCTTCGAAGCCGAGGTTGACAACCTTCGTTGGATAATGTCTTCGGCTTGGGATGATCTTCGGCTTGGCAGGCAAGTTCTTATTTGACCTTCGGAGTTTTCAATTTGAATCGACGAGCTCTTCTTCGGCCCAGCTGCTACCTCACGCCACCTTGCACATTGTGCCATCTGGGGAATTGCACTGCCTTTACGGCCAGACGTCGAAACATCGCCTTAGTTGGCCTTATTTAACCAGCGACGGGCCCAAATTTGCAGCCAAGCGCATTTTGGACCTCCTCCTTTCGTTAACACCATTCCCCCTCCCAAAGTCGAGCTTCAGGAGTTCTAACAATGGCGAACTATGCTGGCTCATCCAAGCGCCCACACGGCCCTCTCAGGGGCCACTGGGGGAGCTGCTCCATCATGCGAATCCAGCTGAATCGGCTCTCTACTCAAGGGTACCTGCCGGATCCAGATTGGGCCTCAACTCGCCCGAGCCTAATATCCATCGACAAGCAAACACACGCCGATAGTTATCCCATCCCTCATGGCGATGAGCGGGTATGCTTCGTTCCCTTCCTCATCCGTGGGCTAGGATTCCCAATCCACCCTTTCCTCTGCGGGTTGCCTGAGTTCTACAGGATTCAACTCCACCACCTGACTTCGAACTCGATCTTACACATCGTGGGGTTCGTCACCCTGTGTGAGATGTACCTCGGATGCGAGGCCCACTTCAGGTTGTGGATACGATACTTCTGTGTGATGCCTTGCTGCTGAGACAAGAAATTACAAGAGGTAGGGGTTGCCGAGGTGTGCAGAATAGCCGGAACCGGCTACCCTACCGGCACTCCTCGGGAAGACAACACATGGGTGTCAGAGTGGTTCTATATGGCTGACATACCCTTACATGAACCATCTTGGCCTGGGCTTCCAACCTTCTCTTCGGATCCTCCGAAGAACCTCTATAGCTAGAGGCCATGGAGGAATGCTCAAAAGGGTGATGCTGACATGGCTCATCTTGCAGCGAAGGTGAGGTGTCTGACAAATTCAGGCCTCACCATCATAGATGTGATGGAAACATCCAACGACTGAAGAGTCCAACCTCTTCGGCAAAGACAACATCCTTTGTGCATGTACAACGGTACTGACGACGCCACCTAGTCAATCCAGAGAGGCTTTGATAATGATGCAGTATTTGGCACAGCCATAGCTGGCCTATACAAAGGCGGAGCCGTGGATTTTGCCAAGAGGAAGTTTACAGATGGATTGTCTTACTACAATCCCGGTGATAGAGTAAGCCTCCTCCAACCCTTTCATTTATCGATCAATACGCCTTACTATTTTTAAATATCCGATGTATTTGACCAGCAATGGAAACTCTGGGTTGAGGAGTTGAAGTGCCCTATGCCTAAGCCGGGGACCTAACGTCGAGATGCCGACCCCGTCTTTCACGAAGACGAGGAGTTGTCCATAATATACGAGGAAGGGACATTCTTACAAGAGAGCCTTGATGGCTCCAAAGTAGCCATTACTCTCGACCCGTCGGGGAAACGACCATCCTCCTCGGTAAAACCTATCTCTGTTTCATCCAGAAAGAGAACTTCTGCTTTGAGCACCCTGACCTCTCTTCCTAAGGATCGACGCTCAAAGCGCTCCTATAGTGGTACGGCTCGTCGAGGGGGCCTTCAATTGCTACACAGGGTGCTCCTCAACAGGAGTGGCCATGCAGGCGGAGCATAACACTCCTCCCCCGAATAGGTAATCTTATCAATATTGCACTTGTCCAAGAGGTTAAGTATTCTCACGCCTGACCATTTGGTCTCCTGTGAAGGCAGTCCACTGAGGCGCCATTAACTGATGGGCAGGCAATTCGGCCACCAAACCAGGCGGGGAGCCGATCTTTACTTCGGGAGATGCCCCTGAAGCACCTCAACCAGCCACTTCGGGATCCTGCTCGACCACTACCTCCGAGGTTGAAAGCCTAATGAATCATCGGCGCCGGAAGGCCGCCCTATGGAGTTCTAGTTTTACCGACTAGGAGTTCAATGCCCTTAGCTCGGTGGACACCTACCTCGGCGCCACCCGAACCGTCTTTGAGAAGGTGGTAGACATTTTGGCCAATGATCTGCATGTATTTTTTTCTTTTTGAATTCACCTTTGTCCGGGAGTGAATCATGCTTGACCGTAGTTATCTATGCGCCAAAGCTTTTATCCAAAGGGAGAACAAGCTGTCGCATACGCAGTAGCCCCCAAGACACCGGCTGGATGGTATATCCGGTTGGTGGATTCCATAAGTAAGATATGAACTGGAGTCATTCGTGCGAGTAGCCCCCAAGCTGCGGTGAGTTCGCAGGTGACAGTATGGAGGCTTGATAAAAATTGTTGTGAATTCGCAGACATCTCAGGAGAGCAACGGGAAATTGTCCGAGGAGCTGGCTCAGACCAAGGAACAACTAGGCGCCTCGGAAGCCGAGGTGTCACAGGTCAAGGCCTTTACCAAGGAAGCACATAGTAAGTGTACTTGATTTATGAAAATTTCATGCAAGGGATGTGAAGTCCGTGTTAAAGTATTGTGTTCCCGTAGCAGCGGAAGTGATTGGTTAGTTGGAGAAGGACCTGAAGCAGGTCCGAGAGGACCAATTGTCTGCCGAATCACAACGACAGGCCGATCACCTTGTGCTGGCCCGCTATAAGGAGGAGGTCACTGCGTTAAAAGCGAAGAATGACCAACAAGCCCAAGAGCTTGATCGGCTGAGGGTGCAGCTGGCTGCTGCCGAAGCGAAAGACTAGAAGACTAGTGAAGTTGTGTCCGGTAAGTGTCTCTAGTCCTTTTCAGGAAAGGATTACTAGATATGATAGCATGACTGCTCCTAACTAACATGTAATTCGATTAGTGCTACTGATAGGTCGGCCTAAAGAGGCCCTTGGCGCTGCAGCCGAGGACACGCTTGCGCAATTCACTGAGAAGCATGAAAGAGCTCGGAAGGCTATGAAAGCTGCATGTAAAAATCTATGGCCCGAGGAGAATGTGCCCGAGGGAATGTTCGAGCTCACCGAACGCCTCAAATGGGCTCGGCGCCGCCTTTAGGCCAGGAAAATATAGGCATGTCGGGAGGGAGCATGAGAGGCGTGGGTGATGATCAAGACCCAATACACAAGCGTAAAGACAGAGCACCTTGCCGAAGTGGGCCCTGTTGGTCGTGACGGAAAAGAGGTACCAACCAGTTTGGCGTATTAGGCCGTGATGCCCGCCGCGCGCTTTTCACAGCAGGACTGTTCCCTTAAGTTGTTGATAGACGGGCTTGATAAGTATTAAGATGTGTATAATGACTCCATGTATGAATGTACTTTACGTCATTATTATTGCATCATTTGTACAAACTTTGTTAGCCAGCCTTCGGCTTCTCCCTCTGTCGGTGTACTAAATATTGGGCCTTTAGTACCCCATACTTGTGCACGGGCAGTTGTAGCCATACCTTGCATCAAGGCTTGTCAGGGGAATAGCTGAAGATTAATCCAAGGTTGTCAAAGAGACATTCAAGCCAAGGGTCAGAAGATAAGGAGAACTGGAGACCAGAGGCTCGGCTCCCGGCAAGATCTTGCCGGGGTAGCCTGTGGAGCCCGGCAAGATTCGCACCAGGCAAGGTTCTGCCACTGTGCCACCGCTCCAGCTCAGCGACCAGCCTGGCATTCTGGTCCCATCTCTGGATGCGTGGCAAGGCGCTAGTGGAGGCGAGCTTAAGCAGTGCTGATGGGATGGCCCCTTTTTCCATCCCCAAGAAAGTAAGGACACCTAAACGGACACCTCACGGTGCGTTAAATGCATTTGTCCTAAACCGTCAATGGTTAGGTATGATAACCCTGTAGCTACTTTACGCCTCGCATATGAACAGTTGCCACTGTGGTGACCCCCTTTGAGCATATAAAAGGAGGCCCAAGGCAACTGCTACAGGGAGAAGAGGCTAGAGGGAGCACTATCGGCCCATTCTTCATGCGTAGCTGCTGCACGAACACACTGTTCATTGCAAGCGCTCCAAGAACTGGGTCAAAAACACTAATAATAAACTAAAGTAGGAGTAGGGTTTTACGCTGATCAGCGGCCCGAATCTGGGTAAAAATCCCCTCGTGTTGATCATCGGTTCTGCTCTTTGTGCATACCTCTCTCCCTGCCGAACCATAAAGGGGTCCTTCGGATCCCATAGGTGTCGTACGCCGACATCTTTGGAGCGCCAGGTAGGGGGAATGAGGTTGCGCGAACCTGATCCGGTGATCAGCGCGTCAGTTTCTACATCGTCTTTGTCACCATGCCACCAAAGAAGAAGGGTGCGGCAGCGGTTGTTTCGTCTACGTCTGTCTTGCCCGTGCCTACTCGGACGGGTGACGGCGTGGATGCAAGAGGTGGAGGTTTAGAGCCTCCACGGCGTTCTGGTGAGTCGAGCCAGGCGAGCGGCGTCGTTCGCAACGGCGACAGCAACCCGCACGCCGCTAGATCCAGAGATGGAACCATGCTACCTACGGGCGACGCAGCGAACTCCAGAGATTGGAGGATGCCTTCTAGGACTCCCACGCCGGCGCAAGTGTTGCGGCCTTCCCAGGTCGCACGCGATGAGCAGCGCCGTGGCATTGGTGGTTCTGAACGTCCCCATGGAAAGACTTCTGCGTATCGATCCCAAGGTGCGCAGGCCCAGCATGCACGCCAAACTGCCGGTGGAAGTGGTGCGCGGTCGCGTGATCGTGACGATGCTCCTTCTAACACTGTTAGGAGTCAGGGCACCTCACGTACCTCGCACCTGTCGCCGCCGCCTACGCCAGCAGAAGCTTTGGCACGTGCACAGCTGCTCCTCGATTTTCCTCCTACTCCGGAGAAGATGGAGGAGTGGCGATCTACTATCCAGAGCCTCATCGGCTTCGTCAACAAGGATGGGCCGCAGCAAGCGGGGCCCTCGAGGCAGCAGTCTATCGATCTGACGCGAGCCGATGGTGAGAAGACTGGAGGTGGTGCGACCACGGTGCACTCCCCTCCACGACAGCAGCGGCGGTCGTCAACCCGGCGGACCGACGGCCGTGATGATTATTCCACGATGTCGTCCGATCCGCGGATGCGCCGCGATCAGCGTCAAGTTCTTCAGGAACGAAGCAAAGAGGACGCTCGAACTACCATCGAGCAGCGACGGGAGGCGCGTCGTCAGTCTCATAAACGCGCAGGGCCTACTGTCGACAAGCCTGCGCCGGGGGTTGCAGGCGACTTGCCCTATGAGGTAGGTTGTCCAGCGTTTACCCGTGAGCTGCGGCGAGTCCAGTGGCCCAACTCCCGAACGTTCAAACCAGATGTCCCGGAGAAATATGATGGGAAGACTCACCCCTCGGAGTTCTTGAGCATCTACACCATTGCGGTGCAGGCTGCCGGGGGCTGAGATGACAAGATACTTGCCAACTACTTCCCGTTGGTGCTCAAACCCAACGTCAGGTCGTGGTTGATGCATCTGCCGGAGAATTCCATTTCTTCTTGGTCAGATCTGTGCCATCAGTTTGTTGGCGCCTTTGTTGGAGGCCACCAAGCTCCTGGCCAAGAGATTATTTGCATCTCCTCCCTCAAAAGGAGGGCGAGCCCCTACGCAAGTTTATCCAGAGATTTAGCCGGGTGCAGTACAATATTCCAGACGTTCATCCAGCCGCTGTTGTTAGCACATTTCATCAGAACGTGCGCAACCGCAAGATGCGCGAAGAGCTGGCGATGAACAAGGTCAGGAGTATTGCCGAGCTTTATGCTTTGGCCGACAAGTGCGCTCGGGCTGAAGAAGGGAGGAAACTCCCCGGCGAGGGTGTTGGCGCAGGGGGCGAATCTGAGGATGAAGATGCTGCAACCCCGTCAAAGAAAGGCCGGCGGCGGAACAAGAAGCACAAAGGCAAGGCCGTCCTTGCTGTTGAGGAATCCGACAACCCTAGCACCGCCAAGAAGGCCAAGGTTGATGACCCCGGCAAGGAAGTTGTCGGGTGCGCTTCCTGTCAGGCCTTAGCAGCTGCCGACAAGCCCGAAGGATCCGGCAAACAGTATTGCAAGATCCATCGCACCAAGGGCCACGATCTCCAAAACTGCTGGCAAGTTGAGCAGCTTGTCGAGAAGCAGAGAGCTGAGTACGAAAGACGAGACAAGGAGAAGGCCTAGGACGGTGCTGAGGGATCTGGCAAGAAGCATGGTGGCCGAGGAGGCCGCCGCGGCAAGGCTAAGCAACAGAAGGAGAGGCCCGCCCGAGGCCGCGACAAGGACGAGGGAGGCGATGATGATGAGGAAGACGACGAATCCAGTGAGCACAAGTTTCAGAAAGCCATAGAGGCCATGTGTATTGATGGGGGTGCCTCGTTGCATTCTTCTCACCGCCGACTTAAACTATGGGTGCGTGAGGTTAATGCAACAGAGCCATCATTTGATGCACGGAAACCTTTAAAGTGGTCCAACACGCCTATCATTTTTTACGCCGAGGATCACCTTGATCGCAGAACTGCGGTCGGGTGCTTGCCCTTGTTGGTCTCACCAACAATCCGCAACCTCAAGGTGACAAAAATGCTAGTTGACAACCGGGCCGGGCTGAACTTAATCTCACCGGACGTGCTCAAGAAGCTGCAAATTCCTGATGAAGATCTCGAGGAAACGGGCATGTTTCAAGGGATCAATCCAGGAAGGACCCAGCCAAAAGGCAAGATTACGCTACCGGTAACATTTGGTAGCGAGCTCAACTACAGGACAGAGAAGGTAGTGTTCGATGCTGCCAAGATCCCCATGTCATACAATGGGATCCTTGGCCGCCCAGCGCTGGCCAAGTTCATGGCGGCATCACACTATGCGTATAATGTGTTGAAGATGCCCGGACCGATAAGTGTCATCACTATCCACTCCGACAAGAAGGATGCACTAATCTGCACTAACCAGCTCTACCAGGAGGCAGCTGCAGCACCTGCCGTCAAGGCATCTGCTCCTGCCGCTGGAACTCCCGGGGGGAAGAAGAAGAAGACCGGCAAGATCTCTGGCGCAAACCCCGGCAAGCGCACCTCCTCGGAGTGCTGCGCTTCCCTTGAGGACGCACCAGAGAGTTCCACCGACAAGAACAAGAAGTCCAAGGCTGCTCCACCAGAGACCAAGAAGGTGCCCATCAAGGAGGATGGAACGGGAGGAACTTTCACCATAAGTTCCACCCTAGATGACAAATAGCAAAGCGCGCTCGTTGCCTTCCTGCGGGCGAATGTCGACGTGTTTGCATGGCAACCATCTGACATCCCCGTTGTTCCCAGGGAGGTAATTGAGCACCACCTTGCTGTCTGTCCTCACGCGCGGCCCATCAAGCAGAGGGTGAGGAAGCAAGCCTTGGAGCGGCAAGAATTCATTGCCGAAGAAATCAGGAAGTTAGAAGTGGCAGGTTTGGTCAGAGGAGTGCTTCACCCAACGTGGTTGGCCAGTCTGGTTGTAGTGCGCAAGGCGAATGGGAAATGGAGGTTGTGTATTGATTATACAGACATCAATAAAGCCTGTTCAAAAGATCCTTTCCCCTTGCCGCGCATCGACCAGATTGTGGACTCCACTGCTGGTTGTGACCTACTGTCGTTCCTTGATGCCTACTCGGGATATCATCAGATCTTCATGGAAAAAGAAGATGAAGAAAAGACCACATTTATCACCCCATGTGGTACATATTGTTTTATACGAATGCCTTTCGGGTTGAAAAGTGCTGGTTCTACATTTGCGAGAGCGGTCCAAATTGGTTTTGAGCCTCAGCTACATAGAAATATGGAAGCATACATGGATGACATAGTGGTCAAAACCAAGGATAAAGCGACGCTCATACAAGATCTAGAAGAAACATTTACAAATCTGCGCAAGATCAATTTAAAGCTCAATCCTGAGAAGTGTGTGTTTGGCGTCCCTTCCGGCAAGCTTCTCGGGTTCTTTGTATCTCAGCGAGGGATCAAAGCAAACCCCGACAAGATCAAAGCTATTGAGCAGATTGAAGCGCCAAGACATGTCAAGGATGTACGTCATCTTACCGGCTGTGTTCCTGCCTTAAGCAGGTTCATCTCCAAATCTGCTGAGCGCGCCCTGCCCTTTTTCAAAATTTTGAAGAAGGCAAGTCCAATGAGATGGACTTCGGAAGCGGAGGCAGCGCTGCAAGATTTGAAGAGGTACCTCTCCTCTCCGCCGACGCTAGTCGCACCTAGGCCACAAGAGCCGTTGCTGTTGTATCTAGCGGCAACAAATCAAGTGGTTAGTGCTGCGTTAGTGGCGCAGAGAGAAGTCAATGAGGAGGCAATGGCAGCGGCAGGACCGTCAAGTGACGTGCTGGGATCTTCCCCGGCAAGGTCTGGTGCCGGCAAGACAGGATCTGCGCAGTCAGAGGAATCAGTGCAAAAGAGGAAGATGGTGCAGTGTCTAGTTTATTTTGTCAGCTCCCTTTTACAGGGAGCTAGGTCAAGATACTCTGGTGTATAGAAGTTGCTCTTCGGCCTTCTCATGGCCTCGAGGAAGCTGCGCCATTATTTTCAAGCACATGAGATTACCATCGTCACTCGCTTCCCGTTGCAGCGGATTTTGCGAAATCCAGAGGCAACCAGCAGGATTGTGGAGTGGGCGTTGGAACTGTCAAGCTTTGGTCTCAAGTTTGAAAGTACTTCAACAATTCAGAGTAGAGCCTTGGCGGAGTTCATTGCGGAATGGACCCCAACGCCAGACGAAGAGATTCAAGAAATGACTCTTCCCGGTAAGGAAACAGATCGAGAATGGATTATGTACTTTGACGGGGCTTTCTCGCTGCAAGGCGCCGGTGCTGGCGTGCTGCTTGTCACACCCACCGGAGAGCACCTCAAGTATGTAATTCATATGCATTTTCCTCGGGAGAGCTCGACAAACAACACTGCGGAGTACGAAGGTCTGCTTGCAAGTCTCAGGATCACGGCAGACCTTGGTATCAAGAAGCTCATCATCAGAGGTGATTCGCAGCTTGTTGTCCGGCAAGTCAACAAAAATTATCAGAGTCCATTGATGCAAGCCTATGTGGATGAAGTGAGAAAAATGGAAGAGCGCTTTGACGGTCTGCAAACAAAGCACATTCCTCGTGCCGAAAACAGTATTGCTGATGACCTGTCAAAGCGCGCTGCCCTCAAGTTACCTGTGGAACCAGGAACTTTTGTGCTCCATTTAACTCAGCCATCTGTAGCGCCATCAATGAGGCAAGAAAAAGAAGGAAGTTGAATTCTGGTCAGTACTTTCCGGCAGAGCTCCCGGGAGCCACCCGCAAGGAAGTAGCCAGGATCAGTGGCAAGCCTGTCGGGGAACGACAGGCTCCAGCAGGGGCTCAGGCCCTTGCCGTCGAGACAAACGTTCCCCCAGTAGAAGAGATGCCTTTAGTCCTAGTTGCCGAGCCCCAGGCTCCAGCTTGGGCACAGCCCATTGTCCATTTTCTTCAGACAGGAGAACTCCCTGAGGAGCAGGAAGAAGCGGAAAAAGTAGCCCGTCAGTCTAGCATGTACCAGTTCGTCGATGGCGTTCTGTATAGGAAGAGACTGAACGGTGTGAAATTGAAGTGTATTCCTCGGGAGGATGGACTGGAGTTGTTGGCAGAGATACATGGAGGCATATGTGGCTCTCACATAGGATCAAGAGCGATTGTCGAAAAGGCATTCCGACAGGGTTTCTTTTGGCCCACTGCTCTCCAGAATGCAGCTGCACTAGTAACCAAGTGTGAAGCGTGCCAGTTTCATTCAAAGAAATCGCATCAGCCAGCTCAAGCTCTTCAGACAATCCCTCTCTCCTGGCCATTTTCGGTCTGGGGGCTCGACATACTGGGCCCTTTTCCCCGTGCTACCGGGGGCTTTGAGTACTTGTACATTATAATCGACAAGTTCACAAAGTGGCCAGAGGTGGAGGCAGTGAGGAAGGTGACAGCACAATCAGCCGTCAAGTTCTTTAAAGGAATAGTTTGCTGTTTCGGTGTGCCCAACAGGATCATCACCGATAATGGCACATAGTTCACAAGTCGCACCTTCATGCAATACGTCCAAGACCTTGGCGGCAAAATTTGTTTTGCCTCTGTTGCCCACCCAAGAAGCAATGGCCAAGCGGAGAGGGCTAATGCTGAAGTGTTGCGCTGTCTCAGGACCAGAACTTTCGACAAGCTGAAAAAGTGCGGAAGGAGCTGGATTGATGAGTTGCCGGCGGTTCTTTGGTCAATCAGAACGACACCAAATCGAGCCACTGGCCAGACACCCTTCGCTCTGGTTTACGGAGCAGAAGCAGTTCTCCCCATGGAACTCATATACGGGTCACCTCGAGTGCTCGCTTATGATGAGCTTGAGCAAGAGCAACTGCGGCAAGATGATGCTGTGCTCCTTGAGGAGGATCGTCTTCAGGCTGCTGTGCGAGCTGCACACTACCAGCAAGCTTTGTGCCGCTACCATAGCCGCAAAGTTCATGCCCGAAGTCTTGAGGAAGGCGACCTTGTTCTTCGGCGGATTCAGTCCGCCAAGAATTCAAACAAGTTGACGCCGAAGTGGGAAGGCCCTTATCGGGTAGTACGAGTCACCAGGCCCGGCGCTGTCCGCCTGGAGACCGAGGATGGCGTTCCAGTGAGCAACTCTTGGAATATCGAACATCTTCGCAAGTTCTACCCATAAGGCGTGGTTACCGGGGGCCCCCGACAACCTCCTTTTGTACGAGTCTTGCCGGCAAGGCATATAATCCTTTGTACAAAGCCAGGCGCAGACCCTGTGCGCAGTTGAATAAGCTTAAGTGTTGTACACTTCTTGTTGATCTCCATGTTTATATATATGCATGCTTGTCTGAGATATTGTATGACACTTGCTCCCGGTAAGCATTAACGAACCACCAAGGTTCCATATCTCTATTTTCTCTTCTTTCTTCTTCTGAAGGGATAGAAGGTTCCCTCGCGCACAAGTTTGCCGAGGGGGAAAGGAAGGTATGGATACCAATGGGCGATGTTCAGAATTGATATCTTGCCGAAAGGAGTACAGCGACAAAAAGCTAAGTTGCGAAACTTTGAGCAAGTTTTTCAATTTTTACTATCAGGCTATTTTCTTTAGACGATTTCAGCCCTTGTATGGAAAACCTGCACGCGAAGGAACCCTTGTCGTAATTGGTTGCGCCCTTATTTTGTTTTGAGTGCGCTCAACAGTCTATGTGGCTGCACCAAGAACGCCAAGGTGTCTTGCCGGCTGCTACACCTCGAGAAGGCTGCTGAAGTCCCACACCCAGCGCTCACTGCAGGTTGCACGCCAGCAAGTTTCCAGTAAGCGTAGGGCGTATACCATACGGAAAGAAATCGGACAGGGGAAATAGCATGCATGTACTCAATCATAGCAAGTTATATTACATCAATAGTTGCCGCAGTTCTAACTTAAGACTAAATTGTCCTTGGCATGGAATGGTGGCGGCAAGGAAAAGTGAGACGGCTAGTCCTTGCACTGGCCTTCAACCCTCTTGATTGAATCTACCTTCTCAAGGATGGGCGCGGCAAGCTCCTCAAGTGCCTTGAGATCTGCATCCTTCGGCAAGCGGTCGAGCACGTTGGTGAGGTCAACGCCAGGGTTCTTATGCACCACCTTGATGAGTACCTTGAGGAGGACGGCCCGGCAAAGCTTGCGGGATTCATTGGCCAGTTGGGTCGCTCGGTTGGACTGGAGCAGCTTCAGAGCATCAATGATGCTTTCGAAGAACATGGTCAGCCTGGCGCTCGGGGATATCCTTTCTTCAGAGGAATACCTGAAGTTTTGTTGGCCATCCCGGCCCATGGTTGACAGTTGTGCTATGAGCTTTTCCGCGGTGTCGACAAGGCAATCAGTCCAGATTTTCACACCCTTCTCATAGTCAATTTGGGCGGCGGCAGCGCTCTTAAGCAAGTTCCTCTCATCCTGGAGATCTTTTCTCAGGGCCTTCTCGCGGGCCCTGCCGTCCTCAAGAGACTTTTCTAGCGTGGTCAACTTCAGCCTCAGATCGGCAATGGCATCATTGGCTGAAGAGAGCTGCTTGGTCTTGTCGGATATAGCAATTTGCATCTCCGCCAGGCTGTGGAGAGTTTTCTCCCTATCACCTTTGAGCGTCGAGAGCTCCTTGATGTGTTCCTCAAGATCCGCCTCCAGCTTCTTCACTTTGTTGCTCAGCTTGTTCTTGGTAGCCTCGGCGGCATCGATGGTTTCCTTGAGCTTGCTGGCGTGATCTACAGTTAGAGTTTCGAGCGCCTGCTTGTGCTTCTGCTCCAGCTCCTGGGTCCGCTGCGCGACAAGCTTTTCAATTTCTTCGTCCTTGCCACGGAGTTTGGCAGCAAGTGCCTACTCACGCGCGGCAAGATCTTCTTCGTGAGCATCAAGCCCAATGCGGCGCTCCGTCAAGAGAGCATCCTCAGCGGCAACCCTTTGCACAGCTTCCTCTTGCGCCTTCTCTATGTCAGATTGCCTCAGGAGGAGCTCCGTCCAGCTTTGGCTCACTTGTTCCCGGCTGGTAGCCAACTCCTAAAGGGCCTCGGCATACCAGATCTGCATTTGCTCAACACGCTTCGGGAAATCCACCTCGGATGCTTCGACAACTACAGCTCTGGAGTCTGCCTTCTCCTTTCGAGCATGGTGGAGTGCTTGGAGCTTGCAGAAATTATCGCCCATGGCTTGGAGGAGCTGATCTTCTTCAGATTTGGCGCTGCTGGCGCTTGGTTCGTCGACGATCTTGAGCCTGGCAGTGGTGATGATTTCTTCATCAAAAGTTTCCCCTTCGGTCGGCGCTCCAATACTTGCCGTCCCCGGCAAGTTGACAAATAGGTTGTCGCCAACCTTGAGATATTTGCTCGATGAGGGAGCCTCAGATGTCGATGGTTGATCCTCGACAATCATCTCACCGGTGGCTGGGGGCTCTGTGGCTGGTGTAGCGCATGGCGCTCCTGTGGCAGAAATGCCATCAGTATGGTCATCAGACTCCTCGCCGGCCCTCTCGGCAGATTCCTTGGCGGCTTCCTCGGCAGCAGCTTCGCTGACCTCGACAGTGGTGTCTTTGGCGGCTTCGCTAGCAGCGATCTTGTCAGCTTCGGCGGCAGCATCTCTAGCGGTCTCCTCGATGACAACGTCGACCTCCATGTGTTCCATCACAGGGAATTCTGAAGGACGAAGGAGGGAAACAAAATAAGATCAAGATTGAAGTTCAAGAAGACAAAGAGAGAGAAAGATAAAGGAAAGAATAAAAAGTGCTCTGAGGCAAGCAGTCACCTGCGTCGAGCTATTGAGGGGTAGCTTCACCCCTCCCGGCAACATTGGTTGCCGGGAAAAGGTTGCCGGTGCCCATGTTTGCCGGCTCCTCCTCTTCCAAGGTAGGCTAGTCGGTAGGAGCTCTTGCCGGAGATGCGCTTGCGGGAGGCATGGTTGACAGAGGCGGCACGACGGGGGCGTCCTCCAATGACTCTCCCTGTTGCTGTTCTTCTCCTGCAAGCCCAAAGATATAAGCGGCAAAGGTAGAAACCTCAGCACCCGCCAGTGGAAAACGAGTAGTGGACTCATGCTGGGGGCTGCGCTGGGGGTTGCGTCGAGGGCTAAGCTCCGGGCTGATGATGATAGTTTCTAGCACACTTGCAGAGCTTGTCGGGGGCTCGTCGCCCGTGGAAGTTTTCGCCCTCTTCGCCATCCTTTCCGCCAAAGTTTCTGCATCACTACAGAGACAAGACAAAGCAAGGCAATGAGATCAATCGAATTCAGAATTTGGGAGATAAAGGCTATGACAGGATACTTACTCTTCCTCTTCTCGTTCCGGGCTGAAACCGGAGATGTCGAAATCGACCTCCGTTGCGGTGTCCATATGGGGAGGCGGAGGAGGGGTCCTGGGTCGCTTGGCTGCAGCAGGTGCAGGGGGTTGGCGTGACTCTGCCGCCTCAGCCTCCGGTGCTGTTGTGTGAGACGCCCCTGCCGCCCCAGTGGTTGCCGCAGGTGTGTGTCTCGTGCACCGCACGGGTTGCTGTCGAACTCCTTGCTGTGGTGCAGCCTTGCCGGCCGCCTTCTTGCCGGGAGCCTCGTTGCTCGAAGAAGTTTGGTTTGCTGGGACGCCAGAGGCGGCTTTCCGAAGGACACGCTTTGCCTTCTTTGGAGCTGGGGGCTCCTCCTGCGGCTGTTTTTCGGCTGCGTCCTCGTCAGATGAGCTCTCGGCGGCTGCGCCGCTCTATTCCCCGGCAGCCTTATCCTCCTCGACAGAATCCTCCTCCAATATGACTTATGCATCGCTGGTTTCCCATTCCGTGAAGCCGACGCTGCCGGCCTCCGCGGCAAGATTCGCCTCTTCCACCCTAGTGGCAATATACGCCACTTCTTCATCAGTGGTGGCGCGGACGAGGTTTGTTTCTTCCCGGATGGCCCTCTCCGACAAGTCGTCGAAGAACTTTTGTGCCTGCTCCACAGATGGCTCGACCCAAGTCGCGTCAAGGTCATGGGCGTTGAACATTGGCATTGTGGTGATGATTGACCCTAGGGTGGAGTTGTTGCACAAAGGGATAATTCCCGCCGGCAACTTATGCTTGTCCTCGCGCTGAAATAGCCTGTGGTGGAGAGCGCCAAGCTGCATAATTGTCAAGTTATTGTTCAGTCCGGGGCGCAGCCTCATGATGTCTGCCGCGTTCTGGAACTCCCAAGCTGGTCTCCCCTTATTCTGCAGAGGGGCGATGCGGCGGTGAAGGAAGTCAGAGCCAACCATCTCTATTGTGAGCCCGGCAGCTTTCAAACGGAGGATCCTGGTGGTGGCAATCGTGAGCTTGTCATCTTGAGCATCGAAATCACTCCAGTCCTCGCCACGGACTGCCTTCTGCTGTCGGGGCGAACAGAATGGATGGGGATCTACTTCCTTGATCCAGCACCACTCGGACCGCCATTCTTCCCACTTCTCGCGGTAAACCCCATCTGGATATATCTCCTTGTTCCATGCCCTTGGGATCCAGGCGATAGAACTGGAAAGGGCTTCCCCTTTTTGGATGCGAGGAATAAAGTAATGGCGGAAGAGGGCAGTGTTGGGAACTACTCCGGCAAAGATGAGCCAAGATAGACATGCATGTTACGGCATTCGGCGTGAAATCCAGGAGATGGAAGCCGTATGTGTACATGATGTCACTAAGGAAATCGGAGAATGGAGGACAGAGCCTGCAATAAAAGTAAGGGGTGAAGAAGGGGTATCTATCTGGTCCGCCTTTGGAAGAAGAACCTGGGGCCACGCGAGTCACGGGGTGAGCCTTCGTCTCCCTCGCCCACATGCACTGGTACCGGTTCTTCAAGGGTTTCGCGCCGAGCGTCGGAGCGAAGATGACGTACTTCTTCCGCATCTTCGCCAGCTCGCTCTCCGGGACATCAGCTTTCGTCTCCTTGCCCTTGCTAGCCTTGGGCGGCATGGCGGTTGCGAAGGCGGAAGCCGAGGATAGAGCGGGTGTGGAGGCGGTGAGCGGATGAGGAGAAGTTCTGCTCTGGGCTCGGGAGAGAGAAGGTAATGGCGGGTTCTAGATTGGAAAGAAGAGGGGGTAAATGGGCAGCGCCTCTGCAGATTCCTTTTTATGGGGAAGGAGCGAGGCTGCCTCTTTTACTGCCCAATGTGAATACGCCTATACGAGCGTGCTGCGGCCGCGGCTGTTCAGCGCACGCTTCCCACGTCGCGCATTTAATGCGCGTAGTGGGGAAGCGCAGTAAGCGGAATAATTACAAGTAGTTAACCCCTGCCATGCGTGCCCGTGCACTGTTTGGGCCTAGCCCAATAACGCCTCGCACTCGTGTGTGGCCTAGGCCCGGGGGCTCCTGTCGGTGTACTAAATATTGGGCCTTTAGTACCCCATACTTGTGCACGGGCAGTTGTAGCCATACCTGCGGCAAGGCTTGTCAGGGGAACAGCTGAAGATTAATCCAAGGTTGTCAAAGAGACATTCAAGCCAAGGGTCAGAAGATAAGGAGAACTGAGACCAGAGGCTCGGCTCCCGGCAAGATCTTGCCGGGGTAGCCTGCGGAGCCCGGCAAGATTTGCACCCGGCAAGGTTCCGCCACTGTGCCACCACTCTAGCGCAGCGACCAGCCTGGCATTCTGGTCCCATCTCTGGATGCGTGGCAAGGCGCTAGTGGAGGCGAGCTTAAGCGATGCTGATGGGATGGCCCCTTTTTCCATCCCCAAGAAAGTAAGGACACCTAAACGGACACCTCACGGTGCGTTAAATGCATTTGTCCTAAACCGTCAATGGTTAGGTATGATAACCCTGTAGCTACTTTACACCTCGCATATGAACAGTTTGCCACTGTGGTGACTCCCTTTGAGCATATAAAAGGAGGCCCAAGGCAACTGCTACAGGGAGAAGAGGCTAGAGGGAGCACTCTCGGCCCATTCTGCATGCGTAGCTGCTGCACGAACACACTGTTCATTGAAAGCGCTCCAAGAACTGGGACGAAAACACTGATAATAAACTAAAGCAGGAGTAGGGTTTTACGCTGATCAGCGACCCAAACCTGGGTAAAAATCCCCTCGCGTTGATCATCGGTTCTGCTCTTTGTGCATACCTCTCTCCCTGCCGAACCATAAAGGGGTCCTTCGGATCCCATAGGTGTCATACGGCGACATCCTCCTCGACCATGAGCCGAGGAGTGCTTCCTACTTTTGATCTGGCCAAGCAGACCAGGTACTTCAGCAAGCGAGGCAATCCGGCTATGGGGCTTGAAAAACAAAGTGATCCAGAGCGTATGTTATATTACGTTTAGGCGTAAGAAACATCTTCCAAGAAAAATAGTTCCTCCATCGGTTCCTTTCCCTAGGTGATCATGTATGATCGTGACGATCCTCGTGATCAAGTGAAATATTTACAACTGAGGTGGGCGTGAAGCCCCTAGTTATTTGCGTGTAAACATTAGGACTCCTACTTCCATCGTTGCCGACCTACTATTTTTTTAAGAACGCTAGATTTTGGCTTTACCCGTCTGAGGTGCGAATCCGGCTGACCCGGTAGCAACAATCGCAGAGGTGCTGACTTTACCCCTTAGCCAAACAATCGGGAATGTAAGGGGTAATTACAGGAGCCAGGCAACCCAGCTTGGCAAAACTTAAGGCAAGTTGATGCATATAAAGGCAAAAAATGACTACATTTGAGAGGAGGCACCAATAGCGCTAGAAATGCATTTGGCTTTAAGAAAACCAGTAGCATAGTACACGCCGTACATACAGTATGTGTCCGATGCGAGTACATCACTTCGGATTAACCGAGAATGACTAATAAAGAAGTTTCTAACAACTAAAAGAAAAGGAAACTTTGCGGCTATTTAAATGTTGCTGGAAAGGTGAGGCGAGGAAGTCTGTGGTTAACTGTAAAAACGTCGGAGCAGGACGGCGTTCCAAGGATTCGGCTCTAGTTTGTTATCCGTAGGGTCTCAGATACGATATGCACCTCCGGTGAGTACTTGATCTATGATAAATGGTCCATCCCAGTTTGGGTGGAGCTTGTGTTTCTGCTTTTTCGGATGGAACCTCATGACAAAGTCATCTTTGTTGAATGCTTTGCTCCAGACTTCCCTGCTCTGGTAGCGCCATGTCTCTTGTTGCTAAAATGTGGAGAGCGCCCAAGCCACATCCCGGTCTTCTTCAAGGGCACCGAGGTCGTCTTGCCGATCCAACTCGGCTCCCTATCTTCATACATGTGCACTCTAGGTGCATCGTGAATGAGGTCACATGGTAGGACGGCCTTGGCTCCGTACACCATGAAGAAAGGTGTATAGCCAGTGGACCTATTGGGTGTGGCGCGCAAGCCCCATAGTTCGGAGTCGATTTCCTCCACCCAGTGGCAGTCAGCCTCTTTCAAGGAGCGGACTAAATGTGGCTTGATGCCACTTAATACAGGTCCGTTAGCACGCTCGACTTATCCATTGGTTTGGGGATGGTAAACAGAGGCATAGTCAAGCAGAATGCCCATCCTCACGCACCATGCCTTGACTTCCTTGGCCGTGAAATTCATGCCATTGTCTGTAATGATGCTATGGGGGACGCCATAATGATACGTCTCCAACGTATCTATAATTATTGATTGTTCCATGCAATTATAGTATCAATCTTGGATGTTTTATATGCAATTATATGTCATTTTATATCTTTTTTTGGGACTAACCTATTAACTTAGTGCCAAGTGCTAGTTGTTGTTTTTTGCCTGTTTTTGGTTTTCCAGAACATCAGCACCAAACGAAGTCCAAATGCCACAAAACTTATTGACGATTTTTTCCTGGACAAATGAGACACTAGAAGCTTTGGGAGGAGGCCAGAAGACGAAGGGGTGGCCCACAAGCTACCAGGGCGCACACAGGGGGTAGGCACGCCCTGGTGCCTTGTGGGGCCCTCGTTGCTCTGTTTGATCTAATTCCACCTCTATAAATTCTCTAAAATCGGGAAACCAATAGAGAGCCACCCGAAATACTTTTTTCACCACTACAAGTTCCTGTTATCGCGAGATCTCATCTGGAGGCCTTCTCCGGTACTCTGCCGGAGGGAGGATCGATCACGGAGGGGATCTACATCAACCTTGCTGTCCTTCTGATGATGTGTGAGTAGTTTACCACAGACCTACGGGTCCATAGCTAGTAGCTAGATGGCTTCTTCTCTCTCTTTGATCTTCAATACAATGTTCTCCTTGATGCTGTTGGAGATCTATTCGATGTAATCACTTTTTGTGGTGTGTTTGTTGGGATCCAATGAATTGTGAGTTTATGATTAGATTATCCATGAATATTATTTGAGTCTTCTCTGAACACTTTTATGCATGATTATAATAGCTTTTTATTTCTCTCCGATCTATTGATTTGGTTTGTCCAACTAGATTGATTTTTCTTGCAATGGGAGAGGTGCTTTGTGATGGGCTCAAGTGATCTATATCCCGGTGACAGAAAGGGACAAGACAGGTATTTGTATTGTTGCCACTAAGGATAAAATGATGGGGTCTATTCGTATTGCTTGAGTTTACTTTGTCTACATCATGTCATATTGCTTAAGGCGTTACTCCGTTCTTTATGAACTTAATACTCTAGATGCATGCTGGATAGTGGTCGATGTGTGGAGTAATAGTAGTAGATGCAGGTAGGAGTCGGTCTACTTGTCTCGGATGTGATGCCTATATACATTATCATTGCCTTGGATATCGTCATGATTATTCGCTTTTCTATTAATTGCCCAACAGTAATTTGTTAACCAACCATATGCTATTTTCAAGAGAGAAACCTTTAGTGAAAACTATGGCCCCCAGGTCTATTTTTATCATATATTAAAATCCAAAAATACCTTGCTGCAATTTTATTTACTTTATTTTATTTTGTATTTTTGTTTTATCTATCTATCACTACGAGATTTGATCCTTGCAATTAATCGCTGAGGGATTGACAACCCCTTGTTCGCGTTGGGTGCAAGTATTTGTTATTTTATGTGTAGGTACTACTAACGAGGTGTTGCGTGGATCTCCTACTAGATTGATAACCTTGGTTCTTAACTGAGGGAAATACTTATCTCTACTCTACTGCATGATCCTCTCTTCTTGGAGGAAATCCCAATGCAGCTCAGAACTAGCAGGAAGAATTTCTGGCGCCGTTGCCGGGGAGACATCATCAACATCTATCAACACTAAAAAAAGACACATCCGTGACAATATGGCCCGAACGAAAACTTTTTCTGTCATGGTTATGACACTTCTATGACGATAATTGTGACAAAAATAAATATCATCACAGATGTGGTGGGCTCCTACTTCTATGACAAAAAAATCATGCCAGAAATTAGGCTTTTTTGTCCTGGGCGGGCCGGAGACGCACCTGCATGACATTCTTTGGGTCGTCCATGATGAAAAAAAATCATGGTAGAAGTGAGCGCGAGGAAAATTTTGTAGGAGATATGCCCTAGAGGCAATAATAAATGTTACTGATTATCTCCTTGTTCATAATTATGTTTATGTTCGATGCTATAACTGCTATGGTTCTCAAATCTACAATAACACGAGGCTCGGAGGAAGACTCATATGCACGTGTGGAATAATAAATGGTAAGAAGTATTCCTAGTCTGGCCTCTAAGACTAGCTCAAGTGTTGCATGATGGTTCTGTTTTCCTGATCATGGGCATGTCTATGCCAGCAACTTTTGAGGGCACAATGTTAGAAGAACAATTGTGTTGAATCGACCCGAATTGATGTTATGCTATGAGATACATTCGTCACAAGTTAATGGTTAATAACATAGAGATAGTTAATGTTAGCATAATTCCTTAGACCATGAGAGTATCGAGTTTCTTCATACTTTCTTCATGAACTTTGGGGTTTGTTAAACGTCATCCGTAAATGGGTGGGTATTACGGTGGCTTACGGGTTCATGGAAAAGTGTGTCAAGTAACTTGATAGCTCAAGATTGGGATTTGCTCCTCCGACGATGGAGAGATATCTCTGGGCCCTCTCGGTGTTACGGTATCCACCATCGTCTGGCCAGACACAATATGATTTGATCATAGGGATGCTGGAACACGGGAACGAGAAAAGAGAACAATACCAGTAACGAGGTAACTGGAATAGTAGACAGGTTGTTGATCCACGGGGATGCCAACATGTCTCACCTCGGGTATTTGTAACATATCGCGAAGCAACAGGAATAGCACACGGCAACTGGAGGTTCACTCGAATATTTATTCGTGTGGGTATAGGGATCAATATGGGTGTCCACGGATTCGATGTTGATCATTGATCAGAAGGGCTTCCGGATCATGTCTATACTTCACCGAACCTATAGGGTCACACGCTTAAGGGTCATCTATCTGCTGAATACTAGACAGGGAGTCTGACAGAAAATCTCCGGAAAAAGTTTCGGAGACAGCGGAAAAGTTCCGGAGAGAGACGACACTGGATGAGTTTCGGTAAAACTGAAAAGTTGTTTCAGGGTATATCATTAAGTCAAATTGGTTTCGTCACACACCTGATAATTCTTGGAGGGTGCCAGAATCATTCTGCAAACTTCTAGGAATTTTCCGAGAGAAAAACCGCAAACGAAAATCACTAATCTGAAATTGTTTCGGAATGTGTCCAAAATCATTTGTGTGGGTACTGGAATTATTCTAAGACCCATAGAAATATTTTTGGATTTAACGGTCGTGGAAAATTGTCTCTATGAATAGTGAAAATCACTTTATGGATATTTTTATGAAAAGCCACCTTTTAGGGCTTTTCCCAAAAGGCTTCTAGAAGGACTTGGGGATCAAGGAACCCCCTTTGGGGGGCCCCCATGAAGGTGGGACATTAAAGGGTGCAGCTCCTCCATGGAGCTCCACTTGTCATCCCTTTATGCCCTTTATGCCCTTTATGTGTGACATAAAGTGTGGGCATTTTGGGTTTTTCATGTGCCCCCCTACCCCTTGGGTTTTCCTATAAATAGAGGTGGAAAGGCACTCTCCACACTCACTCTTTCTCACATACAAGTGCCATGCAATAATCTGTCTTCTCTCTCCCTCCCAGCGAAATAGTTTCGTAGAGCCGAAAGGTTGTCTGGGTTCCAGTGGGAAGTAGTTCTGGACGGCGAAGCCCTACCGGATAGATGACACAGTATGTGTGCAACTCAGTAGAGAGATCGTAGTTTCGGTCTTAGTTTGAGAGTGCCTCTCGAAGGGCTGTCTGTGTGACCGTCCGAGTTTTGAAGGTCCTCCCGAAGGGCTGTCCGAGTGACCGTCCGAGTTTCAAAGGTCCTCCCGAAGGGCTGTCCGCTACACCGTCTGAGGGACTGTCCGACAGCCTCCCAGAGGGCTTTCCGAGGGGCAGACAAGGGTATACATCCTCGCAGTTGGGAGGTTGTAAATCCTAGCTGCGGGGATCTGCACCGTCGATCGTCATCGACTCTACTTCCACTGCGCTACGAGTCGGTAATGAAAAGATCAAACCTTGTATGCAGTCTCCATAGTGGTCCTGGGCTGGTGCGTAAGTTGGAAATTTTTTGTTTTCTGTCGCGTTACCCTACAGTGGCATCAAGAGCCATGCTATGCGTAGATGCAGGTTGCGATCTAGAATACATAGAGATGTATGGGTGTTGCACAATATAATTAGGTAGTAGATGAGTTTATTACTGAAAATTATTTGTGCGGGCAGCAGATGAAATCTGTTACCCGATGTTCTTGGTGCTTCCCTGGAATTTGCATATTTCTGACCTTGATAACAGCATGGTGGAGTTTCAATGTTCTGGCAATCCGCGATCCTGATTGATCAACGAAGTGCTAACAGTTCATTGAATTCCATCGTAGTTAAAAAGAAAGATGAAATTGCACAGACGAAAAGTTAATCTCGTGCTTCATACACCCTGAAAAGTTAATCTAGCGACTTGAATAATCATACTTGATGATGAACGTTGGTAGCTGTGGTTTAAGTCAAAACCTTAGAATCCACATAAAATAAATTTTTGCATAAACCGATTAGAGGCGTCTAACTTGGTTTTGCAGGATGTGCATGTGATGTGGTATAGCAGTGCTCATATTAATTCGATTATGTATGAGATGACTATATGATGTAATTTGATTAACATGACCTGTGTGTCATGATTCGGCATGATGGCTGGAGCCATATGATTGTCACTTTAAATGACCTGCATGTTAACCTTAAAGTAATGCACTTATTTTATTAGCTATAGAGATAGCAATATTATCTGGTGCATCGACAAGGTGGTGGTAAACTTCGCGAAGGTGAACACCGACACGAATGCCGAAGATGAAGAATTACAAGACTTCTCCGTCAGAAAGGGCTATACCATATCATGCTATTATGAATTGCCTGAGATGTTTATCCCTTATGATGACCCCTTTTGATTGTGTAGTAGTTGATTTTTATTAGGGTGATCTCTCACTTAAAATATCAAGTAGTTAGTGTTATCCCAAGTGTAGCACCGTCACTGCACCTATCTCTTCGGGGTATCACATGGATACATGCGTGCGAACGATTAGAGAAGTGTGAGGCGGGTGAGTTGAGACCTCGCAGCGAGATCACTTGGTTGTCTTGACGTTCAGGCATGAAAGTCATGAGCTCGGAACACACGCGTCGAAAGATGAACAACAGTCACATAGAGACGTTATTGGCATGTTGGCCTACCAATTGCAATTCTCGTCACTTGAGATGGATACATCCTTGGCGTTGAAATGTAATATGGATCTTGAATCACTCACAATCAATTATGAGAGATATTGATTTGAGTGGGAGCGCACTGTAGAATTAACTTGTTTAAATTCTTAGTGCAATTAATTTTGAACACTGCCTAAGTGTGATTTGCTAAATAGTTGTAGAATAATGGCTCGTGTTTCCACCTTCCCTATTAAAATTGAATAGCTGTTAAATATCTGGTTAAAACTTTACGGTTGGTAATGTAATGTGAGGATTGTCCTCAAGAGTGCCGAGAAGGACTTTGTCCTATCGCATGCTTTCGGTATCCTCCCGCAAATGCTATGGATGATGTGACTCTCGTCCCTCGGTCCAAAAGCTAGAATTCCGTTACGGTCAAATGCAATATGTTTGCTTCCATGAGACCCGAACTTCAAAAGTTTGGGATAGTTATGTGATATTCATGGAACTGAAAATCATCAGATACAAACAAAGCAATGTTTGTTTGCAAACTATTATTAAAAGTGTTTACTATGCATTTGACTGTTAGGAGAGGAATCTAGAAGAATGCCTATCATATGATATGAAGGTGAATAAAACAACAAATTAAAGAGAAAGAAAGTGTCCGAAGGGTGTTGGTGAAACTTTCATGCCTAGGAAGTCTGGGGCTAACGCCACTCTTAAGTTGGGTGCTTCTTCTGAGAGTAGGAAAAATACTGAAAGTTAAACTGTTAGAAGTATAAAGGCAAAAGGAAAGAAGACTGGAATATCCAGCTCATGTATGAATGTCATACATGTTTTTGATGTATAGAAGGCTGATTAAAGATATAGTTCTTGGGAATTATGGTTAAACATGTTAATCACTAATTCTTGGGTATTGTGAGTTAATCACAAAGATACCCGCTCGATTGCATTCTGTTGCAACTCGATGTAAGAACTACTATGGCCTTAAAGACTAGCCAGGAATGAGGTTTAGATACACGCAGGGAACATAGTAAATGTTACTATACCTTCCATCGGTGTATTCCCTATGTATTTACTTTCATAATTCATTTTAGAGTTTCACACTCTAGCCCTTTGCATAAGGTATCTTGCAAGAAGTTTGTTCATAACAAAACTTTTGATGTTCGGTGTTATGAATAACATAAGGGCCGTAATTTCATTATGAATGAGATGTATGTTATGAATAATGATATTAATACATTACCTCTATATTTACTTTCATAATTCATTTTAGAGTTTTACACTCTAGCCCCTTGCATAAGGTTTTGCAAGAAAGTTGTTCACGATAGAACAATTGTTGTTCGGTGTTATGAATAACATAAGGGCCATACTTCCATCATAGATGGGACGTATGTTATTAATATTGATGGTAATATGATACATCCATAACACTGACGCTAAATGTCGTAAGACTAAAAGAATACCACACAAGTGTGGCACTGCATTTGGTCACATTGGAGAAACCCGCATGGAAAAATTCCATTATGATGGATTTTGAAGTCGTTTGAGTTTGAATCATCTGACACTTGCAACTTTCCTCCAAAAAGTGAAGTGACTGAAATATCGTTCACAAGCCATAAGGAACGAGCAAAGAACTTATTGGTGATCATACATTTTGATGTATGTAGTCCGATAAATGTTGTTGCAAACAGTGGACTTGTCTACCTTCAAAAATGACTCAAGTAGATATATGGATATTTGCTTGATGAGACGTAAGTCTGGATCTTTTGAAATAATTCGAAAGGTTTTCAAAATGAAGAAGAAATTATTGTAACAAGAAAATTATGTTTCTGCAATTAGATTGCAGAAAGGAATGTTTGAGTTGCAAGTTTAGCGAATGTCTGATGAGTTGTGAAAGGGGTTTCATAACTAGCACCTCCCAGAACACCACTGCAAGTGGAAAGTCCGTGAAGATGTAATCGAACCATTTATGACATGGTAAGATCAAACATGACATAAATAAATTTTCCATTATCCCTTTTAAAGTGATGCTTTAGAGACTGCTGCTTTTACACTGAAAAGAGCTCCATCGGGTCTGTTGAATGACGCCATGGTATGGTACGCCCAAGCATGTTATATCTTTTCTTAAACATTTGGAATATGGGGCTTGTGTAAAAGGTTACAAAACTATTCCAAATTAGACAAGTGCAACTTTGTAGGTTATCCGAAGTCATTGGGTATTCCCCCACCACTATACTGAGGCAAAAGTTTTTGCCACAAAAACGGTATGCTTTTAAAGAGAATAGTTCTTGCAAAAAGGTGGGTGGGAGGACAGTGCAACTCGACGAGATAACAAGTATCTTCGTCATTAGTTCAAAGGAAAGGAACCTTGGAAGTGATTCCGGAGTTTCCTATTGCGACTGATACGGAAGCCTCTACATGAGATGTATGGACTTCGATCGAACTTGCAGCTGAACAACGTAAGCAAAACTCGTGCAAACCTCTCAGGTGCGCAAACGAGATATTGTTGTTAGACAACAGTATACCTACGATACACAAGGAAGCATTGATGGGCCCTGACTCCGGAATTGGCTAAATGCCAATATAATCCGAGATAGTTTCCATATAAGTAATTCAAGATTAAAATCTTGATACACCTTTCGAAAGACTTAGAGTGTGACGAATATTTATGGAACTAAAAACTGATACAGATAAAAATGTTTTATCCATTAAGCTCGACTTGTTGCAATAAACAAGTTCAAGGAGTTGGCTACGATGAGGTTGTTTCACCGTAGCGATGCTTAAAGTCGGTTCGGGTTGAACTACCAATTAACACATATTTCAATCATGAGATATGAAACATGGATGACAAAAGGATTTCCATCTGATGGAAATGAAACCAAGGACTTGCATGTGTTACAGTCCAAGGTATTTTGTCAATCCAGAGGATGCTAGTAAGTATGCAAATTTCAGAGTTCCAGCAATGGACATAAGAGAGCAAAATGGAGTTGGAATCTTCATTTTTGATGAAATGGTCAAAAAAGTTTGACTTCATCAAATTGGTATCGAAGATGCTTGTGGTTCAAGAAAGTAAGTGGGAGCATAATAATAATTCTAAAAACCTTGTGTACTTGACACATTGTTAATTGGAAATAAATTTCTTGACACGAATTAGGACTTCATTTGAAAATAGATTTCCGAAGAAGTGCTTGGGCTAAATAGCCTTGATATTAGGCATGATGATCTATGGAGATAGATTTACCTAATGGGGCTAAGCAATGAATACATATTGACAAGATGCTAAAACCTTTCAGCATTTAAAACGCCAAGGAGTGATTCTTGCCGAAGTCACATGGAAAGAGTTTTGCAAGACTCGGTGTCCCAAAAACACTAATGAGCAAAATACATGATGGATATTCCACACACCTTCGTGTTTGGATTAATCATGTATTCCATGGTATGTAAAACAACCAGATATGTCCAATACTCCAAAGTTGTTGCGAGTATAGATACCAAAGTGATCAAAAGTACTGATCATGGGACAACAGTGAAAGATGCCATTGAGTACTAGAGTAGTACTGATGACATGTTTTCTCGCAAGCACAGATTATGAAGTGATCATTGTAAGTAATTACATCGATACAGTCTTCATCAATGCTCCATGTGATTTTCGATTTAAGTTAAGGGTTTTGTGTAATACACAATATGGTGGCACGGTAGTTGGAAATTGTTCCAAACAGGTTACTATGGCGAATTCTGTGACAAATGGCTAAGTATGTTGACGCTTTAGAAGCGACAAAGAAGTTGTTGAATCATATAGTTCATTCATGAACTTAGTATGGTTCCAAGAAGGCTTTGGTCAATGGGACACTATTGCAGATAGTTGCTCCATAGCTTAGTCTGAGGAATCAGTTTTTGACTAATGATTCACATATATACAAAGCCAAGTCCACACAAAATATGAATTTTGTGAAAGCGTGAAAACGCGAGGATATGTAAAAGATTCACACGGAGCTGAAGTTGTCAGATCCGTTGGACATCAGGCTATACCACAAGTGAAGCATATTTTACACCGGTATGCCATAGGTGTAAAGTGCTTTAGCATTAACTAGATTATTGACTCTAGTGCAAGTGGGAGTCTGTAGGAGATATGCCCTAGAGGCAATAATAAATGTTATTGATTATCTCCCTGTTCATAATTATGTTTATGTTCCATGCTATAACTGCTATGGTTCTCAAGTTTACAATAACACGAGGCTCGGAGGAAGACTCATATGCACGTGTGGAATAATAAACGGTAAGAAGTATTCCTAGTCTGGCCTCTAAGACTAGCTCAAGTGTTGCATGATGGTTCTGTTTTCCTGACCATGGGCATGTCTATGCCAGCAACTTTTGAGGGCACAATGTTAGAAGAACACTTGTGTTGAATCGACCCGAATTGATGTTATGCTATGAGATACATTCATCACAAGTTAATGGTTAATAACACAGAGATAGTTATTGTTTGCGTAATTCCTTAGACCATGAGAGTATCGAGTTTCTTCATACTTGCTTCATGAACTTTGGGGTTTGTTAATCGTCATCCGTAAATGCGTGGCTATTACGGCGGCTTACGGGTTCATGGAAAAGTTTGTCAAATAGCTTGATAGCTCAAGATTGGGATTTGCTCCTCCAACGATGGAGAGATATATCTGGGCCCTCTCGGTGTTACGGTATCCACCATCGTCTGGCCAGACACAATGTGATTTGATCACAGGGATGCCGGAACACGGGAACGAGAAAAGAGAACAATACCGATAACGAGGTAACTGGCATAGTGGACAGGTTGTTGATCCACGGGGATGCTAACATGTCTCACCTCGGGTA
Organism: Thinopyrum elongatum; assembly: GCA_011799875.1. NCBI lineage: Eukaryota > Viridiplantae > Streptophyta > Magnoliopsida > Poales > Poaceae > Thinopyrum > Thinopyrum elongatum. Next base: position 286,248,513 of record CM022302.1, read on the forward strand.
TTTGTAACATATCGCGAAGCAACATGAATAGCACACGACAACTAGAGGTTCACTCGAATATTTATTCGTGTGGGTATAGGGATCAATATGGGTGTCCACGGCTCCGATGTTGATCATTGATCTGAAGGGGTTCCGGGTCATGTCTATACTTCATCGAACCTATAGGGTCACATGCTTAAGGGTCATCTATCTTCTGAATACTAGACAGGGAGTCTGAGAGAAAATCTCCGGAAAAAGTTCCGGAGACAGCGAAAAAGTTCCGGAGAGAGAGGACACCGGATGAGTTTCGGTAAAACTGAAAAGTTGTTTCAGGGTATATCATTAAGTGAAATTGGTTTCGTCACATGCCTGGTAATTCTTGGAGGGTGCCAGAATCATTCTGGAAACTTCTGGGAATTTTCCGAGATAAAAACCAGAAATGTTCCGGAGCTGTCGGAACCGGTTTGGTTGCTTTTCGCAGATGAAAATCACTAATCCGAAATTGTTTCGGAATGTGTCCAAAATCATTTGTGTGGGTACTAGAATTATTCTAAGACCCACGGAAATATTTTCGGATTTAACGGTCACAGAAAATTGTCTCTGTGAATAGTGAAAATCACTTTATGGATATTTTTATGGAAAGCCAACTTTTGGGGCTTTTCCCAAAAGGATTCTAGAAGGACTTGGGGATCAAGGAACCCCCTTTGGGGGGCCCCCATGAAGGTGGGAGTTTAAGGGTGCAGCTCCTCCATGGAGCTCCACTTGTCATCCCTTTATGCCCTTTATGTGTGACATAAAGTGTGGGCATTTTGGGTTTTTCTTGTGCCCCCCCTACCCCTTGGGTTTTCCTTTAAATAGAGGTGGAGAGGAACTCTCCACACTCACTCTTTCTCACATACAAGTGCCATGCAATAATCTGGCTTCTCTCTCCCTCCCAGCGAAATAGTTTCGTAGAGCCGAAAGGCTGTCTGGGTTCCGGTGGGAACTAGTTCTGGACGGCGAAGCCCTGCCGGATAGATGACACCGTATGTGTGCAACTCTGCAGAGAGATCATAGTTTTGGTCTTAGTTCGAGAGTGCCTCCCGAAGGGCTGTCCGTGTTACCGTCTGAGTTTCGAAGGTCCTCCCGAAGGGCTGTCTGAGTGACCGTCCGAGTTTCAAAGGTCCTCCCGAAGGGCTATCCGCTACACCATCCGAGGGACTGTCCGATAGCATCCTGGAGGGCTGTTCGAGGGCTAGACGAGGGTATACATCCTCGCGGTTGGGAGGTTGTAAATCCTACATGCGGGGATCTGCATCGCCGATCGTCATCGACTCTACTTCCGCTGCGCTATGAGTCGGTAACGAAAAGATGAAACCTTGTATGCAGTCTCCATAGTGGTCCTGGGCTGGTGCGTAAGTCGGAAATTTTTTGTTTTCTGTCGTGTTACCCTACAAATTTTGGGGAGTTCCTGGTTACGGTGGGTGGTTGAGGCTGAGCGATGCACTATGGTTTGCGCATATCTCTTGTACGTAGGCGCGTGTGTGTGCGAGACATTGGCTCTAACTGAACCCGAGGGAGGCGTTCATTTAATGAACCCCAGCGATTGCACTAGCTATGTTACTGAACCCGAGCGATCGATCTTTTGGCTGTTAACTGAACCCGAGTGATTCATTCACTGCTGACTAAACCCGAGCGATTCCTTCGCTGCTACTGCTAACTGAACCCGATCGATCGATCGCAGCTGCTGCTTACTCAAGCCGATCGAGCCCCCGTGTGAGACGCAACCAGCTGGTGTGTTGGGTTGCCTCCCGATGAACGGTGACCATTGCTACTGTATGCGCGAATCGTAGAACGAGGCGAGACGTGGTGATGAGTCGAGCCGGTTGGTAGGCTGTGGATGAATAGTTCCTGGTGGGAGTTGGATGAACAGGACCCCGTTGTAGTAGGCGGTTCCTGCTGAATGAACAGGACCCCGAGGAGGCCGCCGTACCCCAGTCAGTTGGGTGTGGATGAACAGGACCCCGTGGAGGCTGGAGCAAGGCAGTAGATGGTGGATGAACAGGACCCAGTTTCGACCGTAGGCGCTCAAACAGAAGTCAGTTTCCTCCGTTTTGCGGTATGCCAAACCTGTCCCGATCAATAGCACCCTGTTTCGACCGTAGGCACTCGAACAGAAGTCCGTTTCCCCTATTTTGCGGTACGCCACACCCCTCCAGTCAACAGGACCACGTTTTGACTGTAGGCACTCAAACAGAAGTCCATTTCCTCCGTTTTGCGGTATGCCTGACCCTTCCCGATGAACAGGACCCTGTTTTGACCATACGCGATGGAACAGAAGGTTGTTTCCTCCTTTATGCGGTACGCCAAACCTCGTTTCGGCTGTTCCGTCCAAGCTGGTTGGCTCCCGATGAACAGGATGTATTCCGACCCAGTCGGTTGCCTCCCGATGAAGATGACACTGTTTCCTCCGTTCCGATCCAACCGGTTGGCTGCCGATGAACATCACGACGTTGTTATATGCGTTAGAGACCCGCCCGTGTGTATGTATGTATGTAGCCGTATTTACTTTCTTGCAGCATGGATGTATGTACATGTACACGATATAGATGGGACTACGTGACATGCTACGTCGGCAGATCTACTACGACACGTGCCACTCCTTACTCGGCCACGGTTCATCGCTGCAGAGAGACCGATCGACCACTATGTACGTACACGTTCGTGACCAGACAGATAACTTTACGTACGCTTTGACCTGGTGGGTCCCAGCTGCTAGGGGTAAGGAGGCACTTCCTTCCGTGCAAAGATGTAGCTAGTGGATCCCAGCTGTTAGGGGGGAAACATTTTTTTTGCGAAATACAGAAGCCCTTCCGGTGGGTCCCCGCTGTCAGGTGGAGGAATCATTATCTTGCGTGTAATAAAGAGGCACTTCCTTGTGTGTGGCCTTGGACCCAGCTGTCAGCCTCTCCACGTACAATCCTCTTCCGATGGATGTCGTTCGTTGACCATGTTGACCACGCCGCGTAGAGAGCACCAAGTCGATGGATGACGACGAGGCCCAGGAAAGGAACGACACGAAGACGGGGAAGACTCGGCAGTTGTTTCCCATGCGGAGGGGAGTACAAGGGTTCACTAGTTCATCTGTCGTCGCCGGAGAGTAACAACAGGTGTGGGTGAGTTGAGGGATGGCCAGGCCAGCGATGGGAGTAGGGTGGCACGGTGCGGCCTGCACGGCAGCACAGCCAGACACGAGAGGCAGGCGCAGGCGGCATGGTCGGCGCTGGTTTGGGCGGCTGGAGCAAGAAGACCAGAGGCTGAAGAAGTAGCATGGCCGTTGGATTAACATCGTACGGTCACTGCAACTAGAATCAATTATATTGACTAAGACGAGAAAGCCCTGCGTCCGCGTCAACTTTGTAGGCCCACAGGTCAGCCTCCAAATATGGTGGGTCACAGCTAGCAGGGGGAGTAATCGTTTTTTGTGCGTAATAAGGAGGGAGTTCCTTGCATGCGAAGATATAGCTGGTGGCTCTGAGCTGTCAGCGGGAGGAACATTTTTTTTTCATGAAATACAGAGGCTCTTCCGGTGGGTCCCCACTGTCAGGTGAGGAATCATTATTTTGCGTGTAATAAGGAGGCACTTCCTTGTGTGCGGTCATGGACCCAGCTGTCAGCCTCTCCACGTACAGTCCTCTTCCGATGGATGTCGTTCATTGCCCACGTTGACCACGCCGCACTGAGAGCACAAAGGCGATGGATGACGGCGACGCCTAGGAAGGTGTAGGATCGAAAGTAGGTCTAGGGGGTGATTAGACTACTTGACCAAATAAAAATCTAGCCTTTTCCCAATTTTAAGTCTTGGCAGATTTTAGCAACATAGCACAAGTCAAGCAATCAACCTACACATGCAATTCTAAGAGTGTAGCAGCGGAAAGTAAAACATTGCATATGAAGGTAAAGGGAAGGGTTTGGAGAAGGCAAACGCAATGTAGACATGGAGATTTTTGGCGTGGTTCCGATAGGTGGTGCTATCGTACGTCCATGTTGATGGAGACTTCAACCCACGAAGGGTAACGGTTGCGCGAGTCCATGGAGGGCTCCACCCATGAAGGGTCCATGAAGAAGCAACCTTGTCTATCCCACCATGGCCATCGCCCACGAAGGACTTGCCTCACTAGGGTAGATCTTCACGAAGTAGTCGATCTCCTTGCCCTTACAAACTTCTTGGTTCAACTCCACAATCTTGTCGGAGGCTCCCAAGCGACACCTAACCAATCTAGGAGACACCACTCTCGAAAAGGTAATAAATTGTGTGTTGATGATGAACTCCTTGCTCTTGTGCTTCAAATGATAGTCTCCCCAACACTCAACTCCCTCTCACAGATTTGGCTATGGTGGAAAGATGATTTGAGTGGAAAGCAACTTGGGGAAGGCTAGAGATCAAGATTCTTGTGGTTGGATTGGAATATCTTGGTCTCAACACATGAGTAGGTGGTTCTCTCTCAGAAAATGAGTAGTGGAAGTGTAGACACGTTCTGATGGCTCTCTCTCAAATGGAGAAGGGGGTGGAGGGGTATATATAGCCTCCACACAAAATCCAACTGTTACACACATTTGACCCAACTCGGTCAGACCGAATATAAGAACTCGGTGAGACCGATTTAGTTCAAAATGTGAATGTTAGAATCTCGGTGGGACCGACTGGATCAATTCGGTGGGACCGATGTGCTAGGGCTTAGGGCAAACCTCATCTCGGTGAGACCGATTGCATAAACTCGGTGGGACCAATTTCAGCAATGAGCAAACAGAGAGTTGGTCAGACAAACTCGATGGGACCGATTGCTCCTTTCGGTGAGACTAAAATGTTATGAAGGGAAACAGAGAGTTTGCCATGAAAACTCGGTGGGACCAATCGCTCATCTAGGTGAGACCGAAATGTTACGAAGGGAAACAGAGAGTTTGCAATGCCATCTCGGTTAGATCGAGATCCGTATCGGTGAGACCAAATTGTCTAGGGTTTCTGGCAGTGGCTATGTCAACTGAACTCGGTGGCGCCGGATAGATCAAATCGGTGGGGTCGAGTTTGACTTTGGGTTTTGGACATATATGGAAAAGAGAAAGTGGTTGAGGGTTTTGGAGCAATATCACTAAGCATTTTGAGCAAGTAGACCATTAAGCAACACCTCATCCCCTTTTGATAGTATTGGCTTTTCCTATGGACTCAATGTGATCTTGGATCACTAAAATGGAAATGAAGAGTCTTGAGCTTTTGCCAATCTTTGTCCTTAGCATTTTGAGGGGTCCACATCTCTAGTCCATGCCATGCCAATCACTGAACTTTCTGAAATATTAGACTTGAATGGATATTAGTTCACTGAGCTATATGTTGTTATGAATTACCAAAACCACATGGGGATTAGTTGCACTTTCAATCTCCCCCTTTTTGGTAATTGATGACAACATATAGATCAAAGCTTCGACAATTGATAATATGAATGAAATACATCGTCGCTTTGAGAAGTATGTGATAAGCAAGAGCTCCCCCTAAATTTGTGCATTATTTAAAATTTGCTTTTGAATGCAAATGCACAATCGATTAGGATCATGGGTCACTCTTCCATGTCACATACATCTTGGTGGAGCGCTCAAAATGATAGAATATAAAGAACATGCACTCATCACCAAGGGAAAACGTGATTGATCATACACAAGTATCATAGATAGCATCACACAAGCACACATTAAAGTATAATATGATCAAACGCATGATCACGAGAGTATCTCACAAAGAAGCACAAATATTGCAGCAAGAATCAAACGAGCAAACGATCAAAGATCAAAGTAGCAAGAGAGGCAACAAAAAGCAAAACACGCAAAACACTCTCTCTCTCTCTCGAAGCCTAATGATCTATACACTTTCTCCCCCTTTGGCAACAAGTTACAAAAAAGCTCGAAAATGCATAGTGCTATGCGGCACTCTAGGCATGATCTCCAGGAGCTCCGGTGTGCGTAGATGGCGTGGAGAGGAGTCCGTCTGCAAAAACTTCAGCTGACGTCTGTGGAGCTGGAGGAGTTGAAACTGGAGGTATGACTGAGGCAGTTGCTGCAGGTGCTAAAATGGTAGTCCTGGAGTCTCTGTCAACTGGCACAGCTATAGACCTTTGTGCCCTTGGCACTCGCTCAAAAGCATCAGTGGTTGGTCTGTCACTTCTATCCTCAACTTCTTCCTGGAGCTTCTCCACAGTAGTCTGGATCTCTGTGACCTTGACATCTAGATCATGGAATTTGGTCTCAATGATCCTTTCAAGACTTTCTTGATTCTGAGTCAGGGTGGCCAAGCCCTTCTCAATCCTCACAGTAGCCTCAAGCAGATAACTAAGTTGATCTTGCTTGGTCTTGAGCATCACTTGTGAAGCATCTAGTGTAGTGGCTGCTTTTGCAGCTTTTGCTATCTCTCTCTCTCTCTCTCTCTCTCTCTCTCTCTCTCTCTCTCTCTTCTCCTGGGCTTCTGCACAAGTTGGATGAGATGCATCCATGACAACCTCATTGTCCTCAAATTCTGGCCTCAGGGGAAGACGCTCTTTATCTAGAAGATATGTCCCTGTCCCCATCTTGGAGTTGATTAGCATATGTATGTGAGGGGCATATCCACATGATCTCTTCTGATCAGCTGTAGTTCTCTTCACTGTCTCAACAAATAGAGTCATCACTTTGAACTTCTGTGGCACATCAAACCTATGGAGCAAGTTGATGGAGTGACCCCGGATCATTCTATGATCTCTTGACTTGGGCAAAGGAGTATGCCTCAGAATGGTGTTGATGATGGTCAGCCCTGACAGCAAAAAGTATATCGACCCAAGCTTGTGAGTCTACAAGGCATCATCAGGAACGGTCTTGTACATATTTGCCATGGAGTTGTGATCTTTCCTTGGCTTGGCATATACATCTGTATCATTTTCATCTTCCTTAGGGGCATTATCAACTTGGCCCATTCAGAGATAGTTGATTGGTACCTTGTACCTTCAGTCATCCAGACAATCCGTCCATTTGGATAGAAATGAGCAGTGGAGTAGAATTGCATTATCATCTCATCATTCCACTTGGTCAACTTCTGACCAACAAACTTGTCCACGTCATTCATCCTGAAGCTCTCATGCACACCTGGGAAGTAGTCCTCATTGTCATCAATGTACTTCCAGTCAACCCACCTCATGTCTCTGACAATGGGTTTCTTGTCTAACAAGACTGTCTCATAGAAGTCCTGCTGTTCCTTGGTGTGGAATCGATAATGTACAACAGTTCTTCTCCTGGTGGCATAGGGATCTATCTGTCTCCATAATCTCAGACTAGCATCCTTCCTTTCCTTCATGTTTTCAGCAACAGGATGGTCACCACTATGATCAGGAATCTTTGGCTTCAACTTTCTGAGCACTTTTTGTTCTTCATCCTCTTGAACATCAGGCACTGGGGCCTTGTTCTTCTCAACAGCAAGGATGTTTCTGGTGGATCTCTTGGGTGCAGCATGTTTTGGAGCTTGAGCTTGAGTTGGTGGCTTGGGGGCTGATTTGGGCTTAGATGGAGCAGCCCCTGATCTTATAGCATCCCCCATGAGCTTCTGAGTCTTTGGAGGTGGTGCAACTGGCTCTTCCTCCTCCTCTTCTTCATCTGAGTCTCTCATCATAGATGGTTTACCAATAACTCTGGCAATAGTCTTCCTCACTCTCTCCTTCCTCTTCTTTCCTCCAGCAGCCTCTTCTTCTCTAGCAGCACTTGGTGCAGCAGCATCAGCTTGAGTAGAGGCTCTGGCTTTTGACATAGGATTTCTCTTGACATGAGCTTTCTTTGGCATACTAGGCTTGGTGGTAGCAGCTGCAGCATACTCCTTCTTCAGCACTTTCTTCTTGGAGGTCACCTCCTCCTCAACAACAAAATCCTCATCTTCAGAATCTGAGGTTCTCTTCTTCCTTTGCCTAGTAGCAGCCTTAGGCAAGTTGCTTGGAGTGCTTCTGCTACCTTCATCATAACTATTGTTGGAGGGACTAGTGCCCTGACTGAGATTTACTTGCTCTTCAGACCTGTTCTGGCTTTCACTGCCCTCTGACATCTCTGAAACTGACCCTGTGAATAGTTGGGTATAGATAGAGTGGATGAGCATCACAAAGCACAGCTATTTTGCAAAAACATTGAGACAAAAACTTAACTTTAGTTTTCTGCAGAAAGCATTTCGGAGCTACCGATATGACTAACTTGGTGACACCGAAGCACAAACAGAATCTAAACATACAAATTCGATCAGACCAAAATGCAGTTTGGTGACTCCGAGTTGCTAGGGTTTCACAGAGTATGAGATTTCGGTCGCACCGATTAGTACGCTTCGGTTAGACCAAGTTGTACTTGTGCAATGGCCTAAGCCAAATCGGTGAGACCGAGATCCTCAGATCGGTCGGTCCGAGATGAGTTCGGCGGAAACCTAACCCTAAGTTTTTGCATCAAATATATTCTAATGAAATTTTTCAGTGGATAGATTTATCTCATTCGTGGAAAGAATAATGGCAATGATCTTTGTGCAAGAATCGGAGTAAAAGGATGCACAAAGAGATCGAGTTTGTACCCTAACTTGGCAACGAACTTGCTACGGCGACAACGGCGGTGAGATTCCCGTTGACGGCGGCGGAGACCAGCGGCAGGAGGCACTAGCGACGACGGCGACGATCCAGAGACCAAGGGGCGGCAGAGCTGGGCAGGCGCGGTCGAGAGGTTTGGAGAGTTTTCCAAATTTTAAACCCGCAGAATATATACCCAGTCACTGTCGGTGTGACCGAGTGGAACGACTCAGTGGCACCGAGATGCAAAACTGCTAGCAGCTACTACAACTCGGTGTGACTGAATTGTTCTAATCGGTTGCACCAAGGTGAAAACCTAGATCAACTTAATGAATTCGGTGAGACCGAGTGGAGTGAGTTGGTCTGACCGAGATGCATTAAGAGGTTTGGGAAGTTTAAGGCCTTGACGGATCGGTGGCTCCAAGTGCTTCTCACCCACAGGGTCTGAATTCGACTTGTTCAAACTTTGTGATGTAGCATGAAAAGAGTTTGAGACGAGAAAAGCATAGATAGCTAGAGGGAGTTCTTAGGCATTCTTCTCCATCCATTTGGCAAAGGAAAACCAAACAATCAAAGCAACAAATGGATGTCCTCGAACGGAGAAAATTATGCATCCAACATTCTCACACAATAAGATGGCAAATAAACGTGTGGCAAAGCATGCACAAGCACTCTAGCATCTATCAAGCAATTGTCGATGACTAGATCATCTATATATGAGTATATTGACTTAGGAGTCAAATGATAACATTTGATCATAGGTCATACTCATCGTTTAAGCACAAGTGGGGTTACCACTTTTACATAAAGCATTGTTGTGTTCACATCATTAGAGTTGCTTTAGCTCAATTCTTAGAGCAAAGCTCCCCCTAGATGTGATATACCGCCCTAAGAGGGATGAACTAACCTTGGGTTTTGTCGAAGATGACTTCATGTAGATGTTGAAGATGTGGATGCTTAATGTTGATGTAGATCATTTGGAGCAATCCATTGGAGTGAGTTGCACTTTCAATACCTACATGGGTTAGTCCCACAAGGAACACACAAGGATATCCATAGATGATGTGGGCATAGACACCATAGATACTTCTACAAATATTACACGAGACATTTCTCAGGTAATTTCTATTGATAATTCTATAATATTATATTTTATTATTGGGGGCAAAAATACTACACATTTTTGTGTTTTATGCAGAATTATTGGAAACACATATACACTGCGCACTGAAAGGCGAAATTATACTGAAGATTTTGAAGCACATGAGTATTTAAATCCTAGACGCCAGTGCGTGTGCTCAAACCAAGTAGAAGAAGCTCATGTACGTGCATCCAAGGGACCAGTACTAAGTCAAAGCATCATGCATGTGTTACATTATACGTGCGTGTGCACACATGGGCTGGCCCCAGGAGCATTACGTGCATGTGTACGCACAGGCCAGCACATCCCAATACGGAGGCTGTTTCCTGCCTTCTTTCGTCAGCGACAAGGAATCTGAATACAACAAGAGCCGTCCGCCGTCGTACCGTCCTTTAATAAATAGCTAGTCTATGTTAGGGTTTTAACGGGGGTTTTGTTTAGAGAAGTTTAGCTATTGCTACTTTTATTTGTCTTTGCTCGTAGCGGCTAGTGCGACCGTCAAGACATCCTATCGGAACCCCAACTTGTGAGATTTATTCATCTAGCATATCCGCAATTTCTAGATTGCTTGGCTATTATTTTCTTGCATGTTCTTCGATTTGCTTGCAGGAAAAATCCATCGTGGATAGGTCGATCGCGCCGTCGGCTCGGTCGATAACGCCGTGGAGTTGGTTCAGCGATTGCCGTGGATATCAGTCGTGTACGGTTCTCCCTGTACGGTTGGTAGCCGGGTCGTGAGGGTCAAGTCCCACAAAAATCGTAGTTATCCTCTCTCATCGAAAGATCGGGTCCCCAGTTCACATCAAGTGGTAGCCCACTTGATGTGAACTGGGGACCCGATCTTTCGATGAGAGAGGATAACTACGATTTTTGTGGGACTTGACCCTCACGACCCGGCTACCAACCGTATAGGGAGAACCGTACACGACTGATATCCACGGCAATCGCTGAACCAACTCCACGGCGTTATCGACCGAGCCGACGGCGCGATCGACCTATCCACGATGGATTTTTCCTGCAAGCAAATCGAAGAACATGCAAGAAAATAATAGCCAAGCAATCTAGAAATTGCGGATATGCTAGATGAATAAATCTCACAAGTTGGGGTTCCGATAGGATGTCTTGACGGTCGCACTAGCCGCTACGAGCAAAGACAAATAAAAGTAGCAATAGCTAAACTTCTCTAAACAAAACCCCCGTTAAAACCCTAACATAGACTAGCTATTTATTAAAGGACGGTACGACGGCGGACGGCTCTTGTTGTATTCAGATTCCTTGTCGCTGACGAAAGAAGGCAGGAAACAGCCTCCGTATTGGGATGTGCTGGCCTGTGCGTACACATGCACGTAATGCTCCTGGGGCCAGCCCATGTGTGCACACGCACGTATAATGTAACACATGCATGATGCTTTGACTTAGTACTGGTCCCTTGGATGCACGTACATGAGCTTCTTCTACTTGGTTTGAGCACACGCACTGGCGTCTAGGATTTAAATACTCATGTGCTTCAAAATCTTCAGTATAATTTCGCCTTTCAGTGCGCAGTGTATATGTGTTTCCAATAATTCTGCATAAAACACAAAAATGTGTAGTATTTTTGCCCCCAATAATAAAATATAATATTATAGAATTATCAATAGAAATTACCTGAGAAATGTCTCGTGTAATATTTGTAGAAGTATCTATGGTGTCTATGCCCACATCAATAGACATAGAGTGAAATACACATATGATGATGTCCATGAAAGCATTAGGTTACCTTGTCCCTTGTCTTACCAACAAGAGGGTTTGTGACTCCTTGAACTAGTGCAAGATACGGAAGTTGATTGCACTTGTCCTTGCCAAAATGAATATGAGTGAAGTATGTTGGCGGAGTCACCCTCAAGAACTCTCTAGTTCTTCTTCTTTGGGATCCACATCAACTTGATGGGAATCCTTGGAGTTGTAGTCATACTTGATGAAGTAGAACTTGATGTAGTCTTGGGAACCCACTTGACCAAGGCCTTCAGAGCTTCTTCAAATGCATCAATCTCCTCTTGAAGCTTGTCCTTGCCTTTTAGCTTGTGGTCTTGTGGTGGAAGATCATCTTGAGCTTGTGTTCCCTTGGAAGAAGTGGGGTCATACTTCTCTTGTTGAGGAACAAACTTCCTCTTGGGGTATTGATCTTCTTCCCACTCAACTCCATTGGCATTGAACTTGCGTTCAAAACCAACACCTTGATTCTTCCGGTGCCTTCCTTGCTTCCGTACAATTTCCTCAAATTGCTTACTTCCGGCAAGACTCTTATAAACACCTTTCTCTATAATTCCCTTCAATAAGCTATTTTCTTGCTCAAGTGTAACTTGTCTAAGAGAATCATTAGTGGAATCAAGAGAACTACTAGAAGCAACAATATTGGATTTAGCATGATTATTGTTACTACTAGAAGAAGCATCTTTCTTGCTCTTGTTACTAGATTTTACTTTTGGCATGTAAGTAGACAAGAGTAAACACTTGGCAATGTAAGAAGAACTTTTCTTTCGAAGATCATCATTGATTGCCTTTAAGAACCCATGCTCTTGCTCTAAATTGAGCTTCTCAAAGCATAGCTTCTCATGAGTCTTTAAAAGCTCTCGATGATCCTCTAAGGTAGTTTCATGAGCTAACTTAAGAGTGTTTAGTTCTTTAGTTAGACGCTCAATCTCCTTCTTGACATTGTCATTCGTTTTATCTTGATTAGCATGATTAATAGCAATTTCATCATAGTTTCCATCACTAGTGTTTTCAACAAGTAAATCATCATCACCTAGCAAATCATCTTCATCACTATTGAAATCAACATACTCGGGGTGTGATACCTTGGGGCCTTTAGCCATTAAGCATCTTCCAATTCCTTCATTTGGCGAGTCAAATATGTCGTAGGAGTTGGATGACACAAGTGCAAGATCGGCAACACCTTCATCTTGAGTATATTCGGAGTCGGAGTGATAACTTCTCTCGGAGTGGTTGTCGGAGTTGGAACCGGATACCCATTCACCAACATGAGCTTGATGTCTTCGTCTTATGTAGCTCTTTGATGACTTGTCTTTCCTTTCCGAATCCTTGCTTCTACGAGAGGGTCTTCGTTCACAACGATCATCTCTACTCCTTCTCTCTCTTGGTGGTGATTATTCTCTTTTACTTCTTCTCTTGGGAGAATCTTCTCTTTTCTTGTAGGGAGCCGTACACTCATTAGAGTAGTGTCCGGGTCTTCCACAGTTGTAGCAATTGCGATCACGACTAGAAGATCTTTTGTCATTGTAGGACCTTGACTTGGAACTTCTCTCTTTGCTTCTACTCTTGTAGAACTTGTTGAAGTTCTTCACCATTAAGCTCAATTCTTCATTGAAGACTTGTTTCTCACTTGATGTTGCAGGAGCATCACATGAGGCTTTGTAAGCACCGCTAGATTTGCTGTGAAGCTCTTCCTTATCCTTGAGTGACATCTCATGAGCAACAATTCTACCAATGACTTCAGTTGGCTTGAGATCTTTGTAATTGGGCATCATTTGCATCAAGGTGCACACGGTATCATATTTTCCATCCAAGGCTCTTAGGATCTTCTTGATGATGAATTTGTCGATCATCTCTTCGCTTCCTAAGCCGGCAATCTCATTTGTAATGAGAGCAAGCCTAGAGTACATTTTGGCGACTCCTTCACCATCCTTCATTTTGAACTTATCCTGTTGACTTTGAAGCACATCCAATTTGGATTCCTTGACGGACTCGGTACCTTCGTGCATATCAACCAAAGTATCCCAAATTTCCTTTGCATTCTCAAGGCGGCTGATTTTGTTAAATTCTTCGAGGCACAATCCGTTGAAGAGAATATCGCAAGCTTGAGCATTGTATTGCAACATCTTTAATTCTTCTGCGGTTGCTTCACGATCCGGTTCTCTTCCATCCTCGAAGAATTCACCTTGCAAGCCAACACGCACAATAGCCCAAACAGGGGGGGGTGTTATGACCAAGAATATGCATTTTTCATCTTATGCTTCCAACAAGCAAAATTAGTACCATCAAAGTAAGGACCTCTACGGTGGTAATTTCCCTCGCTAGAAGCCATCCTCTCCTAGGTTGTGAAACCAAGGCTATGATCACCAAAGCTATGGAAATCAAGGCTAATGGAGACCAAAGCTCTGATGCCACTTGTAGGATCGAAAGTAGGTCTAGAGGGGGGTGATTAGACTACTTGACCAAATAAAAATCTAGCCTTTTCCCAATTTTAAGTCTTGGCAAATTTTAGCAACATAGCACAAGTCAAGCAATCAACCTACAAATTCAATTCTAAGAGTGTCGCAGTGGAAAGTAAAACATTGCATATGAAGGTAAAGGGAAGGGTTTGGAGAAGGTAAACGCAATTTAGACACGGAGATTTTTGGCGTGGTTCCGATAGGTGCTGCTATTGTACGTCCACGTTGATGGAGACTTCAACCCACGAAGGGTAACAGTTGCGCGAGTCCACGGAGGGCTCCACCCATGAAGGGTCCACGAAGAAGCAACCTTGTCTATCCGACCATGGCCATCGCCCATGAAGGACTTGCCTCACTCGAGTAGATCTTCACGAAGTAGGCGATCTCCTTGCCCTTACAAACTTCTTGGTTCAACTCCACAATCTTGTCAGAGGCTCCCAAGCGACACCTAACCAATCTAGGAACACCACTCTCCAAAAGGTAATAAATGGTGTGTTGATGATGAACTCCTTGCTCTTGTGCTTCAAATGATAGTCTCCCCAACACTCAACTCTCTCTCACAGATTTGGCTATGGTGGAAAGATGATTTGAGTGGAAAGCAACTTGGGGAAGGCTAGAGATCAAGATTCTTGTGGTTGGATTGGAATGTCTTGGTCTCAACACATGAGTAGGTGGTTCTCTATCAGAAAATGAGTAGTGGAAGTGTAGGCACGTTCTGATGGCTCTCTCTCAAATGGAGAAGGGAGTGGATGGGGTATATATAGCCTCCACACAAAATCCAACCGTTACACACATTTGACCCAACTCGGTCAGACCGAATATAAGAACTCGGTGAGACCGATTTAGTTCAAAATGTGAACGTTAGGAATCTCGGTGGGACCGACTGGATCAACTTGGTGGGACCGATGTGCTAGGGCTTAGGGCAAACCTCATCTCGGTGAGACCAATTGCATAAACTCGGTGGGACCGATTTCAGCAATGAGCAAACAGAGAGTTGGTCAGGCAAACTCGGTGGGACCGATCGCTCATTTCGGTGAGACCAAAATGTTACGAAGGGAAACAGAGAGTTTGTCATGCAAACTTGGTGGGACTGATCACTCATCTCGATGAGACCGAGATGTTACGAAGGGAAACAGAGAGTTTGCAATGCCATCTCGGTTAGATCGAGATCCGTATCGGTGAGACCGAATTGTCTATGGTTTTTGGCAGTGGCTATGTCAACTGAACTCGGTGGCGCCGGATAGATAAAATCGGTGGGGCCGAGTTTGACTTTGGGTTTTGTACATATATGGAAAAGAGAAAGTGGTTGAGGGTTTTGGAGCAATATCACTAAGCATTTTGAGCAAGTAGACCATTAAGCAACACCTCATCCCCTTTTAATAGTATTGGCTTTTCCTATGGACTCAATGTGATCTTGGATCACTAAAATGGAAATGAAGAGTCTTGAGCTTTTGCCAATCTTTGTCCTTAGCATTTTGAGGGGTCCACATCTCTAGTCCATTCCATGCCAATCATTGAACTTTCTCAAATATTAGACTTGAATGGATATTAGTTCAATGAGCTATATGTTGTTATGAATTACCAAAACCACCCGGGGATTAGTTGCACTTTCAGAAGGTAACGACATGGAGCCGGGGAAGACTCAGTAGTTGTTTCCCACGCGAAGGGGAGTATGAGGGTTTACTGGTTCGTCTATCGTCCCTTGAGAATAATAGCAGGTGTGGGTGAGTAGAGGGATGGCCAGGCCAGCGATGGGAGTAGGGTGGGGCGGTGAGACCTGCGCGGCAGCACAGCCGGCCACGGGAGGTAGGAGCAGGCGGCACAGTCGGTGCTGGTTTGGGAGGCTGAAGCAGGAAGATCAAAGATTGAAGAAGCACAATGGTCGTTGGATGGACATCCAACAGTCACTGCTCTCGTGTGTTGACAAAGTTGACACGGCGTTGCGTGCGCGTCAACCTTTTTTTTAGGAAAGCGTACGCGTCAACCTAGTAGGCCCGCAAGTCAGCCTCAAATATGTGGAAAACAGCATACAACCCATATGCCATTATTTCTAATAAATTTACAGCCCATTTGCTAATTCTTAAGGATTTTTTTGAAGCCCATATTCTTTTTGTTAGCATTACAGCCCATATTCTGGCCACGGTTAAAAAATTCAATGAAAATTTCATATTTCGGTGCGGTCCGAACTATTTTTAATCCCAAAATTTTGAATCACGTTCAAACTAATTTTAAAAAATAAATTTATATCAATTTAAAATCCAACATAATTTTCCTCGCAAAAAAAATAAATTTGAAATCTAGAAATCCTAAAAAATGACATTTGAAACTAATTGCCGGTTTGTTGTGTTTTCAAAATTTACATCTCATTTCTTACTACTTATAGCCCATTTTCTGGGCAAGCGAATACATCACTCTCATCTTGAAAGATTTGCAGCCCAGCAGGGCTGAGAAAAGCAAGTAGGCCTCCGTTGGGTATTCTCTAAAAAAAGTAGAACTGGGCTAGCCATTTTCAGAAAGAAAAAAACAACTAGGCTCTTCATATGGTAAACATAAAATAAAAGCCTCGGGTAGACGGGCCATAGCCCCTGCACAACCCTGTTGATACCCTACTCCGTCTCTAAAACTAGTAAATAACAACTGCGCGACCTGCTGGGTCTCGTTGTGTAATTCTCTCGTTTATTGACTACGTTGACAATGGCGTGGGACCTAGATGTCAAACCATTAGGAGGAACCATTTTTTTGGCTTGTAATAAGGAGGCCCTTGCTTACGTACTGCCATGACCCTGGTGGATCCCTACTATCATCCTCTCCACGTACATTCCTCTCAGTTGTTGACCAGGTTGACAATGCCAGAGGGCGGCGCACCGCACATGGCAAAGCGAACCAAGTTAGAGGACGACGGTGAGGCCTCGGACGGGAATGAACAGGAGCCATGGAAGATGCGGTAGTGTAGTCGCAGACAGAGGGTAGTACGAGCAACTGTTTTGAGTGCGGGTGCGGGTTGGGGTTGACGTCGCCGGAGAATAACAGGACGTGTGGGGAAATAGAGGGATGGATTGGCCAATGTTTGAGGGTACGGTAGGGCGGCGGAGGTGCAGCCAGCCATGGGAGGCGGGAGCAGGTGGGACCAACGGGGTGGTTTGGTTTGGGCGACTGGAGGAAGAAGACAAGAGATAGAAGAAACACGACAGATGTTGGATATCAATCCAACGGCTGGTAGGCAAAATTGTTTGTTGACTAAGTCGACACCACCTTGGATAGGATTTTTCCTCTTGGGTCCCAAATGTCAGAATCCGAATCTGTCACGGCCATGCAGCCTTTCTTATGAAAAATTACAGCCCATTTGGTGTGCTAGTTCAAAATAAGTTTGTGGGTGCTGGTGGGGGCTAATCAATTGGGTTCTGTAATGCACAGTGAGCTGAAGCAGCCGGCGAGAGTGATGTTATTTTCCTTGGTTGGGATTTGTTACAATATTTCTCTCTTAATTAAGGAAATGGCAAGCCATTTGCCTTATTTCAAATAAAATATGACAGTCACAGCCGAGTTGAAAAGGGCAACAACAACTAACTCTAGCTTACAAACGGTACAAAAGCACAAGGATTGATTTTTCATCAGGTTTAGACAAAACTCAGATTGAAAAGGGTAACAATATCTAACTCCGGCAGTGATTTCGGCAGTCACAATCAAATGGATCGGTCAAGTCCATAGAATGAACATCTTGGGTCATAAAATTTACTGGATAATTACCACAAGATGTTGTAAATAGAAGCCCTGCATGTTCCGAAGCCCTTTTGTCCACCTGAAACTCCTTTTTTTTCTCTTTGACATACCCATCCGTCAAAACCATGCTGCTGATAAACTTAAGCCTGATAGACAATAGTAACCTCGCATTCAGCAGAAAGAATGTGACAAATCTAGTGTTTGCATGGTTGGCTACACATCGTTCCAGCGTTATTGTCTTCAATCAAATGTCATGAGAACTGAGAAAATCCCAGTGCTTACAAAACCACGGATTGGTTATACCTTTGTTACCCCATCCTGTTGCCTAAATAGACATGAAGATTGAAAACAGTTAAGGTCTAAAAAAAGAGTGTCGAAAGAGCAACAGCTGAACGGTTAATTCTAGTACACTATATGCGGGCTTCCAATGTGCGTGAAATTATCACCTTTATATAAAACTTCTCCAGACATGAAAAGCATTGCAGCAATCCAATAATATTGTTCAGATCAAAACTATTCTTATGGATATATAAGATCTTGACAGAATCCAGTGCCATTGATAGGTTATCCATGGACAAACTCTTCATTGAGCATAGAACATAATATTAGTACAAAAAGTGTACTCCAAGATGATATAGAACTTATGCGTAGAAATTTAAAATGCATCTTATGATTACAAGTGTAGATGATAATATACAGTACCTAAAGAACTGTGGAGTCAAACAACATCTTGAAATGAGCACAGGGATCATGTATTACACCCAAGGTCTCCAGTTTAGGCGCACAGACGACAGTTATTTGCGACGGTGAATAACGAGAATCAAGGATCAACCTTTGAGTGAAGGGGCATCTTCGATGATGAGCTCCCTTCCGTCAAAAGAAATTCCAATTCTTACAAGGTTAGGCGAATTTATTTGGAGACAACCGATTCTAACTATCAAAACAAGCACCAAGCACTCCAGCGCAGGGCAACTAGAGTGGATGATGCTGTGCAATGAGGCCTCTGACATACGAACCCACACAAGTGAAAGTTTTTTGAGAAGTGGGAGTCGAAGCTTTTGTACCAGATTGTCTGGTAGGTTGCACAATGCAAAGGTGGCGATGTGGATAGAGGAGGGAAACCGCGAGATGAACATCGGTGCTGAGGGCACAAGTACATGGTGTTTGTTATGTGGTATGTCATTTCTGGTGGAATAGTAGAACTCAAGCAGCTGTAGTTTTCTGAATTCGGGGGATTTCAGCCAGGCATCCACCATGTAGGGCATGCATAGGTAGCATGCCGGGATGTAGAGGCCTTGTACGGAGCCCTGGTGGGAGGAGGTGATGGCTCCGGGGAGTTCAAAATCATTAAAGAGAGATAGGCCACGACAGTCGAGATTAAGAGGCGCGACGCGCCATAGAGGGCGCCACCGACATGCGAGTACTTGGGTGCAGCAGCCATCCTTGGTGGGGAGAAGGCAGATGATATCCCCAAGGATGGCGTCCGGGAGATTGCTGATGAGGTCCGCCCGAGATTCTTCGGGTTCCTCAGATCCAGGGGTGGCCCTCGCCGCTTCTCCACGCGTTGTAGGGTGCGGGATCTACAACAGGCGTCGCCGCTGGCGGGAGCCTCGTCTTCTTGGCACTAGGGTCAGTGCTACTTCTTGAGCTTGCGTTGGTTTTTCCCTTGAAGAGGAAAGGGAGATGCAGCAAAGTAGAGATAAGTATTTCCCTCAATTTGAGAACCAAGGTATTAATCCAGTAGGAGGAACACACAAGTCACCAATGGTTGCAGCTACATAAACAAACAAATACTTGCACCCAACACAATAAAGGGGTTGTCAATCCCTTCACAGTTACTTGCAAGGATGAGATCTGATAGAGATTGGTATAAAAGATAAATAAAAGTGCAAAATAAAGTAAAATTAAATAAATTGCAGCAAGGTATTTTTGGGTTTTTGGTTTTATAGATCTGAAAATAATATGATAAGAAAAGACCCGAGGGCCATAGTTTTCACCAGAGGCTTCTTTCTTAAAAGAACGCATATGATGGGTAAACAAATTACTGTTGAGCAATTGATAGAAAAACGCAAAGTTATGACGATATCTAGGGCAATGATCAAGAATATAGGCATCACGCCCGTGACAAGTAGACCAACTCCTGCCTGCATCTAATACTATTACTCCACACATCAACCGCTATCCAGCATGCATCTAGTGTATTAAGTTAACAAGAACAGACTAACGCCTTAAGCAAGATGACATGATATAGAGGGATAGATCCAATCAATATGAATAAACCCCACCTTTTTATCCTTAATGGCAACAATAAAAATACGTGCCTCGCTACCCCTTCTGTCACTGGGTGAGGACAACGCAAGATTGAACCCATTACAAAGCACCTCTCCCATTGCAAGAAAAATCATTCTAGTTGGCCAAACCAAATCAATAGATTGGAGAGAAATACAAATCTATCTTAATCATGCATAAAAGATTTCAGAGAAGACTCAAATAATATTCATAGATAATCTGATCATAAATCCACAATTCATCGGATCTCAACAAACGCACCGTAAAAGAAGATTACATCAAATAGATCTCCAAGAACATCGAGGAGAGCATTGTATTGAAGATCAAAGAGACAGAGAGAAGAAGCCATCTAGCAACTAGCTATGGACCCGTAGATCTGTGGTGAACTACTAACACATCATTAGAAGGGCAGGAAGGTTGATGTCGAAGCCCTCCATGATTCATTCCCCCTCCGGCAGAGTACCGGAGAAGGCCTCCAGATGGGATCTCGGAAGAACAGAAACTTGCGGCGGCGGAAAAGTATTTTTGGTGTGCCCTCTGGTCTACGGGGAATATTTAGGTATTTATAGAAGAAGAATTAGGGCTGGAGGAGCAATAGGGGGCCCACAAGCTTGGGGGCGCCCCCCTAGGGTGCGCCCCCTGAGCTTGTCATTTCCTCGTGGCTCTTCTGGCCTCCTCCCGAAGCTTCTAGGGTGTCTTGTGGTCCAAAAAAATCATCAAAAAGTTTCGTTCCGTTTGGACTCCGTTTGATATTGATTTTTTGTAAAGACAAAAACAAGGAAAAAATAGTAACTGGCACTAGGTTAATAGGTTAGTCCCAAAAAATGATATAAAATAGCATAATAATGCATATAAAACATCCAAGATGGATAATATAATAGCATGGAACAATAAAAAATTATAGATACGTTGGAGACGTATCAAGCATCCCCAAGCTTAATTCCTGCTCGTCCTCGAGTAGATAAATGATAAAACAGAATTTTTGATGTGGAATGCTACCTAACATGTTTATCATGTAATCTTTCTTAATGTGGCATGAATATTCAGATCCATAAGATTCAAAACAAAAGTTTAATATTAACATAGAAACAATAATATTTCAAGCATACTAAAAAGCAATCATGCCTTCTCAAAATATCATGGCTAAATAAAATTATCCCTACAAAATCATATAATCTTGTCATGCTCTATCTTCTTAACACAATGTATTTATCATGCACAACCCCGATGACAAGCCAAGCAATTGGTTCATACTTTTTAACGCGCTTCAGGTTGTTCAACTCTCACGCAATACATGAGTGTGAGCCATGGATATAGCACTATGGGTGGAATAGAATATGATGTTGGAGGTTGTGTGGAGAAGACAAAAAAGAAGAAAGTCCCACATTGATGAGGCTAATCAACGGGCTATGGAGATGCCCATCAATTGATGTCAATGCAAGGAGTAGGGATTGCCATGCAACGGATGCACTAGAGATATAAATGTATGAAAGCTCAAAAAGAAAACTAGATGGGTATGCATCCAACTTGCTTGCTCATGAAGACCGAGGGCATTTGAGGAAGCCCATCATTGGAATATACAAGCCAAGTTCTATAATGAAAAGTTCCGACTAGTAATATATGAAAGTGACAAAATAGGAGACTCTCTATCATGAATAACATGGTGCTACTTTGAAGCACAAGTGTGGAAAAGGATAGTAACATTGTCCCTTCTCTCTTTTTCTCTCTTTTTATATATTTATTTTTGCATTGGGCTCTTTGGCCTTTTTTATTTTGGGCTCTTTGGCCTCTTTTTTTCCTTTTTTTTATTTTAGTCCGGAGTCTCATCCCGACTTGTGGGGGAATCATAGTCTCCATCATCCTTTCCTCACATGGGACAATCCTCTAATAATGATGATCATCACACTTTTATTTACTTACAACTGAAGAATTACAACTCGATACTAGAACAAAAATATGACTCTATATGAATGCCTCCGGCGGTATACCGGGATGTGCAATGATCTAGCATGACATGTATAAAAAATATGAACGGTGGCCAAGCCACAAATACTATGTCAACTATATGATCATGCAAAGGAATATGACAATGATGGTATGTGTCATAATAAAACGGAACGGTGGAAGTTGCATGGCAATATATCTCGGAATGGCTATGGAAATGACATAATAGGTAGGCATGGTGGCTGTTTTGAGGAAGATATAAGGTGGCTTATTTGTGAAAGAGTGTATCATATCACGGGGTTTGGATGCACCGACGAAGTTGGCATCACAACTCAAGGTGAGTAAGGGCAATGCATGGTATCGAAGAGGCTAGCAAAATGCGGAAGGGTGAGAGTGCGTATAATCCATGGACTCAACATTAGTCATAAAGAACTCACATACTTATTTTAAAAGTTTATTAGCCCTCAAAGCAAAGTACTACTACGCATGCACCTAGGGGGATAGATTGGTAGGAAAAGACCATCGCTCATCCCCAACCGCCACTCATAAGGAAGACAATAAAAAATAAACCATGCTCCAATTTCATAGCATAACGGGAGACCATACGGGCATGCTTCGGGAATCACAAACTTTAACACAAATATTCTTACTAAACCGCAATTACTCACTAGCATGACTCTAATATCACCATCTTTATATCTCAAAACAAATGCAAGGAATCAAACTTCTCATATATTCAATGATCTTCATGAAAGTTTTTATTATATCCCTCTTGAATACCCATCATATTAGGACTAAATTCATAACCTAAGAAAATTGCCATACTATTTATAAGACTCTCAAAATAATATAAGTGAAGCATGAGAGTTCATCAATTTCTTCAAAATAAAACCACCACTATGCTCTAAAAAGATATAAGTGAAGCACTAGAGCAACTACCTAGCTCAAAAGATATAAGTGAAGCACATAGAGTATTCTAATAAATTCACAATTAATGTGTGTCCCTCTAAAAGGTGTGTACAGCAAGGATGATTGTGGAAAACTAAAAAGCAAAGACTCATATAATACAAGACGCTCCAAGCAAAACACATATCATGTGGTGAATAAAAATATAGCCTCAAGTAATTTACCGATGGATTGTAGACAAAAGAGGGGATGCCATCCATAGCATCCCCAAGCTTAGATGATTGGTTGTCCTTGAATATTACCTTGGGTGCCTTGGGCATCCCCAAGCTTACGCTCTAGCCACTCCTTATTCCATATTCCATCGAAACTTCACCCAAAACTTGAAAACTTCACAACAGAAAACTCATGAGATCCGTTAGTATAATAAAACAAATCTCCACTTTTAGGTACTGTTGTAAACTCATTCCAATTTTATATTTGCATTGTATCTACTGTATTCTAACTTCACTATGGCTCATACCCCCCAATACTACCCATAGATCCATCAAAAAAAGTGAACAACACAACGAAAATAGAATCTGTCAAAAACAGAACAGTCTGTAAAGACCCAAATTAAAGTCAAACTTTTGTAACTCCAAAAGTTCTGAAAAATTAGGAAAACATAGGCAATCTGTATATAAATCTTGTGTAAAACATTCAGAATTTTTACATGTTCCAGCAAATTTTAACAATTCTCCTACTGGACGCAAAAGTTTTTGTTTTTCAGCAAAATCAAATCAGCTATCATCCAAATCATCCCAAAGGTCTTACTTGGCTCAAACACTAATTAAAATACTAAAATACAATCATAAAATAAGTATAATTGCATATTTATTGAAAACATAAGCAAAACAAAAAATATAAAATAAAGTTGGGTTGCCTCCCAACAAGCGTTATTGTTTTACGCCCCTGGCTAGGCATATTGCATAGATCCAGGTATTGTCATCTTTGGTAATCAATCCATAAGTGGCCCTCATAATAGATTCATATGGCAACTTAATTTTATTTCTTGGAAAGTGTTCCATGTCCTTCCTTAACGGAAATTGAAATCTAATGTTTCCTTCTTTCATATCAATAATTGCACCAATCGTTCTAAGGAAAGGTCTACCAAGAATAATAGGGCATGTAGGATTGCAATCTATATCAAGCACGATAAAATCTATGGGCCCATAATTCCTATTAGAAACAATAAGAACATCATTAATTCTTATCATAGGTTTCTTAATAGTGGAATCCGCTAAGTGCAAATTTAAAGAACAATCATCAAGTTTATGGAAACCAAGCACATCACATAAAGTTTTTGGAATAGTGGAAACGCTAGCACCCAAGTAACACAAAGCATTGCACTCATAATCTTTAATCTTAATTTTAATAGTAGGTCCCCATTCATCATAAAGCTTTCTAGGGATTGAAAGTTCCAGCTCAAGTTTTTCTTCAAACAATTTCATCATAGCATCAACGATATATTTAGTAAAAGCTTTATTTTGATTATAAGCATGAGGTGAATTAAGCATAGATTGTAACAAGGAAATACAATCAATCAAAGAACAATTATCATAATTAAAGTCCTTGAAATCCAAAAAAGTGGGCTCATCACTAGTTAAAGTTTTGACCTCGCCAAACCCACTTTTATCAATTTTCTCATTAAGATCTTCACTCTCCAAATTATTGGGACGCCTTCTAGCTAAAGTTGACTCATCTCCAGTCCCTTCTTTATCAAGTTTTATATTAGCAAACAAAGATTCAATAGGAGCCACAGCAATCACTTTAAGATCTTCATCATGATTCAAAGATTCAGGTTTAACAGCCATCCTACTTATCAACGTAGTTTGTTTATCGGAAATTTGACCTACTAAACTTTGAATATGAATGAGTTGAGATTTAAGACCAATAACTTCCTTGTTAACATCATCAAGCTCTTTATTGATATACTCAATCATAGTATTTTGTTCTTTAAGTTTGTTCATAAAGAAACTATTATGCTCAAATTGTAAAGACATGAAGCTTTTTGCATTATTTTCAATTTCTTCCAACTTTCTGTTGTAAAGATCAAGACCTTTAGATTGAGACATGATGACAAGCAAGCAATATAGCACACAATCAAAAAAGCAGACAAAAAGATGAAGGGAAAGAAGGCGAATAAAAAAGCAAATACTTTTGTGTTTTTCTGAAAATGTTTTAGAAGTGGGGGAGAGGAAAACGAGAGCAAATTGCGAATAATGTAAATGCAAGAGATGAGAGTTTATGATGGGTACTTGGTAGGCTTGATGTAGATCCTCCCCGGCAACAGCGCCAGAAATTCTTCCTGCTAGTTCTTGAGCTTGCGTTGGTTTTTCCCTTGAAGAGGAAAGGGTGATGCAGCAAAGTAGAGATAAGTATTTCCCTTAGTTTGAGAACCAAGGTATCAATCCAGTAGGAGGAACACACAAGTCACCAATGGTTACATCTACACAAACAAACAAATACTTGCACCCAGCGCGATAAAGGGGTTGTCAATCCCTTCACGGTTACTTGCAAGGATGAGATCTGATAGAGATAGGTATAAAAGATAAATAAAAGTGCAAAATAAAGTAAAGGTAAATAAATTGCAGCAAGGTATTTTTGGGTTTTTGGTTTTATATATCTGAAAATAATATGATAAGAATAGACCCGGGGGCCATGGTTTTCACTAGAGGCTTCTCTCTTGAAAGAACGCATACGATGGGTAAACCAATTACTGTTGAGCAATTGATAGAAAAGCGCAAAGTTATGATGATATCTAAGGCAATGATCATGAATATAGGCATCATGTCCGTGACAAGTAGACCAACTCCTGCCTGCATCTACTACTATTACTCCACACATCGACCGCTATCCAGCATGCATCTAGTGTATTAAGTTAACAAGAACGGAGTAACGCCTTAAGCAACATGACATGATGTAGAGGGATAGATCCAATCAATATGAATAAACCCCACCTTTTTATCCGTAATGGCAACAATACACATACGTGCCTCGCTACCCCTTCTGTCACTGGATGAGGACACCGCAAGATTGAACGCATTACAAAGCACCTCTCCCATTGCAAGAAAAATAAATCTAGTTGGCCAAACCAAATCAATAGATCGGAGAGAAATACAAAGCAATCTTAATCATGCATAAAAGAGTTCAGAGAAGACTCAAATAATATTCATAGATAATCTGATCATAAATCCACAATTCATCGGATCTCAACAAATGCACCGCAAAAGAAGATTACATCAAATAGATCTCCAAGAACATCGAGGAGAACATTGTATTGAAGATCAAAGAGAGAGAGAAGAAGCCATCTAGCTACTAGCTATGGACCCGTAGGTCTATGGTAAACTACTCACACATCATCGGAAGGGCGGGAAGGTTGATGTAGAAGCACTCCATGATTGATTCCCCCTCTGGCAGAGTACCGGAGAAGGCCTCCAGATGGGATCTTAGAAGAACAGAAACTTGCGGTGGCGGAAAAGTATTTCTGGTGTGCCCTCTGGTCTACAGGGAATATTTAGGTATTTATAGAAGAAGAATTAGGGCTGGAGGAGCAACAAGGGGCCCACAAGCTTGGGGGGCGCCCCCCCTAGGGCACGCCCCCTAAGCTTGTCCTCTCCTCGTGGCTCTTCTGGCCTCCTCCCGAAGCTTCCAGGGTGTCTTGTGGTCCAAGAAAAATCATCAAAAAGTTTCGTTCCATTTGGACTCCGCTTGGTATTGATTTTCTGTAAAGACGAAAACAAGGAAAAAACAGCAACTGGCACTTGGCACTAGGTTAATAAGTTAGTCCCAAAAAATGATATAAAATAGCATAATAATGCATATAAAACATCCAAGATGGATAATATAATAGCATGGAACAATAAAAAATTATAGATATGTTGGAGACGTATCAGTCAGCCAACTCCATTTTCCTTGCTGGCGTCGCGTTGAGCTCATGGATTTGAGCAGAGTAACGAATGACGAGTCTGGTTGTAGTGCGAGTGAAGAAGAAGGGGAGCTGGGGTTTTCTGTAGTAGTGAGGAAGAAGGGGAGCTAGGGTTTTCTATAGGAGTGAGGTGAGGAATTTGGCGGTACGAGTGGAGCGAGCTTACGTGAGGTGGGTGGGAGTGGGGAGGAAGAAGAGCACCCAGGTCGTTTTTTTTTGGGGGGCGATGTGCTAGGGAGCGCCTCTCATTAAGTAAATATATGGGCTTTTGAATTCATATTATTATTTAGGGTGGATGGGCTCTTTTGTCTTGGGCCCAGAGAAATAATTATTACTAGTACTGTGGAGACACTGTACAGCTACCCACAAAAAACAATTACTACTAGTACAGTGGATACACTACCGCTTCTGGCTCCTCCTCGGTCATCGAAACATCTCCCGCTACTGAATGCCGTTTTACTTTGGTTCACCAACATGCGGTCCATGCAGCACGCAGGCCCAAATGGCATCCACCAAATTAGAAGGCGGTATGTAGGCGGAGAGTCACCCCGGTCGTAGCGCGGCAGTAACGAGCCATCATATCACAAAACCCCAGCTCCACGCAGTCTAAGTTGGACGAACAAAGCAACCATCATTTCACTATTCGCTGAATTCCCTTCTCCCTCACCGTCTTCAAGATGTTCTTCTCTCCCAACGAAGGGAAGGTAAGCGGATCCGTGATGTTGGTATATTTTCTTTCCAAAAAAACCTTTGCAAAGCAGTAACCGATCCTCACTCTCTTTTTTGTTTCATTGTCATTGCAATTGTGTTTTTCTTTTAGTTGTCTCCTATTCATCAGTTTCATGATGGATCAAGGAGAACCATGCAAAGATTTGCTGATGTTGGAGCAGACACGGGAGGGTGATCCCCACAAGACAGAGAGCTCCAAGAAGATGAAGGCCACTAGCGAGCCGACCCCAGATACGCTCACGACCACTACTGAGATGGTCAATGACACATTTGAGGTTACAGCCCTCGTGGCCCTGCAGGAGCAGTTTTCCCCCTTCGAGGATGTGTGAGAGAGAGAGGGGGCACGTATCGATGCAATGCATGTATCCGTAAATCATATCTGACAAACATTCGCCACAAGCCGTTTCCTGACGAACGTCGAAAGAACCGTCAGATCGGCATCCGACAGTGTCAGTTTTGCCATGGCATTTGACAGAATAGCCACTCCTCGGACACACAAATCTTCCACGTGAGTGTTAGCAACTGCCTTATGCTCCTCCCTCCGTTCCAAAATGTAGTGCATATAGCTTTATTGAAAATTCGAACCTCGCAAACTTTTACCGAGTTTTCATATAACAAAATGCACATATAGAATACCCAGTATATATCATTTCATTCATCATCGAGGGGTACCTATAGAGATGGGGGAGTAGTGTACAAAGAAAGACCATCGTATCACCTGCAGCAATTTCAACCATCCTTTGGTGTGGAGGAATATCATAGGAATTCTATATGATATGATTTTTATAGGAATTTTTTCCTTTAGAGCCAATTGGTTCATAGGAATGGATTCCTATACTCCACATTTCAAAGGAAAATAAACATGATATGATTTTTATAGCCTTAGAGCCACTTGGTTCATATGAATGGATTCCTATACTCCCACAATTTCAAAGCAAAATAAACATTAGCCTAGATTCAATAGAAAAGTTCCTATGATGTGAACCAAATGACATCTCTTTTCCAATCCCTACTCATAGGAATTGAGATACATGTCATCTCTTTCCCTACAACTTCCATATACATCTTCTATTCCTAAATAGCTAGTACAGCCCACTAGCTTTTTTCCTAGACATGCAACCATGGCACATGAACACATCATGCATGCAAGTCATAAATTACATTGTTTTTGTACTCTATGCATGCAAGCACCACTTCATCAATTCGTGCATGTTACCCATAAGTTATTTTTTGCATTAGATTTTGTATTGACAATGTATGTGTTGGTCACGTGCACACCTATGTAGTTCACATTAACATTTTTGTTAGAAATGTCATTCTCGTAACTGCAACTCATTTTTTCTCTTTTTATAACCTTTTTTATTTCATTTTCATTTTAAGCTTACATTCGCTTCCCATTAGCAAATTTCACGTGGCCACGGGTATATCAAAATGTGGGGCCCATCGCTTCCACAATTTTTAGTACGTATATCTCCACTGCTCCCCGGACCCAAAAATTCTGCCTCATTCCCGTAAAACCGAGCGGCCCATGTCGTATTTTAAGGCGTCAACTCGAACTCAATCCCTCTCCTGTTTACTATGGCATGGACCCTGCATGCCGTAGTACTCCTAGACACCCTACCCACCGCACGCATCATCGGTTTTCTTCAAGAAGATGAGGCTGAAGTAGATTTGTAGTGGAGGCTCCTACCCTAGGGTGCCCAAGGTAGCTGTCGCACGCATCATTGGTTTTGTTTTTTCTTTATGCTCTTGCGCCCTAGAGTGAAATGATGGTTGCTTCGTCCATCCAGCTTAATGCGGGAAAGGTGGGGCTTTGTGATTTGACCCCTCATTGTTCATTTACTACTACTGCGGCGCTACGACCAGGGTGCCTCCAAGTCCAACCGCTGCTCCGAACTTAAATTTGGTGCATCACACATGGAACAAGACGGTGGATGACCCACATGTCGGTGAAAGGGGTCATGTAAGTGTGTCGCCATTTCGTGTGCGGACAAACCTTGCTGAGTTGATATCCCAACGCGACAGGAGCAGCCTACCCTTGGTTTTGCTCCTTGGTGAATCCCGATTATATTGATCTAAAAAGATAGTATCCAGATTAGTAAAAATGAGGTGATTTTACCGAGCGGTGGGTGGGGGATCATGGCCTGTCATGCGGACCCATGTGTCATGATGTACCAAGACAATGCGCGTCCCTCTTGAGGCAGAACAATGGCAGAAGCAATATGTGGTTTTCTTGAAGGAGGTGATGGAGAAGAGGATTCAGCGAAGTGTGAAATAATGGTTGCTTCGTCCATCTGCGGGAAAGGTGCGGCTTTGTGATTTGACGTCTCATTGTTGATTACTACTACTGTGGCGCTATGACTGGGGTGCATCCCCCATGTTGTTCTCCACTGTTATTTGGTGCATGACACGTTGACCCGGTTACTATATGTCCCACATGTCGGCTAGAGGAAGTAGAACTTTTATGAAAGCGAGCATCTCTACTCTTAGTATGACGGAGGAGTACAAGACACGGCTTGGTTTTTGCTGCTTCGCGCGATCCATCGATACAAACCCCGACTGAAAAAGTCAAGGGCGGGTCTTTTCCCGCGTGGCAGGCAGGGGAGTTTGGCATAGTTTGTTTGACAGATAGAGCGAGAGAAAGATGTGATAAAATGCTTGAATGTGCCTTGGGCCCTTTCTTTCATTGTTTTTTTTAAGTGGGCCCTTTCAGATCACTATGACTACTAGCGCGCACGGTGTTGAGTACTGGTTTATTGGTCCCCTTTGTAATTTGTGCTAAATTTTGACCAAAGATTTAATTGACAAATTTTTAGTGCATGTCAACAAAAATTATATCGTTCGATTCCTGTTTGAACATAGTTTCAATAATATAATTTTTTGTGGCATGCATTAACATTTTTTTAGTTAAATATATGGTCAAAATTGGCACAAAATACGATGTGGGATGATAAATCAGGATGGATGTACTCCCACACGGTCGGTCCGGCACGCTGTAGTAGTACCCCTCCTTTTTTTCTGCTCAGATTGCCCAACGAGCACCAAGCAAAAAGTGCATGCATTGGCCTAGACACATGCAGCCATCAACACGAGTAATCAATTGCTATTCACACTGTCGTGGGAAACCACGGCCACCTATGGGGCCATGAGCCCCTTTTGGTTCGGCGGGGTGATGGGCACGTTGCACAAAGAGCGGAGAAGCATCGCGCAGCACGGCAGAGATCACACAGGCAGTCTTTACCCAGGTTCAGGCTGCCGTGAGGCGTAAAACCCTACTCCTGCTTTGGTGGATAGATGGTGGATAATGGTGGTGAACGTAGCACACTCGCCCGGCACGGTCGCTCTGGGGGTGAGAGTGGCTACGCGCGTATGGATATGCGAGGATCCAACCCTTTCTACGGTTGCCATGGGCCTTCTTTTATAGATTAATGGGTCACCACAGTGGCAAATCAGTCTTTGCGTACTGATTGGATAGCTAACAGTGCTATCATATTTAACTCTGCAGGCTGACAGAGCGCATTAAATGCGCCACTCAGTGTCACATCACAGCTCGCCCGGCAGGCCCTACCGGGCTATTTTGCCAACTTTGCGCCTGCTCGCTTGACACGTCTCAGGACGGGTGTCATATGGAGGTGTTTACTATAGGAAGTGGCCGCCATGTGGCAGAAAGCAGCCACTTAGTCACCTTGGAGCTCGACACCGCTTCGATTACTGACTTGCGTCGCTTTTGAGGTGGAGCGGTGGAGTAGCTTGCCTCCGCCAGCCCCGACAGGCCTGCCGGGACGATCTGGGACTTGCTTCCGAGGCAAAACCCAACACTGCCAGGCTCGCCTGCCCAGTAAGGTAGGTCTTTCCCTTGGCGATGCCTCGTTCCTCTGGCTCACCTTACACTTGGATCCTTCGAAGGACTCGATCCTCCTTGCTTGGTCTGATCTTGGTCTTGTAATCTCGTCTCTGGTATGTGCACAGTCCGTGCAATGGACCCAGGGTCTGTTGCACCGACAGGAGCCCCCGAGCCTGGCACGGACGCGCCGCTGGGCGTCGTCGGGGTAGGCCCTAACCAGTGCACAGGCAGAAATGTAAGGACGGCTCCACCCTTTGAGATCTTCTTTGCTTCTTCATTAACTTGAGCTCGGGTCGGTTTTCGGTTTTCCCGCGCGTCGTGCAGCGCCAATTGTGGTGGGGCCATTCTTGGAATGGCCCGTGAATGACTTTAATGCACGGGCGGGTAACTGCCAATTCACCCTTCCCACTGCGCCCTTATCCTCAGCCACGTATGCCGCATGCATTGAGTGGAGTAGGCAAATGTAGGCACGTGATGCGGGAGAGCATCAAGGCAGGGGCCCGATCTTCTTGGATTGATGGAGGACGGTGGGTACTCACCGGGGGAATCAGCCCCCACCCCCAGCTCACCAATAAAAGGAGGTGCAGGGGAGGAGCGGAGGCATTCATCCACGTTCCTCTCCTCCGCCGCCTTCTGCTTCTTCTGGGTATGCTGAAAGGAAGAGCCTGGGGCCAGCCCCCGGGCCCTAGCTTGGAGTTTCATGTGAGCCCCATGGGGGCGCTCGGGCGGCGTGGCGGTAGCACCGGAGGTGGCGACTCTGGTGTGCTCGTCGCCGGGTCGCCCGTGGCTTCAACTTTAGTGAGAGGCGATGCAAACGACACCGTGCCGAGGCCCAAAATGGGCAGAAGGTGTGGTAGTCGATTGTGGCCTATCCCCCCTTTTCCTGTGGCGTTGGAGGGAGGTTGCAAAAATGGTTCGCCATTGGTGAGGGCGGACCCTATCTCCCCGTACTCTACCCGTCCGGCGCATGGGAGGGCCTCTAGTCCTTGTGCACGCTTCCTTAACGGGCGGGGTCTTCATGTCGCCGGTCGTCGGGGACGCCCATGCTCTCTGTGGGGGTCTCTTAGGGCACGCGGCATTCGCATCAAAGGTGGCGGCAACCCACGACGCGTCAAGAATGGGGGCGACCGTTCCGACGAGTTGTGTTTGCCGGTGACTCCGTCTGGGTTCCCGGCAGTGCCACCGCCTGCGCCTGCCCTCCGGTTTCTTCCTCTTAGCCCGTCGGCGGTGTTCTCCTGATCCTGGGGAGGCGCCGAATCCAGGCCCGCCTTTCGCCTTCTTCGTTCCTTCCTGCGATTTCCTGAAGGAGATGGACAAGGGCAAAGGCATCACGGGGCACTTATCTTTTTTCAGTCTTAAACCTGTAGGCACTTGCCAAATTTTAGTTCAAATAATGTAATCTCTTGTATCCATGTTTATGTTCCGTGAGGTTTGTACTTGTTGATCAGCACATTAATGAAAAAGATAAGCTTTGTCGGGCACTTGTGCATGTATGATATCCATGCAGAGGTGGAACGCCTCCATACTTTCACGTAAACAAGTAGATCCCGGTAAGCTACCTTGCCGGCACCCCATAGGACTGCTGCCATGAGGCTGAGCCTGCCGGGCGCAGAATCCATTTGGGAGAGACCAGCCCCCTGCCAACCCCTTTCAGCCAAAGGCCACTACGACCATCCTGACCGAAGCAGCGTTCATGTCAGTAGATGGGAGCACCTTTGTTTCCGAGGCGGCAAGGTTTTCATATGCACAAGTCCTACCCACGGAACATGTATGGATAAGAGATGGAACTTATCTGTTTGGCTTGCCGGAGACCGCAGTGCTGGCTTGTCTTCGCATCCTCTTCCTAGGACCAAGTCCATGGCAGGAGCCTGCAGTTTATGCAAATGAAGATGATGCCAGATGCAATCTATCTACATGATCATGCAACCTATCTACATGAATCATGCAATGCATATGAAATGCTTATGCATGCATGCAACTTGTCGGGGGCCCCCAGCACTTCATTTATTTCTCTGTTGCTCAGGGTCTGCGCTTGGCTTTGTACAAGGGGTTACATGTAGCTGAGGCAAGGCCTGTACAAAAGGGTGGCTGCCGGGCAGGGCCCGACAGCCGCGCCTTACGGGTAGAACTTGTGGAGATGCTCAATATTCCATGAGTTTTGCAATTGAATGCCATCTCCGGTCTCCAGACGGACTGCGCCAGGTCTGGTGACTCGTACTACCCGGTAAGGGCCTTCCCACTTTGGCGACAGCTTATTTGTACCCTTGGCGGACTAAACAAGCCTAAGGACAAGGTCGCCTTCCTCAAAACACTGGGCATGAACCCTGCGGCTATGATAGCGACGCAGGGCTTGCTGATAGCGTGCATCACGTGTAGCAGCCCGAAGACGGTTCTCCTCGAGAAGCACGGCGTCGTCACGCATGTGCTGTTCCTGCGCTACTTCATTGTAGGCAAGCACTCGAGGTGACCCGTAAATGAGTTCCGTGGGGATAACTGCTTCTGCCCCATAGACTAGGGAGAAGGGAGTCTGCCCGGTAGCTCGGTTTGGTGTCGTTCTAAGGGACCAAAGAACCACCGGCAGCTCATTGATCCATTGCCTGTCATGCTTCCACAGCTTATCAAATGTTCTCATCTTGAGCCCTCGCAGCACTTCAGCGTTCACCCTCTTAGCTTGTCCATTGCTTGTAGGATGTGCGACAGATGCAAATGAGATCTTGCTTCTGAGGGCATGAACATATTGCATGAAGGCGCGGCTCATGAACTGGGTGCCGTTGTCGGTGATGATCCGGGCAGGGACCCCGAAGCGGCACACCAATCCTTTCAAGAACCTAATAGCTGACTGAGCAGTCACCTTTCTCACGGCATCTACTTCCGGCCACTTTGTAAACTTGTCGATTGCAACAAACAATTATTCAAAGCCCCCAGCAGCTCAGGGGAAAGGCCGAGGATATCGAGCCCCTAGACCAAAAACAACCATGACAAAGGGATTGTCTGGAGTGCTTGGGCAGGCAGATTGATATTTTTGGAATGGAACTGACAGGCTTCACACTTGGTGACGAGCTCAACCGCATTTTGGAGGGCTGTGGGCCAATAGAATCCTTGCCGGAATGCTTTCCCAACCAAAGCCCTTCATCCAATGTGGGAGCCGCACATGCCTTTGTGTATCTCTGCCAGCAGTTCCTTTCCTCCTTCCCGGCAAATGCACTTCAATTTCACACCGTTGGGCCTTCTTCTGTTTAGTGTGTCATCGACAAACTGATACATACTGGCCCTCCGGGCTACTCTTTCAGCTTCTTCTTGCTCTTCGGGAAGTTCTCCGGTTTGGAGGAAATGGACTATGTGCCTTGCCCAAGTTGGAGCCTGAGGCTCGGCAACGAGGACTAGCAGCACCTCCTCATTCATGGGGGCGCATCCCTTAACTGCGGGGACTAGTGGCCTGGCAAGAGGGTGCAGCCCGGCAAGCGAAGGGGAGTTGTTCCCGGCAGGGTCCCTGCCAGGAGCCCCGAAAGGCTCTATCGGGAGAGGCTTACCGGAGTCCAATTTCCTCCTCTTTCAGGCCATTGTTGTCGGGGATAAGGAGGGCTGAGTAAGATGGAGAACAAATTTCCCTGGTTCCACAGGAAGCTTCTGCGCAGCGCACTTTGACAGGTGATCAGCAATGTTGTTTTCCGCACGGGGTATGTGCTCTGTTTGCAACCCATCAAAGCGCTCCTCCAATCTTCTCACTTCCTCGACGTATGCCTCCATCAATGGGCTTTGGGAATCCTTGTTGAATTGTCTCACCACCAGTTGTGAATCTCCTCGAATGATCAGCTTCTTGATTCCCAATTCTATGGCAATCCTGAGCCCGGCAAGAAGCCCTTCATATTCTGCTGTATTGTTGGTTGCCTCCTCCCGGGGAAAGTGCATCTGGACGACGTACCTCAGGTGCTCTCCAGTGGGAGCCACGAGAAGCACGCCAGCCCCTGCACCTTGTAGAGAGAAGGCACCATCGAAATACATGATCCATTCTTGGGGCGCTTCCCTACCGGGGATAACTGTTTCATGTACTTCTTCATCGGGGGTTGGCGTCCATTCTACAATAAGCTCTGCCAACGCCCTGCTCTGGATTGTTGATGTGCTTTCAAACTTCAGGCCAAAGCTGGATAACTCCAATGCCCACTCCACTATCCTGCCGGTGGCCTCTGGGTTCCGAAGTATCCTTTGCAACAGGAAGTGGGTGACAACTGTGATCTCATGGGCTTGGAAGTAGTGGCGCAATTTCCTTGAGGCCATGACAAGGCCAAAGATCAACTTTTGCATGCCAGAATACCTGGATCTAGCCCCCTGCAATAGGGAGCTGATGAAATAGACTGGGCGCTGCACCACCTTCTTCCTTGTTGTGTCCTTGGGGTTGCTCCCGCTGCCGTGCTCTTCTTTGTCCTAATCCGCATCTGGCCTTGCTGGGCCGCTCTCTTCCTCTTCCCCGGGCGGGACACTTGCTGAGGTGGCTGCTTCTTCCACTTCTCGTTGCGCTACTAGGGCCGCACTAACCACTTGATTAGTTGCTGCCAGATATAGCAGTAACGGCTCTTGCGGTTTGGGTGCGACCAAAGTAGGCACAGAAGGCAAGTAGGCCTTCAAATCCTACAGAGTTGCATCTGCTTCCGGGGTCCACTTTATGGGTCCTGCCCTCTTCAAAATCTTGAAGAACGGCAAGGCGCGCTTGGCAGACTTGGAGATGAATCTGCTAAGCGCGGCAACGCATCCTGTCAAATGCCTCACATCCTTAGCTATCTTGGGTGCCTATATCTGCTCAATAGCCTTGATCTTATCGGGGTTGGCCCCTATCCCACGGTGGGACACAAAGAAACCAAGTAGCTTGCCGGAGGGAACGCCAAACACGCACTTCTCCGGATTCAGTTTCAAGTTGATCTTGCGTAGATTAGCAAATGTCTCTTCTAAATCCAGGATGAGGGTTGATCTGTCCTTGGTCTTGACCACAATATCATCCATATAGGCTTCAATGTTCCTGTGCAACTGTGGTTCAAAGCCAATCTGGACTGCTCTTGCAAAAGTGGACCCGGCACTCTTCAACCTGAAAGGCATGCGCGAAAAGCAGTACGTGCCGCATGGGGTGATGAATGAGGTCTTTTCTTCGTCTTCCTTGGACATAAAAATCTGATGGTATCCAGAATATGCATCCAGAAAAGAGAGCAACTCACATCCTGAAGTAGAATCCACTATCTGGTCATTGCGCGGCAAGAGAAATGGGTCCTTTGGGCATGCCTTGTTGAGATCCGTAAAATCTATGCAAAGCCTCCATTTTCCATTAGCCTTGCGCACAACCACTGGGTTTGCTAACCATGTTGGATGCAGTACTCCTCTGACCAAACCAGCTGCTTCAAGTTTCTTGATTTCCTTGGCAATAAACAGCTGCCGCTCCAAGGTCTGCTTCCGAACCTTCTGCTTGACGGGCCGGGCATGTGGGCAGACAGCAAGGTGGTGCTCGATTACCTCCCTGGGAACACCGGGGATATCAGATGGTTGCCAGGCAAACACATCGATATTCGCCCGCAGGAAGGCAACGAACGTGCTTTCCTATTTGTCATCAAGTGTGGCGCTGATAGTGAAAGTACCATCAGCGCCAGCCAGCCCTGCCGCGACCTTTTTTTCTTGGGGTGGAGTAGCCTTGGATCTCTTGCTGTTGGAACTCTCTGGCGTGTCATCAACGGGCGCAGCACATTCCACAGAGGTACGCTTCCCGGATTCCTTGCTAGTGCCTCTACTATGCATTTCCCTGGCAGGAACTGTGGCCTCCGCGACCTCTGCCGCGACCGCGTCCCGGTACATCTTATCCACGCAAATAATTGCATCTTTCTTGTCCGACGGAATGGAAATGACGCCCATCGGCCCTGGCATCTTCAAGCTGTTGTAGGCATAGTGGGATGCTGCCATGAATTTGGCCAGGGTCGGGCGCCCAAGGATCCCGTTGTATGGCAGAGGGAGGTCAACCACATCAAACACAACTTTCTCAGTCCTGTAGTTCAACTCCTCTCCAAATGTCACTGGCAACGTAACCTTTCCCTTAGGACGGCTCCTGCCGAGATTGAGTTCTTGAAACGTGCCTGTGGCCTTAAGTTCTTCCTCTGCTATCTGGAGTTTGCTGATAACCTTTGGGGAAATTAGATTCAACCCGGCCCCGCCGTCAACCAGCATCTTTGTGACCTTGAGGTTGCGAATTGTTGGTGAGAGCAACAATGGCAAGCACCCTACCGCAGTAATGTGGTCGGGGTGGTCATCTTCATCAAAGATGATGGGCGTGCGTGACCACTTGAGCGGCTTCCGAGAATCTGCCGCTGGCTCCATGGCATTGACTTCACGCGCCCACTGTTTAAGTTGGCAGTGAGAGGAGTGCAAAGATGCACCCCCGTCAATGCATAGGGCGTCAGTGGCCTTCTGGAATTCCTGCTCGCTGGTTTCCTCTTCATTCCCTCCATCACTCTCGTTACTGCAATCCTCCTTCTCTCGGCCCTTGGTGGGTTTCCCTTGGTTCCGAGGAGCCTTGCCGGGGCGGTTTGCTTCACCACCCCGGCCCTTCTCGCCAGCGCCATTCTGACCTTTTTCCTTATCGCGCTTCTCATACTCAGCCTTCTGTCTCTTGACGAGCTGCTCAACCTGATGACACTCCTGGAGATCATGGCCCTTGGTCTGATGAATCTTACAGTATGGCCCATCACTTTTCCCAGCTTTCTCGGCAGCCGCCGCCTCCCAGCAGTCTGCGCATGCGGTAGCCTCCTTGCCGGGGGCTTCAGCCTTGGCCTTCTTGCCGGTACTAGGCGTGCCTGACCCCTCAACAGCCATCACTATCTTATCCTTGCGCTTCTTGTTGTGCTTCTTGTTCTTCTTCTTCTTCTTACTGATGGTTTCGTCATCATCTTCTGAGTCAATGTTGACGCAATCTTCCTCTCCAGGAAGTTTCCTCCCCTCCTCCACCCGAGCACACTTGTCCACTAAAGTGTAGAGCTCCTTCACAGTCTTGGGCAACCGAACGTTCATCTTGGAACGTATCCTGCGGTTGCGCACATTGGATTGGAAGGCAGCTATCACGGCAGCTGGGTGGATATCTGGGATATTTCTGTGGACTCTACTGAATCTCTTCAAGTATTTTCGTAGAGTTTCTCCTTCTTTCTGCCGGAGAAGCTGCAAGTCGCTGGGCCGCCCTGGTTCTTGATGGCCAGCTATGAAGGCACCAACGAACTCGTGGCACAGGTCAGCCCAGGTCAAAATGGAGTTCTCCGGTAGGTGCATTAGCCAAGACCTCACATTTGACTTGAGGGCCAAAGGGAAGTAGTTGGCGAACACCTTCTCCTCTCTTCCCCCGGCAGCTTGAACAGCGATGGTGTAGATGGTCAAGAACTCTACCGGGTTTAGTCTCCCATCATACTTCTCAGGTATCTCTGGCTTGAACATGCGAGTGGATGGCCAACGGACTTGCCGCAGCTCACGGGTGAAGGCAGGGCACCCAACCTCGAAATGCAGGCACCCGCCATCTCCGAGCGCGGGCTCGTCGACGTCGGGGCCATTGCACCCATTGGACCGGCGGGGGTTGTCGCGGCGCCGCTCATCGATGAAGCGCGCGCCTTCCCTTCGCCTGCCCTCCGGGGCACGCTATCGGCCTTGACGCGCTCGAGGATCTGACGAGGACATCGAGACATCATCGGGCGCTTGGTATTGCGGCTCCCGGGCGGCTTGCCATGGTGGGGATTGCACCATGAGGATGGCCCCTCCTTCATGACCAGCCGCACGAGCTATCGTTGCTGCCTGGGAAGGCAGTGGCGGTCCGGCCCACTGTGATCCTTCCGCCTTGGCAAAACCAATCAAACTTTGGATGGTGGCTCACCACTCATCCATCTGGTCTGCTGCCGGTGGAAATCTCAACAGCAGTTGGGCTCGCGCCATGGCCTCTGAGGAAGTGCTTGGCATAGGTGATGACGATGTAGATCGCAGTGTCGCTCGGCTCCTGACATTTTCGGTGGCGACTGCGTCGCGCCCTCGCTGCTGCGAACCAGCCATTTGGACGGCATGATGATGCGGTGGAGGCGCCTGAGGGACAGCGGCTCCGTTGGGCACAGTAGCTGGGTCAACCCGCCCCGAGGGTGGCACTTGCCCTGCGGTCGCGCCCGCAGCGGGGGCGGCCGGAGGGTTGCGATTCACCCCAGAACGAGCATCGTCAGTGTGGCTGTGGCCGTTGGCGAGGAGAAGGGGTTCAGGCGGAAAGATCCCTCCATCCGTACCTCATGGAGCATGGCCGTCGGGATGTTGCTGATGCTGTCCTTCCCCGGTACCTCCCGTTCCTGCTTCGGCCGTGGGGGAGGTGGTGATGGCGCCGCCTGCACCGACCACGTCCCCCACAGCATCCACACCCTCGTGAGCCCCCGCGTTCCCCGAGACGTCGGCGGTCGCGGGCGGCGGAGCCTTCGAGGTGGATGGGTGATTTGCAGCTCCGGGCTTCCTCTTGGGCGCCATAGTCGATGACGCCGTCGACGATGAAAATGTCAATGAAGATGACGCGCAGCGTACGCTCTCGGTTTCGTGCAAGTGATCCCCCTACCTAGCGTGCCAAAGATGTTGTGGGAAACTACGACCACCTATGGGTCCATGAGCCCCTTTTGGTTCGGCGGGGGGATGGGCATGTTGCACAAAGAGCGGAGAAGCGTCGCGCAGCACGGCAGAGATCACACGAGCAGTCTTTACCCAGGTTCAGGCCGCCGTGAGGCATAAAACCCTACTCCTGCTTTGGTGGATTGATGGTGGATAATGGTGGTGAACGTAGCACACTCACCCGGCAAGGTCGCTCCGGGGGTGAGAGTGGCTATGCGAGGATCCAACCCTTTCTACGATCGTCATGGGCCTCCTTTTATAGATTAAGGGGTCACCACAGTGGAAAATTAGTCTTTGCGTACTGATTGGATAGCTAACAATGCTATCATATCGAACTCTGCAGGCTGACGGAGCACATTAAATGCGTCGCTCAGTGTCACATCACAGCTCGCCCGGCAGGCCCTGCCGGGCTGTTTTGCCAGCTTTGCGCCTGCTCGCTTGACACGTCTTAGGACGAGTGTCATATGGAGGTGTTTGCTGTAGGAAGTGGCCGCCATGTGGTAGAAAGCAGCCACTTAGTCACCTTGGAGCTCGACACCGCTTCAATTACTGACTTGCGTCACTTGTGAGGTGGAGCGGTGGAGTAGCTTGCCTCCGCCAGCCCCGGCAGGCCTGCCGGGATGATCTGGGACTTGCTTCCGGGGCAAAACCCAACCCTGCCAGGCTTGCCTGCCCGGCAAGGTAGGTCTTTCCCTTGGCGATGCCTCGTTCCTCTGGCTCACCTTGGCCTTCTCGACTTGCACTTGGATCCTTCGAAGGAATCGATCCTCCTTGCTTGGTCTGATATTGGTCTTGCAATCTCGTCTCTGGTCTGTGCACAGTCCGTGCAATGGACCCAGGGTCTGTTGCACCGACACACACGACCTTGTTTTTTCTGGCAGCATGGGGAAGAACAACGAGGCAGGAAGGGAAACAAGCAAATAATTAAGGTTGAGCAACTTAGTTTTGGGAAAATCTGATTTTACGGAGTACGTACCCACTATGGAGGTACTACTAGTAAGATAGCCTAGGGTAGCTTGTTGCAGCACGGAGTCCAACGAAATTGGTGTTAGATGAGACTCGTACTCTACACTACTACTATGAGGTCATCCAACCGTGTCCCGGTAGAAGACTGCAGACACCGACTATTCGTTCATATTTAAATTTGTTTTCACACAGCAAAATATCCCTGAAAACAACAACACATGGCAAAATTTCATGGCGAACAAGGGATTTGAATGTGCCGGGAGGGGTGGGGCTGGAAGGGGCAGTTTGGATCTTGCCCGGGGTAGCTAAAATATTGGCTAGCCTTTTGTCCACCTGTGCCTTTGCCACCGATGAACAAGGTACAGCTCGGGTGCTCCTCCTCCAGCGCGCGCGTCGGAGAGGAGCTCGCACGAGCTAGTTTTCATTTGTCCCACCTCGCCGCCCGAGCCGGCCGCAGACCGACTTAGGGCACATCTCCAACGATGACCCACAAATTATGCTATCCAACCATAGCCGCACACATTCTGACAACAACTCAACCAACCGGACGAAATTCGTGCAAACACGGCGATATTTCATATAAAACAATGATGGGATTCATATAAAATACCAGATTTTCATATAAAGATGACGGATTTCATTACATTTAAATCAACTAAGCAGTGCTACTCCTGAACTGCATAGGTATAATAATACCTAGTCTAAATGGTCGCCCGCAGATCCCTTTGTCTTCCTCATGTCCGGCAGCACAATCACCGGACTACCGGGAGCGCCGGAGGTATATGCTTCAGCGCAAAGGGCGGCTCGCTTCCCCACCGCTCAACTGAGTGAAATCCTTTGCTGATGCCTAAGATGGAGTCGAAGGGGGCTTCTCCGCTTCCGTGGAGCCCATGCGGGGTCGACGAAGGTCCTTGCAACAGAAGGACCCGGCAAAACACCTGTTGTGTACACCGGCGTCGCCTTGGCGGTGGCCTTCATGGGACCCAAGTGGCCGCGGCCTCCCGTGTTCTACTTCTCCTCGATGATGGCGGCGGACGCGGATGCGCTGGCCACCGACTCGTCGCTCACTGCACACCCAGCTTCTGTCTCTGCCTGCATGGCGCGACCGCAGGCACGGGAGTCGCTGCCACAGACAAGGGTGGCACGGTCGCAGACACGGGAGGCGTGGTATGAGGCAGCGTCATGGACATCAGTGACGATGCCCGTGCTCCCCACCGTGCCGGCGTGGACCAACTCGCTGCTCCTTGTCGAGCTGGCCTGGAGCGGCGAGTTGCTGAACCACGTGCCGGCTTGGGGCGGCAACTGGCTCCGTCGGGCGAGGAAAGGGTGGTGGATTAGCATGTTGCATAGATCGTATCTGGTGGGCTTGGTGGGCCACCCAGCCGGCTTGTATGCCGGATAACTACTCTTTGTAAGCCATTGTAAGAGTAGAGAAAATGGTGAAGGAGGAGATAGGCGAGCGGCGGAGGTGTGCGATTCTTGACCATCATCTGCCCTCGTTTGAATAGGAGATTAAATAGAGGGCGGACGGGAGGAGCTCGGCCGGCGCTGCGTTTAATGCCGGCCCGGTCATGAACGGACGTGTGGTCGTAGTGGGTTTCTCGGCTTCCAAACAGGTTTCATGGAGGCATTTCAATGCGGTAAGAAGGCGTGTTCAGCCGGGCGTGCGGCGCCCTCCACCAGATCGTCTGACATACGACACCGTGCCTTTCTTCCACTAACGTGTGGGCCCGCTGGGTACCTGGCCTGCATTTAGACCAGGGAGTTTTCGCGCGCGTTGTAATTTTGGGATAGCAAGGCGCGGGTTGAGAAGGAGCGAGTTTTCTAAGCACAAAGAGACAAAGCAGTATATGAATTTTCGGGATAACACGGCGTGGGTTGAAATTTCGGGACAAGCCTAACGTGTATTGTACCAAATCAATTCGCACTTCCCTCAATGAAAAAACAAAAAAAAATCTATTCGCACCACACAAAGAGAGAGTCTTGGCCCGTTTTACTGTATGGATTATTACAAATGCTATTCAAAACTTTGAATCCATGTTATGTCCAATTAAATTTTTTCGCTAGTTGTATAATGCATGTAACCTACTCATACGAACATTTTAGTGCATTCCAAATGTATATACTACCGCTACAATTCAAACTAGATTTGAATTTGTTTCTCTATTTGAATAAGAATCTACAATCATGATTGTTGCCAAGTTAAACCATCATCTGTATATTATCTTAACAACACACCACATGATTACTGTAGAGTTAGATATGAACTATGTGTACTATATGAACTCGAATTCAAAATTTTGAATCCACTTGATGTTGATTCCAAATAATAGTACATTTGAAGTGCTAGCTAGATCTTCGTAATCTA
The DNA here is from genome assembly GCA_011799875.1 of Thinopyrum elongatum. Lineage (NCBI taxonomy): Eukaryota > Viridiplantae > Streptophyta > Magnoliopsida > Poales > Poaceae > Thinopyrum > Thinopyrum elongatum. Next base: position 286,291,802 of record CM022302.1, read on the forward strand.
AACCATGTTTCATATGTATACTGTGTTTATCACACAATGTATAGTGCCCCGCCCCCTACATTATGACAAGTATTTAGCCATGAGCTGCAAAAGCCACACATTATCACAAATTCAAATAAAATGTTTTATAGTATAACATGTTCATAACCACACCATGCGTATCACCATTATATTCATGCATGCGTGGGTTTAAAACACTATGATCTCTTATTCAAATATCCGAATCCACTTGTATAAAAATTATGATCTCTGTTAGTCTTTTATACCCACACAATCCTCTTCTCTTTGTAGCTAGCACTAACTTTCTCTCGTGCATGTACATGCCCGTCTCGCCATCACCCTCCCTCAGCATTCTCTCCATCATGCACATCTGTTATTTTTCTTTAGGTCATTCTCCCACGGTGTTTGCAGGTCTCCCCAGCCCCTTCTTTCCGGCACACACCGATCGACATACCTCTCTAGCCAGGTCTTCCTACCACAAACACACGCTTTACTCTTCTCTTCTCACTGTCCATGCCTCCTTGTGTCTAATACGGTCACACATACATGCACACTCTCGCCCCTCTTTTCATCGATCTTGCACTCACACACTCCTTCCCCTCTCGACATAGTAGGCCTCTCACACCACCTCCTAGCCGCATACCGCTCTCTCTCTCTCTATCTGTCTCTCCGGGCCTTATTTGCCTCTAACACATGCATGTATATCGGTCGATCTCCCTACATATAGCTAGGTCGACTATAACTCTTTTTCCCCATGCACCGATCGATGTACCTCACTAGTTATGTCTCTCACTTTCTCTGACACACGACGATTGGTTTACCTATCTAGTTAGGTCTGCTTACCACAGACATATCGTCCCCCCTCACCATCCATGCATGCCTCCCGACCCGTCTCTCACACGCATGTGCACACAGACACGCATCCCCTTCGTTTCTCTAGTAGGCATCTCCCACCCTCTCTGAGAAGCAACTCCACCTCCAACCCTCCGACACTCTAGCTCTGTCTCTCCCCCAACCTTGTTCCTCTCCTACACATATGCATGGATGTCGATTGATCTCCCTCAATACATAGCTAGGTCTCTCTCCTTCTCCACACATATACCAATCGATCTACCTCTCTATAGTTAGGTCTCTGCCCCCCTCCCACACACACACACACCGATAGTCGAACGTTGTAGGTAGGTATCCGTTCTATAGAGACAAACTACAGCTCTCCCCTCTCATGTTCCAGTAGGGTAGCCACCTTATATCTTCGACATGGGCACACACAATTTCGCTAGCTCTCTTTATCGATCGCGCACCCATACACTTAATCCCTCTCTTTGATTCTATCGATATCTCATGCCAATGATCCCTCCACTCTCTTCTCGTGGATCGCCCCCTCTATATATGATATATCTAGGCCTCTATTTCACACACATTGCATATGTTACATTTTTTGTTTGAGATATCATCGACACATATTCCCTGTCTATCTCTCACGCACCTCCCCAAAAAAACACTCATGAACCCACACACCATCTCTCTCTAGGTTTGTATCTCTCTCACACACAGCAACATTGGTGCTGTACATACACGAAGAGAAGAGGTGCACGCACGACGCACGTACTCATGTCTCGTTCCCAGCCACGCTCACGCGGGTACATGGTGGAGCTCATTTCTGTATGAAAAAGGCAGCCCACATGCTAATTTGATGCGTGTAGCGGTTGTTTACTAGAAGGAGGGTCGTGTACCACACGTGCAGGAAAGAAAGTTTGACTTGACGCGTTGGCGTGTTATTTTCAAATAAAGTTATATTGCTCAATGACACGTACAGAATATAAAATCATTGTTATCGAGAGAAAAGTAATCCGCTCCACTATATACAATGGAGCTTGCCTGCTGGGGTTGGTCTGTCTTCACACTCTCTCACACAAGAAAACGGTGGTCTCTCTCTCTCGCACACACACACATAACTAGTCACTGATCCGGTCCAATCCCGTCTGCCGACGGAAAGGGAGGATGTGCATCGTTGCTCTGTCCGGTAGTGTCGAGGCAGCACGTCCCAATCTGTGGTACCCATCGTTCTCTCTGACCAAGCTCCAGCGCGGCAGGACAGATCCCACCCACCGGTGACCTCCTAGTTACATCCCGACGACCCCCAGGTACAGCTTCCTCCCCTTCAACCTTGCTCCACTGCCCATCTTCCCATGTCGCTGCATGTGGAAAATCCTGCATGTGGATCTTCCATAGTTCTTTGACTAAAACGTGGCTCGGCCGGCATACTTTCCATGTTGCAATCTCGTCCTCACACCATTTTATATAAACAATTGTGCTGCTATCTTCCCTTAGGACAAGGAATATGCTTCTTTTTTGTTGGCGTATGTGTCATCAACTGTTATTGGCCAGTAATTGTTTCCTTTCTACCTCTTTTTGCAAATAAGGCTATCCATTTCACCTCATTGATATTGCGACCTTTTGGTGAACTACACAAATCACTTTTTTCTTAAGAGTGTTTTGTGCAGTTTTGCTGAAATGTCACACGGGCAACGTTTCTACATTTCAGTGGGACTGCACAAAGGGAGTTGGTTTTGCTCTATCCTCCTCATCCAACTCCGAGCCTAATCTTCTCAAACAACTAGTTTTTTAAATACTCCAACAAGTAGTTAGTCTTAAGAGAGTTTGCAAAGGTGACCGGCTTCTATTTGTGTGTGTATGTTTCATCATCTCTCGAAATAGGCTTTCGCCCTGCTTTACAGATAAAGCACTGTCGGTTGCCGTTTGGGATCTGGATGACTGCTGTTTCATCATCTAGTGCCACTATTATTGTAATCACACTTATTCAATATCTTTGCAAACAGGGGTGATCAGCTCAATTTTAGTGGAACTGCACAAAATGATCGGATTGTGATGTCCTCCATACACCTCTTTCTTGGCTATAGAGCTGCGTGAAACTAGATGCCAACCAATGAACACCGTGGCTAAGAAATGGAACCATGCCTATGGACAGTATCGACCAATTTTATATTTTTCTTTACTTGTACACCTTCTCACAACTTTGTCTTCAGTTGTGATGCAAATATTAGCGTTGATCTATGAATCATTGAGATGCATTAGCAGCCATGGTAGTTTCATTTGTATCTGATGGAATGTTGTAACGAGACAACCTTGAGGCAAGAGGACACATGAAACCAAAGTTGAAACCGTTTTTTTTTGCGGGAACCAAAGATGAAGCACACATAGCATTACAATAGAATTTCATTATGCTGGAAAATTACGCGTACATATAAACAAATCCGAAAAGCTTGATAGCAAAGCCAGAAACCATTCAACTACGTTTCGCTGACATGTGGGACATCCTGCATCCGGCTCCACCTGCCATGCGCCAATATTGAGTGCACAAACTGCAGGGGAGATAAATCGTTGCGCCTGTCGGTGTTCTGGGATCGGGGGTACCCAGACTTGCCTACCTACGGCCCAGCGCGTGGCCCCGTCGACGGCCCGGTACGGCCCAGCTACAAGACCCTGCAAGCAAGACCCTCGTGAGGGCCCCCCGGCCTCACGAAGCGAACGACGCCAAGACCTCTCGACGAACAGCTCCCCGAGCCTGCCTCCCGAGGAGCGGAGATCTCTATGCAGGTACCCCGCCTCACAAGGCTCACGATGACGTGAGCCACAATGACCAAGGCCAGGCGGGTGCCAGCGGGCACAGTGGAGGACAGTTTCCTCTTTGGTGCTAAGGAGGCAAGGATGTACGCGGGTTCCCAAGGAATCCCCCAAAGGTTTCCATTCCAGTGCAACGAGATCAAGACCAAGAGCTCGGTAGGATGGATGTCATCACCGAGCCCACCTCTGCGTCATGACCAGAAGCTTTGCAGGTGAAGACCACCTTTCGTCAGGATAAGATGTACCTCTTGTCCCCTTTCAAATTGGCCGTTGTGGAATCCCTTGCCCCCTAAGCTATGAGGGAAGAGGACCAAGGCCGCTATAAATATAGGCTAGTCTCCACCGTAGAGAGGGATCGATCCATTCTCACCCCTTGAGCCCTCGCGAGGCAGCTCACCCACTGTACTAGTTCATCCTCAACCTCCTCGTGAGGCCAATCCACCACAAAGTAGGAGTAGGGTTTTACACCACAAGGTGGCCCGAACCTGGGTAAACTGCTACGTCCCCTCTTTTCCCTGCTCGCACGAACTCGACTAGGCCAAGCCATGAGGCGATGAGCTTGAGGCTGTAGCTAGGTTAGATCTTTGCACATGCCCCAGAGTTTGAACTTTGTTTGGCTCCGTGGAGCCCCGATTTTGACATTTGGCGCGCCAGGTAGGGGCGTTTCAAAGTTCTCCCTTCTGTTTCGCTCCTTCTCGCCTCATCGGTTCCATGGATGACGCTGTTCGCCTCGCTGCTCGGACGGCCGTCCCTAGAAACCCCAGGGGTTGCCCGGCCTTCACTCCCGACCTGCGCCGAGTGCAATGGTCGGTCAGGTTCAGGCCGATGCTGCCCCCGTGCTACGACGGCGCGGCCGACCCCGAGGAATTCCTCCAGCTATATGCCCAGAGTATTCTGGCGGCAGGAGGCAACGACAAGTCCATGGTGAACTGGCTCCCTCTGGCCCTCACAGAGGTTCCACGCTCGTGGCTCCGCGGCCTCCCGGAGGCCTCGGTGTCCTCTTGGGGAGAGCTCCGCGGTCAGTTCATGGCGTGCTTCGCCGCTCCGGGGCCCCACGTGGTCGCTTGCATCCTCGGTGGGTTGCAAGCACCCGTATCTGGTCGCCACACCAAGCAGATCTTCCGCCAAGCGAGCGCCGCTTGGCTTCAGCCTGAGACCCCGCAAAGCCGCGCGCGGCACGAGGTCGCCATCACCATCGACTCCAGGGACCGCCCCAAATCTGCGGCCGCTGTCGGTGCGCTCCCCATGTTGTGCACGCCCACCATCAGCAACGTTGCGGCCACCAAGACTCTCATCAACGGTGGCGCTGGCCTCAGCGTACTCTCCGTGGAAACCTTTGAGATGCTTCAAGTGCCGTACGACCAGCTCCTACCAACCAGGCCATTCTCAGGAGTGACAAAGGGCTCCGCCACCCCCTGGGACAGGTGCGCCTCCCTGTCACCTTCCGCAAGCGTGACAACAAACGCACTGAGCTCATCGACTTCGACGTGGCCCGCATCGGCCTCCCGTACAATGCCATCCTGGGATACCCTGCCCTCGCCAAGTTCATGGCGGTGACCCATCCAGGCTTCAATATCGTCAAGATGCCAGGCAGTAGCGGTGTCATCACCGTGGCTGGTGACAGAAAGGATGCGGTATGGGCCCTCAAGCTTGCCTACGGGGCGGCAGCAGCCTCACGCCTGGACGCTGAGGGCGCCCCGGAGGCCCCCGAGGCCGCGCCCGCAAAGAAGAAACAACTGTTCTCCCAGGACCGCGCCGAGATGAAAAAGGTGCCTATCGACAGCAGCAGCTCGGGCCCCACCTTCACCATTGGCGCCGGCCTTCCCCCAGAGCAGGAGGAGGCGCTGGTCGGTTTCCTCCGAACAAACAAGGACGTGTTTGCTTGGGAGGCGTCCGACCTGGTAGGCGTCCTGAGGGAGGTAATCGAACACCACCTGGCGTTATGCCCCAATGCGCGCCCGGTGAAGCAGAAAGCGCGGCGTCAAGCATAGGAGAAGCAGGTGTTCATCGTCTAGGAAGTGCGCAAGCTGCAAGAAGCTGGAGTCATTTGGGAGGTGCGGCATCCGGAATGGCTGGCCAACCCAGTTGTTGTTCCCAAGAAGGGCGGAAAGGAGCGCATGTGCGTCGACTTCACAAGCCTCAACAAGGCTTGCCCTCAGGACCCCTTCCCGCTTCCACGCATCGACCAGATCATGGACTCCACCGCGGAGTGCGATCTTTTGTCCTTTCTGGACGTCTTCTCGGGCTATCACCAGATCAAGATGGCGGCGGAGGACGTCGAGAAGATGGCCTTCATTTCCCCATGTGGTGTGTACTGCTACACCTGCATGCCCTTTGGGCTGAGGAGCGCCGGTGCCACCTTCCAGGGGCTAATGCACATTGCGCTAGGGCCACAACTGGGGAGGAATGCAGAGGCATACATTGATGACATCTTGGTCAAGTCACGCAAGGCAAAGACCCTGATCGAAGATCTAGCGGAAACGTTCGCCAACCTACACAAGGTGAATCTGAGGCTTAACCCGGAGAAGTGCGTTTTCGGGGTCCCGTCCAGCAAGTTGCTTGGCTTCCTTGTCTCGCATCGAGGGATCGAGGCCAACCCCGAAAAGATCAAGGCAATTGAAAAAATGTGCCCACCTCAGACCCTCAAGGAAATGCACAAGCTTGCCGGGTGTGTGACCTCCTTGGGGCGCTTCATTTCTAAGCTTGGCGAGCGCGCCCTCCCCTTTTTCAAGCTGATGAAAAGAACAGGCCCTTTCGAGTGGACCCCGGAAGCAGAGGCGGCCTTCGAGGACCTCAAGAGGTACCTCACGAGCCCCCCCATCACGGTGGCGCCCCGTCCTCATGAGCCCTTGGTGCTCTATTTGGCTGCCATCCCGCACTCGGCCAGCACGGCGCTCATGGCGGTCCGGGAAGAGCGCGCCCGCACCAGTGCGGGACCTAGCGGCCCGCGTAAGGCCATGCAGCCTTCGTCATCACAGGACAGCGCCCCAGGGGTCCCCGCCCCTCCATCGCCCGACGAGGCGCCCGGGCCCCTCGCGTCCCATGCGAGGCAGGATGCCGTCAATGCCCCGCGCCTCATCGAGCATCCGCTGTACTTCATCAGCATCGTACTACGGATGCGCGTGCGCTATCCTATGGAGTAGAAGCTCCTCCTCGCGCTCCTTATTGCTTCCAGGAAGTTGCGCCATTATTTCAAGGGCCACCCCATCAAGGTTGTCTCCACATACCCCCTGGAGAAAGTGCTACATTGCACCAACACTGCCCGCAAAGTCGGCGAGTGGAACATCGAGCTCCAAGCTTTGTAGCAAGAGTTCAGTACGACTCGGGTTATCAAGGGGGTAGCCCTCGCTGACTTCGTGGTGGAGTGGACGGATGCTCATGTCCGGGGGCTGAGCGAGGACCATTCCCTCGCGCCTACCGATGAGGCGCCCGGTGGCTGGGTCATGCACTTCGACGGTGCCTTCGCGCGGCAAGGCGTGGGGGCTGGAGTCATGCTCACTTTCCCAACCAAGGACAAGCTCTTCCACGCCGTACAGCTTTGCTTCCAGCGTGGCGAAAAGGTCTCCAACAACATCACAGAATACGAGGGCTTGATCACCGGACTCAAGGCCGCGGCCGCTCTAGGGGCCAGACGCCTCACCATCAAGGGCGATTCCCAGCTCCTCGTCAACTTCTCCAACAAGGAGTACAAACCGAAGGACGAGCACATGGAGGCACACCTGGAAGAGGTACGTAAAATTGAAAAGCGCTTCTTGGGCTTGGATTTGCAGCACGTCCCGTGCGGTGCGAACATGGAAGCAGATGACATCGCCAAGAAGGCATCCCGCCGCGAGCCTCAGAAGCCTGGCGTCTTCGAGGAGAGGCTCTTCAAGCTGTCGGCTGCGCCCCCGGCTGCAGGCCCGACGCTGCTCCGGGAAGAGCCGCCGCCAGCGCCACCCTCGGGTGCCCCAGCCTGTGGCCCGACCTTGGGAGCCCGCCTGCTCCTGGCGTTGGAACCTCAGGCGGACAACTGGACCGAGGAGTTCAAGGCATATTTGCTCCATGGTGCCTTGTCGGAGAAGGAGGAAGATGCAGAGCGCATGGCTCAGCAGGCCACTGCTTATTGCTTGCAGGACGGCAAGTTCTACTGTAGGTGCCCCAATGACGTCTCGCTGTGGTGCATGTCAGAGGAGCAGGGGCGCGAGCTATTGGCCGGCATTCACGGTGGAGACTGCGGGCACCATTCCTCGTCACGCACCCTCGTGGTAAGGGTGTTCCATAGCGGGTTCTACTGGCCTATGGCACTCCACGACGCCACTGAGCTAGTCCGATCCTGCGAGGCCTGTTAGTTCCATGCCAAGCAGATTCACCAGCTAGTGCAAGGGCTCCAGACCATCCCGCTCTCATGGCCTTTCGCGGTCTGGGGGCTGGACATTCTGGGCCCATTCCCTCGGGCGGCCGGTGGTTACCGCTACTTCTACGTCGCCATCGACAAGTTCACTAAGTGAGCGGAGGTGGAGCCTATGCGCACCATCCCCGCAGGATCGGCCGTCAAGTTCATCAAGTGCCTCATGAGCCGATTCGGTGTCCCCAATGGCATCATCACCGACAACAGCTCCCAGTTCACAAGCAATCTCTTCAGGTCATATTGTGCTAACCTTGGAACGCAGATATGCTACGCTTCAGTGGCGCACCCGAGGAGCAATGGCCAGGCCGAGCACGCCAACGCGGAGGTCCTGAGGGGCCTCAAGACCAGAAGCTTCAAGAAGAAGCTCGAGGCCTGCGGCAGGGGTTGGCTGGACGAGCTGCAGTCCGTGTTGTGGTCCGTCCGCACCACCGCGACTAAGCCCACCGGTGAGACCCCGTTCTTCCTTGTCTACGAGGCCGAGGCGGTCCTCCTGCTCGAGATCAAGCATCGTTCCCCGTGAGTCTTGACATTTGACGAGGGATGTCAGGATGTCTCACGGGGGACTGATCTTGTGCTCGGAGAGGAGGCCCGACACCAAGCCTCTATCTACGCTGCAAGGTACCAGCAGGCACTGCGGCGCTACCACTGGCGCAGTGTCCGCCCCCGGATTCTCGAAGTCGGAGACCTCTTCCTGAGGCGGGTCCTGTCCAGGGAGGGCCTCCATAAGCTCTCACCCATGTGGGAGGGCCCTTTCAGGGTCGCCCGCGTCTCCAGGCCTGGCGCCGTGCGCCTGGAGATGGAGGACGCAGTCCCCATCCAGAATGCCTGGAACATCCAGCACCTCCGCAAGTTCTACCCGTGAAACTCTCACGTAATAATGAGTGGGGCTGTACACGCCCCGGAGTCTCCCGGTGCATCATTTCGCGGCCTCGCGGGAGCTCCCACCCATGCCCCAGTGGAAGCCCCATGATCCGCGCTGGCGGAAACGGTCGAACAACGACTATGCCCACGCCCAAGTGGAGGCCCCATGCTCCGCGCTGGTGGGAAGACTAGTACAAGCGCCGGACGCGGCCGTTTTTCATCCTCTCTTGTAACCGAATTTGCAATTTCTTGGAATGAAGTTTGAAGTTTCTACATCTTTGTTCAAAAAGGGTCGGGATTTTCTCCTTACGGTGTTTCCCTTCTTGAATCTCATTTTTTAAATGAAATGGTGACTGCCTATTGCTCCCTCCCGTGCGTCCCACAAGCGGGAGCTGGGCATGGTGTTTACGCTTGGGCTAGCCCCAGCAGCGTTGAGGACCCAGGCCACAACAGCCGCGGGTCCGCCCGTACGCACACCTCGCCAAGGCTTTGCCACCTAAGTCCTCGTGCGATGCTCTCGAGCGAGCCAATAGGCACGTGTTGCCTTTGGCCCCTGGCTTTGGGAGCGCTCGCCTCCTGGCCTTGCCGGGCGCCGCAACCCAGCATACCAGCGATGACTAACCCTCGTTCGGGGGCTCTAGACGTAGGATGGGCGACAAGGAAAGGTGGCCTGGGAAGACACAATTACGGTTCGACACTTCATTAAGGAATCCTTCATCAAGTACTTTTTACAACCCCACGAGGCCCGGTGCCTGTCAGGGGCGTCTCAGGAGGCCCCGAACCCTCGCGAGCCCCCCGGGCCTTGCGAGCCTCTCGAGCCTCCAGAGCCATCTGGCCCGTGAGGAGGAAGCCTCCCCGACAAGCTTCTTCGGCTACCTCGACGCTCTAGCAGCATCATTGCCAGAACAGGAAGCGTACGTAGGATCAAAAGCTCCAGAGAAGCGCGCCCCCACGACGCAGGAACCCGCCAAGGGCCACGAGTGCACCAAGCTAAGTTATCCTATTCGTGCCAGGCATGAACCTTACCATTAACGCCTTTCCTGGACTCCCACGACCTCGTTCGTGCAAGGAACCCCCCCCCCCTCTTTTGTCTTTCGGGAGCCGCTTGCGTGTCAAGGGGGACCTCGTGAGCAGTGCCTCACGAGCTCTTACTGGACCTCGGGTCGCTCACCTCCTGTCCTTGCACACGGCATCGCGACCTGGCATACCATCGATGGCAGAAGCCTACCCGAGGACTGGGTCCCGCCGACGCAGGGCACTAAGCTATCGTAAGAACAGAAGGGGACCCGTGCCCGAATGAGAAACGCCAATATGATTGAAGAATATGAGCAGGAAACACTAATATAAAGGCGCGAGCGCCGCAGTTCATTACACGCCCCCGCGGGCCTCTTCACGATTTCTGGTGCAGGAAATAAAAAAAAAAGAAATGGCCTTCTGAAGGCCGCAGCTCCTAAGGCGCTGGCCATAGCGTCGCAGCGCCTAGTCGGAGTGCTCCTCCTCCTTGATCGGGGCGCGGTGATGTGGCGGCTCGTCGTAGTCGTCGTCGCTCGAGCTCCCCCCGGAGGAAGTGCCGCCGCTGCTGGAGGTGTCGCAGCCGTCGCCGAGGGCAAGTTCGCCGCCGAGGACGTCACCGCCGCGATGGCCGTCATCGTAGGAGAGGCGGTCGCCATCGCTGCTGTCGCCCTCCGTGCAGCACCCCAGGCGCCCGCCGTCTTCCCCGAAGGTCTTGACGAAGAGCTTCGTTGCCCCGTCATATTTGAATTGGAGGGTGTGCCTCCCCTTCAAGCTGCAGGCACGGGCAAACGTCTACCACCCATGGGTCAGGTACACGTAGCCCGAGGGGGTAACCTCGACCTCCGCCCACGAGGACATGTTGTAGCAGTCATCGGGCTGCAGCCACAGCCCAACGGGTCCCCTGGCCGGCAGCTCCTCCGCGAAGGAGTGCGGAAGCTGGATCCAGGTGCCGGGCAGACTCTCCATCCACACCACAAACTCGCGGGCCATGTCATCCGAGTGAGCCCATGGGCAACGTGGTCGAGCGGCCGCCGCATGCCTCCCCCCTTGGCCTTGGCCGCCTGGCTTCCACGGTCGCCTCCGCGGGAAGGGTTCTTCCTGCGGCTGCCGTATCCAGTGCGAACCGCCAATGGAGGGCGCCCATGCCCCCGAGATGACGTTGCGGGCGTACCCGCGGACTTGCGAGGGCGGTCGCGCCCCCTCTTGGGCGGCGGCGACTCCGGTCCCTCCTTGGGGGCCTTGCTTTTCGACTCGGCGGTGAACCTCCTCACTGGTGCCATGGTTCTCGCGACAAGGATTGGAGGCGAGCAGGCGAGAAGACAGAGATGGGATCGGGCTCTGCCCCCTCGCCTTCTTATAGGCGATCAGAGAAAGCCAACCGGCGTCCCTTCACATTCGGGCAATGATGGCCTCGCAGCATGCACGTCCAGACTTTTGTCAGTCTGGGCAGTTGCCGAGGCAACATGGGGGAGCAGAGACGTCCGCGTCCCATCGTGCACCACGCGTCAAGCCTGGCCCATAGGCAATTGGGGCCCACGTCGCTTCGCCCTTCACTCCTTGCCTTCGCTTCGAAGCCAGGCCGAGTGCACCTTGGGCCCGGGGGCTACTGTCGGCGTTCTGGGATTAGGGATACCCAGACTTGCCTGCCTATGGCCCAGCGTGTGGCCCCGTCGACGGCCCGATATGGCCCAAATACAAGACCCTGCAAGCAAGACCCTCGCGAGGGCCCCCAGGCCTCGCGAGGCAAATGACGCCAAGACCTCCCAAGGAACAGCTCCCCGAGCCTGCCTCCCGAGGAGCGGAGATCTCTATGCTGGTACCCCGCCTCACGAGGCTCACGATGATGTGAGCCATGATGACCAAGGCCACGCAGGCGCCAGCGGGCGCAGTAGAGGCCAGTTTCCTCTTCGGTGCTAAGGAGGCAAGGACGTACGCAGGTTCCCAAGGAGTCCCCGAAAGGTTTCCATTCCGGTGCAACAAGACCAAGACCACGAGCTCGGCAGGACGGATGTCATCACCAAGCCCACCTCTGCGTCATGACCAGAAGCTTTGCAGGCGAAGACCACCTTTCGTCGGGATAAGATGTACCTCTTGTCCCCTTTCAAATTGGCCGTTGTGGAATCCCTTCCCGCCTAAGCTATGAGGTAAGAGGACAAGGCCACTATAAATATGGGCTAGTCTCCACCGTAGAGAGGGATCGATCCATTCTCACCCCTTGAGCCCTCGCGAGGCAGCTCACCCACTGTACTAGTTCATCCTCAACCTCCTCGTGAGGCCAATCCACCACAAAGTAGGAGTAGGGTTTTACGCCACAAGGTGGCCCAAACCTGGGTAAACTGTTGTGTCTCCTCTTTTCCCCGCTCGCATGAACTCGACAAGGCTAAGCCATGAGGCAGTGAGCTTGAGGCTGTAGCTAGGTTAGATCTTCGCACACGCCCCAGAGTTTGAACCTTGTTTGGGTCCGCGGAGCCTCGATTCCGACAGCGCCACAGTACTAATGACTAGTGAGTAGTCAAATCACAGAGCCCCACCTTTGCTGCAGTAAGTTGCTCGGATAAAGCAACCATCATTTCACTCTTCGTTGAATCTGCTCGTACTCCAGTATTCCCAGAGTAAGTTGCTCGGACGAAGCAACCATCACCTCACCTTTCCCACAGTAAGCACCTCTTTTTTATTCTACAAACCACCACACGCGAATATTGGACGGTAGCAGCACAACATCAAGTGTACTATGGGTTTATGGGACTCAATTCAAAAATTAAAACCAACCAATGAACTACTAGATGGTGAGCGTTACTAGTATCTCATGTACTAGTATTAATCGCAACACATGCAAGCATGAGGAGTACAATGACCAAGAACGCCTTCTCGTTTGGTCCGTCGGTCAAAGCGCTTCCTCTTGGCATATCACTAGAGTATTTTTTTTAGAATGCTCTTAACATGTGGGAGGGAATGTGAGTAAACCGACCTCAATAGATGGCAAAATTGACAGCCCACCGCACTTTGAGAGAGACGAGGAGCAAGAAGCGATACGGGCTGGTGGATTACTAGAGCTAGGTGTCGCACGGAGGCCAATATGGTGATAGCATGAGGTGGGCCATGTATGATGTAACTACACTGGGCTGTCATGTTTCGGACTCTTTCGGTCTACTATATGTGGAGAAGATTGGGTTGATTTTATATCGCTGAATATAAAATATTAAGAGTGTAGACGCTCCACCATGAGGATCCTTGCTCCTTCTCGGTCATCGGAAAGCGTTCTTCATTTTGCCAACATGTGGGACATCCAGCATCCAGGTGCACGTGCTAGTGCCATGCAAGAAAATGGAGTAAGTAGTAGGAGAGACTCACCAACGGTCATGAACGTACATGGAGTACGTGCACGAATCACCCGGAAAAATGAGTACGTGCACGAAGAGAAGAGGTGCATGCACCGACGCACGTACTCTTTGCCTTTCCCTAACACTCATGCGCGGGTACACGGTGAGCTCATTTCAGTACGAAGAGGCAGGTCACGTGATAATTCGACGAGTGTAGTAGTTGTTCTCTTAGTGGAGGGTCAGGAACCACACATGTATGAATCAAAGTTCGACCATGATGCGGTGGTGCGTTATCAATAAACTAAGTTATTCTCTTCGATGGCATGTACGCAATATTATTTTCTTCAATGGAACATGAATCATGCACGCACTAAATGATGGAGCACTGGATGGTAGCCATGGACATGGTCGGCCCTTTTTGGAGACTACACTACTACTTTGATGTGTCCTGTCAACTCGCAAAACAAGGAGAAGCTTGCTTACTATGCCCTCTCCCGCACCCACGCACGCGCGGTGGCTCGTAGGATGAGGAGAAGATTTTGCTTTACAATAGTGGGCTTATACACGCAATGGACGTGCAGCAGTTCATTCAGTATCATATTGCCAGAAGTATATAGTATTGTAGTACCATCATCATTGTTAGACTTCTGGAAGAGGCGAAGAGCCAACCACAAGGTCACCTACTCACTAGTATAACCGGCTGCTAGCTCTATTATTGTGGCACATCATTTAGAGCAAGTACTCCCTCTGTTTCTTTTCTTTGATTCGTACTATGATTCTTAAAACACGGGAATAGGAAAAAAAGGATTTGAGTGGCATGTTCACTTGAATCCCATAGGATTAGCACTGAGTGTTTGATGCCACGGGAAAAACAAAGGAAGTGAAAAAAAGTTGGAGTGGATGCTAGATTTCCAATGAAATGTAGTAGTACACGTGATTCCATAGTACAAATTCTTATAGGATCACTCCTATGAATCAAACGGCCAATGTACTAAGGATTCTAACCCTCAGAAAATCCTATGAAATTCCTTTGAATCAAAGGAACCCTAAGGTCTGCATATAAAATTGTGTCAAAGTCAAGTTTTGTAAAGTTTCACTAACTTTATAGAAAAAATATGACGGGGGTCTCTCCGACAGTCTTCCTCGGCTCACACCTAGCTAGCATCAGGTCGAACTCGGAGCCATTCATCTGGTACACGTGGCATCTCAGATCTGGACACAAGGTGACGTACATGGTGAAGGTCCACGGTCAAGGCAGCACAGGGCGGACGCGACCTCTCACTGCGTCCGCCATTGAAGCGGCGCCCTGGCCGAGGGCGGTAGGGCGCCGCCTGCTGCACGCCCAGCTGAACATGCCTCCTCGCCGCATTCAAACGCCTACATTAAATCCATGTGGAATCTGAGAAGCCTACTCCGGCCACATGCCCGTTCAGGAGCGGGACACCGGCCAAGCGCCTCCTCGCGCATCGTATCTGCCATCGACGATGACACGTCGTACCGCGCCTCCAGTGCCTGCGACCGCGCCATCCGTCATCGAAGTGCGTGTAGCTGCACCATGCACGCAGAGAAAGAAGCCAACTATGGGGATGTTGACGTGATTATAGCCGGCACGTCCATGCCCGCCGCCATCATCAAGGAGAAGTAGAACACGGGAGGCCACCGATGCTTTTATCCCATGAAGGCCACCGCCGAGCTGACACCGGCGTAAATAGCCGGTGTCTTGCACGATTCTTCTTCAGCACAGACCATCAACGACCCCTCATGGGCTCCACGGAAGCGGATCCACCCCCTTCCCCTCCAACTAAAGCATCAGTCGGGGGCTCCACTCGGATGAGCGGCGGGGAAGCGAACTGCCCTTTGCGCTGAAGCATATACCTCTGGGGCTCTCGGCAGTCCGGTGATCGAGCAGTTGGACATGAGGAAGACAAAGAGATCGACCGGCGACCATTTATATTATGTATTAATTCTACCTTTACCCCCGACTAGCACCGCTTATCTGATGTAAATGTATTTAAATCCTTCATGTTTATATGAAATCCGGCCGTGTTTGCACAAATTTGTTTGAGTACAATCTGAGTGGATTGCTCCAGTGGTCATCACACGTGAGCCAATCTTTTTTTTTCACGCATACATCTTTAGTTGTTGATATCACACCCTTCCGCGCACCAAATGTCTTGCGTTAGTATTTCTTCATCCAGCACGCTAACAAGTGGGCCCCATGCTCATGTATGCCAATGCGGCAGTCAATTACTTGGTCAGAGTTAGCGATCACACCCTTCCGGTGCCACGTCAACGAATCCACTAGAAACAAGTCTTATGCCTTGTTCGGTTCAACCGCGTTCCCAGGGGGTTTGGAGAGGATTGGAGGGGAATTTGGCTGAAACATGAAGAACAACTATTTCCGACTAGATCTACAACCTCAGGGATTTAAAGTTGAGGGTTTGTTTCCGACTAGCTCTACATCTTCAAGGTTAAAATTGGACTTCACTCTCCCCTCACGCACATGCGCAGGTACACTCACCGTGGAGCGCATTTGCACACGAAGAGGCAGGAAACGTAATAATTTGACACATCTAGTTGTCCACTTAATGTAGGATCTGGTACCACATGTGAGCCATACAAAGTGCAACATGAACGCGGTGGCGTGGTTATTGATCGAGTTTCTTTTTACGGGTACATTAAATGAAAAGATGGCTCCGTGCGTATTCAATTTAAAACGATCGCTACGAAGAGAAAAACAATTACTCCACGTCGGGACTTGCTTGCTAGGGTTGCTCTCTTCTTCTCACTCTCTCTCTCTCACCCTCTCCGATAGTGTCCACTCTCTCTGTCTCTCTCCCCTCTCTCTCTTCTCAACGGTCATCACAGATCTGGTAGGATCCCTTCCGCTGGGTAGGTGAGGAGGTGCAACATTGACGCGGTCGCCATTGGCGTGGGAGGAAGCCGATGCGCGCCATCTTCTCTGACCTGGCGCTGGCGTGGGAGGTCCTTCCGCACCCTTGCTCGCCGCCGTCGTGTTGGCAGATCACGCTGCCTACCTCGCCACATCCCGCCGACTGGAGGTATAACTTCTTTTAGAACCGGCCTTTTTCTAATGGCCCAGCTCCCCACGTCGTTGCATCCTTTTTTATCAAATTAGGATTTCTCCCCACATCGCTACATCCTGCATGTGGATATTCTTCTACTCCATGTAGCTAGCTCCGCCGGCTTGTCGAATACTCGAACACCACCTAAATTTTTACTATTAGAGGAATAAAGGAACTGCAGAGACTGGCTAACAAACCCATCTCTCCATTGAAAAGGGAAATAAAGTGGGGTTGGGGTGAAGTACTAGTAAGATGTTGTAGTAAGATGCTGGCCTGACTGGTCTCTTGGTTGAAAAAGGAAAGAAAGTGAGGGGGTGTTGGGTCGACAATGCAACTGAGAATGAGCATGTCTAGATTTCATGTGGTCACATAGGAAAAGGTCACTAACGAGAACAAAAATGGCATAAATCCAGACATTCTTGCATGTTTTGCCGCTCCCAGCAACCACCTCTGCCTCACCACTTTATGCCTCGGTGGAGGTAAAACGTGCTTGTGCCTCCCCTGTCCCTATGCCCTTACTGCTGCTGTTAATCTAACATCACAGGTAAAATGAAACAATGCCACTGTTATTGTGATGTCACTGTTAAGTAATGTGTTAAGTAATGTTGTTGTCAATCTATTGCCATTGATAAACTGAATCAATGCCACCACCATTTTACGAAATGCTTTTGTCTTGCTTTATTTTCCATGAGGAGTGTTTTGGGCTGTTACACATAAATCTCACACCGGTAACATACCTGCATCTCAGTGGAACTGCACAAATTTAATTACACATTTGGTTGACACGATGATGTATTTCTCCTTTCTATATCACCCTTTGTTAGAACGATCATTCCTGTTAACCGTGCATGTAGCTACTGATCGTGTGTTACTATCATCATAGAGTAATAATGCAATTGTTATGCATGTTAATCTAAGCTCCCGTTAATCTAGTGCCAGTGTTCATTTGATGTGATGGCACTTCTTAGTTAATGGCACTTTTGCATATTGTCAATGTAATGCCATTGATAACATATGACATGCTACTGTTATTCATATGGCACTGCAAAAAAATAACACTGCTTAAATAACCCTATTACATGTTCATGCCCATATGGTATCTATTTGTGCAAAGAAAATCACAAACCTCAATTTTAGTGGAACTGCACAAAATTAGATGGTTGCATCTATCTGTTGTCAGCTAACCTCATGGTGCTCCAGGTATTCCTACCTTCGTAACTAGGTAGAATGACCAACGCAAGATGAAATAAGCTTATTCATACATTGAATTGCTGGTTGCAGTGTGGAATGAGCCTGTCATGTGTGGAGGATCAAACAAGCACTACAGTCGCGCCATCAACGCAAGATAAAAGAGACCTAGTCATAGATGTCCTGGCCGGTGAGTAGGGGTCATGCAAAAAGCGGTGCGTTATTTTAGTAGAACTGCACAAAAAAGATATTGGGGTGAGTAGGACAAAATCTCTACAGCCACACAGAAGGGATTGCACTCATTAATTCGATCGAATTTCCTCCATGGCATGTGATGTGACCCCAAGGTGGAAATCAGCTAACCACTTATAAATTATGGATAATCTTCCTCATGCAGGTCAGTATCCCCTTCGTCCAGATAATCGTGTTTTGTCATGCAGAGCTATTGATATGTGCTACTGTTTTGCAACACCGTTTAAGTACAGCTATTGTGTTCCTATCTTATCACATTCAGGACAATCAAGATGATTTCAGTGGAACTGCACAAAATGGCCTGATGTTGAGTGATCTCTATTGCTGTAGGATCGAAAGTATGTCTAGAGGGGGGTGATTAGACTACTTGACCAAATAAAATCTATCCTTTTCCCAATTTTAGTTGTGGGCAGATTTTAGCAATTAGCACAAGTCAAGTAATCAACCTACACATGCAATTCTAAGAGTGTAGCAGCGGAAAGTAAATCATTGCATATGAAGGTAAAGGGAAGGGTCTAGAGAAGGCAAACGCAACGGAGACATGAATATTTTTGGCGTGCTTTCAATAGGTGGTGCTATCGTACATCCACGTTCATGGAGACTTCAACCCATGAAGGGTAATGGCTACGCAAGTCCACGGAGGGCTCCACCCACAAAGGGTCCACAAAGAAGCAACCTTGTCTATCCCACCATGGCCATCGCCCACGAAGGACTTGCCTCACTCGGGTAGATCTTCACAAAGTATGCGATCTCCCTGCCCTTACAAACTTCTTGGTTCAACTCCGCATCTTGTCGGAGGCTCCCAAGCGACACCTAACCAATCTAGGAGACACCACTCTCCAAAAGGTAATAGACGGTGTGTTGATGATGAACTCCTTGCTCTTGTGCTTCAAATGATAGTCTCCCCAACACTCAACTCTCTCACACAGATTTGGATATGGTGGAAAGATGATTTGAGTGGAAAGCAACTTGGGGAAGGCTAGAAATCAAGATTCTTGTGGTAGGATTGGAATATCTTGATCTCAACACATGAGTAGGTGGTTCTCTCTCAGAAAATGTATGGTGGAAGTGTAGGCACGTTATGATGGCTCTCTCACAAATGGAGAAGGGGTGGAGGGGGTATATATAGCCTCCACACAAAATACAATCATTACACACATTTGACCCATCTCGATGAGACCGAATGATTAAACTCGGTGGCACCAATTAGTTAAAAATGTGAATGTTAGGAATCTCGGTGGGACCGACTAGAACAACTCAATGAGACCAATGTGCTAGGGCTTAGGGAAAACATCATCTCAGTGGTACCGATTGCATCAACTCGGTGAGACCGAAGTGAAGCAATAGGGCAATAGAGAATCTGCCAAGCCAACTCGGTGAGACCGATTGCATAACTCGGTGAGACCGAAATAAATGCAACAAGTCACAGAGTGTTTGCAAGGTCATATTGGTGAGATCGAACTGTAGGGTTTCTGGCTGTGGCTATGTCATATGAACTCGATGGCGCCGGATAGAAAGAATCGGTGGGGACGGGTTGGAGTTTAGGGTTTTGACATATTTGGATGGAGAAAGTGGCTGAGGGTTTTGGATCAATATCACTAAGCATTTGAGCAAGCAAGCCATTAAGCAAAACCTCATCCCCTTTTAATAGTATTGGCTTTCCTATGCACTCAATGTGATCTTGGATCACTAAAATAAAGATGGAGAGTCTTGAGCTTTTGCCAATATATGTGCTTAGCATTTTGAGGGGTCCACATCTCTAGTCCATGCCATGCCATTCATTGAACTTCCTGAAATATTTATCTTGAATGGATATTAGTTCAATGAGCTATATGTTGTTATGAATTACCAAAACCCCTCAAGGATTAGTTGCACTTTCAATCTCCCCCTTTTTGGTAATTGATGACAACATATAGATCAAAGCTTCGACAAATGATAAAATGAATGAAATACATCATCGCTTTGAGAAGTATGTGATAAGCAAGAGCTCACCCTAAATTCGTGCATTATTAGAAATTTGTGTTTAAATGCAAATGCACAATCGATTAGGATCATGGGTCACTCTTCCATGTCACATACATCTTGGTGGAGCGCACAAAATGATAAGAATGAAATAACATGCACGCATCACCAAATACAAGTGAATGATCATACATAAGCAATCATAGGTATAGGCATTTAAGCACACATTAAACATAGTATGATCAAACACATAACCACACAAAGTATCTTACGAGCATAAAGGAATAAGTAGCACAAACCAAGTGGACGAAGTAGCAACTGGCAATAAAAACCAATAAGCAAAAGAACAAGACACTCTCTCTCAAAGCCTATGATCTGATATATACATTTTCTCCCCCTTTGGCAACAAGTTACCAAAAAGCTTGAAAACGTATAGTGCTATACGGCACTCTAGGCATGATCTCCGGGAGCTCCTGAAGGGGTCTTCTGACTTGTTGCTCCGGTGTGCGTAGATGGCGTTGAGAGAACTGCTTTTGCAAATGCCTCGGCAGATGTTTGTTGAGCTGGTGGAGTTGACACTAGTGGTGGCACTGTGGCAGTGGCGGCTGAAGCAGAGTGTGTATTCCTGGTGTCTGCAACTGGCTCAGTTGATGACCTCTGTGACCTAGGCACTGTCTGGAATCTGTTAGTGATAGGTCTGTCATCACTATCCTCAGCATCATCTCTTAGCTTCTCAACAATAGATTGGATCTCTGTGACCTTGACATCAAGATTATACATTTTGTCCTCAACTATCCGCTCTAGGCTCTCCTGGTTCTTGGCTAAGTTGGCCAGACTTTGCTCAATCCTCAGAGTTGCTTCTAGCAAATATGTCAATAGGTCTTGCTTTGATTTGAGATTCACTATTGATGCATTGGGTGCACTAGCTTCCTTTGCTGCTTTGGCTGCTTTTGCCTTTTCTGTCTTCTCTTGGGCCTCAACTGAAGTTGGATGTGAATCATCCATCACCACTTCATTATCTTCAAATTTTGGTTGAAGAGGAAGGTGCTCGCTATCAAGTAGATATGTGTATGTACCAACCTTGGAGTTGATAAGCATCTGGATGTGTGGTGCATATCCACATGACCTCTTCTAATCAGCAACAGTCCTTTTGATTGTCTCTACAATCAGGCTCATGACTTTGAACTTCTGTGGTATATCAAACAAATGTAGCAAGTTGATGGAGTGGCCACGGATCATCTTCTCATCTCCAGACTTAGGCAACAAGGTGTGCCATTGTGTTGTGATCCATCCTGGGCTTTCCATATACATCAATATCATTTTCTCCCTCTTCAAGGGCATTGATAAGAGCAGCCCACTCTGAGATTGATGATTGGTATCTAGTGCCCTCAGTCATCCACACAATTTTTCCATCTGGATAGAAGTGTGTAGTGGAATAAAACTGCATCACCATCTCATCATTCCACTTTGTGAGCTTTTGTCCAACAAAAGCATCAACACCTGTCAGCCTGAAGCTCTCATGAACATGGGGGAAGTAATCTTCACTGTTATCTATGTACTTCCAATCCACCCACTTCATGTTGCTTATGATGAGCTTCTTGTCAAGCAGCACTGTCTCATAAAAGTCTTGTTGTTCTCTGGTATGGAAACGATAGTCAACAGTTGTTCTCCTCCTCACTGAGTATGGATCAGTTTTCCTCCATTGTCTCAGTCCACTATCCTTCCCGAGTTTGATGTTTTCAGCCACAAGATGTCCATCATCATGGTCTGGAATCTTTGGCTTCAATTTCCTGAGCACTTGTGGCTCTTCATTCTCTTGAACCTCTGGCACTGGGGCCTTGTTCTTTTCAGCAGCAGGGATGCTTCTTGTGGATCTCTTGGGTGCATCAGCCTTAGGTGCGGGCTTGGGCTTGGACTTTGAGGGTGCACCTACAGATTTCATGGCATCTACCATTAGCTTCTGAGACTTGGCAGGGGGTGCAGCTGGCTCTTCCTCCTCATATTCATCATCCACCATCATGGATGGTCTGCCAATCACTCTAGCAATTGTATTATTCACTCTCTCTTTCCTCTTTTTCTTCCCATCAGCAGCTTCTTCTTCTCTTGGCTCAAGAGTAAATTCCATAGTCTCTTGTGGAACTATTGATTTCCTGGCCTTAGACATAGGAATTCTCTTTGCAGGGGCCTTCTTCTAGAGACCTGGCTTGGTAGCAGCAGCAGCATACTCCTTCTTGAGCACTTTCTTCTTTGATGTGACCTCTTCTTCAACCACAAAGTCCTCATCCTCACTTTCTGAGGTTCTCTTCTTCCTTTGTCTAGTGACAGCTTTGGGCAGATTGCTAGGAGTGCTTCTGCTGCCCTCATCACAGCTTCCACTAGGGCTTGTGCCTTCACTGAGATTAACCTCCTCCTCTGACCTATTCTGGCTGTCACTTGCTTCAGACATCTTGCAGACAGACCCTGTGAATAGATAGGTATGGGTAGAGTGGATGAGCATCACAAAAAGCAGCTTGTTTTGAAAAAAGTTTGAATCAAAACTTTACTTTTAGTTTTCTGCAGAAAGCATTTCGGAGCTACCGATATGAAAATCTCGGTGACATCGAAGCATTAACAGAGTCTAAACACACAATATCGGTCAGACCAAGTTGCGGTTCGGTGACTCCGAGATGCTAGGGTTTCACTGAGGTTTTGCTTTCGGTCTCAATGATCAGTACACTTCGGTGGCACCAAGTTTTACTTAGTGCAATGGCCAGGGCCAATCGATGGGACCGAAAGATTCATTTCGGTCGGTCCAAGATGATCTTGGCGGAAACCTAACCCTAAAATTTTTTCATTGAATCTAATCTAAAGGAATTTTTCTGTGGATAAAAAGTTCTCATTCGTGGCAAGAAGCTAGGCATTATCTTTGTGCAGAGAATCAGAAGGGGAATAGCACAAAGAGGTCGAACCATACCCTAACTTGGTGATGATTCGCTTTCGCTGACGGTGACGGAGACCTACGGCGAAGGCGCACAGGCTGAGACGGCGATGATCCGGAGACCAAGGGGGCTGCAGCAATGGGGCGCGGGCTCGAGTGGTTTGAAGAAATTTTCAACCGTACGGGTTTGCAGAATATATACCCATGTGTTGTTGGTGGCACCAAATGGAATGCTTCGGTGGCGTCGAGATGCAAAACTATGTGCAGTTAGTGCAACTCGGTGGGACCGAGTCATTCTAATCGGTATCACCGAGATGAAAACCTAGATCAGTTTGGTGATTTCGGTGGAACCGAATAGGAGTGAGTTGGTCTGACCGAAATACACAAGAAGGTTTTAGAAAGTAGCCCTTGACGGATCAGTGACTCTGAGTGCTCCTCACCCTGACGGTCCGAAAAAGACTTGTTCAAATTTTTGTGATGTAGCATGAATAGAGTTTGAGAAGAGAAAAGGCATAGAAAGCTAGAGAAGGTTCTTAGGCATTCTTGTCCATCCATTTGGCCAATAAAAACAAGACAATCAAAACAATAAATGGATGTCCTCGAATGGAGAAATTATGCAACTAACATGCTCACACAATAAGATAGCAAATGAAACATGTGTCAAAGCATGCACAAACAATTCTAGCATCTATCAAGCAATTAGCGATGACTAGGTCATCTATATATGAGTATATTGACTTAGGCCCTGTTTGTTTGGGCTTTTGCTTCTGCTTTTGCAGCTTCTCCATTTTGACCAAAAAGCCATAAAAGCTTCTAAATAGGAGCTTTTGGAGCTTTTTTAGCTTTTGGAGCCAAATATTGTTATATTGATTCATCAAAAGCCATAAAAGCTCCAAAAGCACCTATTTAGGAGCTTTTATGGCTTTTTGGTCAAAGTGGAAAAGCTGCAAAAGCAGAAGCAAAAGCCCAAACAAACAGGGCCTTAGGAGTCAAATGAGAACATTTGATCATAGGTCCTACTCATCGTTTAAGCACAAGTGGGGTTACCACTTTTACATAAAGCATTAATGTGTTCACACCATTAGAGTTGCTTTAGCTCAATTTTTAGAGCAAAGCTCCCCCTAGATGTGATATCGCCCCTAACAGGGATGAACTAACCTTGGGTTTTGTCGATGCTGACTTCATGTAGATAGTGAAGATGTGGATGTACAATGTTGATGTAGATCTTTTGGAGCAATCCATTGGAGTGTTGCACTTTCAATACCTACATGGGTTAGTCCCATAAGGAACATACAAGGATATCCATACACATAGAGTGAATTGCACATTTGATGATGTCCATGAAAGTATTAGATTACCTTGTCCCTTGTCTTACCAACAAGAGGGTTTGTGACTCCATGAACTAGTGCAAGATATGAAAGTTGATTGCACAAGTCCTCGCCAAAATGAATATGAGTAAAGTATGTTGGCGGATCACACTCAAGAACACTCTAGTTCTTCTTCTTTGGGATCCACATCAAGTATATGGGAATCCTTGGAGTTGTAGTCATACTTGATGATGTAGAGCTTGACGTAGTCTTGGGAACCCACTTGACCATGGCCTTAGGAGCTTCTCAAATGATTCAATCTCCTCTTGAAGCTTGTCCTTGCCTTTTAGCTTGTGGTCTTGTGGTGGAAGATCATTGAGCTTGTGTTCCCTTGAACGAAGCGGGGTCATACTTCTCTTATTGTGGAACAAACTTCGCCTTGGGGTATTGATCTTCTTCCCACTCAACTCCATTGGCATTGAACTTTTGTTCAAAACCAACACCTTGATTCTTCCGGTGCCTTCCTTGCTTGCGTACAATTTCCTCAAATTGCTTACTCCCGGCAAGACTCTTGTAAACACCTTTCTCTATAATTCCCTTCAATAAGCTATTTTCTTGCTCAAGTGTAACTTGGCTAATAGAATCATTAGTGGAATCAAGAGAGCTACTAGAAGCAGCAATATTTGATTTAACATGGTTATTGTTACTACTAGAGGAAGAATCTTTCTTGCTCTTATTGCTAGATTTTACTTGTGGCATATAAGTAGACAAGAGGGGATGTTTGGCAATATAAGAACTCTTCTTTCAAAGATCATCATTGATAGCTTTTAGGAACTCATGCTCTTGCTCTAAATTTAGCTTCTCGAAGCGTAGCTTCTCATGAGTTCTTAGGAGCTCTCAATGATCCTCTAGAGTTGTTTCATGAGCTAACTTAAGAGTGTTTAGTTCTTTAGTTAGACACTCAATCTCCTTCTTATCATTGTCATTCATTTCATCTTGATTAGCATGATTACTAGCAAGTTCATCATAGTTTTCATCACTAGTTTTGTCAACAAGTAAATCATCATCACCTAGCAAATCATCTTCATCACTATTGAAATCAACATACTCGGGGTGTGATGCCTTAGGGCCTTTAGCCATGAAACATCTTCCAATTCCTTCATTTGGTGAGTCAAATATGTCATGGGAGTTGGATGGCACAAGTGCAAGACCGGCAACACCTTCATCTTAAGTATAGTTGGAGTCGGAGTGGTAGCTTCTCTCGGAGTAGTTGTCGGAACCGGATACCCATTCACCAACGTGAGCTTGATGTCTTCGTATTGTGTAGATCTTTGATGACTTGTCCTTCCTTTCTGAATCCTTGCTTCTACGAGAGGGTCTTCGTTCATAACGATCATCTCTACTCCTTCTCTCTTTTGGAGGTGATTCATCTCTTCTACTCCTCCTTTTTGGTGAGTCTTCTCTTTTCTTGTAGGGAGCCGTACACTCATTGGAGTAGTGTCCGGGTCTTCCACAATTGTAGCAATTACGATCACGACTAGAAGATCTTTTGTCATTGTGGGACCTTGACTTGGAGCTTCTCTCTTTACTTCTATTCTTGTAGAATTTGTTGAAGTTCTTCACCACGAAGCTCAATTCTTCATTGGAGACTAGCTTGTCACTTGATGTTGTAGGAGCATCACTTCAAGCTTTGTAAGCACCACTTGACTTGTTGTGGAGCTCATCCTTATCCTTGAGTGACATCTCATGAGCAACAATTCTCCCAATGACTTCTGTGGGCTTGAGATCTTTGTAATTGGGCATCATTTGGATCAAAGTGCACACGGTGTCGTATTTTCCATCCAAGGCTCTTAGGATCTTCTTGATGATGAATTTGTCGGTCATCTCTTCACTTCCTAAGCCGGCAATCTCATTTGTGATGAGAGCAAACCTAGAGTACATTTCGGCGACTCCTTCACCATCCTTCATCTTGAACTTGTCAAGTTGACTTTGAAGCACATCCAACTTGGATTCCTTGACAAACTCGGTACCTTCATGCATATCAACCAAAGTATCCCAAATTTCCTTTGCATTCTCAAGGCGGTTGATTTTGTTGAATTCTTCGGGGCATAATCCATTGAAGAGAATATCACAAGCTTGAGCATTGTATTGCAACATCTTCAATTCATCCGCGGTGGCTTCACGATCCGATTCTTTTACATCTTCAAAGTATTCACCTTGCAAGCCAATACGAACAACAGCCCAAACGGCGGGGTTATGACCAACAATATGCATTTTCATCTTATGCTTCCAACTAGCAAAATTTGTACCATCAAAGTAAGGACCTCTACGGTGGTAATTTCCCTTGCTAGACGCCATACTCTCCTAGGTTGTGAAACCAAGGCTATGATCACCAAAGCTATGGAAATCAAGGCAAATGGAGACCAAAGCTCTGATGCCACTTGTAGGATCGAAAGTATGTCTAGAGGGGGGTGATTAGACTACTTGACCAAATAAAAATCTACCCTTTTCCCAATTTTAGTTGTGGGCAGATTTTAGCAATTAGCACAAGTCAAGTAATCAACCTACACATGCCATTCTAAGAGTGTAGCAACGGAAAGTAAAACATTGCATATGAAGGTAAAGGGAAAGGTTTGGAGAAGGCAAACGCAATGCAGACACGAAGATTTTTGGCGTGGTTCCGATAGGTGGTGCTATCGTACATCCATGTTGATGGAGACTTCAACCCACAAAGGTAACGGCCGCGGGAGTCCACGGAGGGCTCCACCCACGAAGGGTCCACGAAGAAGCAACCTTGTCTATCCCACCATGGCCATCGCCCACGAAGGACTTGCCTCACTCAGGTAGATCTACACGAAGTAGGCGATCTCCTTGCCCTTATAAACTTCTTGGTTCAACTCCACATCTTGCCGGAGGCTCCCAAGCGACACCTAACCAATCTAGGAGACACCACTCTCCAAAAGGTAATAGACGGTGTGTTGATGATGAACTCCTTGCTCTTGTGCTTCAAATGATAGTCACCCCAACACTCAACTCTCTCATAGAGATTTGGATATGGTGGAAAGATGATTTGAGTGGAAAGCAACTTGGGGAAGGATAGAAATCAAGATTCTTGTGGTAGGATTGGAATATCTTGATCTCAACACATGAGTAGGTGGTTCTCTCTCAGAAAATGTATGGTGGAAGTGTAGGCACGTTCTGATGGCTCTCTCACAAATGGAGAAGGGGGTGGAGGGGGTATATATAGCCTCCACACAAAATCCAACCGTTACACACATTTGACACATCTCGGTGAGACCGAATGATTAAACTCGGTGGCACCGATTAGTTAAAAAATGTGAAGGTTAGAAATCTTGGTGGGACCGACTGGAACAACTCGATGAGATCGATGTGCTAGGGCTTACGGAAAACATCATCTCCGTGGCACCGATTGCATCAACTCGGTGAGACCTGATGCGGCTTGAAACTGCGTCGGTATTTCCCCAAAGAGGAAGGGATGATGCAGTACAGCTACGGTAGGTATTTCCCTCGATTATGAAACCAAGGTATCAATCCAGTAGGAGAACCAAGCAACACTATGTAAACGGTACCTACACACAAAGAACAAATCCACGCAACCCAACGCGGAAGAGGGGTTGTCAATCCCTCCTCGGTAAAAAGATAGATTGGTTTGTATGTGTTTGGATAAATAGATCTGAATAAAACGCGAAATAAAATATGCAAATAAAAACTGCAGCAAAGTATTTTTGGGTTTTTGGAATAATAGATCTGAAAACAAATGTGATGAAAAATAGATCTGAAAGCAATATGATAAAAGGTAGACCCGAGGGCCGTAGATTTCACTAGTGGCTTCTCTCGAGAAAATAGCACACGGTGGGTAAACAAATTACTGTTGGGCAATTGATAGAAGATCGAATAAGTATGATGATATCCAAGGAAATGATCAATATATAGACATCACGTCCAACATTAGTAGACCGACTCCTACCTGCATCTACTACTATTACTCCACACATCGACCGCTATCCAGCATGCATCTAGTGTATTAAGTTCATGGAGAAATGGAGTAATGCAATAAGAACGATGACATGATGTAGACAAGATCTATTCATGTAGGAATAGACCCCATCTTGTTATCCTTAATAGCAATGATACATGCGTGCCTCGCTGCCCCTTCTGTCACTGGGAGAGGACACCGCAAGATCGAACCCATCACAAAGCACCTCTTCCCATGGCAAGAAAAATCGATCTAGTTGGCCTAACTAAACCAAAGATTTGAAGAAGAAATACGAGGCTATAAATAATCATGCATATAAGAGATCAAAGAAAACTCAAATAATATTCATGGATATAGATCTGATCATAAACTCAAAGTTCATCGGATCCCAACAAACACACCGCAAAAAGGGTTACATCAAATAGATCTCCAAGAGACCATTGTATTGAGAAGCAAAAAGAGAGAAGAAGCCATCTAGCTAGTGCCTACGGACCCTTAGGTCTATGGTGGACTACTCACGCATCATCGGAGAGGCACCAATGAGGATGATGAATCCCTCCGTGATGGTGTTAGATTGGATCTCGTGGTTCTGGAACTTGCGGCGGCTAGAATTGTGTTTCGCCGATTCCCCTAGGGTTTTTGGAATATTTGGGAATTTATAGGGCGAAGAGACGGTGCAGGAGACCCCCATGGGCCCCACAACCCACCAGGGCGCGCCTGGGCTCCTGGGCACACCCTAGTGTCTTGTGGTCCACTCGGGCCTCCTCCCATGTGCTTTCTTGGCCCCCAAGGTGTCTTCTCGTCCAAAAAAATCTCCAAAAAGTTTCGCTGCATTTGGACTCCGTTTGGTACTGATATTCTACAAAGTAAAAAACAAGCAAAAAAAACAGCAACTGGCACTGGGCACTATGTCAATAGGTTAGTCCCAAAAAATGATATAAAGTTGCTATAAAATGATTGTAAAACATCCAAGAATGATAATATAACAACATGGAACAATCAAAAATTATAGATACGTTGGAGACGTATCAGCATCCTCAAGCTTAATTCCTGCTCGTCCTTGAGTAGGTAAATGATAAAAACAGAATTTTTGATGCGGAATGCTGCCTATCATGTTCATCACATATTGTTTTCTTTTGTAGCATGGACATTTGGACTTTTAGATGATTCAAAGCAATAGTCTATATTTGACATGATAACGTCAATACTCAAGCACATCAATAAGCAACCATGTCTTTCAAAATATCAACACTAAAGAAAGTTATCCCTAGCCCATCATGCTCAATCATTGATCCATTCATGAAACACACTCGAATATTAGCTACATCCAATGCTCAAGTATGATCTTAGTGCTCCCTAGTTGGTGCTTTATAAGAAAAGATGGAGACTCAAATAAAAACAAAAATTGCATAAAGTCAATAGATAGGCCCTTCGCAGAGGGAAGTGGGGATTTGTAGAGGTGCCATCACTCAAAGCTTAAATTGAGAGATAAATTTTTTTGAGAGGCACGCTTTTCCCGTCAACGAAAACGACCGAGTAATTCCCAACACTTTCCATGCTAGATATATCATAGGCGGTTCCCAAACATAAAATAAAGTTTATTCCTTTTTCCACCATTCTTTCACACTCCACGGCTAGCCGTATCCACGGGCGTCCATACAAACACTTTCCAAGGAATTTATTATTTGACAACATAAAGTAAATTTCTTTTTCATTTCAGGACTGGGCATCCCTATTACCGCCATACTCTCGTACAATGACAAGTGAATAAACACTCATCTTGAGGATAACACATCTAGCACGGAAAATATTGGCCACCCTGCCGCTTCATGAGCGGTACAGGAATACAAAAAGGAAATTCATTTTGAAAATTAGAGTTGGCACATACAAATTTGCTTAGAACGACACGGAAGTACCGCATATAGGTATGTATGGTGGACTCATATACCAAAACTGGGTTTAAAGATTTTGGATGCACAAGTAGTATTTCTACTTAGTACAAGTGGAGGCTGGCAAAAAGATTGAGAAGCAACCAACCAAGAAACAAAAATTCACATAAGCGAGCATCAAGCATAACTAACACCGAATAATACACCACAAGTAGGATGTAATTTCATTGCATAACTATTGACTTTCGTGCTTGCATAGGGAATCACAAACCTTAACACCAATATTCTTACTAAAGCATAATTACTCACCAACATGACTCACATATTACTATCATCATATCTCAAAACTATTACAAGGAATCAAGTTTATTTTGTCCAATGATCTTCATGAAAGTTTTTATTATATCCCTCTTGAATATCTATCACTTTGGGACTAATTTCATATTTTGCAATTGCTTTTGACAAGCTCAAATAAATTTAAGTGAAGAACATGAGCATAAAAATTTCATCTCTCAAAATAATATAAGTGAAGCATGAGAGAATTTGTTCAAAAATTTAATAACTCTCAAATTAATCTAAGTGAAGAATGAGAGTATTTCTTCAAAAATATTAAAGCACACCATGCTCAAAAAGTTATAAGTGAAGCACTAGACCAACTCCATAGCTCAAACAATTTAAGTGAAGCATATAGAACAATTCTAACAAATCGTAGCACAATTTGGCTCTCTCAAATAGGTGTGTCCAGTAAGGATACTTGTGACAAATTAAAAAGCAAAACAAGCAAAGACTCATATAATACAAGACGCTCCAAGCAAAACTCATGATATGTGATGAATAAAAATATAGTTCCAAGTAAAATACTGATGGTCGTTAGAAGAAAGAGGGGATGCCTTCCGTAGCATCCCCAAGCTTTGTTGCTTGGTTATCCTTTAATATTAACTTGGGGTGTCATGGTGCATCCCAAGTTTATGCTCTTGACACTCCTTATTCCTTCATCCATCGTGATCTCACCCAAAACTTGAAAACTTCAATCACACAAAACTTAACAAAACCTTTGTGAGATCCGTTAGTATAAGAAAACCAATCTTTACTTTAAGTACTGTTGTAAACCATTCAAAAAAATTATTCCATTATATCTACTGCATTCCAACTTTGCCATGGCTTATACCCCCCGATACAATCCATAGATTCATCAAAATAAGCACACAATGCAAAGAAAACAGAATCTGTCAAAAATAGAACAGTCTATAAAGATGCGAATTGTTCTCATACTTATGTAACTCAAAAAATTCTGAATAATTAGGAAAACTTAAGAAATTTGTATATTAATCTTGTGTAAAAAATTTAGAATGTTTCGTCGCTTTTGTGTATTTAAACAATTCTATTACTGGACGTAGAAGTTTCTGTTTGTCAACAGGATCAAATCAACTATCACCAAAGCTATCCCAAAGGCTTTACTTGGCACAAATACTAACTAAAACATAAAAAACACAATCATAACAGAGGCATAATTGTGCAAACACTCAAGAACAGAAAGAAAAGGGTAAAAATAAATTTTATTCATTGGGTTGCCTCCCAACAAGCTCTTTCTTTATAGCCATGAAGATAGGCTTGAGATTTCAACGATGCTCACACGAAAGATAATAATTGAAACACAAAGAGAGCATCATGATACATGAGACAAACACATTTAAGTCTAACTCTCTTCCTATGCATAGGCATTTTATATGCAACCAAATTATCAAAACAACCAAAAACTAGCATATGCAAGGAACAAGAATAAAACATTAACAATCTCAACATGAAGAGAGGCAATTTAGTAACATGAAAATTTCTACAACCATATTTTCCTCTCTCATAATAACATGTGGGGTCATATTCAAATTCAACAATATAACTATCATATAAAATTTTCTCTTCATGATCCACATGCAAAAAAGTTTTATAATCTTCCAAGATAGTGGGATTAGCATCAACTAAAGTCATGACCTCTCCAAACCCACTTTCATCAAAAATTCCATAAGATTGAACACTCTCCAAATATGTGGGATTATTTTTACCTAAAGTTGACACTCTTCCAAACCCACTTTCAATATTATTGCAAACATTAGCATTAATATCATATTCCTCATGAGGCTTAAATAAATTTTCAACATCATAAGAAGAATCACCCCAATCATGATCATTGCAATAAGTAGTGGACATAGCAAAATTAGCATCCCCAAGCTTGGGGTTTTGCATATTATTAGCACAATTGACATTAATAGAATTTATAGTAAAATCATTGCAATCATGCTTTTCATTCAAGGAGCTATCATGATTCACTTCAAAAATTTCTTCATCACAATTTTCAGATTCACAAATCTAAAAGCAAAACATCATAAAGATAATCTAGTGCACTCAACTCACTAGCAATTGGATAATCATGATTGGATCTTTTAAAAAGATTAGCAAGTGGATGGGGATCCATATCAATAGATTTTTAGCAAGCGAAGATGCAAGCATATAGAAGGCACATGGCAACACAAGCAAACAAAAGATTAAACAAGAAAAAGGCGAAGGAAAAATAAGGCAAATAAAAAGGAAATTTTTTGTGAAGTGGGGGAGATGAAAACGAGAGGCAAATGGCCAATAATGTAAATTGCAAGGAGATTAGATTTGTGATTAGGAACCTGATAGATGTTGATGATGTCTCCCCGGCAACGACGCCAGAAATTCCTTTTGATGTGGCTTGAAACTATGTCGGTATTTCCCCAAAGAGGAAGGGATGATGCAGTACAACTACGGTAGGTATTTCCCTCAGTTATGAAACCAAGGTATCAATCCAGTAGGAGAACCAACCAACACTATGTAAACGGTACCTGCACACAAAGAACAAATCCTCGCAACCCAACGCGTAAGAGGGGTTGTCAATCCCTCCTCGGTAAAAAGATAGATTGGTTTGTATGTGTTTGGATAAATAGATCTGAATAAAACGCGAAATAAAATATGTAAATAAAAAGTGCAGCAAAGTATTTTTTGGATTTTTGGAATAATAGATCTAAAAACAAATGCGTTGAAAAATAGATCTAAAAGCAATATGATAAAAGATAGACTCGGAGGCCGTAGATTTCACTAGTGGCTTCTCTCGACAAAATAGCACACGGTGGATAAACAAATTACTGTTGGGCAATTGATAGAAGATCGAATAATTATGACGATATCCAAGGCAATGATCAATATATAGGCATCACGTCCAAGATTAGTAGACCGACTCCTGCCTGCATCTACTACTATTACTCCACACATCGACCGCTATCCAACATGCATCTAGTTTATTAAGTTCATGGAGAAACGGAGTAATGCAATAAGAACGATGACATGATGTAGACAAGATCTATTCATGTAGGAATAGACCCCATCTTGTTATCCTTAATAGCAATGATACATGCGTGGCTCGCTGCCCCTTCTGTCACTGGGAGAGGACACCGTAAGATCGAACCCATCACAAAGCACCTCTTCCCATGGCAAGAAATATCGATCTAGTTGGCCTAACTAAACCAAAGATTCGAAGAAGAAATACGAGGCTATAAATAATCATGTATATAAGAGATCAAAGAAAACTCAAATAATATTCATGGATATAGATCTGATCATAAACTCAAAGTTCATCGGATCCCAACAAACACACCGCAAAAAGGTTTGTATCAAATAGATCTCCAAGAGACCAGTGTATTGAGAAGGAGAAAGAGAGAAGAAGCCATCTAGCTACTGCCTACGGACCCTTAGGTCTATGGTGGACTACTCACGCATCATCGGAGAGGCACCAATGAGGATGATGAACCCCTCCGTGATGGTGTTAGATTGGATCTCATGGTTCTAGAACTTGCGGTGGCTGGAATTGTGTTTCATCGATTCCCCTAGGGTTTTTGGAATATTTGGGAATTTATAGGGCGAAGAGGCGGTGCAGGAGACCCCTGTGGGCCCCACAACCCACCAGGGCGCGCCTGGGCGTGCCCTGGTGTCTTGTGGTCCCCACGGGCCTCCTCCCAGGTGCTTTCTTGGCCCCCAAGGTGTCTTATGGTCCAAAAAAATCTCCAAAAAGTTTCACTGCGTTTGGACTCCGTTTGGTACTGATATTCTGCAAAGTAAAAAACAAGCAAAAAACAGCAACTGGCACTGGGCACTGGGCACTATGTCAATGGGTTAGTCCCAAAAAATGATATAAAGTTTCTATAAAATGATTGTAAAACATCCAAGAATGATAATATAACAGCATGGAACAATCAAAAATTATAGATACGTTGGAGACGTATCAAGACCGAAGTGAAGCAATAGGGTAACAGAGAATCTGCCAAGCCAACTCGGTGAGACCGATTGCATAACTCGGTGAGACCGAAATAAATGCAAAAAGTCACAGAGTGTTGGTAGGGCCATCTCGGTGAGACCGAGACCCGTATCGGTGAGACCGAACTATTAGGGTTTCTGGCTGTGGCTATGTCATATGAACTCGTTGGCGCCGAATAGAAAGAATCGGTGGGGCCAAGTTGGAGTTTAGGGTTTTGACATATTTGGATGGAGAAAGTGGCTGAGGGTTTTGTAGCAATATCACTAAGCATTTGAGCAAGGAAGCCATTAAGCAACACCTCATCCCCTTTTAATAGTATTGGCTTTCCTATGGACTAAATGTGATCTTGGATCACTAAAATAAAGATGGAGAGTCTTGAGCTTTTGCCAATATATTTCCTTAGCATTTTGAGGGGTCCATGTCTCTAGTCCATGCCATGACATTAATTGAACTTCCTGAAATATTTATCTTGAATGGATATTAGTTCAATGAGCTATATGTTGTTATGAATTACCAAAACCACTCGGGGATTAGTTGCACTTTCAATTGCCTCCTCTGTTTGCTGCAATGTGTCAGCATCAATTGCAAGATGAGCCAGCTAGCTAGCTGTGGAGTTGCCAGCATGCTCAAAGTGCACGCAACATTGAGCAGAAAGAAGCATGCCCAGGAAATTAATGCGTGCCTAGGTAGGCCCTTTGCTCAGAGAAGCATCGACCAGTTTTTCTTTATTTCTACACCTTCTCACAGCTTTGTCTTGGTTTTATCATTGAGATGCGTAAACATGTTGAACTTATGTGCTTGGCCTTGTTTGTTTCAGCTTTGATCTGATTTGACTCACCTTGGTATTCAATTTAGTGGAAAAGTTGATTCACAGGTATATAAGATCATGTTTGTTTCAGCTTTAATTGGATTCAAATCACCTGTAGATTCACTTTAGTGGTAAAGCTGATTCGCAGAATCAGCTTCACCATTGAAGTACACTTTGAGGTGCTTCAACAAATTGCACTAAAAATGACCCAAATCCATATTGAGCATCACATTGTTAGCTAGTATGCATACCAGATTGGGCCTGACATACCGTAGATTCGCTTTAGTGGTAAAGCTAATTTGAAATAGTTGTTTGCTTTAGATTCCAGATTTAGTTTCACTAGCAAAGCTAGCTTCACTAGTAAAGTTGATTCAAAATAACTGTTCGTTTCAGATTCTAGATTCAGCTTCACCGACAAAACTGAATCTGGTTCCTGAAAGCTCAAACAAATAGGGCCGATATCATTGTTAGCTAGTATGCATACCGTATATTGTGAAGCTTAGTTTAATGTGAATGTTGACTAGCGTGTGAACCTTTAAAGTCTATATTGTGGGCCTGTTATTTGACCCCTCATTTTTCCGTGCTACGGCCAGTGTGGTGTCCGCATGCAGTGCCGCATCCTCTAATTTGGTGGATGCCAAGCGGGCCCGAGAAGGAGCCATAACTTTTTTTAAGTTGAAAAAGGTTACCGATGAGGAGCCATAAGCTGGAGGCGTCTCTTTTTTTCTTTTGAATGGGCAATAAGCTGGAGAGCTGTCTCTAATGGGTTGCCTCTAGTGTTA
Organism: Thinopyrum elongatum; assembly: GCA_011799875.1. Classification (NCBI taxonomy): domain Eukaryota; kingdom Viridiplantae; phylum Streptophyta; class Magnoliopsida; order Poales; family Poaceae; genus Thinopyrum; species Thinopyrum elongatum. The sequence goes on from CM022302.1 coordinate 286,327,544, forward strand.
AGACCGTCCAGTACGAAACACGGCAGCTGACTAGGCCGATACAAAAGCCAATCCATCCTAAAGCCCTTTTTGCGATGAAAACCCCATATTTCTTGAAGAGGGGCACTCCCAAAAAAACCTCCTTCCTCCTCAGCTCCTCGCCTCCACTAAATGCAGCTCGCTCGACTCTCCCCCTTCCATCACCCCCCAATTTCCCGCGCTCCCCTTCTTCCTCACTCATACAGAAAATCCCTCCTCCCCTTCTTCCTCACTCATATAAAAAAACCCAATCCTCCTTCTTCCTCGCTCCTACAGAAAACCCCAGCCCTCCTTCTTCCCCACTCGCATTGCCACTAGGCTCGTCTCTCCCTACTTTTCTCAAACCTGTGAGCTCGACATGATGCCCGCAAGGAAAATGGAGTCGGCTGGCCCCAGCGCCAAAAAGATGAGGCTCCCACCAGCAGCGATGCCGGTTGTAGATCCCGCACCTGCCAGTGCGGGGAGAAACGGCGAGCCCCCCCCCCCCCCCCCGAATCGGAGGAACCCGTAGAATCTCGGGTGGACCGCATCAGCGATCTCCTGGACGCCATCCTTGGGGAGATCATCTCCCTTCTCCACACCAAGGATGGTTGCCGCACACAAGTCCTCGCATCTCGGTGGCACACTCTGTGGTGCACCGCGCCTCTTAATCTCAACTGTCGTCAGCTATCTGTTGTTCATGATTTTGATCTCCTCAAAGCCATCATCTCCTCCCACCAGGGCTCCGTTCAACGCCTCTGCATCCCGACATGCTACCTGTTGTCCATACCTTGCATGGTGGACGCCTGGCTGACATTCCCTAAATTCGAAAAACTCCAGCAGCTTGAGTTCTACCATTACTATGAAAAATACATACCTCAAACCGAACGCCATGTATTTGTGCCCACACCACCGTTGTCCATCTCGTGGTTTTCCTCCTCTCTCCACACTAACACCTTCGCCCGGTGCCATCTACCAGACAATCTGGTACAAATTCTTCGACTCCCACTGCTAAAAAAACTTTCCCTTGTGGTGGTTGATCTATCGGAGGCCTCACTACACAGCATCATCCACTCCAGTTGCCCTGCTCTGGAGCGCTTGCTACTTGTTTTGGGAATAGAAATTCGTATCAGTTGTCTCCAAATAAAGCCGCCTCACCTTAAAAGCATTGGAATTTGTTTTGAAGGACAACAGATCATCATCGAAGATGCCCCTTCACTTCAAAGGTTGCTCCTTGATTATTGTTATATACCTTCGCAAATAATTGTCATCTCTGCGCCTAAACTGGAGACCCTGGGTGTAATTCATGATCCGTTTAAATATCACAAGATGGTGTTTGGCTTCACACTTATTCAAGTATTGTATATTACATCTACACTTTTGTAATCATAAGCTGCATTTTTTATTTGTGCGCATAAGTTTTATATCATCTTGGAGTACACTTTGGATACTAATATTAAGTTATATGCTCAATGAAGAGTTCGTCCATTGATAGCCTATCAATGGTGTTGGATTCTGTCAAGATCTTATTTATCGGAATGTTTATTATTGATCTGAACACAATTATTGGCTTGTTGTGATGCTTTCCATGTCTAGAGAATTTGTATATAAAGGTGATTATTTCATGCACATTGAAAGCCCATATATATTGTACTAGAATTACCGTTCAGCTATCGCTCTTTTGACATACTCTTTTTTAGACCTTAACTGTTCTCAATCTTCATGTCCATGTAGGCACTAACACATGGAGAAAAACATATAACCAATCAGTGGCGTAATAAGCACCGGGATTTTCTCAGTTCTCATGACATTCGTTTAAGGACAATAACGATGGAAGGATATGCATCCAACCAGCCAAATAGAAGCTTTGTCACATTCTTCCTGTTGAATGCGAGGTTACTACTGTCAATGAGGCTTAAGATTTTCAACAAGAAATTTCTCATGGATGGATATGTTGAACAGCAAAAAAAGAAGTTTCAGGTGGACAAATGGGCTTCTGAACGTGCTCAGCTTCTATTTACAACAACTTGTGGTCATATTCCAGTAAACTTTTTGGCACAGGGTGTTGATATTATGGATCAGACTGATCCATTTGTTTGTGACTGCCAAAAACAGTGGTTGGGTTAGATGTTATTGCCATGTTCAATCTAGGTTTTGTCTAAACCTGATGAACAATTAATCCTTGTGCTTTTGTACCATTTCTAAGCTTGACTTAGATGTTGTTGCCCTTTTCAACTCGGCTGTGACTGTCATATTTTCTTTGAAACAAGGCAAATGGCTTGCCATTTCCTTAATTAAGAGAGAAATATTGTAACAAATCCCAACCAAGGGAAATAACATCACTCTCGCTGGCTGGTTGAGCTCATTGTGCATTACAGAACCCAAGCGCTTAGCGCCCGCCAGCACCCACAAACTTATTTTGAGCTAGCACACCAAATAGGCTGTAATTCTTCATAAGAAAGGCTGCATGACCGTGACAGATTTGGATTCTGACATTTGGGACCCATGAGGAAAAAGCCTATCCAACATGGTGTCGACTTAGTAAACAAACGGTTCTGCCTACCAGCCATTGGATTGACATCCAACATCTGTCGTATTTCTTCTATCTCTTGTCTTCTTCCTCCAGCCGCCAAAACCAAACCATGCCATCGGTCCCGCCTGCTCCTGCCTCACACGGCAAGCTGCGCCTCCGCCGCCCTATCATACGCTCAAATGTTGGCCAGTCCATCCCCTCTATCCCCCCACACGATCTATTATTCTCCGGCGACGTCAGCCCCAACCCGCGCCCGCACCTGAACCAGTCAACCCTCGTACTCCCCTCCGCCTGTGACTACACCACCGCATCTTCCATGGCTCCTATTCATTCTCGTTCGAGGCCTCATTGTCGTCCTCCGCCTTGGTTCGCTTGCCGTGCGTGGTGCGCCGCCATCTGGCGTAGTCAACATGGTCAATAACCGAGAGGAATCAATAGATGACTATACATGGAGAGGATGACAGTAGGGACCCACCAGAGTCATGGCACTATGCAAGCAAGTGCCTTGTTATTACAAGCCAAAAAAATTGCTTCCTCCTAATAGTTTGACATCTGGGTCCCACGCCATTGTCAACGTATAGTCAATAAACGAGAGAATTACACAACGAGCGGCTGACACCAGGGACCCAACAGCTTGTGCAGTTGTTTTTTAGTTTTTGAGACGGAGCGGGCTATCAACGGGGCTGTGCGGGGGCTGTGGCCCGTCTAGCCCATGGTTTTATTTTATGTTTACCGCATGACATGCCCAGTTATTTTTTTTCTTTCTAAAAATGGCAAGCCCAGTTCTATTTATTTTTAAAGAATACCCAACCGAGGCCTACTTGCTTTTCTCAGCCCTACTGGGCTGCAAATCTTTCAAGATGATAAGGGATGTATTCGCTTGCCTAGAAAATGGGCTATAAGTAGTAAGAAGTTGGCTGTAAATTTTAAAAACACAACAAACTGGCAATTAGTTTCAAATTTATTTTTTTAGGATTTCGAGATTATGAATTTCATTGATTTTTTTGCGAGGAAAATTATGTTGGATTTTAGATTGATATAAATTTATTTTTCAAATTAATTTGAATGTGACTTGAAATTTCGGGATTAAAAATAGTTTGGACCATGCCGAAATATGCAAAATTTCGTTGTATTTTTTAACCGTGGCCAGAATATGGGATGTATTGCTACAAAAAGAATATGGGCTCCAAAAAAATCCTTAAGAATTAGCAAATGGGATGTAAACTATTATAAAGTATCGGAAGAGGGATGTAAATGGAGAGGCTGACTGTAGGGGCCCACATGGTCCATGGTCGCACGCAAGCAAGTGCCTCCTTATTACACGAACAAAAATGATTGCTCCTCCTGATAGCTGGGACCCACCAGCTACATCTTCGCATGCAAGGAAGTGCCTCCTTATTACGCGGGAAAAAGTTTCCTCCACCTGACAGCTGAGACCACCAGCTACATCTTCGCACGCACGGAAGTGCCTCCTTATTACGTGCAAGAAAAATGATTCCTCCCGCTGCTAGCTAGGACACACCAGATTTGGTGGCTGACTTGCAGGCCTACTAAGTTGTCGCGTACGCAGGGCTTTTTCAATTGATACGTCTCCATCGTGTCTAGTTTTCCAAACACTTATGCTCTTGTTTTGGACTCTAATTTGCAAGATTTGAATGAAACTAACCCGGACTGATGTTGTTTTCAGTAGAACTACCATGGTGTTGTTTTTTCTACAGAAATAAAAGTTCTCGGAATTGGACGAAACTTTTTGGAGATTTTTTATCGAATAAATAAAAAATACTGGAGCAAAGACCCACTAGAGGGGGGCCACCTGCTGCCCACGAGGCACCAGGGTGTTCCCTGGCGGCTGGTGGGGCCCACGAGGCTCCGCTGACCCTAATCTCAACACTATAAATTCCTATTTCCCAAGAAAAAATAGGAGAGGAAGTTTCATCGCATTTTACGATACGAAGCCGCCGCCACCTCCTGTTCTTCATCGAGAGTCCAGATCTGGAGTTCGTCCGGGGCTCCGGAGAGGGGGATTCGTCGCTATCATCATCATCAACCATCCTCCATCACCAATTTCATGATGCTCATCGCCGGGAGTGAGTAATTCCTTCGTAGGCTTGCTGGACAGTGATGGGTTGGATGAGATTTATCATGTAATCGAGTTAGTTTTGTTAGGGCTTGATCCCTAGTATCCACTATGTTCTGAGATTGTTGTTGCTATGACTTTTCTATGCCTAATGCTTGTCACTAGGGCCCGAGTGCCATGATTTCAGATCTGAATCGTTTATGTTTTCACCAATATATTTGTGTTCTTGATCCTATCTTGCAAGTTATACACACCTATTACGTGTTATGATCCGCATACCCCAAGGTGACAATAATTGGGATTCTTTTCAGTGATTACCATAGTTTGAGGAGTTTATGTATTCACTATGTGTTAATGCTTTGTTCCGGTTCTCTATTAAAAGGAGGCCTTAATATCCATTAGTTTCCTTATGGACCCCGCTGCCACGGGAGGGTAGGACAAAAGATATCACGCAAGTTCTTATTATAAGCACGTATGACTATATACGGAATACATGCCTACATTATATTGATGAATTAGAGCTAGTTCTGTGTCGCGCTAGGTTATAACTGTTACATGATGAATGTTATCCAACATAATTATCGATCACCTCTCCAATGCCTACGAGCTTTTCACATATTGATCTTGCTAAGTTATTATTGTTGCTTCTACTGTCACAATTGCTACAAAACTATTGCTACTACCGTTACCGCTACTGTTGCTATCATTACTACTGCTATCAAACTATCATACTATTGTGCTACTGATCACTCTGATGCAGATATTTAGTCTCTAGGTGTGGTTGAATTGAAAACTCAACTGCTAATACTTGTAAATATTCTTTGGCTCCCCTTATGTCAAATCAATAAATTTGGGTTGAATACTCTACCCTCGAAAACTGTTGCGATCCCCTATACTTGTGGGTTATCATCAACTTAGTCAACAAACGATTCAAGCAGCAGTGACCATTGGATGTTAATCCAACGGCCATGCTGCTTCTTCAACCTCTGATCTTCTTGCTCCAGCCGCCCAAACCAGCGTTGGTTGTACCGCCTGCTTTTGCCTCCCGTGGCCAACTGTGCTGCTGTGCAGGCCTCACCGCCCCACCCTACTCCCACCGCTGGCCAGGCCTTCCCTTTACTCAACCACACCCCATGTTATTTTTCGGCAATGGCAGCCTCACACCGCAGCCGAACCAGTCAACCCTCGTACTCCCCTCCATGTGGGCAACCATTGTCGAGTCTTCCCCGGCTCCGGGTCGTTCCCTTCCTAGGCCTCGGCGTTGTCCATCGCGTTTGTGCTCTCGGCGCGGCGGGGTCAACGAACAACAACCATCGGAAGAGGACTGTATGTGGTGAGGCTGACAGCTGGACCCACCAGCTACATCTTCGCACGCAAGGAAGTGCCTCCTTATTACGTGGGAAAATAATGATTCCTCCCCGTGATAGCTGGGACCCACCAGCTATATCTTCGCACGCAAGGAAGTGCTCCTGATCCTCCTTGACAGCTGGGACCCACCCGGTCAAAGAGTACGTAGCGTTGTTTGTCTGGTCATAAACATGTACGTACATACTGGTCGATTGGTCTGTCTGCCATGACGAATCATGGCCGAGTAAGGAGAGGTAGAAGTTCAGGCAGTCCCGTCTAAATCGTGTACACATACGACAGGCACGCTGCAAAAAAGACGGCCACATACGTACATACGGGCGTGGTCTCGAATGCGTACAACAACGACGTCCTGTTCATCGGCAGCCAACTGGCTGGATTGGAACGGAGAAACAGTGTCGTGTTCATCTGGAGGCAACCAACTGGGTCAGAATGCGTCCTGTTCAACGAGAGCCAACCAACTTGGATGGAACAGCCGAAACAGGGTCTGGCATACCGTAGAACAGAGGAAAGGGCCTTCTGTTCGACCGACTATGGTCGAAACTGGATCCTGTTCATCGGGAGGGGTCTGGCGTACCGCAAAACAGAGGAAACAGACTTCTCTCCAACCGCCTATGGTCGAAATGGGGTCATGTTCATCGGGAGGGGTGTGGCGTACCGCAAAACAAAGGAAACGGACTTCTCTCCAACCACCTACGGTCGAAACGGGGTCCTGTTCATCGAGAGGGGTGTGGCGTACCGCAAAATGATACTCCAGGGGTTACTGTTAATCCATCGTCGACTACCTCTCCAGCCTCCACTTGCTACTGTTCATCCACCATCGACTTCCTCCAGCCTCGACCTGCTACTGTTCATCCACCGTCGACTTCCTCCAACCTCCACCAGGCACTGTTCATCCACGAGCTACTGTTCATCCAGCCTCCACCGGCTACTGTTCAACCAGCCTCCACGGGGTCCTATTCATCCACCCCCAACCGGTTGGGGTGTGTGGCGGACTCCTCGGGGTCCTGTTCATCCATCGGCAACCACCTACTACCACGGGGTCCTGTTCATCTAGCGGCAACCGCCTACACACGGCCGGGGGCCTGTTCATCCAACCCCCACCAAGAACTGTTCATCCACAGCCAACCAACCAGCTAGGTCGACTCACCACATCTCAACTCGTACTACATATCACGCGCGTGGCAGCAACGGGCACTGTTCATTGAGAGGCAACACAACACACCGACTGGCTACATCTCGCACAGGGGCTCGATCGGCTTCATTGAGCAGGGAGAAGGATCAATTGATAGGGTTTAGTTAGCAGCGAAGGAATCAATCGGGTTTAGTTAGCAGCGAAGGGATCGATCGATTGGCTTTAGTACATAGCAGTGCAATCGCTCAGGTTCAATTATAGTGACACGGCTCACACCACGCGTGCGTACGAGAGATAAACGCACAAACCACACTGCATAGCTCGGCCCCGACCACCCACCGTAACCGGGAACTCCGCAAAAAATTCCTCGCCCTCACTTCTAACACATTTTTTTATGTCATGGACGGACCAAAGAATGTCATGCAGGTGCGTCCACGGCCCGCCTAGGACAAAAAGCCCATTTTCTGTCATGATTTTTTGTCATAGAAGTAGGAGCCCACCACATCTATGATGAAACGTGTTTTTGTCACAATTATCGTCATAGAAGTGTCATAACCATGACAGGAAATTTTTTTTGTTCAGGCCATAATGTCACGGATGTGTCTTTTTATGTAGTGTTATGAAGTGTGAATGCTAGCAAGTGCACAAGTTTGATCAATGATAATTTCAATCACTTTTTCTAGCATCATAAACATCAACTCTTTCTCATAAAACTTCTCATGATCAAGTAGCAATCTATTCACATGTTAAAGTATAGACCATAAACGTAAATCGATGAGGTCCGAATCGGGACCGCCGTGTGCGTAGCGCCTTGTATTTCGTACACGATCACTCAAACCGGTAGAATGCGATTCTATGCGTGACTTTATTTTGCAGGTTTTATGTGAATAGTATGGCTCATGTGTATGTGATGCATGTGTGTAATTTATACATGGCGTGCGCGTCATATTTGTGAGCTGGCAGGAGCCAAAGTGTTTTCATTATAATGTATAACGACCTGCATGTCGACTTGTGTCTCTATGCAAAATTTATTACTTGTTGTAGTAGTTGGATAATAGAGATCAGGTTGGTGGCTTGGCGTCCCGGCGTGACAAACAAGATGGAGTTCCTAGATGGTCATCGGAGTCGCAGCCGACCTGGAAGAACATCCATGAAGGAGCCATACTATTTCACAATATATGTTTATTTGTGATTGTTATGCTTCTTTATTTCTATGCATGTTAAAATGGTAGAAATACCCCTCGTTAATATCAAGTGAATTGCCATCCCCGATGTTGCACCTTCGCACATCTAGTATGTCTAGTGGTGGGCTCATAAAATTGGGGTGCTAGGTGTCCTTGAAGTGAAGGTTTCGTGTCAGACACGGACATGCACTGCATCAGGTTAACTTGACAAAGCTATCAAAACGGTTTTGGGCCTTGTGGCAAAGAAGGTTGGGAGCCGGGGTATGATATACCTTCCCGACTGACAGGAGTCGTATAGAGATACGATTAGCAAGGAGTTGCTTACCGGATAGGTATGTTGGCTAGCAGTGATGCTAAAGCTCACTAGTCGCATGCACTAGTCAGATCCTGAATCACTGAGAGTTTGCGGAGGGGTGCTGACTTCAGTGGGAGTATTTATGTTAAAGGCCTGAATTACTCTACATAAACACATTGCTTAGTGATTGCATATTTTTTGTTGTAGATCAATGGCACCACCTGCTCAACCCAACTTTGCATTGAAATCAATTTTGGAAAAGGATAAACTGAATGGAACAAACTTTACCACCTAGTATAGAAATTTGAGAATTGTTCTCAAGCATGATAAAGAGGAACATGTTCTAGAGGATCCACTTCCAGAGGAACCTGCCGATAATGCTAATGCCACAACCAGGAATGCCTACCAGAAACTCATTAATGAATCAAACGAGATCAGCTGCCTCATGTTGGCTTGTATGGAGCCCGATTTGCAGCAACATTTTGAAGATGTTGGGGCTTTCGATATGACTGAGAGTCTCAAGAGCATGTTTCGGGTGCAGGCTAGGACCGAAAGGTTCAACGTCTGGCAATCCTTGATGGATTGTAAGCTGAAGGAAGGTGATCCACTGAGCCCGCATGTGATCAAGATGATTGGATACGTGCAAGCTTTGGATCGGTTGGGCTTCCCGCTATTGGATGAGCTGGCTACTGATGCAGTTCTGGGTTCTCTTCCGCCTAGCTATGGGACGTTCATCTCGAACTATCATATGCACGGCATGGATAAGAAGCTCACTGAATTGCATGGGATGCTCAAGGTGGCAGAGTAGGATATAAAGAAAGGCATGCATCAAGTGTTGATGGTGCAGAACTCGGGCAAGTTCAAGAATAGTTGGTCCAAGAAGAAGACTAAGGCAAAGGGCACGGAGATGGTAACCTCTGCCGCTGCGCCGAAGTCAGGACCGGACTCGAAGACCATTTGCTATCATTGCAAGGAAACTGGTCACTTGAAGAGGAACTGTAGCAAGTGGCTTGCTGAGCATGGCAAGAAGGCCGGAAATGCTGCTTCAGGCAAAGGTACACTTGTTACATATGTTATAGACATTTACCTTGCTGACATACCTAGTAGCTCTTGGGTATTTGATACCAGATCGGTTGTTCATATTTGCAACTCGATGCAGGGGCTGGTAAGAACTAGGCGTGTGGCACAAGGGGAGATTGACATCAGGGTCGACAACAAAGCAAGAGTTGCTGCATTGGAGGTAGGCATGATGCATCTCGAGCTTCCTTCTGGATTTATTTTGGAATTGCATAATTGTTTTTACATTCCTGCACTTAGACGGAACATTATTTCTGCCTCATGCTTGATGAGTCGGGGTTATGAATTCAATTTAAAGGACAATGGTTGTTTATTTTATTTGAATGGAATGTTCCACGGCTATGCACCCATTGTTGATGGGCTTTTTATATTGAATCTGGAATAGGAACTTATCTATAACGTGAATGTCAAGAGGCATAAGTCTAATGAGATAAATCCAACATACTTCCGGCATTGTTGGCTTGGACACATTAGTCTGAAACGCATGAAGAAGCTCTGTGATGATGGGCTCCTAACTTCATCCGACTTTGGGTCATTCGAGACATGCGAATCATGCTTGCTCGGCAAGATGACTAAGTCTCCTTTTGCAAAGAGTTGTGAGAGGGTGTCCAAGCTGTTGGAGCATATACATAGTGATGTGTGTGGTCCAATGAGCACAACTGCCAGAGGTGGCTATCAGTACTTCGTGACTTTTATTGACGACTTGAGTAGATATGGGTATATCTATTTGATGAGGCACAAGTCGGAAACTTTTGAAATATTCAAAGAGTTTTAGAACAAGGTTGAGAATCAGCTTGACAAGACTATAAAGCTTCTATGATCTAATCATGGAGGTGAGTACATGAGCCAGGAGTTTGATGATCATCTGAAAAGCCGAGGTATAGTACCTCAGCTCACACCGCTGGGTACGCCATAGAGAAACAGCGTGTCGGAACAGAGGAATAGGACCTTGTTGGACATGGTCCATTAATGATGAGCAAATCAGATTTACCCTTGTCATTCTGGAGATACGCTCTAGAGACTGCAGCTTTGACACTTAACAGGGTACCATCAAAATCCGTAGACAAGACACCACATGATATGTGGATCGAGAAGAGTCCCAGTTTGTCTTTTCTAAAGATTTGGGGTTGTGAAGCATTTGTCAAGCGACTTATGTCAAACAAGCTTACACCCAAGTCAGATAAATGCATATTCGTGGGATATCCGAGGGAAACCTTGGGATATAGCTTCTACAACCGGGAAAAGAACAAAGTGTTTGTTGCTCAGAGCGGGGTTTTCCTTGAGAAAGAGTTTCTCAGTCGGGAGGCCAGTGGGAGGACGGTCTGACTCAAAGAAATTCGAGGACCACTCAGGGACGGCTCGGCTGGTGATGAGATCATACCGGAGTCGGTCAAGGAACCCGTAGTGGAAGCGGCACCGGAACCACGGAGGTCAAAAAGATTGCGTAGAGTGCGTGATGTATTGTTGCTAGAAAGCGACGAGCCGGACACGTATGCGGAAGCGATGGTGAGCCCAAATTCTGAGGCATGGCTGGAGGCCATGAGATCCGAGTTAAAGTCCATGGATGAGAATCAAGTCTGGGACTTGGTTGATCCGGCGCCTGACGTAACAGCCAATGGTTGCAAATGGGTCTTTAAGAAGAAAACCGATGTGGATGGAAATGTTCAGATCCACAAAGCTCAGCTTGTCACGGTTATGGACAAGTTCAAGGAATTGACTACAACGAGACTTACTCGCCGGTAGCGATGCTGAAGTCGGTGAGGATCGTACTAGCTATAACTGCATATTTCGATTACGAGATATGGCAGATGGATGTCAAAACGTCTTTCCTTCACAAAAATTTAACCGAGGACGTGTATATGATACAGCCCGAGGGTTTTATCGATCCGAATAGTGCTAGTAAGGTATGCAAGCTCAAGAGATCCATTTATGGGTTGAGGCAAGCATCTCGGAGTTGGAACATCCATTTTGATGAGGTCGTGACTGGTCTCGATTTCATCAAAAGCGAAGAGGACGCTTGTTTATACAAGCAGTTAAGTGGGAGCTCGATAGTGTTTTTGATCTTGTATGTGGATGACATATTACTGATCGGAAATGATGTTTTGATGCTAAACTCGGTCAAGGAGTCATTGAATGGCAAGTTTTCAATGAAGAACCTCGGTGAAGCAGTTTACATATTGGGCATTAAGATATATAGAGATAGATTGAGGAGGCTGCTCGGCTTGAGCCAGAGCCCGTACATAGATAAAGTGTTGAAGTGGTTCAACATGAGTGAGGCTAAGAAAGGGTTCTTGCCACTCTCACATGGTATAAGTCTAAGCAAGACTCAGAGTCCTTCGACATCTGATGAGCGAAGCAGGATGAGTAGGATTCTGTATGCCTCGACAATCGGATCCATCATGTATGTCATGATATGTACAAGGCCTGATGTTGCTTTTGCAATAAGCCTAACAAGCAGATATCAGGCCAACCCCGGTGAGAATAACTGGGCAGCGATGAAGAATATTCTAAAGTACCTGAAAAGGACTTAGGAAATGTTTCTAGTTTATGGAGGTGAGGAGGAGCTCGTCGTAAAGGGTTACGCCAATACTAGTTTCCAAACCGATAGAGATGATTGTCGATCACAGTCCGGATTTGTGTACGTCATGAATGGAGGAGCAGTGAGCTGGACGAGTTCCAAGCAAGATACGGTGGCCGATTCTACCACAGAAGCCGAATACATTGTGGCTTGGGAAGCTGCAAAGGAAGGTGTTTGGATTCGAAACTTTCTGGATGATCTTGGTATTTTCCTAGCCTCAGTGAAACCGTTGGACCTTTATTGTGATAATTCTAGTGCCATCACACAAGCCAAGGAGCCGAGGAACCACCACAAGACCAGACACATAGATCGAAAATATCACCTGATACGAAAGATCGTAAAGAGTGGTGATATAGAGTTATGCAAAATTCACACGGAGGCAAATGTTGCAGATCCGTTGACTAAGCCGCTTCCACAACCAAAGCATGAGGGGCACGTTAGAGCTATGGGCATACGATGTCTATTTGATTGACTCTAGTGCAAGTGGGAGACTGTTGGAGATATGCCCTAGAGGCAATCATATATGATGATATTTCATATGTGTTTATGAATAAAGATAGTCCTTGGACGTTATCAATGATGTGTATCAGCAAGTACATGACTTGTTTGTGGGACTATACATTGTATGATGGCTGTCCTAAAAGGTCCCTAGTCGAAAGGGTTGTGTGGACGGGCAACCGACTAGACTAGCATATGACACGGTGGATGGCTTGATCTCACTAGCCATGGAGCATTGGATGCTAGCCTGATAATATGGACTCGGAAGGATCTGATCAGATCCGACGTAGTCGGATCCGAGTCGAGATAAGGTCCAAGTCGGACAGACCTAACTATGAAACACAACGATATGTCATCTGTGAGTCTCTAGTACACCATATGTTCTATGTCTTAAGACCTGAGCTGGCTCATGTACTCAGAATGGTGACAGACCTGCTTTGGGCAGACCAAACGCTACTCCGTGACTGGGTAGTTACAAAGGTAGGTTTCGGGATTGTCCAGACCCATGCTGCGAGACATGGTCGAGCAAGATGGGATTTGCCCCTCTGATCAGGAGAGATATACTCTGGGCCCCTCGTGTGATCCGACCAATATAAGCATGGCCATGCGACAAGGATTATGAGATAATTCAGTTTGTGGTCGGCATCACTGGAACGAGAAAGAGGTCGAGCTAGCACAAGGATGACAGACTCGCCTTGAGCCCGACAACATATATCGTGTGGCAAAGGGAACAGAAGTGTGACATGTTGTACAGGTTCGCCAACCGGCTTCATTGTCTACTTGGTGGTCGGCACGCCTTGCTAGAGGCCTCGACCAGCCGAGCAGGTCGGTGGTGATCCGACCTGCGACCAAGCCGAATTGAACCTAAGGAGTCACGCACTTAAGGGAAGGAACCTGTGAGGCCCGATCCGACTCCACAATTTAGATGTGATCCTACTCGGACTCGGATCCCGGCTGAACAGACTTTGGGCTTTAGGATCCGTGTGAGGCCCAAGTGTTGAGCCCACGACGGATGCTTATATAAAGTGGAGGTGCGGCACACTCATTTGGTTGCTCGCTTCGGCGCTATCACTAGGGTTTGCATGTGTTGCGAATAACCACCTCCACTCGCCGCCGACTATGTGATCGGACCTAGCAGTCCGTCGCACGGTATTCCTCCTGCATGCGCGGATACCGTTAGAGGCGGTGCACTTGCGCCGCTCTGACGAACCTGTACGTGGGATCCGACGACCAGCTGTTCGAGGGAGATCGGACGAGGAGGAGACGATCCACGCGGACGCGCTGCCCCAACTCTTCTTCCCTTGCACGGCACTACGCGTCTAGGGGTAACGATTTGTGATTCATCTCCCATAGCATGTTCTTGGTTGTCCTGCGCATAGGAAAATTTTAATTTGCAGTCGACGCACCCTACCGTAGAACCCAACATGAACATGCAAACCAAGCATGGTAAAGGCTAGACTTGACACTTTTATTGAAATAAAGGATACAAAACATTGTTCTAAATAACAGCAAGCAAATCTCACCAAAAGAAAATGACGCTCCAAGCAAAACACATATAATGTGATGAATAAAAATATAGCTCCAATGGAGGTTACCCATAGTGTTGAAGACAAAAGAGAGGATGCCTTCCGGGGCATCCCCAAGCTTGGACACTTGGGTCTTCCTTAGATATTACCTTGGGGTGCCTTGGGAATCCCCAAGCTTAGGGTCTTGCCACTCCTTATTCTCCTCATATCGATATCTCACCCAAAACTTGAAAACTTCAATCACACAAAACTTAAAGGAACTTTGTGAGATAGTTTAGTATGATAAAGAGCAAATCATTCACTTTGGTACTGTCAAGACAAGATTCATAATTTTTATCACATAATTATTATGATACTCTATCATTTCCACAATTTATATTGACTAATATAAACCATAGAAACTATAAAACAAGCAAGCTATGCATTGAAAACAGAATCTATCAAAAACAGAACAGTCTGTAATGATCTGAACAAACACCATACTTCTGTAACTCCAAAAATTATGAAAACATAGGACAACGTAGAAAATTTGTGTATCAATCACGTGTAAAATTTTCAAAATTTTATCACATCCCAGTGAATTATAGTAATTCTAGCACTGGGCGCAAAAGTTTCTATTTTTGCACAGAATCAAGTCAACTATCATCCACACTATCCCAAAGGCTTTACTTGGAACTTTATTGAAACAAAAGCTATAAAACATGATTACTATAGTAGCTTAATCATGTGAACACACAAAAATAGTAGGTATAAGTATTGGGTTCTCTCCCAACAAGTGCTTTTCTTTAATGCCTTTTAGCTAGGCATGATGATTTTAATGATGCTCACATAAGAATAGTAATTGGAACATGCAGGAGAGCACCATGAATCACAATGGCAAGCACATTTAAGGCTAACCCACTTCCTGTGCATAGGGATTTTGTGAGCAAATAATTTTTGGGAGCAAGCATCAACTAGCATAGGAAGGCAAAACAAGCATAACTTCAAAACTTTCAACACATAGAGAGGAAACTTGATATTATTGAGATATGTAAAAGTATTCGTTCCTCTCTCATAATAATTTTCAGTAGCATCATGGATGAACTCAACAATATAGCTATCACATAAAGCATTGTTTTCATGATCCACATGCATAAAAAATTTATTACTCTTCACATAAGCAATTTTTTTTCTCATCAATAATAGTGGGAGCAAACCCAACAAAATAACTATCATGAGATACTTGATTGACATAATAAAATTGAACATTAAATTCATGATGACAAGTTTAATGGTTATCATTACTCTTTATAGCATACATGTCATCACCATAATCATCATAGGCAGCAACTTTGTTATCATAATCAATTGAAACCTCTTCCAAAATAGTGGAATCATCATCTTTCCTACTTCTAAAGATTTGAGTTGGTGGAGAGTTCACCCATCCTTTATACACTTACGCATGGGACATGCTGTAACCGGAATAAAAAAATCCAGCGTTGGATTCGAACTAGGGATGTTGCATAGAGCAATCTCTCTCCACGTGGAGCTTCCCCACCTCCTCCTGCAACCGAAATAAAAAAAACATCTCTTCCCCACGACCACGAGTCAGACCGCCGCTGCAGTTCCCCAGTCACCCTCCTTCGGCCGCTGACGTTCCCCAATCACCATCCTCGGTCCGCCTCTATTCTTCAATTGTCGTCAGCTGCCATCATAGCTCTAAGGGGAGCTTCCATTTCTTTACCACCGGCTCGCCGATGATGCCATGGGTGGTTGCCACTCTGTCAATATGTAATAGCTAGCGGCCTCCAAGATGCTGCACCAGAGGGGCGCTACGGCTCCCATCCTCCCATGGACAGCAGCAATGATGGCCGCCCTCCCGACAACAACTCACATGTGATAGCAAGAAGTGCATGAAATGCAGGAAGAGCTTTGCCAATCCAGAGTTCTGGATGAGGACCGCCATTGCAGCCCAAGCGGGGAGTACTTACCAATGGGGAGCTGGCTTGGAGCGAAGCTGTGGCGCGGGAGCAACAGCCTCGGCTAGCAGGGCCACCAGCATGGGTCGATCACAAGCTCCACTACCTTAGGAAGCAGAGGGAGTGGGTAGGTGGCATCGAGCGCGAGCACCCAGTCCATGCCATCTTACATGTCATCCTTTGTCGGTGCGACAAGCATGAGTTATGCGTGGAGGTCACGCTCAAGGTTCCTTTAGAGCTTTATGGTATTTCGCTGGCGTGTACTTGTTCATGTCAAGCGCACAAGGACCAACACGGAGACCTCGAGCACAGGAGATGCGAGTGCGGCTGTGTTAGAGGATGTGTTTACCTCTTACCTGTGATGGTTGCAAACTTGAAGGCATGTGTAGGATGAAGCAGCAGGTAGCGATGCCGCTCCCGGAGTCTCCATTTGCCATGCAGTGCAAGAAGAAGAAGATGGGGTCAAGAAGAGTGGTAGCATGGAGCAGGTATGTTTGGTGCACGATGAATCACGGATGTTCAGTTTCCCCTCTTTCTGAGATGCTATCTCGGGGCTACCCACATGTGGGCATGTGGCTGAGGTGCCGCCGGAGACCACACCTGCCTTAGATAGATGTCCGCCATCGTCACTGTATTCGTCCCTCCTACGAGGCTACGACTCCAACCAGCCCCACCATTTTATTTTTCTCTGGCTAAGATGCTGCTGAAGTTGCCCAATTTTAATTGGGAAGTTGTTGTCATTGCATTGGACAGTTGCAGCTATGGTCGATGTTTCTTTCCTTGCTTGTCCTACGAAAACCTCTAATAACAACCAATGAACCACTAAGCGTGAAAAAATCCCACAGCAGCAGCGCTGCCAAGTTAATTGGCCCTACTATAGTCTGTACTCCTTGTTTAGTACGCAACAGTAAGTCATCACCTTGTGTTGGTGTTCAGAAAGTCAAAATTTTCATTTATTTTACAAGATAAAATTAGTACAATTTTTCTGCAATTTCAGTTTTAAATTAATTAAGAATTTCACCTCATAATCATGCCAAAAATATGGACTGAAACTAATTCCAAAATGAGTCATCGTTTGGCAAAATCATCACAAGGTATGACCAACAAGGGCGGAGCTAGGGACATTTCATATAGTGTGCCATCTCTAGAAAATTGCTTTTCTCATCACACGAGTAAATACAAAATCAACCAAAAACAAATATAAATATCTTTTTCGAAAAGGAGGTTGAACCCCCAACCTCTACATTCTTGCAATGCACACATCTGTTTTTTATTAAAGTTCATATAAGGCAATAAGGTAAAATCATCAACAACCAGACATAGATAACTACAATAGAATCAATACAAGATATGAAATAAACACCTATGACTAAGTCGACTTCTTCCCCATCAAGGCCTCAAGAAGGAATAAACGCTCACCATGCCGTCGTCGTCTTGCCTAGCCGAAAACAGCCAGACAAGGATTCCATCCCGACGAGAATATTTAGAAGAGGCAAATTTTGAGTGGCATATGGGCGAAATATGAGAAGTAATACTTTAGAGACAACAAAAAAAATAGTTTCTACCTTGTGTTACTTTATAAGATCTTGATTGGATTCTTTGAACAACTAATGGAACTAAATATCTATTTTTATCTAAAAAAGTAAACATTGAGACGACATTTGAGAATTTAAAATATATATCCGAGGGGTCCTGAAATGGCTAATAAGACCATATATGTTGGCTAAAATGTGTACATGTTGGGGGGAGGACACCATCACCTTTGATATAAGCATTGATATAAATATACATGCATGAAGGGTGGATGTGCCACAAAATACATTTATTCGGTCCTACCGACTATTATCAAGACCAATTTGCAGCAATACTTTTATGATCACAGTCCTTGTCTGCAGCATCAGTCCTGACACTCCCCTAGACTCGACTAGGAGGACATTAGAAGGTTGGTTGATATCTTTAGAGACAACGCATACGCTTAAACTTTTAAGAGTCTCTGCCCAGCCGGAGATGTGGAGGAGTACCATATCTCTCTAAGCACCGAGCCTAGAATAGACTCAATTTGACTTAATGTGGTTTCGTAGTGTAGCACGGGCTACTTACTAGTTAAATACAGTCATGACCTCTTCAAATCCACTTTTATCATTATTCCAATAAGATTCAACACCCTCCAAAATAGTGGGATCATTACTACCTAGATTTAACACTCTTCCAAACCCACTTTCATCATTGTAATCATCATAAATAGGAGGCATGCTATCATCATAATAAATTTTCTCATCAAAACTTGGGGGACTAAAAATATCATCTTCATCAAATATAGTATCCCCAAGCTTATGGCTTTGCATATCATTAGCATCATGGATATTCAAAGAAAGCATACTAACAACATTGCAATCATTCTTACCATTCAAAGATTCTATGCCAAACATTTTATTGAATTCCTCTTCTAACACTTTGGCGCAATTTTCTGATCCATCATTTTCAAGAAAAACATTATAAAGATAAAGCATTTGAGGCAACCTCAATTCCATTTTTTTGTAGTTTTCTTTTATAAACCAAACTAGTGATAAAACAAGAAACTAAAAGATTCAACTGCAAGATCTAAAGATATACCTTCAAGCACTCACCTCCCCAGCAACGACACCAGAAAAGAGCTTGATTTCTACTACACAACTTATTCTTCTAGACTTGTGTTGGGCCTCCAAGCGTAGAGTTTTCTAGAACAGTAGCAAATTTCCCTCAAGTGGATGACCTAAGGTTTATCAATCCATGGGAGGTGTAGGATGAAAATGGTCTCTCTCAAATAATCCTGCAATCAAATATAAGAAATCTCTTGTGTCCCCAGCAGAAAGTGCATGTAGTCCCCATGTGTCGTTTTGGTAATTGATGACAATCCTAATGGACTAATGTTTGCATTGAGTTATACATTTGAAGGAAAGTTCCATTTGCAATGCATGAATAATATTGGATGAATTGAAGGATGTTTGTTCCATGGTGATGAAAGAAGGAGATCGAATGGATTCAGAATGGATGCCATATACATATAGTTGTGCATCAAGATTGAGCTCAATGACTGAATCAAATATGATCAAGATGAATTCTGTGCGACAAACAAGATGTGATCTATATGGAGTTCATTAAGGATCTCAGAGGTTCTCATGCTTAGAATTATGGACTAAACCAAGATGGATCAAGATCTTGAGAGAATGATTAAAGAGAAAAATTATACATATGCTTGAAGATAGGATCATGATGAACTCATATGTTGAGTCATGAATGATTATGTCTTCAAGAAAGTAATTCAAGTGAAGAGATCAATAGGTCATGGAGTAAAGATAAATGTGACCAAGATGAAGATCAAAGATTGAACTCAAATATGGTCATCACACAAGCGCAAATGATGTACCACATGGGATCTTGTGGTATGGTAAGTAATTGTCAACTACGCTTTGTGTACTAACCCATACTATGTGTTTTCTATATCTACATGGGTTAGGTGATTCTCATGGGCTTGCATCAAGAGAAAGATTCCAACTGTCCATGAGAGTATGACATCAAGTGATGATGATCATGGTTGACAAGGGCTAGCTCAAGATACTTGAAGCTTGTGGATGATCACATAATGGATATGTGAAGATAGAATACAATGGAATGATTGATACGTCTCCAACGTATCTATAATTTTTGCTTATTCAATGCTGTTATATTATCATTCTTGGATGTTTTACAATCATTTTATAGCAACTTTATATTATTTTTTGGGACTAACCTATTGACATAGTGCCCAGTGCTAGTTGCTGTTTTTTGCTTCTTCTTTTTTACTTCGCAGAATATCAGTACCAAACGGAGTCCAAACGCAGCGAAACTTTTTGGAGATTTTTTTTGGACCAGAAGACACCACATGGGCCAAAGTACCAGAGGGGAGGCCCGAGGTGGGCACAACCCACCAGGGCGTGCCCAAGGGGGTTGTGCCCCCCTCGGTGACCTCCCGCACCGCCTCTTTGCCCTATAAATTCTCAAATATTCCAGAAACCCTAGGGGAGTCGACGAAACACAATTCCAGCCGCTTCCAGAACCATGAGATCCAATCTAGACACCATCACGGAGGGGTTCATCATCCTCATTGGTGCCTCTCTAATGATGCGTGAGTACTTCATCATAGACCTACGGGTCCGTAGGCAGTAGCTAGATGGCTTTCTCTCTCTCTCTCTCTTTTGATTCTCAATACAATGGTCTCTTGGAGATCTATTTGATGTAACTCTTTTTTTGCGGTGTGTTTGTTGGGATCCGATGAACTTTGAGTTTATGATGAGATCTATATCCATGAATATTACTTGAGTCTTCTTTTGATCTCTTATATGCATGATTATTTATAGCCTCATATTTCTTCTTCGAATCTTTGGTTTAGTTAGGCCAACTAGATGGATTTTTCTTGCCATGGGAAGAGGTGCTTTGTTATGGGTTCGATCTTGCGGTGTTCTTTCCCAGTGACAGAAGGGGCAGCAAGACACACATGTATCGTTGCCATTAAGGATAACAAGATGGGGACTATTCCTACATGAATAGATCTCGTCTACATCATGTCATCATTCTTATGGCATTAATCCATTTCTCCATGAACTTAATACACTAGATGCATGCTGGATAGTGGTCGATGCGTGGAGTAATAGTAGTAGATGCAGGCAGGAGTCGGTCTACTAATCTTGGATGTGATGCCTATATATTGATCATTGCCATGGATATCGTCATAATTATTCGATCTTCTATTAATTACCCAATAGTAATTTGTTTACCCACCGTGTGCTATTTTCTTGAGAGAAGCCACTAGTGAAATCTATGGCCCCCGGGTCTATTCTTTATCATATTTGCTTTGATATCTATTTTTATTTGCTTTTATTTTCAGATCTATTATTCCAAAAACCCAAAAATACCTTGCTGCACTTTTTTGTTACTTATTTTATTTCGCGTTTTATCGAGATCTATTTATCCAATCTACACAAATTTTATCCCGTCAACTTGACAATTTCTGGCGCCGTTACCCGAAGAGGGATTGACAACACCTCATAAGCGTCGGGTTGCAAGTATTTGTTCTTTGTGTGCTGGTACCGTTTACATGGTGTTGCTTGGTTCTCCTAATGGATTGATACCTTGGTTTCATAACTGAAGGAAATACCTATGATGTTGGCTTGAACTACGTCGGTATTTCCCCAAAGAGGAAGGGATGATGCAGCACAGCAACGGTAGGTATTTCCCTCAGTGATGAGACCAAGGTTATTGAACCAGTAGGAGAACCAAGCAACACTACGTAAACAGCACCTGCACACAAAGAACAAATACTTGCAACCCGACGTGTTAAAGGGGTTGTCAATCCCTTTCGGGTAACGGCGCCAGAAATTGGCAAACGGACGTGAGATAAATTGTAGTAGATTGATAAATAGATCGCAAATAAAATAAAATGAAGCAAAATATTTTTGGGTTTTTGGAAATATAGATCTGAAAATAAAAGTGGCAAATAAATAAAAAGGCAAATAGCAAAATAGATCTGAAAATATATGATGAGAAAATAGACCCGGGGCCATAGATTTCACTAGTGGCTTCTCTCGAGAAAAATAGCGTACGGTGGGTAAACAAATTACTGTTGGGCAATTGATAGAACTTCAAATAATTATGACGATATCCAGGCAATGATCATTATATAGGCATCTCGTCCAAGATTAGTAGACCGACTCCTGCCTGCATCTACTACTATTACTCCACACATCGACCGCTATCCAGCATGCATCTAGTGTATTAAGTTCATGGAGAAACAGAGTAATGCAATAAGAATGATGACATGATGTAGACAATATCTATTTATGTAGAAATAGACCCCATCTTGTTATCCTTAATAGCAATGATACATACATGTCGGTTCCCCTTCTGTCACTGGGATCAAGCACCGTAAGATCGAACCCATCACAAAGCACCTCTTCCCATGGCAAGAAAAATTGATCTAGTTGGCCTAACTAAACCAAAGATTCGAAGAAGAAATACGAGGCTATAAGTAATCATGCATATAAGAGATCAAAAGACTCAAATAACTTTCATGGATAAAAACATAGATCTGATCATAAACTCAAAGTTCATCGGATCCCAACAAACACACCGCAAAAAAGAGTTACATCAAATAGATCTCCAAGAGACCATTGTATTGAAAATCAAAAGAGAGAGAGAGAGCCATCTAGCTACTGCCTACGGACCCGTAGGTCTACAATGAACTACTCACGCATCATCAGAGAGGCACCAATGAGGATGATGAACCCCTTCGTGATGGTGTCTAGATTGAATCTGTGGTTTCTGGAACTTGCGGTGGCTAGAATTGATTTTTGTCGACTCCCCTAGGGTTTTTGGACGTCCAGGGTATTTATAGAGTAAAGAGGCGGTGCGGGTGGCGGCCGAGGTGGGCACAATCCACCTGGGCGCGCCTGGGCCCCCAGGCGCACCCTGGTGGGTTGTGCTCCCCTCGGAGCCCCCCTCTGGTACTTCTTTGGCCCAACAGGTGTCTTCTAGTCCAGAAAAAAATCACTAAAAAGTTTCGCTGTGTTTGGACTCCGTTTGGTATTGATTTCCTGTGAAGTAAAAAACAAGCAAAAAACAGCAACTGGCATTGGGCACTATGTCAATAGGTTAGTCCCAAAAAATGATATAAAATTGCTATAAAATGATTGTAAAACATCCAAGAATGATAATATAACAGCATGGAACAATAAAAAATTATAGATACGTTGGAGACGTATCAGCATCCCCAAGCTTAATTCCTGCTCGTCCTCAAGTAGGTAAATGATAAAAACAGAATTTTTGATGTGAAATGCTGCCTAACATGTTCATCACATATTCTTTTCTTTGTAGCATGGACATTTGGACTTTTATATGATTCAAAGCAATAGTCTAGTCTTAACATGAAGATTTCAATACTCAAGCATATCAACAAGCAACCATGTCTTTCAAAATATCAACACTAAAGCAAGTTATCCCTAGCCCATTATGCTTAATCATTGATCCATTCATGAAACACACTCGCATATTAGCTACACCCAATGCTCAAATACGATCATAGTGCACCTTAGTTGGTGCTCTATAAGAGAAGATGGAGACTCAAAATAAAATAAAAATTGCATAAAGTAAAAGAAAGGCCCTTCGCAGAGGGAAGTAGGGATTTGTAGAGGTGCTAGAGCTCAAAGCAGAAAAAGTAGAGATAAAACATTTTGGGTGGCATGCTTTTCCTGTCAACGAAAATGATCGAGTAGTTCCCAATACTTTCCATGCTAGATATATCATAGGCGGTTCCCAAACAGAAAATAAAATTTATTCCTTTTTCCACCATACTTTCACTTTCCATGGCTAGCCGTAGCCATGGGTGCCCTCCATACCAACACTTTCCAAGGAATTTATTATTTGACAACATAAAGTAAATTCATTTTTCATTTCGGGACTGGGCATCCCTAATACCTTTGCCGTACTCTCATGCAATGACAAGTGAATAAACACTCATCTTGAGAATAACACATCTAGCATGGAAATATATCGGCCACCCCCTACCGTTTCATGAGCGGTACGAGCACACAAAAGAGAAATTTATTTTGAAATTAGAGGTGGCACATACAAATTTGCTTAGGACGGCACGGAAATACCGCATATAGGTAGGTATAGTGGACTCATATGGCAAAACTGATTTAAGGATTTTGGATGCACAAGTAGTGATCATACTTAGTGCAAATGAAGGCTAGCAAAAGATTGAGAAGCATCCAACCAAGAAACGAAAATCTCATAAGCGACCATTAAGCATAACTAACATTGAATAATGCACCACAAGTAGGATGTAATTTCATTGCATAACTATTGACTTTCGTGCTTGCATAGGGAATCACAAACCTTAACACCAATATTCTTACTAAAGTATAATTACTCATCAACATGACTCACATATTATATCAACATATCGCAAAACTATTACAAGGAATCAAGTTTATTTTGTCCAATGATCTTCATGAAAGTTTTTATTATATCCCTCTTGAATATCTATCACTTTGGGACTAGTTTAATGTGTTGCTTTTGATAGCTCAAACAAATCTAAGTGAAGAACATGAGCATAAAAATTTTCTTCTCTCAAAATAATTTAAGTGAAGCAAGAGAGAATTTCTAAAAAAAATTACTAACTCTCAAATAAATCTAAGTGAAGCATGAGAGCATTTCTTCAAAAATACTAAAGCACACCATGCTCAAAAAGATATAAGTGAAGCCCTAGAGCAATTCCATAACTCATAAAGATTTAAGTGAAGCATAGAGAGCAATTCTAACAAGTCATAGCATAATTTTGGCTCCCTCAAATAGGTGTGTCCAGCAGGGATTCATGACTTAAAACAAAAAGCAAAACAAGCAAAGACTCATATCATACAAGACGCTCCAAGCAAAACTCATGATATGTGACGAATAAAAATATAGCTCCAAGTAAAATACTGATGGTCGTTAGAAGAAAGAGGGGATGCCACTCGGGCATCCCCAAGCTTAGTTGCTTGCTTCTCTTTGGATAATGGCTTGGGTGCCATGGGGCATCCCCAATCTTAGGCTCTTCTTACTCCTTATTCCTTCATCCATCGTAATCTCACCCAAAACTTTAAAACTTCAACCACACAAAACTTAACAAAATCTTCGAGAGATCCGTTAGTATAAGAAAACCAATCTTTACTTTAAGTACTGTAGAACCCATTCAAATTTTGTTATTGCATTATATCTAATGTATTCTAACTTTACCATGGCTTATAACCTCCAATACAAACCATAGATTCATCAAAATAAGTACACAATGCAAAAAAAACAGAATCTGTCAAAAACAGAACAGTCTGTAAAGACGTGAATTGTTCTCATACTTATGTAACTTGAAAAATTATGAAAAATTAGGACAACAGAGGAAATTTGTATATAAATCTTTTGTAAAAACATTAGAATTTTTTGTCACATCTTTAAATTTTAAAAATTGTTTTACTGGACGCAAAAGTTTCTATTTTCCAACAAGATCAAATCAACTATCACCAAAGCTATCCCAAAGGCTTTGCTTGGCACAAACACTAATTAAAACACAAAAAACACAATCATAACAGTAGCATAATTGTGCAATCACTCAAAAATAGAAAGAATAAGACAAAAATAAATTTTATTCATTGGGTTGCCTCCCAACAAGCGCTATCGTTTTATGCCCCTATCTAGGCATAATGCATAGATCTAAGTATTGCCATTCGTAGTTTTGGCAACTTTTATCAGGGCTTTCTCAAACCCGGGAGGCTCCTTGCGCTTCCCTAAATTCTCAGGAAAAGAAACCATCTTGAGATCCAAAATATCCAACCGCTTGTTGCAAAGGGTAATCAAAGTATTCATGCGATTGAGATTTCCACTAATATGTTTGAGGGGTTCATTATATATTTGCAACTCGACCATATGTTTATGCAAATCACTCAACTTGTCTAAAATTTGAACTCCTTCTTGAGTAAAGCTAATCACCTTTTTGGTTGGTGGAATTCCCAAAATTCCTTCTAAGATTTCATAAGCAGTATTAGCATCTTCAATAAAATTTCCTTTAGCGGCAAAATCCAAAAGTTGTCTATGATGCAAGGCTAATCCTATATAAAAGTTCCGAAGCAAAACCCTTGCGTCTCCTTTAAGATTGCTAATACGATAAGATTCCATTAGTCTATACCAAGCATATTTCAAATTTTCTCCTTGTCTCTGCTTGAAGTATAGAACTTCAAAATCTGGAGATAGAGGAGGGGTCATACTAGACATAGTGTTAAAGTGGACAAGCAAGATCACACTCATAAATAGATCTGACGAGAAAATGGCAAACGAAAAAGAGGGCGAATAAAACGGCAAATTTTTGTGAAGTGGGGGAGAGGAAAACGAGCGGCAAATGGCAAATAATGTAAATTGCAAGGAGATGAGATTTGTGATTAGGAACCTGGTAGATGTTGATGATGTCTCCCCGGCAACGGTGCCAGAAATTCCTTTTGATGTTGGCTTGAACTACGTCGGTATTTCCCCAAAGAGGAAGGGATGATGCAGCACATCAACGGTAGGTATTTCCCTCAGTGATGAGACCAAGGTTATCGAACCAGTAGGAGAACCAAGCAACACTACGTAAACACCACCTGCACACAAAGAACAAATACTTGCAACCCGACATGTTAAAGGGGCTGTTAATCCCTTTCGGGTAACGGTGCCAGAAATTGGCAAACAGACGTGAGATAAATTGTAGTAGATTGATAAATAGATCGCGAATAAAATAAAATGAAGCAAAATATTTTTGGGTTTTTGGAAATATAGATCTGAAAATAAAAGTGGCAAATAAATAAAAAGGAAAATAGCAAAATAGATCTGAAAATATATGATGAGAAAATAGACCCGGGGTCGTAGATTTCACTAGTGGCTTCTCTCGAGAAAAATAGCATACGGTGGGTAAACAAATTACTGTTGGGCAATTGATAGAACTTCAAATAATTATGACGATATCCAGGCAATGATCATTATATAGGCATCACGTCCAAGATTAGTAGACCGACTCCTGCCTGCATCTACTACTATTACCACACATCGACCGCTATCCAGCATGCATCTAGTATATTAAGTTCATGGAGAAACGGAGTAATGCAATAAGAACGATGACATGATGTAGACAAGATCTATTTATGTAGAAATAGACCCCATCTTGTTATCCTTAATAGCAACGATACATATGTGTCGGTTCCCCTTCTATCACTAGGATCAAGCACCGTAAGATCGAACCCATCACAAAGCACCTCTTCCCATGGCAAGAAAAATCGATCTAGTTGGCCTAACTAAACCAAAGATTCGAAGAAGAAATACGAGGCTATAAGTAATCATGCATATAAGAGATCAAAAGACTCAAATAACTTTCATGGATAAAAACATAGATCTGATCATAAACTCAAAGTTCATCAGATCCCAACAAACACACCGCAAAAAAGAGTTACATCAAATAGATCTCCAAGAGACCATTGTATTGAGAATAAAGAGAGAGAGAGAGAGAGAGAGCCATCTAGCTACTGCCTACGGACCCGTAGGTCTACAATGAACTACTCACGCATCATCGGAGAGGCACCAATGAGGATGATGAACCCCTCCGTGATGGTGTCTAGATTGGATCTGTGGTTTCTGGAACTTGCGGCGGCTGGAATTGATTTTCGTCGACTCCCCTAGGGTTTTTGGATGTCCAGGGTATTTATAGAGCAAAGAGGCGGTGCGGGAGGCGGCCGAGGTGGGCACAACCCACCTGGGTGCGCCTGGGCCCCCAGGCGCGCCCTGGTGGGTTGTGCTCGCCTCGGCGCCCCCCTCTGGCACTTCTTTGGCCCAACAGGTGTCTTCTGGTCCAGAAAAAATCACCAAAAAGTTTCGCTGCGTTTGGACTCCGTTTGGTATTGATTACCTGCGAAGTAAAAAACAAGCAAAAAACAGCAACTGGCACTGGGCACTATGTCAATAGGTTAGTCCCAAAAAATGATATAAAGTTGCTATAAAATGATTGTAAAACATCCAAGAATGATAATATAACAGCATGGAACAATCAAAAATTATAGATACGTTGGAGACGTATCAACCTACCATAGTTGTGCTGCATCATCCCTTCCTCTTTGGGGAAATACCGACGTAGTTCAAGCGACATCAAAAGGAATTTTTGGCGCCGTTGCCGGGGAGACATCATCAACATCTATCAGGTTCCTAATCACAAATCTCATCTCCTTGCAGTTTACATTATTTTCCATTTGCCTCTCGTTTTCATCTCCCCACTTCACAAAAATTGCCATTTTATTCGCCCTCTTTTTCGTTCTCCGTTTTCTCGTTAGATCTCTTATTTGCTTGAACTTGTCATCATGAGTGATTTTGGTATGGCAGAAATAGATGATGGCCTAACTCCTAAAATTGGATGATCTGGCAATCTAGATGCTAAAACTTTTGTTTTGGGGCAAGGGAACTTTATGGGAAAAGAACTTATCCAAGAATTTTTCAATAGTGTTGGAAATTTGACTCTTGATGATACTCCTATACTTAAAAGAACTAAATCTTATGCGGAAGCTATTTCAGCACTAGTTCTGAAACTTGAAAATGGATTTGTCCGTACCCACCCTACCTTGCAAAGATTGTTCTATGAGCTACCCGTTATAAAGGATCCTAAAGCTAAAAAGTTAGCTACCCTTATTCTTATGAATGAATTTGACTATATAGTGCGGGAAGCTAGGAATATTTTTGATTTTTATGGTATGAACCATGAAAAACCGGTGATAAATGAGATCCTTTATAATAGTTATTATATGTTGAGACATTTGCTTGGAAATAATCAAATTTTTTATGAGAATCTTAAAAAGGAAATTCCTGTTTTAGATATAATCCAACAAGTTTTCAATGATGCTAATCAACAATATTCTTGGATTGTTGCCGGAAATCAAAGGGGATACGTAGATGGGCAACTTGATAATGCTAAAATTTCTAGTGGATAATGTGTTTGAAGTTATTTTCTCAAAACCTCCTGACAAGAACACATCTATGGAAAACAAGAAGAAAGATGACAACACTTGAATCTATGCATTATGCCTAGCTAAGGGCATAAACGATAGCGCTTGTTGGGAGGCAACCCAATGAATACAATTTATTTTTGCCTTTTTCTTTCTGTTATTGAGTGTTTGCAAAATTATGCCTCTGTTATGATTGTGTTTTTTATGTTTTAGTTAGTATTTGTGCCAAGTAAAGCCTTTGGGATAGCTTTGGTGATAGTTGATTTGATCCTGTTGAAAAACAGAAACTTTTGCGTCTAGTAACAGAAATGTTTAAATATACATAGGCAACGAAAAGTTCTGAATTTTTTACACAAGATTTATATACAAATTACCTATGTTTTCCTACTTTTTTAGAAGTTTTCGAGTTATAGAAGTATGGGCACAATTCGCATCTTTACAGACTGTTCTGTTTTTGACAGATTCTGTTTTCTTTGCATTGTGTGCTTATTTTGATGAATCTATGGATTGTATCGGGGGGTATAAGCCATGAAAAAGTTAGAATACAGTATATATAATGCAATAACAAAATTTTAATGGGTTTTAAACAGTACTTAAAGTAAAGATTGGTTTTCTTATACTAACGGATCTCACGAAAGTTTTGTTAAGTTTTGTGTGATTGAAGTTTTCAAGTTTTGGGTGAGATCGCGATGGATGAAGGAATAAGGAGTGAAAAGAGCCTAAGCTTGGGGATGCCCCATGGCACCCAAGTTAATATTCAAGGAGAACCAAGCAACTAAGCTTGGTGATGCCCCAGAAGGCATCCCCTCTTTCTTCTAACGACCATCGGTATTTTACTTGGAGCTATATTTTTATTCGTCACATATCATGAGTTTTGCTTGGAGTGTCTTGTATTATATGAGTCTTTGCTTGTTTTGTTTTTTAGTTTGTCACAATTATCCTTGCTGGACACACCTATTTGAGAGAGCCAAAATTATGCTATGATTTGTTAGAATTGCTCTATATGCTTCACTTAAATTTTTTGAGCTATGGAATTGCTCTAGTGCTTCACTTATATCTTTTTGAGCACGGTGTGCTTTAATTTTTTTGAAGAAATACTCTAATGCTTCACTTATATTTATTTGAGAGTTAGTAAATTTTTGAACAAATTCTCTCATGCTTCACTTATATTATTTTGCGAGACGAAAATTTTTATGCTCATGTTCTTCACTTAGATTTGTTTGAGCTTGTCAAAAGCAAATGCAATATATGAAACTAGTCCCAAAGTGATAGATATTCAAGAGGGATATAATAAAAAACTTTCATGAAGATCATTGGATAAAATAAACTTGATTCTTTGTAATAGTTTTGAGATATGATAGTGATATGTGAGTCATGTTGGTGAGTAATTATGTTTTAGTAAGAATATTGGTGTTAAGGTTTGTGATTGCCTATGCAAGCACGAAAGTCAGTAGTTATGCAATGAAATTATATCCTACTTGTGGTGCATTATTCAATGTTAGTTATGCTTAGTGCTCGCTTATGTGATCTTTCGTTTCTTGGTTTGTTGCTTCCCAATCTTTTTGCTAGCCTCCACTTGTACTAAGTAGAAATACTACTTGTGCATCCAAAATCTTTAAACCCAGTTTTGCCATATGAGTCCACCATACCTACCTATATGCGGTAATTCCATGCCGTTCTAAGAAAATTTGTATGTGCCATCTCTAATTTTCAAAATTAATTTCCTTTTTGTGTGCTCGTACCGCTCATGAAGCGGCAGGGGGTGTCCAATATTTTCCATGCTAGATGTGTTATTCTCAAGATGAGTGTTTATTCACTTGTCATTGCACAAGAGTACAGCGGTATTAGGGATGCCCAGTCCCGAAATGAAAAAAGAAATTTACTTTATGTTATCAAATAATAAATTCCTTGGAAAGTGTTGGTATGGACGGTACCCGTGGATACGGCTAGCCGTGGAATGTGAAAGAATGGTGGAAAAAGGAATAAACTTTATTTTCTGTTTAGGAACCACCTATGATATATCTAGCATCGAAAGTGTTGGGAATTACTCGGTCGTTTTCATTGACGGGAAAAGTATGCCTCTAAAAAAATTATCTCTCAATTTAAGCTTTGAGCTCTGGCACCTCTACAAATCCCTACTTCCCTCTGCGAAGGGCCTATCTATTTACTTTATGCAATTTTTATTTGAGTCTCCATCTTCTCTTATAAAGCACCAACTAAGGGGCACTATGATCGTACTTGAGCATTGGATGTAGCTAATATGCGAGTGTGTTTCATGAATGGATCAATGATTGAGCATGATGGGATAGGGATAACTTTCTTTAGTGTTGATATTTTGAAAGACATGGTTGCTTGTTGATATGCTTGAGTATTGAAATCTTCTTGTCAAAACTAGACTATTGCTTTGAACCATATGAAAGTCCAAATGTCCATGCTAGAACAGAAAAGAATATGTGATGAACATGTTAGGCAACATTCCACATCAAAAATTCTGTTTTTATCATTTACCTACTCGAGGATGAGTAGGAATTAAGCTTGGGGATGCTGATACGTCTCCAACGTATCTATAATTTTTGCTTGTTCCATGCTGTTATATTATCATTCTTGGATGTTTTACAATCATTTTATAGCAACTTTATATCTTTATTGGGACTAACCTATTAACATAGTGCCCAGTGCCAGTTGCTGTTTTTTGCTTTTTTTTACTTCGCAGAATATCAGTACCAAACGGAGTCCAAACACAGCAAAACTTTTTGGAGCTTTTTTTTGGACCAGAAGACACCACATGGGCCAAAGAAGTACCAGAGGGAAGGCCCGAGGTGGGCACAACCCACCAGGGCGTGCCCATGATCCCAGGCGTGGCCAGGGGGGTTGTGCCCCCCTCGGTGACCTCCCGCACCGCCTCTTCGCCCTATAAATTCCCAAATATTCCAGAAACCCTAGGGGAGTCGACGAAACACAATTCCAGCCGCCGCAAGTTCTAGAACCACGAGATCTAATCTAGACACCATCATGGAGGGGTTCATCATCCTCATTGGTGCCTCTCCGATGATGAATCAGTAGTTCATCATAGACCTACGGGTCCGTATGCAGTAGCTAGATGGCTTTCTCTCTCTCTTTTGATTCTCAATACAATGGTCTCTTGGAGATCTATTTGATGTAACTCTTTTTTGCGGTGTGTTTGTTGGGATCCGATGAACTTTGAGTTTATGATGAGATCTATATCCATGAATATTATTTGAGTCTTCTTTTGATTTCTTATATGCATGATTATTTATAGCCTCGTGTTTCTTCTTCGAATCTTTGGTTTAGTTAGGCCAACTATATCGATTTTTCTTGCCATGGGAAGAGGTGCTTTGTGATGGGTTCGATCTTGCGGTGTTCTTTCCCAGTGACAGAAGGGGCAGCAAGACACGCATGTATCGTTGCTCTTAAGGATATCAAGATGGGGGCTATTCCTACATGAATAGATCTCGTCTACATCATTTCATCGTTCTTATTGCATTACTCCATTTCTCCATGAACTTAATACAATAGATGCATGCTAGATAGCGGTCGATGTGTGGAGTAATAGTAGTAGATGCATGCAGGAGTCGGTCTACTAATCTTGGACATGATGTCTATATATTGATCATTGCCTTGGATATCGTCATAATTATTTGATCTTCTATCAATTGCCCAACAGTATTTGTTTACCCACCGTGTGCTATTTTCTTGAGAGAAGCCACTAGTGGAATCTACGGCCCCCGGGTCTATTCTTTATCATATTTGCTTTGAGATCTATTTTTATTTGCTTTTATTTTCAGATCTATTATTCCAAAAACCCAAAAATACCTTGCTGCACTTTTTTGTTACTTATTTTATTTCGTGTTTTATCGAGATCTATTTATCCAATATACACAAATTTTATCCCGTCAACTTGACAATTTCTGGCGCCGTTACCCGAAGAGGGATTGACAACCCCTCATAAGCGTCGGGTTGCAAGTATTTGTTCTTTGTGTGCAGGTACCATTTACATAGTGTTGCTTGGTTCTCCTACTAGATTGATACCTTGGTTTCATAACTGAGGGAAATACCTACCGTAGTTATGCTGCATCATCCCTTCCTCTTTGGGGAAATACCGACGTAGTTCAAGCGACACCAATGATCACCGCTTGGCATATGGGGGAGCTATTGGAAGTCTTCACCAAATGTCATGATCAAGGTTATGCCTCCATCTTGAGCCAAGGATAAAAGCCAACATCATGCTCAAGTGGAATGCTCAAGTCAAAGGTACTAGTTCCTTTGATTTTAGTTGCATGGATCAACGACCATTGAAAAAGATATACACCCAAGAATGGTTTTTCGGAGGCTATCTAGTGTAGCTATTTTACGATTCTTGAGTTATAGGGATCCCGCACTATTAAGAGGGCATCAAAGGTGTTCGTGATGGATTTGCTCAAGTCAACATCTTCAATACACAATTCCACTCATATCATATACTCCGCAGTAAAATCCAAAGCCAAATAGGATTCCCCAAATCCTATGATCAAACCTTTTCATTGATGCAATCATCCATTTTGTTTGATATTGGGTGGTTCTCTATGAGAGGACCTGAAGCTTTTCAATAGCTACAAAATGAGCCCAAATCATCAAAATCGGAGTTCGGATGAAAAATTTATGCATATTTTACTTTCGGTATGCTCGCTGTTTTCTATGGGGACGGAAGTTCCGGGCAGCCCAGAAGTTCTGGGGGGCGGAAGTTCTGGGAAGGTTCCGGGAAAAGTTTTGGGCTAAACCGAAAGTTTCCATACATCTGGCCGAAGGGAGCCCGGAAGTTCCGCGCCTTCCGGAGGTTCCGGGGTCCAGAAGTTCTGGGCGTTCCCAGAAGTTCCGTGCTGCGTTTTTCTGAGCATAACGGGCATATTTGGTGGGGCACTATATAAGGTATACCCTTCTTCCCCAACGAGGTAGAGCTTTTGGATCTGAGATTTCCCCGTTATTTTGAGCTCTCTCCTCCTCCCCCAAGCCTCAAAACTCTAATCCATTTGGGGGAAAACTATCCCATGGATTTAGGGTTCATTTATTGACCTCCTCCATTGTTTCTCTCCTCTCCCATCCCTCCATAGCATTAGTTGCTTGTGGTGGGATTTGAGAGAGAGGGATTTGAGCATTCTTGTGTTAGACCTCGAAGAGATTTGTGAGAGTTCTTGAGAGAGATTTCATCCAAGCATACACCCACTCCTCCTCTCTCTTTTGACCGAAGCAATTTGTGATTTTGAGCAAGCCTTGAGCATTTCCCCCTTGATCTTGTTACTCTTGGAGGTTGGAGACTCCTAGGCGGTAGGAGTGCTCCGGTGAGGAATCAACTTGTGATTTGTCTGCCGGAAAGTTTGTGAAGGTTTGGAGGCCGCCTCAAGGTCTACCACTAGTGGTTGAGAAATGCCATCATGGTGTTGTCTCAAAGGGAGAATAGGGTGAGCCTTCGTGACATTGGTGTGCCTTCGTGGTAACATCCACCTCTCTAACGGTGACTAGCTTCCCTCCAAGGAAGTGAACATCGGGATACATCCTCGTCTCCGCGTCTTCGCTTATCTCTAACCCTAGCCACTACTTGTGGTTTACTTTGGTCTCTTGACCTTGCATTCACTATATATATTATTGTCCTCATTATATTGTGTTGGCTATTTCCTTGTAGAGATTATTTAGGCCTACACTTTATATTCCACAATTCATACTTGGTACTATTGATATATCTTATGATTAGTGTGAATTGTTATATTGTGTCATACACTTCCATATCTTGTGATATTGCTCAAGTAAGTTTGTGTAACTTACTTGTGCAAGTGAGCATCCTTGTTGTGCTCATCTTGTTTAGATTAAGTTGTTGGTACACTTAGTTGAGCCTATTGTATTTAGGATTTGTGCTTGAAAAATACCCTCTTAGTTTATTTCCGCATTAGGATTAAGCCAAATCCGTAGAAGTTTTTAAAACGCCTATTCACCCCCCCTCTAGGCGACATCGTGGTCCTTTCAATTGGTATCAGAGCTAGGTCTCTCCTTATTTGGCTTTACCGCCTAGAGAGTATCGATGTCGACTAGTGATTTAGTACACAATGACACCTTTGATTTTGATGGCACAAATTTTCACTTGTGGAGAATTCACATGCTTTATCGCTTTCGGGCCATGGATCCAAATGCTTTGCGAATTGTTCTTGAAGGAATTTCTATTAAAAAGGATGGGCATTCTCCATCTATTGAGGATATGTATCTTGATTGTGATACTTCTCTTGTCGTTCATCAAGCTTTAACCTTTGAAGTGTTTCCGGTAGTCACGACTTGCAAGTTAGCTCATGAGACTTGGACCAAACTTGAAGATATATATGGTGGGTCCAGTCTTGATGAATATAATATTCTTTGGGAGGAGTTAATGGAGGAGTTCTCCACATTTTTAAATCATGAAGAGCTCTCTATTGCTTACACCTCCAATTACTTGGACACTTCAACATCTTCCACTTCACCAACATGTGGCGTGCCACAAGGTAATGATATGGTGAGTGAAGAAATATCTTGTGATGATGGTGTTGAGCTCATCATCGATGACCTTGCTTGTGTTGATGCTAATGATGTATCTTCTATGGACTTGATCATAACTAGCACAACAAATAGTATAAATTATTGTGTTGATAGTCCATGCATATCACCTAAGAATTCCATGACAAATGTTTGTGATGATATGCTTTCTCTCCCGTATTGCCATGATCGAAATGCTTTGGTTTCCTCTAGTTGTTCTATGACTAACCATGTAGAGGAAATCAAGAAAGATGAGGCACGCTTGATTGATGAAGAACCCTCTTTTCCAGAAGAATCATCATCAACCCCTTTGGTTCACATGTGCCTCATGGCAAGAGGTAATGACGCGTTATCGTCTTATCTTAGTGATAATGATGATAGTGTGATGACTTGACTCAAAATCTCTATGAGATTGGGAAAATGCTCCATAGAGCTAAAAATAACACTTACAAAAGGTTCCAAGATGTTCTTGCTTGCTTTAAAAAACGTAATGATTTATTTCTTAACGAGCAAGCTAAAAGTGAACAACTTGAACATGAACTTGCTAAGGCTCATGAAACGCTTAGTGACTTGAGGTCTTCAAAAGAAGAGATTAAAGTTACTCATTGTAAACTTATAGAGGATTTTGAGCTGCTTCTCCTTGAATGCAATAGTGTCAAGGGAGAGCTCATAAAACTCTCTAAGTCTCATGTGGAGCTTCAATCAACTCATGAGAAGTCTCTAATTGCTACTTGCTCCTCTCATATCTATAATGATGTTTTGTGCTACTAACTCGGTTTCATGTGAAGCATCAATTTTGAAGGAGAATGTTGAGCTATGTGCTCAACTTGCTTTGCTAACAAGAAATTATGGGAAATTGGAAGAAAGTCATGAAAAGCTCTCGGGCACTCATGAGGATCTTTTAATCTCTCATGGTAAGCTAAAGTTAGCTCACGAGGCTATGGTCACCGAGGAACCACAAGACAAAAGTGGACATGACTTCATCTCCAATAAGAAGTCCAATAACATGATGAAGAGACAAGATCAACTCAAGAATTCGGCCAACATTACTTGCTTCAAGTGCAAGAAAGTTGGTCACCATGTGAGATCTTGTCCATTGAATAAGAAGGCTTCAAGTGTGAAGCAACAAGGGAAGTGGCCTCACGTTCAATCTCGAGATGAAGAAAGGCCTCTACCCATGATTAACGGAGATAATGCTCCCCAAGTTGAGAAAGTATAGAAGAAGAGAAGGGGGAGTACATGTTGCTATATTTGCCGTAAGAAGGGACACATAGCCTCATCATGTCCCAATGGTAACATATCTAAGCCTCCAGTTATCAATGATAATTATTCACTTAGGAAGGACAATGTTGGCAATTTGTTTGCCAAGTATGTTGGTGCCCAAAGGGGTTTGGAAGTGGATAAGACCATTTGGGTTGCCAAGCCTATTGTGACTAACTTCTTAGGACCCAACTTAGTTGGGGACCATCAAGCTCAAACTTGATTAGTAGGTGTGTGGAGGGCATTGGAGACTTGGCTAGTTCATGAAGAAAAATGATTCTCAACATTTATCATGGTCCAAGCCAAGTCAACTGGATTATCATCATATTTGTCATTCCAATGCTCCGCGAGGCGGTAACTTGTACTTATATATTCTACATTCAAAGTTACCTGCCCCTTGCATGTTTAGGTTTTGTACCTAGCATGAACTCGTATATGTTGTGCCACATAGTATGGTTCATTTGTGTATCTAGCATGTGTGGGTTTCTATGCACGTCATATATTTGTGTGTATAGTCTCGAGCCTTCATTACTTCTTAGCTGCATCTTATTGGGCTCTTTTGAGATATTAATGGATCATCACATTATGGGGGAGTGTTATGCTCTACGCACATCACAAACCTAAAATGTATATATATATATATATATATATATATATATGGGATACCACCTACTATTTATAGTGCAAGATTATCTAGTTACTATGTGGTATGCCAAGTTCATTTGAAATTCAAATTCCCATCCATTGATTGTCTTTAGTTGGATTTCATATGCCTCTTATGTATAATACATGGGTTTTCACATTATGGGGGAGTGATATGCTTTGTGCGTATCACAATCCTTGTGAATGCGAACAATTGAGGATTGCCACTCTGTTTTATATTGTTAGATTACCTTATATCTTTGTGGCTTGCTATTGCAACAAGTTCCCAATTACATTAACACCTTTTTGGTGTGCATCCTCTGGACTTGTTTGTGTATATCATTCTTGCGGTTTTCCCCATGGTTTTCTTAGCAATTGTATTTGGGAAATCGTTTGATTCAAGCCATTCCAATTGTTACTTTGCATGATGATCTATCTAATTGGAATGTTGAAAATATGCCATCCAAGCATTGTGTTTATTGCTAAACTCTCATGTTATTCTTGTGATTAGTATAGATGATCTTGTGCTTATTTTGGAATCTACCACCGAATGATAATTCAAAATACCATTTTTTCCTCTTATACATGGTATTAATTATGTGGTAGACCTTCAGGATAATCTTCATCTCGTCTAGTGCTTCAACTTGCATTTTATATTTAGCCAACAAATGTGTTCTCGCTTGTCTTTGTTTGAGTTCATCTTCTTGGTTTTGTGTAGTTATGGGAGCTGGTTATCTCATTGCTTTTACTATCTTGTATCCACTCTAGTAAGATATGCCTATGAGTATGTCTAAAATGTATATCTTGTATACTCATGGGCTTTGCTTAGTTCTTATGTAGAACTTTGTGTGTGATCATGTGTTGATTCATCACGTCGATGCAACTTGGCCAACATGAATGATTTATGTGTTATTGGAGTATTCATGGTTTATGTGTTCTTATGTCCAAATTGTATCTCGTTGGATCTTGGTAGGCTTGTGCATGCATATTTGTTAGTTGTATATCTTCATGCCTTGTTTGCTTTCTTTGATCCAATATATAGGGTAAATCCATCAAATCCTTAGCCATTAAGATGTGCATGAAACTCACATCCATATCCATATGCACGTATTTAATTCGTTTTACCTTATGTTTTGTAGTTATGCTAACTACTTCAGACCCAATAAGTTTGGGGACCATATTGTACTTAAATTGTTTTAGGTACAA
Organism: Thinopyrum elongatum; assembly: GCA_011799875.1. Lineage (NCBI taxonomy): Eukaryota > Viridiplantae > Streptophyta > Magnoliopsida > Poales > Poaceae > Thinopyrum > Thinopyrum elongatum. The sequence goes on from CM022302.1 coordinate 286,365,984, forward strand.
TGGAGAAGCATTGTGTGCTTGGCTTATTCATGAAGAAGGTGGTGTCACCACCAAGGAATTAGAGCCAAGCTTGGATGACTCATTGATCTACTAATTCATACCAATGCTTTCTCAGTAACAAGTATTTACTTCACGTATATACATAAATAGAGTCAACCTTGTGTAGGTTGCATCAAGGCATGTATAGTACTTGTTGTATTTGTGTTTTCTTGCATGTTCTTAGAAGACACTTTATTACAATGGCGAGACACTTGAGAATAAGCATATAATAGGGATCTATAAAATCATATTCATGATTCACTTATCCCAAAATATGCCAATTAAGTAATTCATTGCATATCAAGTGCTAAAATGTTCTCTCATGTGAAATTTTGATAAATTGCAAAAAAAAAACACTCTATTTGCTTGTGATATTTGCTATCTTACTTGGTAATTCATTTTTATGCAAATGAGATCAATTTGTGCCATGTTATTTGTGCCATGTGCCTTGGTCCTTTCAATTGGTCTTATGCTAGGATCACAGTTGTATAATAATGGATTCTCTAGTGCATATCATGTTCTTATCAATTGTGACTATTTTGTGTATGCAAGTTTCTTTGTGGATACATAGACTACTATTGTCCACTTAGAAATTTTTATACATAAGAAAGTTCAGATCTTACCTTGATATCATTTACTCCTTACGGGTCACCTCGTTTGTTTCCTTTTCGATTCAGTGGTGGTCTTGATAAGAGGTTGAGTAGTGAGTGCTTGTATGTTTTCATATAATCTTGTGCACTCATGTGCTTTGAATGTATGTTGGACCCATTCTTATCATGATGATCAAATCAGGTATTCATATTATATCATGTCCACAATATGTTCTTTGGATCTTTTGAATGTTTTTCTCACATGTAGAATGCTTATTTTCATATCATAATACCTTGTTGCATTATATAGATCCGGAGCTCCTCAAATTTTCGTCATTGAATATGTGCATTTAATTTTCACTCACATTTTGTAATATGTACACATTAAGGAGGAACTCGTACTATATTGACTTCTGGATTTTTCCCATTTTGGCATTTGTTGCCAATGGGGGAGAAGTTTAGAGGGTTTGAAGATAAGTGTTCTTAGTGTGCTTGTTGTCATTCATGCTTACCTACCCTTGTTATATATGTGGTGTTGCATGGATGAGTATTGTATATAGAGAAAACTTCACCTAGTTTATATCAACCAATATATGCAATGACATTCAAAGTTCATTTACACGTGCAAATATTGTGGGGGAGTTTGCTCTATATATTGTGGGTGTGCTAACATCAAATGCTTGTGTAGTGTTTGATGCTAGTACAACCGGTTTTGATAATTTCAAGTATCTTTGTGACACTTGATGCTATCAAAACCACCTCAAGTATACAATTTATCTTCGGATGAATTGCATACTTGTTTTTTAAATTCAATATATGAACCCTCTTGTTGAGATTGTCATCACCTACCAAAATGGGGGAGATTGAAAGTGCATGTAGTCCCCATGTGTGGTTTTGGTAATTGATGACAATCCTAATGGACTAATGTTTGCATTGAGTTATACATTTGAAGGAAAGTTCCATTTGCAATCCATGAATAATATTAGATGAATTTAAGGATGTTTGTTCCATGGTGATGAAAGAAGGAGATCGAATGGATTCAGAATGGATGCCATATACATATAGTTGTGCATCAAGATTGAGCTCAATGACTGAATCAAATATTATCAAGATGAATTCCGTGTGACAAACAAGATGTGATCTTTATGGAGTTCATTAAGGATCTCAGAGGTTCTCATGCTTAGAATTATGGATTGAACCAAGATGGATCAAGATCTTAAGAGAATGATTAAAGAGAAAAATTCTACATATGCTTGAAGATAGGATCATGATGAACTCATATGTTGAGTCATGAATGATTATGTATTGAAGCAAGTAATTCAAGTGAAGAGATCAATAGGACATGGAGTAAAGATAAATGTGACCAAGATTAAGATCAAAGATTGAACTCAAATATGGTCATCACACAAGAGCAAATGATGTACCACATGGGATCTTGTGGTATGGTAAGTAATTGTCAACTACGCTTTGTGTACTAACCCATACTATGTGTTTTCTATATCTACATGGGTTAGGTGATTCTCATGGGCTTGCATCAAGAGAAAGATTCCAACTGTCCATGAGAGTATGACATCAAGTGATGCTGATCATGGTTGACAAGGGCTAGCTCAAGATACTTGAAGCTTGTGGATGATCACACAATGGATATGTGAAGATAGAATACAATGAAATGATCCCCGCTTGGCTTATGGGGGAGCTATTAGAAGTCTTCACCAAATGTCATGATCAAGGTTATGCCTCCATCTTGAGCCAAGGATAAAAGCCAACATCAAGCTCAAGTGGAATGCTCAAGTCAAAGGTACTAGTTCCTTTGGTTGTAGTTGCATGGATCAACGACCATTGGAAAAGATATACACCCAAGAATGTTTTTTCGGAGGCTATCTAGTGTAGCTATTTTATGATTCTTGAGTTATAGGGATCCCGCACTATTAAGAGGGGATCAAAGGGGTTCGTGATGGATTTGCTCAAGTCAACATCGTCTATACACAATTCCACTCCTATCATATATTCCACAGTAAAATCCAAAGCCAAATAGGATTCCCCAAATCCTATGATCAAACCTTTTCATTGATGCCATCATCCATTTTGTTTGATATTGGGTGGTTCTCTATGTGAGGACCTGAAGCTTTTCAATAGCTACAAAACGAGCCCAAATCATCAAAATCGGAGTTCGGATGAAAAAGTTATGCATATTTTACTTTCGGTATGCTGGCTGTTTTCTGTGGGGACGAAAGTTCCGGGCAGCCTGGAAGTTCCGAGAAGGTTCCGGGAAAAGTTCTGTGCTAAACCGAAAGTTTCCATACATTTGGCCGAAGGGAGCCCGGAAGTTCCGGGTCTTCTGGAGGTTCCGGGGTCCAGAAGTTCCGGGTTGCATTTTTCTGAGCATAACGGGCAGATTTGGTGGGGCACTATATAAGGTACCCTTCTTCCTCAACGAGGTAGAGCTTTTGGATCTGGGATTTCCCCATTCTTTTGAGCTCTCTCCTCCCCCCAAGCCTCAGAAATCTAATCCATTTGGGGGAAAACTATCCCATGAATCTAGGGTTCATTTGTTGACCTCCTCCATTGTTCCTCTTCTCTCCCATCCCTCCATAGCATTAATTGCTTGTGGTGGGATTTGAGAGAGAGGGATTTGAGCATTCTTGTGTTAGACCTCGAAGAGATTTGTGAGAGTTCTTGAGAGAGATTTCATCCAAGCATACACCCACTCCTCTCTCTTTTGACCGAAGCAATTTGTGATTTTGAGCAAGTCTTGAGCATTTCCCCCTTGATCTTGTTACTCTTGGAGGTTGGAGAATCCTAGGCGGTAGGAGTGCTCCGGTGAGGAATCAACTTGTGATTTGTCCCCCGGAAAATTTGTGAAGGTTTGGAGGCCGCCTCAAGGTCTACCACTAGTGGTTGAGAAACGCCATCGTGGTGTTGTCTCAAAGGAAGAATAGGGTGAGCCTTCATGTCGTTGGTGTGCCTTCGTGGTAACATCCACCTCTCTAACGGTGACTAGCTTCCCTCCAAGGAAGTGAACATCAGGATACATCCTCGTCTCCGTGTCTTCGGTTATCTCTAACCCTAGCCACTACTTGTGGTTTACTTTGGTCTCTTGACCTTGCATTCACTATATATATTGTTGTCCTCGTTATATTATGTTGGCTATTTCCTTGTAGAAATTATTTAGACCTACACTTTATATTCCGCAATTCATACTTGGTAATATTGATATATCTTGTGATTAGTGTGAATTGTTATATTGTGTCATACACTTCCATATCTTGTGATATTGCTCAAGTAAGTTTGTGTAACTTACTTGTGCAAGTGAGCATCCTTGTTGTGCTCATCTTGTTTAGATTAAGTTGTTGGTGCACTTAGTTGAGCCTAGTGTATTTAGGATTTGTGCTCGAAAAATATCCTCTTAGTTCATTTTTGCATACGGATTAAGCCAAATCCGTAGAAGTTTTTAAAACGCCTATTCACCCCCCTCTAGGCGACATCGTGGTCCTTTCACCAGCACACCCAATACAATGGTAAATTGTATAGGTGCACTAGTTCGGCGAAGAGATGGTGATACAAGTGTAGTATGGATAGTAGATATGGGATTTTGTAATCTGAAATGATAAAAACAGCAAGGTAGCACGTGATAAAACGGAGCACAAACGGTATTGCGATGCTTAGAAACAAGGCCTATGGTTCATACTTTTACTAGTGCAATCTCTCAACAGTGCTAACATAATTGAATCATATAACAATCCCTCAACGTGCGACAAAGAATCATCCAAAGTTTCTATCGGAGAACGTAGGACGAAAATATGCATCAACCCCTATGCCTAGATTACCCAAATGCCACCTCGGGAATCCGCAAGTTAAATACCAAAACACACATCAAGTAACTCAATAGAACACCCCATTGTCATCGCGGGTATCCACATGCAAGACATACATCAAGTGATCTCAAATCCAATATTCAATCCAACATAACGAAACCTCAAAGAGCAAGACTCAATTCATCACAACAAGAGATAGAGAGGGAAGAACGCCATATGATCCAACTATATTAACAAAGCTCGCGGTACATCAAGATCCTACCAGATCAAGAATACGAGAGAGAGAGAGAGAGAGAGAGAGAGAGAGAGAGAGATCAAACGCATAGCTACTAGTATATACCCTCAGCCCCGATGGTGAACTACTCACTCCTCGTCATGGAGACCACTAGGATGATGAAGATGACCTCCGATGATGATTTCCCCCTCCGGCAAGGTGCCGGAACAGATCTCCGAATGAGATCACTTCGGAACAGAGGCTTGCGGCGGCGGAGCGAAATTTCTAGGTTTCTTTCTGGGGTTTTTTACATTTATAGGAATTTTTGGCGTCGGTTTCACATCAGGGGGACACACGAGGGAGCGACAAGCTCGATAGGCGCGCCCTGGGGGGCGCCCCTTGAGCTTGTCGCTTCCCTAGACATCGGCTGGTCCTCCTCCCAGGCTCCGGGGGTCTCTTTTGGTGCATAAAAAATCACCGTAAAATTTCAGCCCAATCCAAAAACTTTTATTTCTGCACAAAAAATAACACCACAGTAATTCTGCTGAAAACAGCGTCAGTCCGGGTTAATTCCGTTCAAATCATACGAAAACCATATAAAATTGTTGTAAACAAGGCATGAATACTTCATAAATTATAGATACGTTGGAGACGTATCAGCGCCCCTTCTGGTTCGATAAACCTTGGTTCTCACTGAGAGAAATACTTTATCTCTACTGTACTGCTTCACCCTTCCTCTTTGGAGAAAATCCCAACGTAGCTCATAAGTACCAGAGGGTCAGTCGACTTTTTGGTTGTTGATGTTCATCGGAAAATGAACAAATGACTCGAAACATCCCAACAAACAAACAACCCAAACAAAGGACCGAACACTCACGTTTGTGAAAAACGACGCGACAAGGTGCACATCAGGTAGTCTTGATCCATACATGCAGAAATAAACAAGTAAATTACAAAAAAACCACCACAACTGAGGACCCTAAGTAAAAAAGTCACCACCTTTTTTCCTTTCTAAAAAACTTTTGGTTTTCTACTGACAGTTTGGAGAAAGCACTAAACAATAACTAAACGCATGTTGACACCGTGCCGGTGGATGGGACCCGCTGTAAGTGCCGACATGACAACAAAACTTGATGTCATTTGACTGGCTAGTAGGCTTGGATCACTTGTTTCACTGTGAGTGCATCGACCGAGCTCTGCCCGTCGTCCCCGCGGCCAACGACCACCAGCTCCCTACAACCTTTCCCGTAGGCGTCGTCTCATCAAGGTGAAGCTATCCATTGAAGGAATCGAAAGGGAAGCCCCTAAACGCCAGCCCAAATCTTCTTCCCCAACTCCGATTTTGCCGTTGCCGCGGTTGATTCAACGCCATGGCGAGCCCCCAACTCCTCTTCTTACCTGGGGCTAGGGGCTCCAGAGGTTTGGGAGGAGTTTTTTTTTCGAAAAGGAGAGGTTTGGGAGGAGTTGGGGAAGAAAATTTGAGCACTGACGTTTGGGCGCTTCGCCCTCCGATTACTTCAATGAAGAGCTTCATCTTGATGAGACGGAGCCAAAGTGCAACGTTGCAGTGAGCTGGGTGGCCGTTGGCCGCTGGGATGTCGAATGGAGCTCGGTTGATGTACTCCCATTGAAACCCGTGGTCGAAACCTTACCGCCTAATCAAACTACGTCAAGTTTTGTTGCCACGTCAGCACTTACAGTGGGTCCCATTCGTTAGCAGCAATGTCAAAATGCATTTAGTGATCAGTCAATCTTTCTGCAAATTGTCAGCAGAAAACCATATGATTTAAAAAAAAGGAAATGTGATACTAGTGTTTCTTTCAATTAAAACTAGTAAATGCGCACGTGCAACGCACGTGTAATCTTAATCCGGCTTAAAGATATACCTGGATTTTCTTTACAGAAGTAGCATCAAAAGAAATTGTTTGTGTAAACACCATCAACGGCAGGTCCATCTCTTCCTACAAATGGGTTGAAAATTGTACTAATCCAGACAATTACCCCCTGATTCCCTTACGTACATCGTGGGGCGATTTGTTGTGGCAGTTTCCTTTCTTGTGAAAGGTGCACATAAAGAAGGAAATCAGGGAGAGAAAGGATTGATTAGCAGTAAACCTGTTTAGCACTAAACGTGTTTAGTTGCTCACCATTAAGACAACAAGGACTGTCGGATTAATGCTAATGGACGGCCGAGATCGGTTGGATCTGTCCCACTGGGTCCTTTTATATTGGTATAGATATAGATATAGATATAGATATAGGGTCGCCAATTGTGATGTTTTATTGCAATTTACTCGAAATAAACAAACTCTCCTACTCTGCCTGCCCTGCGTCCGGGACGGGAGCCCGACCGCACCCAGGACTACCAAGACCCACGGGAGCCCGGCGACTACGGCGGCTCACGCCGGCCGGCTCCCTGCCCTCCTCCTGACCTCTCGTCCGCCTGCCTTCCTCGTTCCGGTCTGCCCTAACTTTTGCCGCGACTGGACAACGCGACCGACGGCGGTGCTCCGTCTCGGCGGAGCTCGTACCGGTGAGTTTCTTCATTAATTTTTGCATCAGTTTTCCATCAATTCATTCCTCGCCCGCCTTGCACCTACCGCCGGGGGCCTCGCCCTGTTCCTGCCGCACTCCGCCGTGAAGGCTGCCGAGCCGCCGCCGAGTTCGCCTGCCGCAACTCTCTTGCCGCTAGGGTTATCTGGCGGACCGGGCGAGGGAGGCGTGGCCGCCGGCGTCTGTTGGGCTTTGCGTGAGGTCTGGTGTGAGTCGACCAGGTAGGAGGAGAGCATCACTTTGATGAAATGCCAAAAGGGTACACAGTATGTTCATTTTCCTTGGTGATTACTTACCGTTAAGCCAAATAGTATAAAAATATGCAGATATAATATGTTAGCAAAGTCGCAAAGTACAATGTGTCATTTATCTGTTACAGTGTATAGTTTGTCTTCGCAAGTGGCATTCTGCAATCTGGCATTTTATCAAATCCCCTTCCAGAGACGGAGATAAATCCTATAGGAATCGATCTGTTCTTCCAAGGCACAACCTGCCTCTTAGCCGCCATCTCGTGGCATTGCGGTCTCCTCCCTTCTCTCCTTTTCACGATTGTTTGTCGTTGCCGCTCGTCGCTGGCATGACACCAATAAGCTACGGCAGAACATCTCAAATTGGCTGGCTACGGCGCCAGCCAACACAAGCCTACCACTTACTTCCGTGGTAGGTTTGAGGCTTGGAGACGAGGAACTAGACAGGTGGGCTGTATGAACAAAGTTCTAGAATGTGAATGCTTATATTCTACTGAAACCGGAATCCTGCATTGCTACGTGCTTATGGTTCCTGGAATAGGGACCCAAAAGATAACAGTTTAGCCGTTTAGGTGATTCCTTTGTGTTAAGTGTAGTTAACACCTATCATGGTTATTGATGTTGAACAATCCCTCAATAAGATCCCATGCTGAATAGCTATACCAAGGATTGAATACTGTAATACCGTGTTGTTATGTCCTCTATTTCCTACTCCCTCCGTCCCAAAATAAGTGTCTTAACTTTAGTACAATTTTATACCAAAGTTAGTATAAAGTTGAGACACTTATTTTGGGACGGAGGGAGTATATGTTATGTGAAAAAAACTAATCTCATATGAAGTTACTTCATTTGTTCCAAAATTTATTTTTCCGTGAAAGGCAAGAGCTCTGCCATGCAACAAGGGGAAATAATATGTTATGTACAGGGAAGCTCAAGGCCAAAGAAAGACAAGAACAACAAGAACCAAAATAGGAAAAATAAAAACCTCTGAAGGACACAGCCGGCTAGGCGAGGCGAGCCAAAACAGCAGGCCTAGGTCGTATACTCGTAACTGTAGGAAAGAGCGTCAACCTGTGGGAGGTGATCGCGTCTCGAGTGATGAGATCTTGTTATGTCTTTTCGACCTCTAATGCAAAACTTTGACTGCAGTTTCCAACCATAATATGTCATAAAAGATAACAAAAGGTGCATAAAATGCAAGAAAAATCTAATGACATACTTATCAGCCCTTCGATGTATTAGTCATTTTAGACTGCCAAAGGTTCACTGAGTGGATCCCATGGTGACATGCACTTGAGAAGTGAGGTAGTGATGCATTTTTAGGTTTCACTGGTTGTTCTGCCAATGCCAAATTTCCGTATTGTATCTGCTTATTCATTGAGGCCATATGTTATACTAACTTTTTTAAAACAGAAGGTTATTGTTGTTGAGAAATAAACTACCGTGGAGACCCATATGCCGCATGTTTTGGTAGGTTAGATATTCTCTTGTCTGTTCCAATATGGGAGCCGTGGTGCTGAAAACATTGTCATACATGTGTCAAGCTACTGCATTTATACATTTGGCTGAATAAACTGGCTATCTTAGGAGTTAGGATGAAGTCTAAGACGAATAGGGGCATACAGAAGGCAGGAAGAGTAGATCATCTCCAAGGAGGACCAAACTGGATTTTTGTTGCCGGAGGAGTTTTGCTAAGCACTCTCTCCGTCAAACTTGGATGCAAATTAAAGCAAATGTTTGATACGAAGCAGCAGAATAGCTTTTCCAAAGGTCTAATACTCCCATTTTCAGTTGTAACCTTTATCCCCTTTCGTACTCTTTATATGCTGTATGCTTACTATGCAAAACTGCAGCCGAAAGTAGGCCTGGAGGATGTGAATTGCACTCAAACCTATGTAGGTTTCGTGGCCAAACTAGCTGCTACTATTGTATTTCAGGTACTTCTTCTATAACTTTGTATATTCTGTTGCCTGCTTCTCATTTTCCACCGACCTTTTAGTCAAATTGTAAATTCAAGGTTTCTATGTTTTTAAGGCGACGCTTCGCTTTAAGGCGCTGGGGTGGTGCCTCGACGCCTAGGCGCCTAAAGCGGACATATTTGCAAAGCGCTGGGGGGGGGGGCGCCTCGACGCCTAGGCGTCGCCTAAGCGTCGCCTTACAGACGCCTTAAAAACATAGCAAGGTTTTAGTTGTTTGTTTATATCTGCGAGTTTCTGTACTAAAGGACATCAAATAGGGCAAGAGCATATTGGTCTACCAAAAGGCTTAGTTATGATCAAATCATCATCTTTGCCTTGCATTGATCATGATCTTGGTCTCTATCAGTTTCATGTCCATTCGGAGATGATAACTTACACACATTTGCATTATAATATATATACATAAAAATATGGAAATTTCGGTACTCTAGTTTGGTATCAAAGTGTGACGTAGCGGCACAAAGATCTGGCACTATATTGTAGTTGCTTTGTCTTATCTGGAAAAAGTTTGTTTTATGCCTGGCAATTTCTATACATTTGTGGTTTTGTCATGTGCGCAAACAAAGTTCTACCTTATAGTCTCGGATTGTTATTAGCATTTCCGCATGGTAACCATATAAGTTTTGGTCAGTTACCTGTCAAAGATAGAAATACAACCCGAGAGCTCAGTTGAGTTTGTTAGATCGTATCAAGTGTGACAGAGTTCTAACTTAATTGGTGATGATATGCATAATTTGATCACAAAATTTGTTAAACACAATACAGGGAGCAACGGTGAGATGGCATGGACATTTTTCCTATGAACATATGGCTTTTAAATCTGTCAAGAGTTAGCACCTTAGGTTCTACAGTGTACGGAAAATCTACATATCCAGAAACGATAGGAATAGTCCCCAGGTCAGAGTTCAGGTTGCTACTTAACAAAATCATTCTGTTGTAACAACTAACCAGCCAAACAAGCTCTATTTGGCTAGTAAATCTACCAATCTAAGGATATTTGATTTACTTTCAGAAGTACAACTTCGAGCAAAATCATTCTGCTGTAACCACTAACCAGCCAAACAAGTTCTCCTTGGCTAGTACAACCTACAAATCTAAGGATATATGATTTATTTTTCAGAAATGCAACTTAGAGCGGTTTGGACAGACCCTAGGGCATTCTTGTGTCATACAACTCGCTGGACTTGTCCTTTCGTACTGGCCACATGGTGGAATGTTACCGACAAGTTATCGTAAACCTGCACCCTCTGTGTTAAGCTTCATGCACTAGCCAATGCAACCAAAAGTTCGAACTGATGGAAAGGGCCAGGCAATCCACATGTATACGTCAACACCCCCTCTCACATGTGACGCGGGAAGTCTAGACTAGGAGTTATGGCTCAAGAGGCCTATACGTGGACACATGGTATTAGAGCCTAGGTCTTGAGTTCAAGTCCTGGCTTTTGCAATTTGTCCAAAAATTGCTGCTGCTCCTCTCTGTGTCCACGTATAGGCCCCTTGAGCCATACCTCTGAGTCTATTCAAGTGTCGACTTCCCGCGTCACATATGAGAGGTGGTGTTGAAGTGTATATGTGGATTGCCTAGCCCTTTTCATCAGTTTGGACTTCTGGTTGCATTGGCTAATGAATGAAGCTTAACATTGTATCAGGGCCTAAGGACTGGAGTTCAAGTCCTGGCTATCGCAATTTATCCAAAAATTGTTGCTGCCCCCCTCTGTGTCCATGTATAGGCCTCTTGAGCCGTACCTCTGAGTCTATTCACTTGTTGACTTTCCGCGCCACACGTGAGAGGGGGTGTTGAAGTGTATATGTGGATTGCCTAGCCCTTTCCATAAGTTCGGACTTTTGGTTGTGTTGGCTAGTGCATGAAGCTTAACACTTTGTTTGTCGTTCATGCTCAGTACATTGTCTTGCAAACGACGGACATTTAGTGGAGTTGGGTACTTGGGTAGTTGCATTGCTAGCTTTGCCATATGAGTATTGTATCAAAATAAAGCCTCAATCCCGGTGGATACTGGACACTCTCGGAGCCTCTCTGCCAGCTGTGTAGCTGCCAGGCAGGTCCCTATTGACAGTAGTCCATTTGTTTTCACGTGTTGTTTTGCAGTCATTCCAAACCCTGCACAGCACGCCCCCACCTTGGTGGTTGCCTTTCTTCCTCCTTACTCTCGAAGACCTATGATTGTCACAGTTTTAACTTTACTATTGGCTGTTGAGCACCCGGATCTGCAAAATTAGTCAGGATGATTACATTATTGTATTTATGTTATTTGCAATTTCAGACATGAGTTCAGCATTTAGAGACACAGAGATGCCATCTTCCTACTTGGTTGTTTGTTCAATTATATTGAATTAAAGTACCTTGGTCACATTGTATCATTACAGTTTGGCGCCTTAATTTGGTGTTTGAAACCCAACCCTTTCTTCGTGGTGTAACAGCTTTTCCAAAACGTGGAAAATATTAAATGCTGATTGTAATGTGCAGGGCATTCAGATGGTGGAGTGGAAGTCAAGCATTCACCTGCAAGTCCTTCATCGAAATCAGCTGAACCCTCACTTCCACTTGTGAAGATACCAGTGCAAGAATCAAGCAAGGACAACAGTGGCGTCATGTGGATATCATCACCTGACCGCCTTGAAGATCCTCGCAAACCATTTCAGTACTCAAACAGTTCTGGCTCTCCACGTGTTTCAGAGTCAGGATCTGACATTTATAGCAAGAGAGAGGTCATACAGAAGCTGAGGCAGCACCTGAAGAGACGTGATGAGATGATCATGGAGATTCAAGCTCAGATTGCTGACCTTAAGAACTCTCTTGCCATCCAGGAGACACAGTCGTCAAGTTTGCAGTCTCAGCTGGAGTCTGCTAACCGAGATTTATTTGAATCTGAGCGGGAGATCCAGCATCTGAGGAAGATCATCACGGACCATTGTGTTGGCGAAGCACTCTCTCATGATAAGCGGTTGCATGTTGGACACTGGCAGTCAGATGCCACCAATGGCCATGCTAATGGCTACACCAATAGCAGCGTCGATGACCCTGAGCTGCATTTTATTGGTATTGGGAAGAAGAAAGAAGAGTTGGAGAGGATGGAGATGCTCAAGAGGGAGGTGGGTGACCTGAAGGAAGTCATCGGAGGGAAAGACTTCTTGCTTCACAGCTACAAGGAGCAGAAGGTCGAACTCTGCTCTCAGATCAGGGAATTGCAGGAAAAACTCTCCTCGCATTTGCCGAACATATTGTAGGATCTACTGGTAATGTTCGTTTGCCGAAGGAGCAGCAGCTGTAGCCCTGTTCCCATGCGGTCTTGCACCACTGGTTTGCAGGAAAATCTGTCGGTGCACAGGCCGAACATCCTAGGATATTTGCAGAATGTTAGGTTGATTGGTTTCTTTCTTTCTTCTTGGCCATATTGTTAGGTTGGTTTGCTTCAGTTCCCGCCCTCTGTTGCTTGGAATTACAAAGGGTTTCTTTGCTCAGTGCTGGACCTAGGGTAGCTAAATTAATGGGAAGTTGATACTCCAGACTTACGGTGCTGTACAGTTTTTTTTTTGGTTTGCAGGCACCTCTGTGTGATGTTTAGAGAAATATCCTTTCCTTTCTAATGTGTGGTCGGTGACATTTCTACGTAACTTTTTTCAACAATGAGTGGATTTTTATTGGCTTAAAATTGAGCATCAAAGGGATACAAACACAACTGAGACACACCTAGACTCTGCATAGGTAGGATGCACACAATCAACACTAACACATGCACAAGAACACAATAACAAATAGCAAAATTATATAAAGATTAAAGTTATGGGTAGGTGAGGAAAAAGAAAAAGAAAACAAAGTAAAATTATATAAGATCAAAGTTATGTGTAGGCGAGGAAAATTATACAACAATGATCATATGTGCATCACCTATTTCATGATACTATATGGACGACGAGGTTCTTCAACAACACGTAGTGACGGTCAAGCGTCGATGTCATCCGATCCAACCACCCAAGGCCAGAATCTAGACTCTCTCCCTGAAGAACCAAACCCATTATATCCGAGCAATGTTTTCAACAAGATAATGACTTAAAAAATTGTCATTGTTAGGTATAACCAACTCGGGTCAGACTTAGGTTTTCACCCCGTCGAGACTCGGTACTCGAGTAGCACTATCGTGGACGCCACTCGTGTGTTGTCGCCACCACTTTTTCTAGATCCCAATAGCTACATGTGATTTGTGATTGCCGCCACTTCACAACCATTCATTTGCGTTAGGTCGTCATCCATATTTTGCATCTCTCCACCGAAGTCAACTACCAGATCTGGAGGGAGAAACCCCCATGAAGACCTGTCGGTGGCCACTACAATCCCCGGCGGCATGGTCACCACAAGGACCAACACCGACGGCAGAGCACACCACCATCGACTACCACCATGCCGGATAGAGCCCTATAGTCGGTTTAATTAATAAATGATTTTGTAGATAAAAACTACCTATTGGGCTTCCTTTGTTCTGTCCTCTCCAACCCTATCTAAAACCTCTCCATATTCTAGCCCAAAGCACTTCTAATCCCCTGCCTATATATGGACAGCCTCCTACTTCCAAAAATGAAACCCTAGCATCTAGGGGACAAATCCCCTGAATTTCCCTTCCCAGCCACCCCGCCGCCGCCACTTGGCAATAGCCAACCACCACCTCCATCCAACAAGCACCGCAACCCCAATCGTCGATATGAGCTGCCAGATCTCAGATCAGACAGCTAGAGAGCCTCCCAGCCATCCCCCATGCAGCCCTGTATCCGCGCCTCCGCGCCTCCCGTGCCGCTCGGGAGAGGAGCTCCCGACGCCTGTAGTTGTAATTTCTCACACTTTGTGTTGCACGAATCTTATATATATCTAATGGTTTCTATAGCGCGAGGTGTGATCCTCGTCAGCATTGACCGATATAACATCGTATATGGACCTAGGAATGAGGGCACCTTCAAACAATAACGTAGATGTATTGAAAGTAATAGTGACCCACAATTTTTCATTAGCATACACTTTCTCTTCATAACGAGGAACCGGCAATCCCAGGGCTCCGAGCATTAAATCTAATATGGTTGCATAGGGAATCTTCACGTTCATAGCAACGCCCTACCAATTTTAACAACAAACAAAGAGACGTCAAAGAAAATCGTAAATACACCCCGCAGGGAAACCCTTAAAATCGTGTGCAGCCAGGAAGAGAACAACAAAGTATTCAACAACGATGAAAAATCCACGCGCATTAAACAACAACGGTCAAAATGCAAAATTAACCTGAGGTAGCCTGGTAATGGAGGACTCAGACCACGGTGATCGATCATAGATGCCTCCATCATCAACCACCTCCATGGCCACAAAACATAACCCTAATCCTAGATGAAACATTAAATTTAAGCCTGCGAAATGTCACAACATAAAGCAGCAGCCTATAATGATTCATGATCAGCACATAGGAATTGCAGACAAAGCTAGGAACTCCAAACCGCACAGAAATACGTAAGCAATAAAACCTCACTGCGGGGAACAAACGAAAAACAGGTCATTATCCATCAAAGAAGAAGTCTCGATGCAAAAATAAAACATGCGGTGCTAGCCACATGCTGCAAAACCGATAGTTTCCAGCAACTCGCTACTGTCGTATCTGCCGCATGGACCAAAAATGAAATTAGGCGATATGAAAAGCACGAACCAAAATAGAGGATAAAGAATGCCATCACGATCTCTACTGACAAAAAATCATGAGCCCACCTCAAGCAACAATATAGTCGCCCATCAATGATAATAAGAGCTTGAAAGACCTAAAAGAAAGAATGAAGAGAGAACGTGGTTAAATAAGAAAAGAAGACTGAGAGAAAGGAAAGAAGAACAACCTCACTCAGCACGAAAGATGAAGGCCACACCGGCAGGCAAGAAAAACAAGAAGAAACAGCCCGATGGCAGGGACGAGTTCGAAGAGCACCTCCAATAAAGCGAAGAAAGAGATTCGCGGAGCAACAAGTAAGGCAACGACGGTGATGGGAAGAAGAAAGGAGGAGAAAAGCAAAGTCAACCACATGCTTTTATTGAGTAGAGTGACCGTCGCAAGGACATCGACCAATGGGCTCAACCGACCTAAACACTAACCGAAGCCACTAGCATAGGGGCAACTAGGAGTGGCCACTGCCGGACAACATCTACATAAGCATGCAAACCGTCCACCGACCAAAGGAGCATATAACAAACACAAACCACGTGAGCACCGGACGGATACAACCAACCGAATGGAACGAACACATCTCCACACGGACATCGTCCGTACAAAACCAACCAGATAAAACGAACACAACTCCATCCGGACTCTGGTCGGATAGGACCAGCCGTCTGGATAGCAAGATATAAAGTAAAATAGCCGAGCACGGTTTACCCAACCAGAAAAATAGCGGCCCCGCAATGTGCCCAAACGCGCAGGCACGAAGAATCGGTCGGGTGATGGGTGGGGTGTTGCATGGGATAGCCGTGCGGGGTCCCAAAAACATGCGCGAGCATGAACAATTGGGAAAACCCCAGGCAAGATGGCTGCTTGTAGCTAGTAACCCAAACATCATACGCCTAGGACAAACGGACGAAATCACACACGTTGGTCGAGGGCGACAGGGGCTGGAAGGCAGATAGTGACCACCCAACACCCAACACCCAACATCCGAACAACCCTCTCCGACCAGCCAGCGCCCCACAGGCCCCAGCCAAAGCCCGCGCCATCAAGGGTTGTCCAGGACACCCCTCCACGCGCAACTAGGCCAAGCCCCTACGCGTCCGGCCAGACCAGACACCTCTGCGTCCTGACAGACTGGCCCCACACATGAACTGACACGCAGGCAGAACAACGCACGAGTGGGTGCACGTTGGCTCGACACAAGGCCAACACAAAGAGGTGGCCCCGGCCGCCCCGTGGACCATGCGTCATGGACCCCTAAGGAAAATAGGCCGGGTGCGACGCGTCCATCGATATCAGATGGTCACGAGCGCATCACGCAGGCTCCCTACGCGAGGCAAAGACACCGATAGGCAGTTTTGGCTAGAGGGTCGCGCGCGAGCCGGCGCCGCGATGACACGCACGACTCACCTGTCGCGACCGACCCGGTCTAGCGGGGTCCACACACTGACACATGAGTCTGGACTCCCCTTTGCGCGCGTGCGGGTGCGTGAGGCCTTGCTCACGGGCACGATTGGATCCTCCCCATGATCAGTGGCCCCGAGCGCGCCTGCAGTGCACCCGTCATGGACCACTAAGGAGGGTCGCCTGGGTCCGTGCCGTCCTGTGAGATTGGACGGCACCGAGAGCCCTTGAGAGGCCCCCGGGGCATGCCCCTGGAAATAGGTGGCGTGGACAGCGTGCTTGCACACAAAGCCCCCCAAGAGGTGGGTACTCCAGCATCCTTTGTGGGAGTAATTAATGGTGGAAACATATCATGTGAGGGGGTTATAGATGGGATATGGTAATGGCTATCGAGGTGTCGACTTAGGATCAGATGCCTTCAATTTACCCCTAGCCTCTCCATATAAAGGGGGACGATAGCTAGGATTACAAGTTTCGTAACTGACCTCGCCTCTGGGTCGGTCGAGGGGACCTTGTGTAGGATCAGAAACAAAGCTTCACTTAACAACACATCTTCAAGGCTTGTGAATGTCGGATCTCTTGCCTTTGGTGCCTTCTTTCTTAGTGCTCGATGTTTGCCCAACATGAAACAAAGGTAATTTGGTATCACCCAAGTCATAATGTATAGGCCCTTGACCTTCATTTATCAAGTTCATCATGTATGTGTCCTAAAATATGCATCACAATGAAAGAAATATCCCAAAATTGATCGGATTAATGCATATGGGATAAGAAAATACCTGCATATGTGTGCCTAGGTTGGCCGTTTCATCGAACAATACGTGGGCATGCCCGGCGCCGGCGTTTCCTGATGTTGTCCGCGACCATTGGAGTTGCGGTGATTCATACAATGCGACCGTTGGATGCCCGACCATTGCAAGGTCGGAACGACGTTGGGCATGGCCGTGGGCCGGCACCTTCTATCAGGCGGGGCGGATGGAGCGGACACAACCAAGTCTATGTCAACGACCTCCTTTTTCGTAGCTTCCCTCTCCGTGACTTCCCTCCCCGCGGCTTCATGGACGTGGTGACTACGTGTTGATCCCTCCAGTGATGGTTTCCGGGTTGCTCATGACAAAGGGACACCCACAGACTCCTCCGAGCCATGGCGGTGGCAAATGAGGTGGGCATCCACATCTAGGACGATGGGCAAGGATGGGGCATACGCGGAGCGAGGGTGGAAGAGGTGCTGACTCAGAGGTGAGAAACGGAGGATAGACCCGGAGTGGTGGTCAATTTGGTTGACTTGGTCAAATTGCAAGACATGGTCGGACCTACCTGTCGGATCCGACATGACGGACGCGTCTGGGCATCCCCATATCCACCCCACATATGAGCTCGATATGAGAGGTGCCAAACAACCCAAACATTTGGGCTTTGTTTGAAGGTTCCGATTGAGTGACTTTAGAGCATCTACAACAGGGCACCCACCCCCCTCAAATGCCCGGGCGGATGGCTCGATCAGTGACCGCTCAGAAAAAAACTGATCCAAATAGGCGTCTAAAACGGGCCTCAAACGCCAGGGCTGATTGGCACCCCTCATATCCAACCCAAATGTAGGGCAGATATGGGGATGCCCAGGCACGCCCGAGCGCGTCCGCCACGTTGGACTCGATAGGCCTACTCCACCACAAATTGCACCAATTCCACCAAACCTTTCCCCCTCCTCCCGCCTCCCTCCACACTTTCCCGCTTCTAAGCCCTTGCCGTCTACCACCCTTGCTCCTCATACTCGCCGCCGGTCTCAATCCGCCGGCCTAGATGTCGTCCAGCACATCCCCGACCACCTCGACTGAGGCTGCATCCGCCTTGTCCATCGGCGTCCTGTCCTCGGCTGCGTCGTGCAAGCCGGAGAACATCGCTTGGAGGGACCAATGACAGAGGCAACAAGAGAGGGAAGCGGCGGCGTTGTAGGGAGCGGATGCAAACATTGATAAGCAACTGCCTATTTTTTCTCGGAAAATAGGAATTTATAGAGTTGGAATTAGGGTCAGCGGAGCCTCGAGGGCCCCACCACCCACCAGGGCGCACCCAGGGGGTAGGCGCACCCTGGTGCCTTGTGGGCACAGGGTGCCCCCTCCAGTGGATCTTGGTTCCAAAATTCTTCATTTCCATAAAAAATCTCCAAAAAGTATCGTCCAATTCCGAGAACTTTTATTTCTGCACAAAAACAACATCATGGTAGTTCTGCTAAAAACAGCGTCAGTCCGGGTTAGTTTCATTCAAATCATGCAAATTAGAGTTCAAAACAAGAGCAAAATCATTAGGAAAAGTAGATACGATGGAGACATATCAACTCCCCCAAGCTTAACCCATTGCTTGTCCTCAAGCAATTCAGTTGAAAAACTGAAAGTGATAAAGAAAAACTTTTACGAACTCTTTTGTTCTTGTTTATATATATACACTTAAGTGATACCCAGGTTTTCAGCAAAAATTATAACTAACCATGCAGACGATAACTCTAAGAAAATATATTCACTCATATCAATGGCATAATCAACTAGCGAGCAAATAATAAAATATCTCAAATTTCAACACTTTGTCAAAACAATCATGATATAATATAACAATAATGGTATCTCGCTAGCCCTTTCTGAGACCACAAAACATAAATGCAGAGCACCTCCAAAGTTCAAGCAACGACTAAACATTGTAATTCATGGTAGAAGAGATCCAGTTATAATGCACACAACATTAACTATACACAATGCATGAGAATGACAATAGTGCTCTCCAGACCGGCGCTTGTTTGAGAAGGTGATGACTCAATAATAAAAGTAAAATAACATAAAAGTAAATAGATAGGCCCTTCGCAGAGGGAAGCAGGGATTTGCAGAGGTGCCAGAGCTCATAGCTTAAATCAGAGATAAATATAATTTTGGGCGGTATACCTTTCCTGTCAACGTTACGACCAAGAGTTTTCAATATATTCCATGCTAAACAAATTAGCGGCGGTTCCCAAGCGGTAAAAGTAAAGTTTACTCCTCCTCCACCAACAAACACAAGCCATGGCTAGCCGAATCCTCGGGTGCCCTCCATACCAACAACAGTCCGGGGGAGTTTGTTTTATTATTTGCAATTTTAATCATGGGATTGGGCATCCCGATCACCGACCCCTCTCGTGCAAGGACGAGTGAATAAAAACTCATCATGAGAATAATCCGCTTAGCATGGAAGATACTGACCACCCCCTGTCGCTTCATGAGCGGCACGGGCACACAAAACAGGTGTTCATTTGAATATTTTAGAGGTGGCACATGCAAATTTACTTAGAACGGCAGAGTAATACCGCATATAGGTAGATATATAGTGGACTCAGTTGGAATAACTTTGGTTTAAGGATTTTGATGCACAAGCAGTATTCCTGCTTAGTACAGGCGAAGGCTAGCAAATAGGTTGAGAAGCGACCTGCTAGAGAGCGAAAACAGTCATAATCATGCATTATGAATAATTAACATTGAATACTAGCATGAGTAGGATATAAACACCATGAACATAAATATCGTGGAGGCTATGTTGATTTTGATTCAACTACATGCGTGAACATGTGCCAAGTCAAGCCACTCAAAATATTCATAGGAGGATACCATATCATCATACTACATCACAACCATTTTTAATGCATGTTGACCTTTAAGATAAATCATTATCCACCCCTAGCTACTTAAGCATGGCATGAGCAACTATAATCTCTAATTGTCATCATAAACATGTTTAATCATAACAAGCTAAATCATGGATACTGTGTTAAACATATTTATAAAAACAAAAACAAGTTGAGTTCATACGCGCCTTTCTTTACCACGATCACTTCATCAGATGTCGTCATCATTGCCTTTCACTTGCATGACCGAATGATATGAAAATAATAATAATGCAAGAGTGTCATGGACTAAGCTGGAATCTGCAACATTTTATTCAAAGGAGAAGACAAGGTAATATGGGCTCTTTGTCAGATCAACAATAACACATACGAGAGCCACTCATCATTTTCATCATGGTCCTCTCCTCTCAATGACTCAATGAAAGAAAAGAATTTCAGAGAAACACACTGAAATATTTTTTGAGTTTTTGATTTTCTTCTTGAAGAAAGCAAATTAAAGAAAGGAAAAACGAAAACGAGAAAACTATTTACACAGGAAAGCTCCCAACAAACAAAAGAAGAAACGAGAAATCTTTTTGGGTTTTCTTTTAATGACAACTAATTTAAACTAGAAAGGAAAACCGAAAAGAAGCAAGAAATATTTTTGTATTTTCTTGAAGTTTTTCAAACACACAAGAAGAAAGCAAGGAAATAAAGCTAACATGGATTATACAATGAAAAAGAATGAACACCGACAACTGGAATAAAGTGTGTGAACATGAATGTAATGTCGGTGGGAAATACTTACTCCCCCAAGCTTAGGCTTTTGCCTAGCTTGGTAATCACCACTCGTAGTAGCCGTCCGGTCCCGTGTCAAAGTGTTGAGGCGGCGGCACCTGAGCATCCCAGTCCTGGGGCTCCCCCTCTGCCGCTGCCTGCGTGTTCCAGTAAGTAACGATATCCTCTGGTAGGATGGTGTATCCATTCCTGGCATGAGAATCAAACAAAGCAGGTGCAGGTAATGGAATAATATCGCGAGTTTCCTCGCTAAAAACCAAGTTATAATGAATTTGTTGAGGAGGCACATGAGCATCAATAAAGTGGTAGTCCTCCATCGACTGGTGATCTAGATAAACTCTAGGCAACAAGTAATCATGATGGCGTATCTGAACATTAAAACGTCTTGCTAAGCGAGTAGCATAAATGCCACCGTGAATTTTGCCCTTAGTCCTATTAGTGTGCAGCCGGCGTGCAACAATAGCGCAAAGGCTAAAGTATTATTATCATTGTGAAGTGCACGCCATAAAATGGCAAGGTCGGGGGCACATAATGAGCCACCTTTCTCTCTAGTCGGGGGCACATAATCTATGAATAGAGCAAAGTAGTGCACAACAGGGAATTGTAAGCTAGTGGCGTGGGCGTGCAACACACCCCTTTCCTCACCCACAGTTAAAGTCTGGAGGAAGTCCTCAAACTCCTCCGTTCGAGGCTCTCTAATTTCTCCATCAGAGGGAATTAAGCATATCTCACAAAATTCAGTAAGTGGTATCTGGTGATGTTCATCATATAAATCAAAGCGTACCATAGGAGGTTCAAGCCTATTCAGGAAATGAAAGTTTTGCATGAAAGAATTTGTAAGGATGTGGTGTTGGTCACACTCATCTGCGAGGAAGTTGGTGAGTCCAGCATTTGCAATGAATCACGCGAACTCTTGGTAGAATCCGGCTTCGTTCATGAAGGCAAAGTGCGTCCATTCGCACGGCCGGACCTCCGTCCTACGCGGGGTATTGATGTCATTGTCCGAGGATTCACCAAGGACTCCTTTGGCATTCCGCTTTGATGAAATCCTCTGGAAGATATTCATCATTTTTGCACGAACAAATTTCTAAAAAATTTGGGCCACAAAATGATGTCAACAAAACTTCACAAGATTGATAGCAACTACTCATATGGGTGTCTAGAGGCTATATCATGCATTCAAACTACTTGAAACTCAAAGAAATTAACATGCACGCTTATTTTCAGTAGCACGAAGAGTAGCTAAATACTCAAAATGTAAGCCACTAAAGCAAAAACTAATTGGAGCAATGGAGGAGTCACATACCAAGTAGCAATCCCCCCAAACAGTTTTACAAATGGAACTCCGAGCAAAGATATCAAAAATCTCAGCTTTGGGAGCAAGAACACGAGAGAGAGAGAGAGCTAGAGTGAAATTTTCTGGAGGTAGGAGACGAAGTGGGCTAAAAAGATAAGTGAGGGGTCCCTGTGGGGCCCACCACCCACTAGGGCGCACCTAGGGGGGAAGGCGCGCCCTGGTGCCTTGTGGGCACCTGGGGCACCCCCTTGGGGTGGATTTAGTGCCAAAAATTCTTAAATATTCAGGAAAAAATCATGTAAAAATTTCAGGTCATTTTGAGCACTTTCATTTCCAGGCACTTTTTTATTGCACGGATAATTCAGAAAACATGATAATCATGAAATTTTATTGCATTTAACTAAAATAACAGAAAATAAAAAGATGGGTACAGAAAGTTATGCTTACTAAATTCATCGACCACATGCCTCTCAAAAGTAATCCATTAATAAGGTTGATCAAGTCTTATTAACAACCATTTTCGATTAGCATGAACCCGAAGAATCTTCGTAAAACACAAAGTTACTTCAACGGGGATATGCATTTCCCCAACAATAAGAGTTTCATATTTCTTTTTGGCAGTAGGAAGAGGTACTTGAAAGCTTCCAATAGTAATTGTCAGAGTTTTTTCAATAACATTAATACCATTCACTTGAAATTGTTTCTTCGAAAAGTGTATTGTATGCTCATTACCATTGATATGAAAAGTGACTTTGCTTTTATTGCAATCAATAATAGCCCCTATAGTATTCAAAAAGGGTCTACCAAGGATAATCGACATGTTGTCGTCCTCGGGCATCTCAAGTATAACAAAGTCTGTTAAGATAGTAACATTTGCAACAACAACGGGCACATCCTCACAAATACTGATAGGTATGGCAGTTGATTTATCAGCCATTTGCAATGATATCTCAGTAGGTGTGAGTTTATTCACATCAATTCTTTTATATAAAGAGAAAGGCATAACACCAACACTAGCTCCCAAATCACATAGAGCAGTTTTGACATAGTTTCTTTTGATAGAGCATGGTATAGTTGGTATTCCTTGATCTCCTAATTTCTTAGGTACTCCATCATTAAAAGAGTAGTTTGTAAACATGGTGGAGATTTCAGCTTCAGGCATTTTTCTTTTATTGGTGACAATATCTTTCATGTATTTAGCATAAGGGGCCATCTTCAAAATATCAGTCAAACGAGTACGGAAAAAGACTGGCCTAACCATTTCAGCAAAGCGTTCAAATTCTTCCTCATCTTTATTCTTAGATGGTTTAGGTGGAAAGGGCATGGGTTTTTGAACCCATGGTTCTCTGTCTCTACCATGTTTTCTAGCAACAAAGTCCCTCTTATCATAACGTTTATTTCTAGGAGGTGGGTTATCAAGATCAACAACAGGTTCTATTTCAATATTATTGTTTGGCTCTTTATCATTATTTGGTCGAACATCTACATGAGCATCATTATTGTCATTTTCATTATCACTAGGTGAATGTTCATTACCAGATTGTGTTTCAGCATCAGAGATAGAGACACCATTATTATCTTTAGAAGGTTTTTCTATCTCAGGTTCACTAGAGGTATGCAAAGTCCTATGATTCTTCTTTTTCTTTTTAGAAGAATTAGGTGCATCAACATTAATTCTTTGGGAGTCTTGTTCAACTCTTTTAGGGTTTCCCTCAGGATAAAGTGGTTCCTGAGTCATTCTACCCCCTCTAGTCATTACCCTAACAACATGATCATTCATATTATTTTTCATTTCATTAAGCAATTCACTTTGAGATTTAGCAACTTGTTCTAACTGAGTCTGAACCATATAATCATGTTTTCATACACCTTTAACATCATTAGTAATTCTAAATAACAAGTCACTTAAGAGATCAATCATATCGGCATTATGCTTTAATTGTTTCATAACATAAGCATTGAAGTGATCTTGCTTTATAATGTAATTGTCAAACTCATACAAGCATTGACTAGGGTGTTTATTATAAGGAATATCACCTTCATCAAACTTTATAAAAGAATTTACCTCTATCACCTGTGGTGGTGTGTCAAGACCATGTATTTCTTCAATAGGTGGTAAATTCTTAACATCTTCAGCTTTAATACCTTTTTCCTTCATGCATTTCTTTGCTTCTTGCATATCTTCATGACTGAGAAATAAAATACCCCTCTTCTTTGGAGTGGGTTTAGGCGGTGGTTCAGGAAGTGTCCAATCATTATCATTCTTCAAGATATTATTCAATAATTCTTCCGCCTGCTCAATAGTTTGTTCCCTGAAAACACAACCAGCACAACTATCTAGGTAGTCCCTAGAAGCATCAGTTAGTCCATTATAAAAGATATCAAGTATTTCATTTTTCTTAAGAGGATGATCAAGCAAAGCATTTAGTAATTGGAGAAGCCTCCCCGGAGCTTGTGGGAGACTCTCTTCTTCAATTTGCACAAACTTAAATATTTCCTGTAAGGCAACTTGTTTCTTATGAGCAGGAACATATTTTTCAGAGAAGTAATAAATCATGTCCTGGGGACTATGCACACAACCAGGAGCAAGAGTATTATACCAAGTCTTAGCATCACCCTTTAACGAGAAAGGAAATAACTTAAGGATATAGTAATATCGAATTTTTTCCTCACGAGCAAATAGGATGGCTATATCATTCAATTTAGTAAGATGTGCCACAACAGTTTCAGTTTCATAGCCATGGAAAAGATCAGATTCAACCAAAGCAATTTACTCAGGATCAACAGAGAACACATAGTCCTTATCGGTAATAAAGATAGGTGAAGTAACAAACTTAGGATCATATTTCATTCTAGCAATCAAGGATTTTTGTTTCAACTTGCATAGTAATTTCTTAAGATCATCTCTATCTTTACAAGCAAGAAAATCTCTGGCTACCTCTCCATCCATAACATAACCCTCAAGTATCTCAGGCAATTCATATCTAGGGGCACTAGTTCCAAGAGGTGAATCATAATTCTCAGTTTCAATAATTTCATCAGTTTCAGTAATTTCATTTGTTTTAGCATTCTCAATTTCTTTAGCTCTAGCAAGTTGTTCATCAAGAAATTCACCTAATGGCACAGTCTTATCAAGCAAAGTACTAGCATCATCATAAGCATCATTCATAGCAGAAGTAGCATCATTAATTACTTGCGACATATCAGAATTAATAGCAGGTGGTGGTGTTGCAAGCTTACTCAAAACAAAAGGTGAATCAAGTGCAGAGCTAGATAACAGTTCCTTACCTCCCCTCATCTTAGAGGGAATGATCTTGGTTCTATCATCCTTAAGATTCTTCATAGTGATCAACAGATATAAACCCCAAGTAACTCAACAAATATAGCTATGCTCCCCGGCAACGGCGCCAGAAAAAGTCTTGATAACCCACAAGTATAGGGGGTCGCAACAGTTTTCGAGGGCAGATTATTCAACCCAAATTTATTGATTCGACACAAGGGGAGCCAAAGAATATTTGTAAGTATTAGCAGTTGAGTTGTCAATTCAACCACACCTAGAGACTAAATATCTGCAGCAAAGTGACCAGTAGCATAGTAGTATGGTAATTTGATAGTGATAGCAGCAATAGTAACAGTAACAGTGGTAGCATTAACTTTCTAGCAGCTGTGACAGTAGCAATAGTAATACTAACTTAGCAAGATCAATATATGAAAAGCTCGTAGGCATTGGATCGATGATATTGTTGGATAATATTCATCATATAACAGTCATAACCTAGGGCGACACAAAACTAGCTCCAATTCATCAATGTAATGTAGGCATGTATTCCGTAAATAGTCATACGTGCTTATGGAAAAGAACTTGCATGGCATCTTTTGTCCTACCCTCCTGTGGCAGTGGGGTCCATATGGAAACTAAGGGATATTAAGGCCTCCTTTTAATAGAGAACCGAAACAAAGCATTAACACATAGTGAATACATGAACTCCTCAAACTACGGTAATCACCGGAAAGAATCCCAATTATTGTCACCTTGGGGTAAGCGGATCATAACACGTAATAATTGCATATAACTTGCATGGTAGGATCAAGAACACAAATATATTGGTGAAAACATAAATGGTTCAGATCTGAAATCATGGCACTTGGTCCATGACAAGCATTAAGCATAGCAAAGTCATAGCAACATCAATCTCAGAACATAGTGGACACTAGGGATCAAGCCCTAACAAAACTAACTCGATTACATGATGAATCTCATCCAACCCATCACCGGCCAGCAAGCCTACTAAGGGATTACTCACTCCTAGCGGTGAGCTTCATGAAATTGATGATGGAGGATGGTTGGTGATGACGATGACGGTGAATCCCCCTCTCCGGAGCCCAGAACGGACTCAAGATCTGGCCTCCCGATGAAGAACAGGAGGTGGCGTCGGCTCCGTATCATGAAACACGATGAAACTTCCTCTCTTATTTTTTTCTCGGAAAATAGGAATTAGAGTTGGAATTAGGGTCAGAGGAGCCTCCAGGGCCCCACCACCCACCAGGGCACGCCCAGGGGGGTAGGCGCGCTCTGGTGCCTTGTGGGCATAGGGTGGCCCCCTCCGGTGGATCTTGGTTCCAATATTCTTCATTTATTCCATAAATTTTTTCCAAAAAGTTTTGTCCAATTCTGAGAACTTTTATTTCTTCACAAAACAACACCATGGTAGTTCTACAGAAAATAGCGTCAGTCTGGGTTAGTTTCATTCAAATCATGTAAATTAGAGTCCAAAATAAGAGCAAAAGCGTTAGGAAAAGTAGATACGACGGAGACGTATCACTGCCCCTCCCCCCCGACTCGCCCGGGCCCCACACCCCGTCCATCCAGCCATCGACAAGGACCTTGCCATCGGACCAGGTTGGGACAGAGGAGGATCCGACGACTGGGTGGGGCATTTCGGAGAGCTTTCCGCACACACAGGTGCCGTTGGTGGGCATCTATCACTTGCCGCAGCTCGTTTGGGCGCGGACAAGCATGGGCACGAATGGCGCCTAGGCTGCCACGACCTGTTCGATGGAATGACACAACAAGACTCGGTATGTTCTTGTTGCTCCTGTCTGATCAACTTTGCATATGCCATGTTCAACGTTTTGCATGATCCATGCTTGGAAACCATGATCATTTAGAAGTTTATCATGTCGGACATGATCAATGATAATCAAGATCCGACCCAAATGCACTACAAGTTGGGGGATCCAACTTGCCCTTCATTTGAAGTTGGGAGAACATAAAATCCCAATCCAAGGTAAGAGGCTCGGCATTCTCAACTTTTGAGGATATCTTTTTAGTCAAATCTTGGTTGGCCACAACAATGGACCCAATATGCAGCACGGACAAAAGGGATACCATGAACAAAAGCAATATGTGGAGTCGCATCCTATCGTCACCAACCTCAATGTGGCATCTCTCCAACATCGATGGGGGATCATTCAAGGGGAAGTGAACAAGTATGTCAGCTACTATTCACAAGTGCTTGGCCGCCCTCAAAGTGGGATGGGAGTGGCAACTCACGTAAGCTAAATTACTTCATCTTGTCATCATTTGCATATGCCTGTTTTTGTTGCATTCTCATGCTCATACATATTTTTTTGCTAGACGGTGGTGGTGGCAACTATGTATCAAGAAACGAAAAAGAAACCATTTGGTTTTAGCCATTATTGGGTGATATTGAATGTCAAATCAAAGTGGACACAACTTGTGGCCGATCTCAAGGCCGGCAAGAAAAGGAATGATGGCTCAAGCTCCCACCAATAAATTAGGTTGGACGAAGAAGAGGAATATATTGTAGTGTAGAATGGAAGAGCCACTGTGCCAAAGGATAACCGGCAAGTGATGGGAAACAAGTAGGAGAAGGAAAGGGCCTCCTGTGACGCCGTGGCTACAAGAATGTCCTCCATATCGACATGCATTTTTTCAGTTAGGGAGAACAAGAAAGAGGAGAGGTACAAGCTCATGTTGGATGCTCAAAAGAAGATGATGGATTGGGATCGGAAGAGGGTGGAGAAGAAGCTGGAAATTGGGAGGGAGAAGATCGAGTTGGAGAAGAAAGAGGCGGTGATCAAATGGGAGCTTGATAAAGCCAAGACATTTGGAGAGACTGAGCTTGAGAAGGATAGGTTGCAAATTGCACGGGACGTTGATGATGCGGAGATAATATTGACAGACAAAAGCCTCTTGGATGAGCATGCAAAGAAGTGGCTTGTGAGGATGAAGAAGGAGATCAACGACCATAGGGAGTATGAGGCGATGAGGGCGGCTATGGCAGCAGTGGAGCAGGTGGCAAGGATGCAGGCGGAGCAGGAAGCAAGGATGGCCGCAGAGCTGGCAACATGGATGGCGTCTGGTGGGTGATCCGGCCAGCTAGCAAGTGATCCGTCATGCTTGGACATTAATTTCAATTTGGTATGTCCGGATTGTTGAACAATGATTTATTTTGATTTGTTCTATTTTTTTGAACTATTGAATTGAGATGATTTGGATCATATGATCGACGTGCATGGATTGCATGGATTTGAGAATTTGCATTTAAGGTGTATGGATGTGCAGCAACTCAAATGAGGGATCACCCGGTGCTATCCGCAGACGCACCCGTGGGCGTATGGAGGCCGGATTTGCCAAGTCCGACTGGCTGTAGATGCTCTTATGTTCTCAGCCATATTCAAAATGTCTGCCTAAACATTTAGAAGGAGAAGGGTTCCAGTTGTAGATGCTTCTATAGTCCATGCAAGTGTTGCCGCATCTTCGATCTAGATAGATGATACAAATTAGCCGAATGTACCCCATCTGCACATCCATGCGCAGATGCGCTTGTTGTGTAGTTTGGTTAAATGGCTCTCTCACATGGCGCGAGGAATGATCTGTTTTGTCCCATGTGAAGACAAACGGTCGATCAGTTTGCAGAATTCACAAGGTTCATTTAGCACAGTTTTTCCAGGAATTTTATTTGCACACAACTCCTTCTATTCTCTTCAATTTCTCGGGTTTAGGATATCCATTCGTCCTTTGTCACGTGTCTTTCTTTATTGTTAACTAGCAAAGAGCCCATGCGTTGCAACACCAAAGAAATAAATATCACATGCCCTTTACTCAATAACCATGACTCAAGACCCAAATAGGTCCACGTGCATCCCATCTGTGTTATGGCTAATCCTCCTTCCCACCCTCGCTGACGATGACCTAAGTGCTTACACAATCACAATGCGTTTGAATGTGGTCAATCCTAAGGTGTCTCTCTCTCACACCATAAGATGAGAAATCTGCTTTATTTTTCCCTGCAAGGTTTTGCCGAGGCGTGCATGCGTGGTTATAGATGGTTTCTTTCGTCTCCAATCTGATTTTGTTGAGGTGTTCATTTCTAATCCAGATCTACATCGGTACAAGAAAAGTGGATCATGTGCTATTGATTAAACTTGCACCCAGGGCCGGTCCTGGGATTTCGGGACCCGGGGCAAGACAATACGAGGGAGCCCTAAAGCCACCTAAACATATACATATATTTTCTAGTTTAATTGCAAATAAATACTCTGCACACTATAATTTAGGTTGCCTTGTCATATTGAATATTCTGAGAAAACCAGGAATCATAAACATTCGCACTGAAAGTTGGTCGCCCTTGTCAATCCACACTTATATTTTCTATTATGTGAATTAGTATCCCGATCACGTGATACTAATTCACATAATAGATGCAATTATATCCCGATCACGTGATGAATTCATGATTGGGGTAGAATCGCATTTCGAGCGCATAGCACGGTGGATATCATTACAACATACCATGTACTAGATAGATGAGAATACCAGATAAAGGCTTAAACTCGCCACAAGCTACAACATGAATACGTCAATACATCAATACATAGCAATCATCATACAGAAGAGCAGGATCCGACTATGGATGAAATCAAACGAAAAAGAAGAACGGCACTCACCCTGCTAATCCCAGGCTCCCGACCTGGAACGCATCCCTTGATCGAAGAAGAAGAAGAAGAAGAAGAAGAAGAAGAAGAAGAAGAACTCCAAAACAAATAAGCATCGCTCTCATGTTAGATCATCGCATTACATGTACCTGCACCTGTTGTTATAGTAATATGTGAGCCATGAGGACTCAGCAATCCCATTACCATGGGTATCAAGACTAGCAAAGCTTAATCAGTATTGAATGGATGAGTGGTGAGGTTGTAGCAAGCACTAAGCATTGTATGATGGCTAACTTACGAGTACAAGGATAAGAAGAGTAAACTACGCATAATCGTCGCAAAGTAGTAATGATCAATCAGTGATCCTGAACACCTACTTACGAGTCAAACATAACCCCACAGTGTTCTCTCCCTGATCTCCCTCAAAAATTGATGGTCACAGTTATGCATGTGGTCCATATTGACGTATATAGACGTATTTTAGATTGTAGATTCACTCATTTTTCTCAGTATGTAGTCCATATTGAAACGAACATAGTAGTATGCACTCTCCCTCGCCCCTCGCCCATGTGGTGGACGTGCAGCAATTCATTCGGTGTCAGATAGCCAGAACCATATACTGTAGTACCATCATTGCTCGAATTCCCAAAGAGGCGAAGATCTGACATACTGTATGAGGAAGAAGGCAACAAGAATGTTTGTTTTGCGTGACAGTCTCTTCTTACAGGACATGCTAGACCTAGTGGACCTCATTGTTGCAATGGGAGTATCATAGATGGCATAATTCAGAGTGGTGGGCATAAGGAATAATATTCGGAGCTGCTTAGTCTTAAACCCCATGAAGAAGTCCCATCAAAAGGAATAGCCATCCTCTACACATGCTCCTATGTAAAATGAGTAAATGAGAGAAAAAGAGAAAGAGACAAAGTAAAAAAAAATCACCAGCCTTAGAGCCAGCCCTATTGTATCAGTGAATGATATTTCTACGTCGTGATTGACATGGCTATATTATTAACCATGCTGCGGAGGTCCAGCAGATTTTTATTTATTTGCGGAGGTAGCAGCGGATGGATATTCAACGAAGAGTGAAATGATGGCTGCTTCCTCGGTCAAGCATAGAGAAAGGTGGGCCTCGTGATTTGATGGCTCATTAGTCATTATTACTGCCTATACTCTTTGCCCATATAATAACCACGTGGCAGAGTAGTTGGCTATACTTTTAATAACCATGCTCGGAGAGAAGAGGTGCATGCACCCACGCACGTAGCACTCTTTGCGTCTTCCCCAACCACACACGTGACACGGTGGAGCTCATTTCTGTACGATGATGCAGCCCACATGATAATTTGACGCGTCTAGTAGTAGTTACTCACTTAATGGAGGGTCGGGAACCACGCATGAGCGGTGTCGCGTTATTTATAAATAAAGTTTTTTTTTCTTTAGTGGCACGTACGCAATATAAATAGGTTCATATGGAGAGAAAAAGAAACCGCTCCACTATATACATAGCCAGGAGCCTACACGGTTGCTTGCTGGGGTTGCTCTCTTCACACTCTCTTGCACAAAACGATTGTGGCCACATCTCTAGTCACACATCCGGGCGGATCACGTCCGTCGGGAAGGGGTGGATGCTTTGTGTAGATGTGGTCGCCGTCGCCGACGGCGAAAACCCACTGTCGGCGCGTCCCGATCAGGGGTCCCCGCCATTCTCTCTCACAAAGCTGGTGCGGTTGCCTTCGTCCCTTGCTCACTGCCGCGATGTGGGCAGTTGCCGCCTCCAGCCGCCCTCCTCTAGCTACATCCCAACATCCCTCAGGTACAACTTCATTTACAGCGGGCTTGCACCACTGCCCCAGCTGCCCACATCACTCCATGTGGATATTTCTCTACTTCTTTGCACCACACGTACCTCTACTGGCTTCTACTATATTTGTGATGAGTTTATGTCTCATCAACTAGTCCCACTAGTCTTATTCTAATCACACTTCTTCAATTTCTTTGCCACAGGGATGCTCAGCTCAATTTTAGTGAAACTGCACAAAATGATCCGATGGTCAAAGGGTTGCAAACTTCATTTCTTTGGAAGGTTCGACATTGCCAGCAAATTAAAGCCTGGTTAGGGTTTAGGGTTCAAGGTCTAGGGACTGCATGGATCGTTTTTTCTTTAGTTGTCTCTGTTCCAAAATAAGTGTCAACTTTAGTACACCTTTGTACTGAAGTTGGCATAAAGGCACTTATTTTGGAACGGAGGGAGTACATATTGGCTATGATATGTGAATCATTGAGATGCAATAGTATGCATGTAAGTCTCCTTTGTATTTGATGGAATGTTGCAACGGGGCAACCTTGGACGCAAGATACATGAAACAGAAGCTGAAAGCTTCATAGCATTGTACAATTTTATCTCGCTGAGAAATTACAGTACTGTGTACTAAAGAGTTAGGTGTCGCACGGTGTCCAAAAAATTTGGTGATAGTGTGAGGTGGGCCATGTAATCACTGAGCTGCCGCGTTTTCGCTGATTTCGCACTCCTCCGCAGTAAGAGTGGAGAAAATTGTAAAGAGTGGAGACGCTCTACCTCCTTTCGCCGAAACGTGGGACATCCAACATCCGGTGCACGTGTCATGCACCAAAGTGAAGTGTACAGTACAAGCACGGTCGTACCACCTCAGTAATAATGACCAACGAGCCGTCAAATCACATAGACCCGGCAGTAAGTTGGACGGATGAAGAAACCATCACTCTTTCATTGAATCCGCTTCTCCCTTCAACGCATGCACCAGTGAGAGGTCGCGTCCGCTCTACCCGGGCATGAATGCGGCACCGATTCTCTGGAGCGGCGCTGACCGTTTCGGGTGGGAAGCGCTCGTGGGTGATGGAGGGGCTTTGGATGTGCTAGGATGGTCAGGAGAGGGCGTTTGCAGCTGTCCCGACCGGATGCCCGGAAACGAGAGGATGCACCGACTCTCGCGGCTAAATCATAGTACTACACACCATCTCTCTGTAGGTCGATGTGTCGCTCTCTCTAACACACACACTCTGTTAAAACACACACACACACACGCTCGCGTGCACACACACGCACACACAGGTTCTTCGTTTATTGGACTCATCGCATTTTCTTCGTTTTACCATATTATATAGTCTTATTTTCACTTCTTTCCACCACATGTTCACATTTCCAAGGTGCATTAAATTAATGCATGCAAGGATTAAAAGAAACCAACCAGTGCATGTAACCATTCCTACTCATTTAGTGGTCGTCCATGAATATATTGTAATTAATGTAGATTAAAGTTTGAGTAATTTTGTAAACTACGAGATGGAGTACATTTCCCCATTCATCATCTACCTTGGTTGATGAGATTTCAAATTTAAGCCCTATAAACCGGAAAGGAGGGAGTAGTTAAAAATTTTGGTCAAACTTTGACAAAAAATATATGACGTGGCTTAAAAACCTGGACGGAGGTAGTAGTACGAGATGCAGTGGCACACTGACTTAGGCCGAATACAAGTGCCCAAAATTATTGGAAGAGAGCAAAGTGTACATACAAAATAATTAAAATTGAATTTCTCAATTTTTTTTCAAAATAGAGGCAAAGGATTTGCCTCATCCATTAAATAAGAGGAGAATAGAGTTTGACAGTTTGCAAGTGACCCTACAAATAAACAGCATGGCAATTACTCTCGTACAACAATACGCCCTAGTTTCTTAGCACGCGCTGTAACCCTTAGTACATACGGTAGCACACTGACTTAGGCCGAATACAAGTGCCCAAAATATTTAAAATTGGAGGATGGTGCAGCCCACCTTTCCGATATTTTCACCGTGTGTGGTTCAGTTGTTGTTCACTTCAGAGGGTTGTGTACCACACGTGAACGATAGTAAGTGCGACCGAGAGGCGTGGAGCGTTAATTGCGAGTTGACTCCTTCGAGCGTTAAATTTTCTTCACGTATTAGCATTGCCCTAGTATTTTTCTTCACTAGTACGTTAAATAAAAAGTTCCATTTCGTGCACAATTTAAAACAATTTTTATGGAGAGAAAAAGAAAACCACTCCAACTATATATGCTGCAGCCTCAGCGCTTCTTTTCTAGGGTTCGCTCTCTTCACACACTCTCTCTCTCCACTATATATATATACACGTTGGAGCCTCAGCGCTTGTAGTTGCTCTCTTCACACTCTCTCACCCTCTCCAGATCTAAACAAGACTGCGTTGGCCTCTCGCTCTCTCACTCTCCCCTCACTGCTGGTCAAAGAGCCGGCACCATCCTGTCCGCAGGGGAAGGGAAGGAGGCTTAACGCTGTCGCCATCAGCGAGCGAGGGAATCCACTGCCGGCGCCGCTGTTCTCTTTCACCCAGCAGCGGCGCGGGAGGGCCTCCGACCCCTTCTTCCTCGCTGCCTACCATAGTGTGGGCAGATCGGCTTCCGGACGCCCACCGAGCCACACCCCGAGAACCTTTAGGTAAAATTTACTTAATTCACAGGCATTGCTGTAGCTGCATGTCGATTTTTTACGCTTCTGCACTCGAATCTAGGTGTTGGATCAAACAGGAAAGTAGTGGGGAAAGTTGTATAGCATGAATCTAGGACATGGTTCAAAGAGGAAAGGAAGGGGGGAAAGGAGTACAGACTGGCTATCGAACACCTATGTTGGTCAAAAAGGGAAAACAATGACAAACACAGTACACACATTTGTAAGGAACTGAACTTTCTGTTGGTGGGGGACAAGGCTGTAGAGTTTGAGCAGGACTAGATTTGCTGCCCTCACATAGGGAAGGGTGTCTAAAGAGAACAAAAATGGGACCAACACAAATATGCTCCTTGGTTGTTTGTTACAACAGACTGTGCATCACCCCTTTATACATCGGTAGATGCACATGGTGTGGTGCGTCCACTATCCCATACAACTCTTTAGCTGTTGTTAATCTAATAATGCCGCTGGAAAATTGAAACAATGCCACAGTTAAAAGCAAATTACATGTTTAACAAATTTTATTGTTAATATAATCTCTCTGTTAATATGAATCAATGCCACTGTTTGAGAAATGCTACTATCTTGCTTTCTTTCCCATTTAGATAAGTTAGATGCTTCTTTTTGTGGGCTTATGTGTCATCCATCATTATTGACCAGTAATTGTTTCCTTTGCACCTCTGTGTAAACAGGGTTATATACTTCACCTCGTCGCTATTGTGACCTTTTGTTGCACTGCACAAAACACTTTGGTTTTAAGAGTGTTTTGTGCAGTTCAACCAAAATGTCACACCGACAATGTTGCTTGATTGCTTGATCTTAGTGGAACTGCACAAGAGGAGATCTGACTTCCTATCCGTGTTGGCAAATTTGTTTCAGATCTTCTTCTTGTGAGTTGTTTGAATTCTGCATCATGAGAGGTCAGTACCGGCCTTCTTCCACATGATTGTGCAGTGTGCTTTCATATGTTGTGCTACTCATACGGTAATGTTGCTTGATTTTAGTGAACTACACAAAAGGAGACCAGACTTCCAATCTGTATGTGCATTGTAATATCCCATTGAGGTAAGATAATGATATTTCACAACTGTTGGCCTGTATTTTGCTACTGTCATCAGAAAATTAATGTTGTTGTTTAGTGCTATACTTGTGCTCCCTAATTGACATGCCAACTCTTACATTGAAGGCAAAGCTTGTCTGTTACTGAACCAAGTGATGAAGGGGAATAACAAGAGGAAGAAGAAAAAAAATCAACTCTCGGTGCTGTAATGAAGCACTGGAACTGTGATGACACGAGTAATGATATAGTTTTGCATCTTAATTTATTGCTATGGCTGGAACGAGCAATTGTTTTGCCACTGTGATTTGATATCACTCTTAATATAATATGTAATTATCTCTACTTGTGCAAACAGGGATCTTGTTTGAAGATAACATATATTTTAGTGGAACTGCACAAGAAGATGTTGGAAACATTAAACTAATCGAGGAGTATATAGTAAGCATGGCAACCATAGTAGATCATAACGGATGGTTCCCGAGAAGTGCTTCATCTGTATGCTCTACACAATAAGCCTCCTGACAAAGGTTGGTGCCCACAGATTTCATCCATATGATTGAGCTTTGTCATCTCTATTGGTGTTGTGCTACTGTTTAGCTATTGTCATGAGAAAGTGGTATTGGTTCGCATGTTAATCTAAGGCTGCTAATAAATTGAGGCACCGGTTTGCCACCGTTATAGCCACTGATAAAATTAAGTAATAATACAGTTCAAGTTGAGCTGCTTTCTTTGGTATCATATCATTTCCTATGAGGATAATGAGGATGCATCTCTTTGTGACTACACATTTCATCAGTTACTCCCATTGTTAATGTAATGGTTGTTTTAAATATTTCCTTTACTTTTTTTCGAGCAAAAAGGGATGCTAGCATTTAGTTGTTCTCTTGTCTTCACGCAACAGGATCATCCTCCTCTGAAGAAGAATATGGAGTACCTGAAGTGCCTAGTTCCGATTATGCCAGGATGAAGAAGCCCCGTCTATCTTCTCATCAGAAGGAGCAGTTGAAGGATGGTTACATTACTGCCCACAAGACCGAACTAACTTCAACTCAGAAGGACTCACATATTTCCATCTTTTTTGTTGTGATGGGCAAGTGCAATGTTGTTTTAGGATTCTTTCTGGTGAGTTCCATTTTTTTAAATGTGTGCTCTGCATGGATCATGTAGGTGCATGCTTAAACTTAAATTCGTAATTCAGTTTACTTCATACTAATCACTTTTTTGTTTTTATGCAAACAGGGATGCTCAGCTTGATTTCAGTGGGAACTGCACAAAATGTTCTGATGGTGCCGATATGTTGAAGGCGTTGCAACATATAAAGGCGAAATCCTACAAGCTACGCGCGAAGTTGGTTGATTTTAGTGGAACTGCACAAAAAGAACAGCTAGTTTATTTAGCACGAGGTGACATGCCAATGTGCAAAGTGATGGCATACCCCGCCCATTCCACAATCGTAGGCATTCGATATTTTGGAATGGGAAAACCTTCTCAAAGTATGCTCATTTATGTTCGCAAGAAGACATGCTTTCGATATTTTGGAATGGGACAACCTTTTCAAATTTTGCTCATTGATGTTAGCAAGAAGACATGCATTTGATATTTTGGCATAGGACGCCCTTTGCTGTCAGCAACATCGATTGATTTTTCTTTATTTGTGTCTTCAGTTGTGAAGTAAATATTGGCTCTGATGTGTGAATAATTGAGATGCTCGATCGATTTTTGTTCATTTGTGTCTTTAGTTGTGAAGTAAATATTCGCTCTGACGTGTGAATAATTGAGATGCATAATCATCGATTGATTGTTGTTCAATGAATTTCCAGGCCCGTGAGTTTGATTGCAATGTACAAGCACGCTAAAAAGCTGCTCAAACTTTTGGGAAGTGTGAAACTGCAACAAACGACGTGATCACCGTGTGTCCTGAGAATAATGCTACTCCCTCTGTCTAGGTTCCTAAGTCATCTTTGGTTGTGCACCGCGACCAAGGCAGAGGAAAAAAATGAGAGAACTTAATGTTTATTTGCTTAATAGCATTGCAGGAAATGTACTGACCACTGCATGTCATGTTTGGTAGTCTCAAGTCATCGATAGCATACACGTCCCACATATCTTATTGGTTGATTCCTTTATTAATGCCAAAAAACAATAAACGAGGTGAGAGCTAATACACCGCGCCTAAGTGTTTTGGGATTATTTGGTTTTCATCAGGTGAATACCTAGATAGAGGGAGTAGTACGTATTGTTTTGGTATTGTTTTGAATGTTCATGTAATGCAACTGATACAAGAATTCAAACTAACTGGTCTAATTCATTCATACATGGCCTGATTTCATATAAACATGCCGGATTTCATTACATTTCAGACATTCTTCAACTACAAAGCGGTGCTCGTCCGGCTCTGGAGGTTTAATAAATTAACCTAATTTATGATCCAGCGCCCATTCCCCGTGTCCGGCCCAACAACTGAAGCTTCTTCTCCAGCTCCGCTTCCGGAGCCACAGGAAGTGAAGCTGTCCGACTCCACGTCACCGCCTGATACGTCCATTTTGCATCATGTTTTTATGTTGGTATTTATTGCATTATGGGCTGTTATTTCACTTTATGGTACAACACTTATGCCTTTTCTCCCTTATTTTATAAGGTTTACACAAAGAGGGAGAATGCCGGCAGGTGGAATTCTAGACCGGAAAGGAGCAAATCTGAGACACCTATTCTGCACAACTCCAAATGTCCTGAAACTTTACGGAGAATTGTTTTGGAATATATAAAAAATATTGGGCGAAGAAACTATGGAAGGGGACCCACCAGGTGACCACAAGCCTGGGGGGCACGCCCTACCCCCCAGGGCGCACCCCCAGGGCTTGTGCCCCCCTGGCCATCATCTGGTGCCCATCTTCTGCTATATGAAAGGTTTTGACCCAGAAAAAATTAGGAGGAAGCTTTCGGGACGAAGCGCCGCCGTCTCGAGGTGGAACCTGGGCAGAAACAATCTAGGGCTCCGACAGAGCGATTCTGCCGAGGAAACTTCCCTCCCAGAGGAGGAAATCGAAGCCATCGTCATCACCAACGATCCTCTCATCGAGGGAGGGTCAATCTTCATCAACATCTTCACCAGCACCATCTCCTCTCAAACCCTAGTTCATCTCTTGTATCCAATCTTTGTCCGAAAACCTCAGATTGGTATCTGTGGGTTGCTAGTAGTGTTGATTACTCCTTGTAGTTGATGCTAGTTGGTTTATTTGGTGGAAGATCATATGTTCAGATCCTTAATGATATTCAATACCCCTCTGATCTTGAACATGAATATGCTTCGTGAGTAGTTACGTTTGTTCCTGAGGACATGAGAGAAGTCTTGTTATAAGTAATCATGTGAATTTGGTATTCGTTCAATATTTTGATGAGATGTTTGTTGTCTTTCCTCTGGTGGTGTTATGTGAACGTCGACTACATGACACTTCACCATGATTTGGGCCTAGGGGAAGGCATTGGGAAGCAATAAGTAGATGATGGGTTGCTAGAGTGATAGAAGCTTAAACCCTAGTTTATGCATTGCTTCGTAAGGGGCTGATTTGGATCCGCATGTTTCATGCTATGGTTAGATTTATCTTAATTCTCCTTTCGTAGTTGTGGATGCTTGCGAGAGGGGTTAATCATAAGCGGGAGGCTTGTCCAAGTAAGGACAACACCCAAGCACCGGTCCACCCACATGT
This sequence comes from Thinopyrum elongatum, assembly GCA_011799875.1. NCBI lineage: Eukaryota > Viridiplantae > Streptophyta > Magnoliopsida > Poales > Poaceae > Thinopyrum > Thinopyrum elongatum. Next base: position 286,405,451 of record CM022302.1, read on the forward strand.
CAAATTATCAAAGTAACGAACGCGACTCATATGAGCATGATGAAAACTAACTTGACAATAATTCCCATGTGTCCTCGGGAGCACTTTGCTTTATATAAGAGTTCGTCCAGGCTTATCCTTTGCTACTAAAAGGATTGGGCCACCTTGCTGCACCTTTGTTACATTTGTTAGTTGTTACCCGTTACGAATTATCTTATCACCCAGTTATGTGTTACCGCTAATTTCAGTGCCTGTAGAAAATACCTTGTTGAAAACCACTTGTCATTTCCTTCTGCTCCTCATTGTGTTCGTCACTCTTACGTATTGAAAGGACTACGATTGATCCCCTATAATTGTGGGTTATCACCGCCAAGCAGCTAATCGGCCGTCGATGTTCAACCCGCGAAGCTTGGCTTCAACTGGAGGGTAGGAGCGGCGACCTTTCTTGGACCCAAGCAGCGGCGACATACCGTCTTCTACTCTTTCTTGTTTTCTGTGTGGCGCGGCCTCGTTGTCGGTGGGGCGGGGCCTTGACGGAGCCACCAATGTCTCCTACCTCATTGCCGGCGGGGCGGCGCCTCGGCGGAGCGGGGGAAATCCTCCGCCTCGTTGAAGGCGGAGCGGGGCCTCGGTGGAGCCGGCGATGTCCTCTGCAACGTTGCCGGCGAGGCAGGGCCTCGGCGGGGCGGGGCCTCGATGGAGCCGGCGAAGTCCTCCGGCTTGTTGCCGACGGGGAGGGGCCTCGGTGGAGCCGGTGATGTTCTGTGCCTCGTCCCGACGAGGCAGGGCCTCGGCGGAGCCGGCGAAGTCCTCCGGCTTGTTGCCGGTGGGGAGTTGCATCGGCGAAGATGACGAAGTCCTCCGCCTCATCGTCGGTGTTGCCAAACAGCGCCTTGCCCGCTTCATCGTCCTCCTTGTAGGCGGCCGCAACCTCCGCCACCCGCATGCAGTACCGCCAGCGCTCGAGGCGGGGCTCGCGGGTGGAGCGGTACGACTCGAGAAGTGCCTCCTGCTCGGCCCACTCCACGGCGATCTTCTCCTCCACCTGCAGGTGCTCCTGGAGGACCTGGTGGTTGTAGGCAGCGTTGACATTAGCCTCCCGGAACTTCTCCTCTCGCTGCTACCTCACCATGTCCATGTATTGGGCACGGGCCTCGCCGATGGTCATGGTGCAATGCACCGGCAAGGATGACACGGAGGAGGAGGTTGGCGGCGGCTCCTCGACCACCACGTTCTCCATTGGGATGTCGTCATTCTTCTAGTCCATCTTCCGCCGGTCCCGGAGAGCAGTGGAGAGCGAGGAAGCCATGGTGAGAGTGGTGTGGAGAGGAGAAAGGGAACGGACGCGGATGACTGCGGCTATGGCCGGGGCAGTAGTTTATATAGCAATGGTGGGCGATAGAGGGACGGACGGGTGGCACCGGAGTAGCTGCCTCAGCAACCGCATATCATTAATGTGGGTGGCAGATGGAAGGACGGATAGCAGTTGTGTCATTTGAACGCGGAGCAGCCGCCTGCACCAGGAAGCGGCGCGGGCGGCGCTGACCGTTTCGGGCGGGAAGCGCGCATGGGCGAGGGAGGGGGGCTGGGGGGCCAGGGCGGTGAGACTCGTGCTTGGTAGCGGTCCGGTCCAGCAGCTGGACATGCTGGATCGCCAGCGAGCTCGCCGAGCTCCGCGACGACAACCAGAAGATGGACGAGGATTCTGACCAGGAGCCGGCACCAGCGCCCAAGCCGGTTCATGCCTTGTTCACCATAGAGCAGGTGCGGCCGCACTTCGACGCCCTAATGGCGGAAGTGCTACCAGCGCCGCCAGAATCGGCATTCCGGCAAGTGCAGGAGGACCAGTGCTACAACCCCATCTCCTCAACGAGCACCGGCTCGCGGAGGGACGAATCGACAACGAACAAGCGGACGTCAATGTGGCCCGATGATCCTGGCTTCCTAAATGAGCAGCGGGCGCTGTATTAGACCATCCGTAGGGCCTGCGAGGCCCTCTCCGTCGGCCTTCAAGTTGTTGCACTCGCCGTGGCGCCGTCGTCTCGTGTTGTCAACATGGTCAACGAACATGAGGCATCGGGAGATGACTTTACGTGGAGAGGATGATAGTATGGACACACCAGGGCCATCGCCGTACGTACACAAGTGCCTCCTTATTACAACTATATAAAAAAATTGCTTCCTCCTGGTTTCCTGACATCACGGTCCCACACCATTGTCAACGTATATAGTCAGTAAACGAGAGAATTGCACAAGGAGCGGCCGATGGCTGGGACCCAGCAACTCGAGCAATATTTGTTTTTTGAGGGGTGAGCAGAATTTTGTTTGACCGATGCTTTTGTTGTTGTTCAGAGGAGCAGGGAATCAACTGGGCAGGCTGTGGCCCGTCTAGCCCAGGCTATTATTTTATGTCGACCAAATATCTAGGCGAGATATAAATTTTTTAAGATTAAAATGGCTTGCCCAGCTATACTTTTTCTGAGGAATACCCAACCCAGGCCAACTTGTTATTCTCCAGCCAACTAGGCTGCAAATCTTTCCTACGAGAGATGCATTAGGCTTGCCAAGAAAATGGGCTTTAAAAAATAATAAATGAGCTGTAATTATAAAAAAATATGCTGTAAATATAAAAAAACGCTAAGGACAGGGAATTAGTTTCAGAATTATTTTTTTGGATTTTCTTGACGGCACCTTGTCAGAGGGCGGGGAGCTCCTGCATTGCATTTTTTTGGATTTTTAAAATTTTAATTTCATTAATTGTTGCACGCAAAATTTCATTGATTTTTACCTAATATCAATTTATTTTTAAATTAGATTTAATATGGCTCGAAATTTTGGGATAAATAATATATCATATCCCATCAAAATGTGGGAAATATGGTTGAAATTCTAAACCGTTGTTGTGGCTAGAAAAATGGGCAGTAATGTTAACAAACAGTAAATGGGCTGCGGTAGATTCCATTAGAATTAAGAAATGGGTTGTAGATTATTACAAATTGCAAATGGGCTATATGCTCTCTACAACACATATGTGATGCTCACTTCTGGGCCTACTAAGTTGACGCGTACGCAGCGCTCAAAAAAAACTTGACGCATACGCAAGGCTTTTTCACCTTATAGTCAACACACGATTCTAGCAGCAGTGGCCGTTGGATGTTCATCCAATGGCTGTCGTGCTTCTTCAATCTCGGATATTCTTGCTTCAGCCACCCAAACCACCGCGGGCGGTACCGCCTGCTACCGCCTCCCGTGGCCGGCTGTGCTGCCGCGCAGGCCTCGCCGGCCCACCCTACTCCCATCGCTGTTCAGGCCATTCCTCTACTCACCAGCACCTCCTGTTATTCTCCGCCGAAGGAAGCCTCACACCGCAGCTGAACCAGTGAACCCTCGTACTCCCCTCCATGTGGGCATCCACTGTTGTGTCTTCACCGGCTCTGGGTCGTTCCCTTCCTAGACCTCACCGTTGTCCACCGCGTTGGTTTTCTCGGGGCGGCGTGGTCAACTTTGTCAACAAACGATAGCCATTGGAAGAGGGATGTACGTGGAGTAGCTAACAGTAGAGACCCACATTGTCCATGGCCGCACGCAAGCAAGTGCCTCCTTATTATGCGGAAACAAATGATTTCTCCCGCTGATAGGTTTGGCCCACCAGCACTGGTACAACGAGGTGCTATACAAACGGTTTTTAACCCCTTTCCGCGACGGCATTTGGAACCGTCGCCAAGTGAGTGAATGTGATAGGGAGGTCCCTCCCACACGACCCAAAAACTGTCGGGGATAAGGGCTCCATCCTTGCAACTCATTTGTGCTCGCATTGCCATCGCAGTCGGTATTCTGTGGTGCTATGTTTACGATGCGCGGCCCATCACAAACGATTCACGATTATAGAACGTGTATGATAAGCAGACAATCACACACATTCACTTTTCCCGAACCATATGCGATAACTAATTAAGAAGATTAGCTAATCGTCGTACGAGTGTCGAATAGGATTACGAAACGTCAGACCATCGTAACATCGTCGTACATGACAACTATCGCACACGCTATTCTGTGGTGCAACGTTTACGATGCGTACCACATCTGTCGTGGTTTTGTCACGGCAGATGTCCTCGTGAAAAGGACTTAGTCATGAGGCCAATGCATCTAACTGATAGCTTGAGAGGGGTTGAGTGGGATGAGAGACACAAGGTTTTACCCAGGTTCGGCCCCTCGCGGTGGAGGTAAAAGCCTACATCCTGCTTGATTGATATTGATGATGATGCTCGCGATTACAAGGGTGCTCTTTTGCTACCTCTATCTCGAGAGCTATTGACTTGCCTATCTTAACTTGTAAAACTTCCCCCTCTTGGGGTGCCATGCCCCTCCTTATATAAGTTGGAGGGGCGGGTTACATGTGGAGTCCTAGTAGGATTAGGAATATTCTATTACAAGTGGAATCCTAGTCTTGCTTCCCTTGGAAGGGAAATATTCCTTATGTCTTCTTTCACAAGCCGGCCCACCATCACGTGAGTCGGCCTTCCCATGAGCTGCCTTATGGGCCGTTGGGTCTTGTCGTCTGTCTGACCCGCCCGCCGGGTCACTAATGAACCGCCAAGCTCGGGCGGGTCACCCGTGAGTCGCCAGGTCCGGGCGGGTCACCAATGAGTCGCCAGATTAGTGAGTCACCAGTCTTCAGGCGGGTTACCGATGACGCGCCAAGTCCCGGCCGGGTCATATATCCAGCCGGGTCATACCGTGGGGTATATCCCCGACATTTGCCCCCAGTTTAATTTTGATTTATCCATGTTAAACTGATCCCGCAAAATAAACACAAGAACAAATTTGACAGGTTGTGCGCCGGGTCAAACATTCTTCTTAACCGGCATCTGATCATCCTTAAGTCCTTGTCATTTCCTTCCTCTGGAAAGTCCAGGTCAATAGGCCAACTTCATAGTCAATTTGCTTGTAGAAAAAATATTGTAAAAAAGAATCCATTTGAGTCGGCCTCCAATGCTCTGACTTGACAAAAATATTGGTCTTGAAATATTCATCTAATGTTCAGCCAGCTTGAAGATGTAGAGCTTGGCGAGTTATGATTCCCAAAATTGCCGGGTTAAAAAACTGATGATACCAGGTCATTATTGTTGCTGACGTCGGGTCAATCTTATGGCGGCTTGGTGCTTGCTTATGTAAATATAGCTTCCAATCGTTGAGTCAGCTCTCTAAACCTTTCTATGAATAGCTTAGAGGAAATAAACTTTGCAAATTTCTCCAATAATAATATAATACCTGGTTTGCTCAAAACTGAGAATTTGAAGATGTTCCTCCCTTATATGCATATCACCTGTAGCCCCCAAGTCTTAAGATGAGAACGTAGTGATAGCTTAAGGCTTGTTTTAATATAAATGCTGCAAATTTGGAGAAATCCGAGTTGTTCATGTAAATCGCCAATCATGTTCTGCACATTTTGAACTTCCCATGTGTAGTCCCCAAGTGCCGGGTCATTATGTAATAATGAGCAGGGACTTTGTAGATCTGATTATGTGGACTTTGAGCAGCAATGTGTAGCCCCCAAGGGCCGGCTCAGTAAGATAATACTGAGCTGGGACTTTACATGTACTTCAAAAAGTAATACCATATGATGTAACTCCCAAGTTTCGGGTTACCTTTGACATGAGCAATTAGTAGCCCCCAAGGGTCGGCTCATCACTATGTGATGGGTTAGGTCTTCAATGAGGCGAGTTAAAATGACTTTACATTAGCCCCCAAGTGCCATGGTGCATGCTTGTAGTGACATGGGACTTGCATACTCGATGTAATCTTGATTTGAATAATGTAGCCCCCTAGTGCCGGGTCGTATGCCTGCAGCGACTCCAGACTAAATAAAACCATATCTATTGTCCGGATGATGTTGCTGAAAGCTTTTGCATATCAATATTGAACCATGCTCCCTGTTGTGAACCGGTACTCTTGGATGAAGAAATAATAGTCATTGCTCTAAAGCGGCTTTTGAAAACCTCAATCATATTACTGGTTATTGATAACTATAATAAAAATCCAGCCATGTTGGCTATTAAAGATTTGAATAATATAATCCAGTATGAAAACCTCAATCATTCAATACTGGTTATTGATAACCATAAAATATCCAGCCATTTTGGCTATTAAAGATTTGAATAATATAACCTGGTATGAAAACAATCACAAGATCTTGTTTGTTGACAAGTAAATCCAGAGTTAAATACTCAGTGGCTCTTGGCCCATGGCGACTTAATGCGCATTCATTGTAATCCAGGATTTTTGTAACCCGGTGGCTTATAGCCTTTGTAAAAATCAAAAACTGATAACCCTTTTGAAATACCAACTTTAATCTTTGATGATGGGTTTGAACTTAATCATTTATGTAAGCCATAGCTCTGCATGTCCTGCGCAAAGTTTAAACAACATATGCCCTGGCGACTTAACGTCAAAAGCCAGGGCGGGTAACAACCCAAAATAATATAGTCTTATGGAATTATGGAAAAGACTAAAATTAAGGCCATCGAAGCCAAAATATACCGGCGACTTAAAGTCAAAAGCCAGGGCGGGTTATCAAACCTCGCATATTCATATAACAATTAAAAACATACCTGTAAAATTGGCTCATACTGCCGGCTTACATCGCCATATCCAGTGAGGGTGACAACCCAAAGATTTATAAGCGCATGATTCCAATTGCACAATCCAAAGTATACTGGCGACTTAACATCAAAAGCCAGGGCGGGTTATCAAACCCCAAATATTCATACAATTATTGAAAGACATACCTGTAGATTGATACCATGGTGATACCTTGATAATTATAATCCGGAGCCAGTATCAACTCGGAGTCATGAAATATCATGATTTTGATTGCTCAAGGCAAAATATCCTGGCGACTTAAAGTCCGCTATCAGGGCGGGTTACCAAACCCAAAAATGCTCAAATATGAGTCATATGTTTAGGGCTGCATGGCCCGAATTATGAAAACCGTACGGTAACAGGAAAAAGGGATATAAATCCAAAATATTCAGAAAAACAGAAATCCAGAAAATTTCGAGGCTTTCATAGGCCGCCAAGCCTAAAACCCAAGTGCTTTCATGGGCCGCATAGCCATTGAGTTAATCCTTGCACACTGTAAGCCGGCCCTCACATGACAAACCGCCGTTTTAACCTTAACAAGTTCAGGGTCTTGAAAAAGATTGACTGTTAAGAGTACGGCGGGTCATTCAGGATTACCTGGCGGAGCAGTATCATGCATACAGGCAGGATAACTCGGGATTCAGCGTTCATGCCTGGTCAAGAGGGTATGAAAGCTAAACCTGATGGGTTGGAAGCCCCCAAGTGACCTTTAAATTTTCACCAATGTGGTAGTAGCCTCCGGGACCGGGTTATTTTCCTTCCAATAACCCGGGGTTCTTGAATCTGGCAAAATTTGCTAAGTCTCAAGTCTCAAGACAACTCGAGGAGTTGGCTTGAGACTCTCCATGCTTGACCGTGATATAAACCGGCATATAGCTGAAACTGGAGGCAAGGTGGCGAGTTGATGATCTTCGCAATACTGATTATATATCCTTGGCGTTGATAACGCGATGTAAACCCACGGAAGGTTGAAGTCGACCATGGCAGGTTATAAATGATCCCATATGATTTGTGTCAGTAATCCGGCCAGTGGTTCATCCCAGCTGGTTGTTTGAAATTACCCGCAATAGCGGTGACTTGTACGCCTGTCCATTGATCCATCCGGTGTAGGCAAGGGCCATAGCTTGATGGTCTCTTTTGTAATGATGAACTGTTCTGCATAAGAAATTTCACAGACGAGAGTAATTGTTCTCGACGAAAATAAAAATGTATCAATAGAAACTTGACAGGATGGATTTCACCTGATATGTTTTATCAAAAATTATCAGCCGTAGGGTTGTAGCAATGATGACAGAGGTGGCGGCTTAAAGCGCGGCATTGGGCGGCTCAGAAGGGATTCTCCGGGTCATTGTTGACCATTGGATTTTTTTCCAGCACTTTGACCACTTTGACTTTTCTTTTCTGTTGTTCCAATCAGTGCAGGCGCACGGGAAGGGAGTAGCCTACAGGGGCGTGGGTGGCCGGGTCAGCATCTACTGGCTGGCGCGGGGCGTCCTAGAGGAGGTCAGGACGAGGGCGAGGCCTGAGGCAACGGAGAAGAGCCGGTGCGGCAGCTGACCACGGAAGCAGGTAGGGCGCAGCGTCCGCGGGAGAGAAGACTCAACACAGGGGCGGTTGAATCGTTGGGCGTGACCCGGCAGGACGGCTCGTAGCAATGGGGCAGCCCCGCGCTGTTACAGCTGAAGCGGACTGACAAGGCGGAGGCTGGCGACCCACGGCGGCGTCTTGGTGCGAACACAGCAGAGGCGAAGAGCAGCAGTGGCTCAACGGGGACGCCGGCGGGTCATGGCCTCGGTGGCTTACAGTGACGGAGGCAGGTATGACAGACCCGTGCTGCCGTCGTTGCTTTGACCAGTGTCCGACTCTGTTTTCCTCCGCAATTTTTTCCTTTGACCACGTATACCAGTCCATGGTACTCACTTGTCAGACTCTTGTTCGTAGCCTTGATAACTTTTAACCGAAGGAAAGACTGTTTTAACGAGGAGGCGAGGGCAGCTTGAGGTCAATCCGGGTCAAAAACCATAGTAACCAATCCGGGTCAAAAACAACAGCTTGACTTATAGTAAGAACACCGGCTCCCTCAGAGTTTCAGAATCCGTCGGCTTCAAGCGACTCGAAATCCACTGAACAAATCGCAGGATGGCGGCAGCTAACCGACCGTAACCCTAATTTTTTCCTTGAACTTTAAACCTCACTGATGCAAATCCGAACTGATGAACCCAAAGCTGATGCAAATCCTTCCAAGCCGGCTCTTCTTTATACAGAAACTTGCGAACTTCTCGATCCCTCCAAGAACTCAACACCACCGTGCACCGGCCCCACGGTGGGCACCAACTGTCGTGGTTTTGTCACGGCAGATGTCCTCGTGAAAATGACTTAGTCCTGAGGCCAACGCATCTAACTGGTAGCTTGAGAAGGGTTGAGCGGGACGAGAGATGCGAGGTTTTACCCAAGTTCGGCCCCTCGCGGTGGAGGTAAAAGCCTACATCCTGCTTGATTGATATTGATGATGATGCTCACGATTACAAGGGTGCTCTTTTGCTACCTCTATCTTGAGAGCTATTGACTTGTCTATCTTAACTTGTAAAACTTCCCCCTCTTGGGGTGCCCTGTCCCTCCTTATATAAGTTGGAGGGGCGGGTTACATGTGGAGTCCTAGTAGGATTAGGACTATTCTATTACAAGTGGAATCCTAGTCTTGCTTCCCTTGGAAGGGAAATATTCCTTATGTCTTCTTTCACAAGCCGGCCCACCATCACGTGAGTCGGCCTTCCCATGAGCCGCCTTATGGGCCGTTGGGTCTTGTCATCTGTCTGACCCACCCGCCGGGTCACTAATGAACCGCCAAGCTCGGGCGGGTCACCCGTGAGTCGCCAGGTCCGGGCGGGTCACCAATGAGTCGCCAAATCAGCGAGTCGCCAGTCTTCAGGCAGGTTACCGATGACGCGCCAAGTCCCGGCCGGGTCATATATCCGGCCGGGTCATACCGCGGGGTATATCCCCGACAACATCAGAAACAGTTCATGGTTGCAAATCATGTACGATAAGGCAACTATCACAAACGTTTAGTTTGCCCGCACCGTTTGTGATATTGTCCGACATTGCACACGCTTTGCAAACGGCAACTGTGTGCATGCTTGCACACGTTTCCACTCTGTGAACCGTGTCTGATTATGGTGTATATCACAAATGTTTGTGTTTTACCGACTATGTGCGCCGTAACGACCTGCACAACGTAATTTCACCGTAATTTAATTGCTACTATTTCAAATTGTACCGGATTTGAATTTGGAAGTATGCTATAGCTATATTCATATCCATCAAGTTCAAACAACCAATGCATTATTCGATTCATAGGTACATATGTTCAAGAATTACATAAGCACCAAATAAAGTAAGAGGCGAAATACATTCTGGTTGCTGAACAAGGTGAAGCGGAATGCCCATATTGTGCCCTCCTCCATGCAGAAGGCACACATGACTCTAGTCCAACCCCTTGTGATGGCTGACTGCCCATCCCTCACGATCTTCATGAAAACATCTAGATAATCATCGTGTTTTGGTAGAAATACTTTAACCTTTGCATGCCCACCAATCATGTAGTTTGAGAGGTAATCTTGAGTAAACTGCTCTGGGAACCACTGCAAAGGAAAAAGATTCAGACATTGTCATCTAACACAACTCATTATGGGCAGTAAAAAGAAGGCTGCAGAGTTCTTACTTACCATCCTGCAGTTCGCTGTTGTCTTGGATAAAGTGTAAACAAATAGTTTAATTGTCATCTTTTGACCCATTTTACTAACAATCTTTATCACCTTCCTCACTTGATGCTGGTTCATCGATATCTCATTGCCCCATACATAGAAAGGGTCGAAGCGCGGATCTTTACCAATCAGATATGTACCTAAAAGCATCAAGTTAATATTAGAAGCTAAACAGCAATTGCACAATGATGTAGTACAACACTCTTTTATAATATCTTATAACATCCAATATACTCACATATTAGATGAATTAACATCTTATATTATGGGCCGGAGGGAGTTTATTGCATTTTTTACAAATTATCGGCTCATTAACTGCTGCTGTATCCATGGGTTAGAGTTAGTTTGAGCTAGTTTGGGCTCAAATAGCCCGAAAGTATATCCAAACATGAGGGCCAGTTTGAGCTAGTTGCATCTAACCCACCCAAAAAAACTATCCCACCCAAGAGGTGCTAATTGGAGCTAGTTCTCCTAGTGCATTTATTGTCAATCTAACCCTATCATCCAAACACCTCTTTGGATAGAGTTAGTTCAGGGTTAGTCATGAGCTAGAAACTAACTCTAACCTCTAGCTAAGTTGAGTATCCAAACAGGGCTGTGTTATTGTTGTTGCTGCTGCTGCTGCTCTTCTACGTATATCTAGACATCATCAGAACATTAAGGTAACACTCTTCCTTGTTGCTATGTAGCCTAGGATTGCAATTTAGACATTAAGTACAGTGCATGTTGCTATGTAGCCTCAGATATATTACATATGGCCCTAGTTAACCTAACGATAAATGGGTTACAGATATATTCAGTTAAAAGTCCGATTCACCGATTAGTCCCTTATCAGCCCCTGGCCTATACGGTACCAGCTACCGATATCCTGAACAGTGAGTATATATAAGCCATGGGATGAAACTAACCTCGATGGAAAACATCAGTCGTTCCCAAAATTGTCCTGTGTAAGTACATCGAGAGGCATGTTAAACACAACAGGCTAAACATCAACCAAATATATCCATGGCAGACGAAATAATCTCCAAAAGATAGCTTCAGTGTGCAGGTTTAAGCACGCTAGTAAAGCAAAACAAGTGGAAAGGTGTGTTAACTGCAACAGGCATAACATTTAACAACAAGCAAACATAGTCATTCAAACTGGTATTGTGCCGGTCTAAGTACACTGGTTATTGTTAAATAAAAATGGAAAGGCGTGTTAACTACAAGATGCAGCAACCAAATGTAGTCATTCATAGTGGTATTGTTGACACTGGTATTGATGAAATTGAATTGCACAGTTCAAACTTGCACATATAGGACATCACATTGTGAATAACTGGAATAAACAAGGCATACTACGAACAACCAAAGATAGTATTTGAAATTGGACATGTGCTAACTACAAACAACCGAACAATCGAAAAACTTTAAAAGAGGCATATGCTAGTTATAACAGGCTTAACAGCAAGCAAATATATGCATTCCTATCGGTATGTTTAAAACTGGATTGATGAAAATGTACTGCACAGTAAATAGTTGCACATATTGAGCACCACATTGTGAACAACTGAAATAAACAAGGCATACTACAAACAACCAAATATAGCAATTAAAACTGGACATATTCTCACTACACTACAAAAGGGACTCGACAAAACAAATCATGGGTTCCCCCCTGTGAAGAGGCACGACAAAACAAATCATGGGTTTCCTCACTTGTCACAGATGGGCTCGTTCCCATGGGAAGAGCACGGACCCTAGATGTTCTCCATGTTGTCACAGATTGTCTCCTTCCCCTTTCAAGAGCACTGCTGTAGGGTGCCCTCCCTGATGTCGCAGACGGGATCTTTCCCCTTGGAAGAGCAGATGGGCTCTTTCCCCTTGGAAGAGCCGGATAGGGTGCCCTCCTCGTGGTCGCCGTCGATGAGGCCTGACTTGGAAGCTGTGGATCCCAAGCCAACGTCGCATAACGTGTCCTTCAGAAATGAAAAAAGGGGCTCGATGGCGATGTAGGATGGCAAATTCTTGACAGCGAGCTAGAGGAGATCAGAGACGGGGCCATGGATGAGATCGACGACGGTTGAACCCGAGGGTTGGGGGTGGGCCACTTAACCTGTGACATAGCCCGCGTCAGGCCGTCGCTGTCGATGACCTCGATGTCGTAGCCGACGTCCACGACATACTCGCATACTCTAACCCGTTGATTGAGTGCCTGCAGCTAGTAATGGACGTCAGCTTCCTCGTCGGCCACCTCGGCGACGTCGGGCGAAGAGACCGCGATACACCTCTTTTGGGCTAGTCACTCCTCGAGCTCCACGGGAAGCATAGCCAGGCTTAGGCTGCGACGCTCTGGAGTGAGGGATGGGGATGGGGATGGGGATCTGTGGGAAAGGGGGCGTTTGGCAGGCGTCATCTAAGAAACTCAGGGCGGCCTGGGTACGGAGATCGGTGGGTAAGCTGCACGGGCAAACTGGCAGATGTTGACAATGGAGGCCTTGCGGCAGCGGCGACGACCTTGCTAGGGTTTCGAGCGAGGAAGGGGTTGTGGTGGTGGTGGGGGGGGGTGTGTGTGCGCGCCCGAGGAGGTTTTGGTGTGTGTGTGTGTGGAGGGGGGGGGGGCGGGGGGTGTGTTTGAGGAAATGACGCGGCTACTGAAAATTTTACTACGCGGGAGTCAAACGTGGGAGTGAAATGCCGGGGCTATTGAAAATTTAGATGATGGTGCATCGCACACGGTCCGGAAATAACAACCGTGTGTTATGAAACAGAAAAACCCTCGAGGCGGGCAGATATTTTCGAGGGATGCAGGCGGGAGCGGGAATAACAAACATCACACACGGTCAAAACATAATAACCGTGTGTTATCAAACAGAAAAAACCTGCAAGCGCATAGATATTTTTGAGAGGGGAAGCCTCGTGGAGCCCAATGTATTGTGCGGATGTGCGTGATAGGGGCACCGGCGTGGCACACGGTTAGTGTGAGTGAACCGTGTCTGTTGCGTCATCCGACTTGTCTAATGTTCATAAATTTGGTGAAAATGACGCGGGAAAGGGTCAGAACACGAACACACTTGCATGTGGACCAAATATATGTATGAAAAGGGTGGTTTGATGTTCAAATACCAAATGCAACTTCGATGTGGCACCTATCTCGCAAAGCGCACGGTATTGCTTGCCCCCCACGTGTCGGCAGGAGGGGAATCCTAAGCTATGAATGCATGCCCCCCGCCCCCCCACGGAGGTTCACCTAGCAAAGTGCGAAGTAGCAGCCCCCGATCACACACACACACACACACGTGCGCGCGCGCGCGCACGCACGCACACACTTTTAGTCGGCGGGCCGGAGAGGGCATCTCACCAAGATGTATCATAAAATGGACCAAGAATAATCCACCTTGGTCGTACAACCTCTCTCTTGTTGTCGGTCAAAGTGATGGCCATCCATGCGACCCCAGAGATGGGCTAGCTCGCCAATAATCATGCAAGTAGCTAGTCCCCGAAGACAACCATAGCCTGCGCGTGGCCCAAACATATGTATGGAGAGGTGTTGATGTTTGAATACACAATGGAACAACTTTGATGTGGCACCATGCTTTCGAACCAGAAATCCCCACATGGAGCGAGGGTTAGTTGACGATGCATATGTATGTCACACCACACTTCGAGCCGATGACGGGGATTCATGCATGCATGCGTGCATAGTATGCGCTCAAACTTAATTAGGTCTGAATCTCACCATGTCCTATACTACGATAACACGAACCAAAGGAAGAATCCGCCATGGTAACCTATCTTGTTGTCGGTCAAAGTGATCATGGATGTCCACGCGGGCCCACGAATATATAGGCTTGTCGCCGATAACCACGCGAGGGAGTGTATTGTTCGAAGACAACCACTACATGCATATGTATGGAGGTGATGCGTGCATGCATGTTTGAATACCATTCACAACATTGATGTGGTGCGTGCGTCAAAAATCGTATAGTCCCCACACAGAGCGAGATCGGTTGATGACGTGTCATGGTACTAGCCACTTCGACTCGATGGGAGGGATTCATGCGTACACATGCATGTGTGTGCTCAAAATGTATCATGTCATCCCAGAGCATGACCTATATATATATATATACCGTATTACAAACAAAAAAATAATCCCCTCCTAAGTCAAATTAACCTCTCTCGTTGTCAGGCAAAGTAGTGATGGACCAAGCGGGCCCACAGATGGAAAGCATCGATATCACTGATAACCGCGTGAGTGGGTGTGAGAGGACAACCACCATCGTTTTGCATGTGGGCCAAACATATGTTGAATACCCAAAATGCACAACTTTGATGTGGCACATGCCTCGAAAACCGTAAAGTCCCCACACAGAGCGAGGTTCATGAAGCGTACTACATATGATGGTCCCCTTCCCCCTCTTCGACGCATACTATATGCTCCTACCGTAATACAACCCAAAAAGAATCCTCCTTGATGGTGAAATTAATTAACCTCTCCCGATGTAGGTCAAAGTGATGCATGCATCGACGATGACCTCGCGGGCCCACAGATGGAAGCGTCACATGTGAGTGTCCTAGGATAACCACTGCCTGCATGCATGTGGCCCAAAGAGGTGTTGTGTGATGTTTGAATAGCCAATTCACAATTTTGATGTGGCACGTGCCTTGGAAACTGAAAAGTCCCGACACTAAGTGAGGTGTACTTGTTCACAGACGCGTACGTATAGTATATATGCTAGTCCCCTCCCACCTCTTCGACGCATACTATATACTCCCACCATAACACAAACAAAAAATATTCTACCTTGCTAGTCAAACTAACCTCTCTGCCGGCTGTTGGTCAAAGTGATGGACGACGACCTCGCGGGCCCGCAGAAAGCGTCACATGCGAGTGAGTGTCATGTAGGACAACTACCGACTACATGTGGCCAAAACATGTATGTATGAAAGGGTTGTGTAATGTTTTAAATAACGAATTCACGACTCTGTTGTGGCACCTGCCTCACAAAACGGCCACACGGTGGCTCACGACTCGTAGTGTACTGCCAGCCACCCCCACCCCCCAGACGCACACACACACACACACACACACACACACACACACACACACACACACACACACACACACCGCGCATCCACCGCAACTATGATGGATGTTAAATTTTCCCGCGGTGAACATATGTTACCAAAGGAGGGACGTTTTAATTTAAAAAAAACAGAGATCATTAACATGTTTTAGTACATTGATTGATTTTCCAGGGGTATAATGTGCATAAACCAAATTTGAGCTAGATGCACACGTGACAGTGCACCTAAATGGATTGGAAAAACACATGTGTCTCACTGGGTGCATGTTTACTCCCCGTGCAAGAAATTTCAAACATTGAGAATCTTGATTTTTAAATTCTAGCACATCCCAAACTTATTTAAAATTCATGAAACTTATCGTGTTGTCATATGGACACCAATACAAAGTGGCATTGTACTTTTTTTGTCAAATTTGAGACCAGTTTTGATGTAACCTTCATCTTCTTACAAACAGGAGATTATTAATAATTGGGAACCAATATCGCAAATGGATTATTTATTCGAACCGTGGGCGTTAGACCAACAATGGATACGTGCCATGCTTTGGTTAAGCAATAAAGCGGCAACATTAATCATCAAAATAGAAAAAAATATGCGTGCCACCATGCGACCCGTGTCCCGTGCGAGCAGGCGTGAGTTGACGGGACGCATGCGAGCAGTCCGCCGCGCAGGCAGACCGGGAGGCGTGCGTGCAGGTGTGTGAATTGACGGGAGGCGTGCTCACTGTGTAGTGTCATCGGGAGGCGTGCGAGTAGCTGTGTGAAATGACGGTAGGCATGCCAGCAGTCCGGTGCGTAGGCTCACCGGGAGGCGAGCCAGCGGTTTGACCGCCGCCCGCCCCTCTCCCACTACTCCATATTAATGGCACGCCCGAGCGGCCGCACCCCCATCCTCGCCACACACAATCCTCTCTCTCTGCTTGCATCCTCGACGCCGCTCTTAGTCCTCAAAGCCGTCAGTGTACGAGGATGCCGCCGAAGCGCCCCATCGGAGGGAGTGGCGACGCCGGGGCTGCTGAAGCACCGGAGCACGGCGTGGAGATGGAGACAGAGGTTGCCGTCACCGCCGGCGAGGTATCGCTGCACCATGACATCGTCGATGGCGTCGTGCTTCCACAGCCGGAGCCGGAGGTCCACACCGACTCCGGTGATGACTCGGGCGATGACTCCGACGACCACTCCGGCGACGACTCCGATGACAACAGACAACCGGTTAGTCATCTATACCCATTTATGTGTCAAATACATCCTAGGGTTTCTCTGCTTACACTAGCCTCCCCCTTTTTGGAATAGAAATCCTATGGTTATGTTCTCTCAATCCATGAAATCTGAGTAATTAAGTTTCATTAGATTCTTGTAGTGTATTGATTGTTTGAATGGTACAAGTGATAAGTGATTAGTTG
This sequence comes from Thinopyrum elongatum, assembly GCA_011799875.1. Classification (NCBI taxonomy): domain Eukaryota; kingdom Viridiplantae; phylum Streptophyta; class Magnoliopsida; order Poales; family Poaceae; genus Thinopyrum; species Thinopyrum elongatum. Next base: position 286,422,308 of record CM022302.1, read on the forward strand.
TTTCATCTATGCAAATGATTTCTGCTAATAATCCGACTAGGGTTAGTGTTCGTGCTAATAATTCCTATCCAGGTCTTGACAATTGATTTTGAATGACCTACATATATGTTTGTGCCATTATTTTCTTCAAGATTGGTCTGTACATAGACGATTGTGCTTATAAATCGAACCATAATCTCTGGATATGTATAAAAAATAGCCATAAATTCCTAATCCTACTTTACGGCATGTAAACATTGATTTGATCCCAAATTTTGGCAACTGCCAAATGTTCGCTAGAGATTAGTCTGTAAACATTAATTTGACGCCACATTTTTTTTACTATATGTATAGGTGCTGTCTGACGATGTCGATAGCGAGGATGAAGACGGCCAGAGGAGGTACAAGAGGCAAATCCTCAGGGAGCTTTATGCAGGAATGCATAACAGGCGTATTAGGACCTGGGACGGCGGCTATCGATGCCCATTTTGCAACCAAAAGCTTCATGCTGCGTATCAAAGTGTTCTGGCGCATGCAAGAGGACGAGCCGTTGGCTCCTTCAAGCAGAAGTATTCTCACAGGGTGGCGCACACCGCGTACGCTGAGTACCTGGAGAAGCTTCAGGATCGTGCCGGCAAATGAGATGAGATGTGGGATCGAACTATGTACACTTGAGTATGCTTAATGACAGTTGAACTATGTACTTATGGTTGAACTATGCTTGTGTACGCTTATTATCTATGTCTGAGTATGTTTAATCTATGTTTACTTATGTATAAATGTGGGATATGGATGCAATCAGTTCGGTTGATGGAATCTACCTCCGTCCTGGTTTATTGGTCCCCTTTGTAATTTGTGTTAAATTTTGACCAAAGATTTAACTGACAAAATGTTAGTGCAGGTCAGCAAAAATTATATCGTTGGATGCGTATTTGAACATAGTGTTCAATGATATAATTTTTGGTGACATGCAAAAACATTTGTTAGTTAAATCTTTGGTCAAAATTTGGCACAAATTACAAAGGGGACCAATAAACCAAGACGGAGGTAGTACGTCAATCACACACGGTTCCCAAAATTGGAACCGTGTGCAATGACTTTCATTTTCCCTGTTACATCAATCACACACGGTTGGCTCTAGCAAACCGTTGCCTCCGAAACACTTTGTGGGATAGAAAACCCTCACCACCCAATTCAAAAAAGAAAAAAGAAAACCCTCACCATCCCCACATCACAAAAACCCTCACCCCGCCCGCCACCCCCTCTGATCCCCATTCACACCTCCACAAGCTCCTTCGCGTCTATGCATGGCACCGCCTATCGCCGCGGCAACCACTTAGCTCGCCGCCTGTCGCTGCCGCTAGGCTGCCGGCAAACCCCACCGCATTTCGCCACTTCCGCTTGCCGCCGCCTATCGCCATCGACTTTCTCGACGCTGCTCGTGGTCGACCCATCTCCGCCCGGTTGGGGAATCCGCCGTATTGAGGGTTTTTCTCATGGACAACAAGGTAACTAATTTAATGAGATATTATCTCATCTCTTATCCCAGTTCATCTGCCTCCTTTAATCACTCGACCGAAATTGCCCTGAATTCATTTTTATTCGAGCTGATTTGAGGATTTTCTTTCATTCATAGAGTGTATAGTGCACGGACACATCAGGACTTTGCGGCCTTAGCCAGACATCTATGGAGTTCCATCTCACCGTACCAGATAACTTGAGGATGCACGTGGTATGTTCAATCTCATCCTAAATCGGTTGGCATGGCCTACTTTCCTGAACATATACTATATATTACTACATTTGGATAAAAGGTGCCACATGCAACATATACGTCAAAGTGGATTTTTTCCCTCTTCTTTCTATATTAGGCAAATTAATGATGTATTGTTCTTTCGATTACTCTCATATTTCCATGACATCATGGTTACCCTATCGGTTTAATTATAGATTTTTGTCCTTTGATTTCAACTGCTGTACAGTTCTTTCAATTTCGCCCATATTTGCATGTTACCATATTCTTTAACAATCCTACCATTTTCTGCAGCGTGCCCCTTCCTATGCAACAAAATCTGTAGTACACAATCTTTCCCTTTACATAAATCAAGATTGCAGGGATGTCATACTGAACACAAACCATGGAGTTATAATCGTTGCTTCTGTAAGACTTGATGAATGTGGTCACTCCTATTTTGCCAAGGGCCTTTGGACAGAAATTTCTAAGTTTAATGTACTGAAAGCTGGCACTAAAATTACACTGCACATAAAAGAGCCTCGTCATGAGATATATGCTAACTTCCCCGACGATATCATCTGTCCAGACTTTGTTCAAAGTAAGTGTTCTTTTCAAGTATCTGCATGTTGACTTACCCAGCAATATCAAAGGAATTGTGTAGTATTTAAACAACCAATTGTTATTCCATTTTCTTACTCTATTCCTACCTACTAACTTGTAGTTACCAATACACTTTTCTATTACCCTGTTTTAACTAAATATTCCCTGTACTCCCACTTCAATCAGAAAGCGCCGCTGATGAGGAGATTCCGGAGGTGGAGAACGGGGCTGCCAACAAGCGGAGGTGGGTCGAGCAAGAACTGCAAGCGACTCTAGCAGGCCTAGACTTCATCAGCAGCCTCCCCGATGATATGTTGACAGTCATCATCTCCCTCCTCCCAATCAAATATGGGGCACGGACAACCGTCCTTTCCCGGTGGTGGCGCCTGCTATGGAACTCCACCCCTCCCGACCTCATCGACACCCACGAGCTCTGCCATGGCTATCGCAAAAGCTTGGATGCATTCTCCCAGATCCTCGGCTGTCACCCTGGCCCAACCAGAGGCCTTAGCATGGACAAGTTTCGTTCCAACGGGAAGGACCGAGCCAAGCTTCACGACTAGTTCCGATCCCCCGCCCTAGATCAGCTCGAGGAGCTCACTTTTGATGATGGGCATATGCGCTCGCTGCCAACATCCGCGCTCTGCCTCGCGCCCACGCTGCGCATCGCCAAGTTCAGGAACTGCCATCCCCCCCTTAATGACGCACCCGCTCTTATTCTACCACGACTGAAGCACCTCAAGCTCGTCGCCGTCTGCCTCCCAAACGGTGACATGGAGCGCCTGCTCCGTGGCTGTACTGCACTCGAGTACCTTCATCTTCAGGCGATCAATGAGTTGAGTAGCTTCCACATCACCTCCATGACTCTCCGGACTATTTCTGTGTGTTCCTGGTGCTGCAAGAAGACATCACAAGATGTGTACCATGGTATGGTCATTGAGGACACACCTTCACTTGAGAGATTACTTGTAGTTGATCATGAAGGTCCAACAAGAATCAATGTCATTTCTGCGCCGAAATTGATAGTGGTGGGCTACTCGTCTGACAAATACTCCGAACTTGTTATTGGATCCACACCCGTTCAGGTACAACAACCGCCTTCTACCTCTCCTTCTAGAAATTAACATTATTTCTAATTTTGAAGATGTATGTTCGTCTGTCATCCAGAAAATGATTCCGACAAGCTTGACCCCGAAACTGCGCACAGTGAAGGTCTTGGCACTAGAATCTATCGGCCCCAACCTGGACCAAGTTGTCAGTTTCCTGAGATGCTTTCCATGCCTGGAGAAGCTATATATCGAGGTGATGTTCCTTTCCTGTTAAATGTTAACCATAAGGGAGTTCAATTTGTGACACCTTTTCCAAGTTTACAATGACAATGTACTACGATTTCTGAAGGATTTTTGGAGGATTTCAGTACATACATGTCCCCCCCCCATATTGGTTGCTTGATCCATATGGTTACAATCCATAAGCATTTCTCCTTTGGATTCATCTGTACTAGTTTTCTTAGGGAACTTTTCACCCACTCCAACCTCTTGTGAAGAAGGCTACATTTTTCTAGATTGTAATCAAATGCCCATGTTAATCATGTCGGATCAAAGATGGCACGTTAGTGAATTTTACAAATCCTGCAACCCCAATAGGCCTGTAGTAGTGTTCAAAACTGCATGTAGGCACTAACACGTTTTCTTCTTTTGCAGATAAGATTAGGCCCGGTGGTGGATAATGTGATACAATATAGCAATCACATCAAATGCCTAGATCTGCATCTCTCAGAAATTACTTTGAACTCCTATCGAGGGACCTTACCGGAGATTATATTCGCCATGTTCTTTGTTGTCAGAGCAAGGGTGTTGAAGGTAATGAGGTTTTCCCTACATTTATTTCACAAAAATGAATGGTTTGTTGATCAGTGCCGGCGGCTGCGGCAGAATGGAATAGGCTCCAAAAATGCTAAATTTCATTTTGGAACTTCAGATGAGAGAGTAATCGGAAGTCATCGTGTCAACCCCATACATGACTTCTCAGTGGCTGACCCATTTGCAAAAATTATGAGGTTTCGAAACCAGCCTTACAACTGGTAATATTAGTTTGAACCTCTCTTATATCCATGTTCAGCAAATCAGCGTGAGCGTTTGCAGCTGATGAGCTGAATTTCATTTCTAATATCAGTTTGAACCTTGTAATCTTTGAATTTGAGCCATATAACTCTGGAATTTGAACCTTGTAATATTTTGAGCTTTTGTGGTACAATCGTTGAAATGGCATCGTATGAGACTCGTATATTGGTAGCACTATTTTGACCTTAATATGCAATGTACTTAGATTTTATTAACCATTCTCGAACATGTTTACCTTGTCGATCTCATAGCACACGATCTGTATAGCTAACTCGACTGCGATCTTCGACATTATTACACACAGTTGGTTTCTTCAACCGTGTGCCCTATAGAGCGCAGAATTAATTATCGCACTCGAGTGTCCATCATCATCCTTCTGTGTAACTTTGACCTCATCACCCACGGGTAAACTTATGATCGAAGTCATTCCACACACTTCGTTTTTACAAAGCTTTTTGCCAATAAACGCCCAAGATTTGTCCCTCTTCTAGCCGACGCATGGCCAAACTAGCCGGGCGGGAAGCTTGCGTGGTAAACTGTGCGGTAGCGTGGGAACGGGCTCACCGACGATACATTTGGTGCCTCTTCGAGCCCACGCTTGGTCAAATGAAATGTGTGCGGTGTTGTCAAGCGTGCACTGGAATCCTCCGCTATGAACGCGGTGACAAGACGTGATGATTATAGGCCGGTCGGCCCCCATTTATTACAGTGGCCATTTAACCCTTGTGTCTCTTCAACCTTTCGACCGTGCCCCACCATTGCAAGAAGCACACCCACCACGACAAATTCTTAGAGGGTATCCTGCGCGGCTCCAATGGCGCTCTGAGCGGCTGCCAATGACGAGCAGCAGTTCACCATGCATGCCGTGGTGGACACCCATAGAAGGTTCATGGAGCTCTCGGTGGTGTACACCAACAACCCGGTCTGGGTGGAGCACTCCATCCACATCATGGAGCTATTGCTTGCTGAGGAGAAGTACAAGGTGGTCGGGTTCGACCTCGAGTACACCCGCGCTCTGCTGGGTCTTGTCCTAAGGTCGTCGTCGCCCATATGTGCATGCACAATCACGTCCTCGTCTACCACTACTGCCTTGCCACAAGGCCTTGCGAGCATTTCGCCAGGTTTGTCAACAACCCCCACTACATGTTCGCTACGGTGGACATCACCAACAATGTAAAGGTGCTCAAGAATTCAGGCATCGCCTGCCAGAATCTTGTCGACATCCAGGGCCAATACAAGATCTGGGGTAGCAAAGAGCATGAGAAGGACTCACTGGTTCACCTCGCCGAGGCCATCATCGATTCCTACTACAGAGACATGAAGGATTCCTGCAACAAGGACAAGCATGCCTGGCACTCGGCCTGGATGGAGAAACTCAATAAAGTTCACGTCGTGTACGTGACCAAGGAGGCGTACACGAGCTACAAGATGTACAGGTGGATCGTTGACATGAGGAAGTGCCTCCTTCCCCAAAACGGCCAGGGATCCAGCCGGAAGCAGAGCAATGGCAAGCGTCGCCGCAACAAGAAGTAGATGATTAGATGCTCGTTTCTCCTAGTTTAGTATGCATGTAATTGCTTACTTTGGTGTGTGGAAATGTTATGTGTGTAGTCACTTGTGTAATTGTATGCTTAATTTGGTTACACAATGCTGTCTTTTTAAGTATGTATGTTGATGCTCTGTAGACAGAGCGTAGATGTTGTGCGGACAGAGCAAATCACATCGCACACGGACTAAACAATGGAACCCGTCGGTGATGATTTCATCAATCACTGACAATTGTATACCAGCAATCGTTTGCTCACAACACATACGGCTTGTTAACAGGAATCGTCTGTGTTGTTATCGGTCTTCCCACACATTTCTGATTATAGACCTGTTTTCCACGTATCACACACATCTTGTTAAGTTGAACCGTTTCTGTTCTCTTGGCTCAACGCAAACAGTTCATTCGAGTGAACTGTATGCCGTATATCGCACACACCTTCACCTGGCTGACCGTTTCTTTTGTGTTGCCTAATCACAAACAGTTCATCCGAGTGAACTGTATGCCGTATATCGCACACACCTTCATCTAGCTGCCCATTTCTGTTCTTCTGCCTCATCACAAACAGTTCATTGGACTGAACTGTATGCCCAGCATCGCACACGCAACTAAAATCTAAACCGTGTTTGATGTATCCACAATCGCAAACGTTTTGCATCTTTTTTGACGGTTTTTTACATCACCGTTTGCGATTAATGCATCGCACACAGTTTCGTCAAAGGGTCTCTGATCGTAGTGTTGCGTTAGCAGCATCCTGTAGTAGTGCAGCTACATCTTCGCACGCATGCAAGTGCCTCCTTATTATGCGAAAAAAAGTTTCCTCTCCCTGATAGCTGGGACCCACAAGCTACATCTTCGCACGTAAGGAAGTGCCACCTTATTACGTGGAAAAAATGATTCCCCCTGCTAGCTAGGACCCACCAAATTTGGACGCTGACTTGTGGGCCTACTAAGTTGACGCGTATGGAGGGCTTTGTCAACTTAGTCAACAAACAACACTAGGTGCAGTGACCGTTGGATGTTAATCCAACCGCCATGCTGCGTCTTCAACCTATATTCTTCTTGTTCCAGCCGCCCAAACTAGCACCCGCCGTACCGACTGCTCCTGCCTCCCGTGGCATGCTGTGCTGCCACCACTGGCCATGCCATCCCTCTAGTCACCCACACCTCCTGTTATTCTCCGGCGACGGCAGCCTCAAACCGCAGCCGAAGCAGTCAACCCTCGTACTCCCCTTCGCATGGGCATCCACTGCCACGTCTTCCTCGGCTCCATGTTGTTCCCTTCCTAGGGCTCATTGTTGTCCACCGCCTTGGTGCTCTCGGCGTGGCGTGGTTAACGTGGTCAATGAATGACAGCCATCGGAAGAGGACACAGGGAAGTGCCTCCTTATAACTCACAAAATAAAAATGATTCCTACCCCTGACAGCTGGGACCCAACAGCTATATCTTCACACGCAAGGAAGTGCGTCCTTATCCTCCCTGACAGCTGGGACCCACCCGATCGAAGCGTATGTTTCATTGTCTGCCTGGTCGCGAATGTGTATGTACATACTGGTCGATCGGTCTCTCTGCAATGATGAACCATGGCCGAGTAAGTAGTAGCACATGTCATAGTAGAGCCCCCGACGTAGCAGTTCAGGCTGTCCCATCTAAACCGTGTACACGTACATACAACCACATGCCAAAAAATACGGCCACGTATGTACATGCGGGTGGGGTCTCGAAACACGTACTCGCGCATACGGATGGCCAGGGCTCGTGTACATGGAGAGGCAACAGATGATAGCGACGTCATCCTGTTCATCGGCAGCTAACCGGCTGGTTCAGAACAGAGGAACCAACGTCGTGTTCACCGGGAGCCAAGTGACTGGGTCGGAACGGGTCCTGTTCATCGGGAGCGAAGCCACTAGGTCGGAACATGCCCTGTTCATCAGGAGCCAACCGGCTTGGACGAAACAACTGGAACGGGGTCTGGCATACCGCAAAACGGAGGAAAACGGCCTTCTGGTTGACCGCGTACAGTCGAAATAGGGTCCTGTTCATTGGGAAGGGTCTAGCGTACCGCAAAATGGAGGAAACAAACTTTTGTTCGACCGCCTATGGTCGAAACGGGGTCCTGTTCATCGGGAGGGGTGTGGCATACCGCAAAACGGGACTCCACGGGCTACTATTCAGCCACCGTCAACTTCCTCTAACCTCCACCTGCTACTATTCATCCATCGTCGACCTCCTCCAGCCTCCACCTGCTACTGTTCATCCATCGTCGACCTCCTCCTGCCTCCACCAACTACTGTTCATCCTGCCTCCATGGGGTCCTGTTAATCTACCCCCAACCGGCTGGGGTGTGGCGGTCCTGTTCATCCAGCGGCAACGGCCTACTACCACGGTGTCTTATTCATCCAACCCCCACTGGAAATTGTTCATCCACAGCCACCCAACCGGCTCGACTCACCACGTCTCGACTCGTTCTACGTATCGCGCGCACGGTAGCAACGGTCACTGTTCATCGAGAGGCAACCCAACACCGGCTGGCTACGTCTCGCATGGGGGCTCGATCGGCTTCAGTAAGCAGGAGCAGTGATCGACTGCTCGGGTTCAGTTAGCAGCAGCAGCGAAGGAATCGCTCAGGTTTAGTCAGCAGCGAATGAATCGCTCGGGTTCAGTTAACAGCCAAAGGATCGATCGCTCGGGTTCAGTAACGTAGCTAGTGCGATCGCTCGGGTTCAGTTAGCCAATGCCTCGCACACACGCGCGTACACGAGAGAAACACGCAAACAACAGTGCATCGCTCGGCCCCCACCACCCACCGTAACCGGGAACTCCCCGATATTTTCCTCGCCCTGGCTTCTACCATGATTTTTTCTGTCACAGACGGCCCAAAGAATGTCATGCAGGTGCGTCCCCGGCCCGCCCAAGACGAAAAGCCCATTTGCTGTCATGATATTTTGTCATAGAACTAGGAGCCCACCACATCTATGATGATACGTGTTTTTGTCACAATTATCGTCATAGAAGTGTCATAACCATGACATATTTTTTTTTCATTCGGGCCAAAATGTCACGGATGTGTCTTTTTTTTGTAGTGAAGATGTAATCAACACTACTAGTCACCCACAAGTACCAATCTAAGGTTTTAATACAAACATTGAACACAAGAGATGAACTAGGGTTTGACATGAGATGGTGTTGTTGAAGATGTTGATGAAGATTGGCCTCCCAAAGATGAGAGGGTTGTTGGTGATGACGATGGCTCGATTTCCCCCTCCCAGAGGGAAGTTCCCCCAGCGGAATCGCTCCACCGGAGGAAAAAATTGCTCCTGCCCAAGTTCCACCTCAAGACGGCGGTTCTCCATCCCGAAAGTCCTCTCCTTATTTTTTCTAGGTCAAAAGACCTTATGTACCAGAAGATGGGCACCGGAGGTGGGCCAGGGCCCCCACTACCCACCATGGCGCGCCTGGAGGGGGTGGCGCGCCCTGGTGCCTAGTGGGCACCTGGGTGGCCCCCTCTGGTATTTATTTCCTCAAATGTTTTTTATATATTCCAAAATAATTCTCCGTAAAATTTCAGCTCATTTGGAGATGCGCAGAATAGGTATCTCTGGCGTAGCTTTTTCAGGTCCAGAATTCCAGCTGCCGGTATTCTCCCTCTTTGTGTAAACCTTGCATATTTTGAGAGAAAAGGCATTAGAATTACTCCACAATGTGTTATATTGGATAAAAACACTAGAAATAACAATAGGAAAATATGATGCAAAATGGACGTATCAACTCCCCCAAGCTTAGACCTCGCTTGTCCTCAAGAGAAAGCTGATAACGAAAATCATGTCCACGTGTTTAGAGAGAGAGGTGTCGATAAAAACAAAATATGGACATAGTAGCATCATGCTTATTATTATAACAACAATAAACTTTATCATGAAACTTCTTATGAGCAAGTAACAATTCATCACAACATCGAAGTATAAAGCATAAACTTTCTTGAAAACTAACAAACTATGTTCTCAGTCAGCTTTGCAATTACAATTCATCATATTTTCAGGAAGGGTCTCATATCCGAGCCTTTTGGCAAGCCCACATACTCAACCATCATTTAGTCTTCTATGATTGCTAACACTCACATCATATATATGAGCAAAAGTTTCAACCGGACACATAGGAAGATAGGGGCTTATAGTTTTGCCTCCCAACTTATTCACCTCAAGGGTGATGTCAACAATAATAATTCATGATCACTCACATCCAACTGGATATATGTGCCTAGATCTTTCCCCACCACATGGTGCTTGCAAAAGAGAAAATAAAAAGGAATAGAGGAGAACACTTTGACTCTTGCATAAAAAGTAAATACATAAAAGTAAAAGATAGGCCCTTCGCAGAGGGAAGCAGAGGTTGTCATGCGCTTTTTGGTTTTGTATGCACAATCTCTTAATGCAAAAGAACGTCATGTTATATTGCCCCTTATGATAGCAACATTTATTATGCAGTATGTCGCTTTTATTACTTTGCCATCACAAGTTCGTACAATGCTTATTTTCCTTTACACTAAAAGATCAAACACATTTAGAAGCAATTTTTATTGCCTTATGCACTGATGACAACTTACTTGAAGGATCTTACTCAATCCATAGGTAGGTATAGTGGATTCTCAAAACATGGATTTGGGTTTAAGGGTTTTGGATGCACAAGTAGTATCTCTACTTAGTGCGGATTTTTGGCTAGCAAAGATATTGAGCAAGCACCACCTGTTGGAGGATCTATGATAATATAACTTCCATGTGAATATGAACAAACATAAATCATTATGTTGTCTTCCTTGTCCAACGTCAAGAATTTGGCATAAAATATTTAATGGGAGCTCACAATCATAAAAGATGTCCAAGATAATATATTTGCATGCGAATCTTCTCTTCCCTTATTAATTCTTTCATGAATTGCATCATTGACCAATGCTATGTTTGTCAACTTTCAATAAATTTTACCACTTATAGTTTTCCTTATGCGATGTCATTACTTACCATAAGATTAGCATATCATCCTTTTCATTATTTCCTTTATTTTGATTGAAACAAGAAAGGTAAAGAAGCAAAAACTCAAACTAAACTTTATTATATAACTGTCAACTCGATTACATAGATAGATAGCTCATGAAACTAGCACTCGAAAATAGATCATAGTAAACTTTTATTCAACTAAATCACGAAATAACTAAGGATCGAACTAAAAACTAGTGAAAGTAATAAAAGTGATGGTGATACGACACCGGGGCATCTCCCCCAAGCTTGGCAAAATCCAAGGGGAGTGTTGTAGGATTCAGGACTCCATAGACCCAAGATGGTTCGAACTCTGGTGCGTGTGCGAAGATCTCAACCTCTCAAGTCTAGAGCCCGTTGCCCCACAGCCTAGCCTAGCCGAACTCACATGAGCAAGGAAGAAGATGAACATGGTTGTTTACCCAGGTTCGGGCCACCTTGCGGTGTAATACCCTACTCCTACTTTTTGGTGGATTGGCCTCACGAGGGGCTGAGGATGAACTAGTACAGAGGATGAACAACCTCGCGAGGGCTCGGGGGTCAGAATGAGTTGACCCCTTCTATGGTGGTGGCTAACCTATATTTATAGTGGCCTTGGTCCTCTTCCCTTGAAACTTAGGCAGGAAGGGATCCCATAACGGCCAATTTGAAAGGGGACAAGTAGTACATCTAATCCTGACGAAAGTTGGTGTTTGCCTGCAAAGCTTCCGGTCGTGATGCATTGGTGGGCTTGGCGATGACCTCCTCCTTCTGGGCCTCTGGTCTTGGTCTTGTAGCACCGGAATGGAAACCTTTGGGAGATTCCTTGGGAACCCACGCCTGTCCTTGCCTCCTTAGCACCAAAGAGGAAACTGCCTCCTCTGCGCCCGCTGGTGCCCGCCTAGCCATGGCCATCATGGATTACGACACCCCCACCTCATGAGGTGGGGTACCTACATAGAAATCTCCGCTCCTCGGGAGGCCGCCTAGGGAGGCCGCTCCCTTGGGAGGTCTTGGTGTCGTCCTCCTCACGAGGCCCGGCCCCTCGTGAGGGTCTTGTCTTGGTGGTCTTGGAGATGGGCCATACCAGGCCGTTGAGGAAGCCACGCCATGGGCCGCAGGCAGGCAAGTCTGGGTACCCTAGTTACCAGAACACCGATAGTAGCCCCCGGGCCCAATGCGCGCTCAGGATGGCTTCGAGGCGAAGGCAAGGGGCAAGGGTGAAGCATCGCGGGCCCCAATCGCCTGCGGGCCCGGTTGACGCATGGCACTTGATGGGACACGGACACCTCGGCCTCCCCACTTCGCCTCGACAACTGTTCGGACTGACAAAAATGATGGCTTACACTGCCAGGCCATCATTACTCCTCCTCGCCTTGCTTCAGATTCCCTTTCCTCCTCCAAGGACCATTCCAGATCTAATCGAGCTCGGCTTCCCCTTTTCCTTCTCCAGTTCCGGCGCTGGTGACCTTGCAGATGGCCCCAAAGAAGTCGAAGCCCGTGGCGCAAGCTACAAGCTTTCCTCCCTCTCCTGCGCCGGCGCTCAGCGCGTCCTCCATCAACGAGGAGGGGTACCTCGCCCTCGTGCTCCCGTACACGGCGAGCGACGAGAACGAGTGGAAGGATACCATGGTCCTGGCCGGCTTCGCCGAGCGGCGGACTCTGGCTCGGATGGTTTACCCCTTCTTCCTCCACAGCATCTTCGCGGGGCTCGTCCCCGCTCTCTTCGAGTTCTTCACCGCCGTCCTCGACCACTACCAGATCCAGGCCCTACATTTTCAACCCAACTCCATCCTCCTCCTGTCCATCTTCGCCTTCTACTGCGAGGCATTCGTGGGCGTGAGGCCCTCCGTGCCACTCCTCCGGCACTTCTTCTCCCTGCGGCTGCATGATCCGACCCAGCGCTCCGGTTGCGTGTCCTTCGCCGCGGTCCACAAGAACAACATGCTCATGAGGGCTGGGAAGAAGGTGGAAAACTTCCGACGCCGCTGGGTCTTCATGGACATCAAGGGCCTCAATGAGCGACTGGAGCTACCGACTGCGCTGCCCAAACGGCTTTAGAGGTGGAGCCACGAGAAGTTCTCTGACCCTCGGTGTCGTGGAAATGTCACGGCAGATGTCCTCGTGAAAAAGGACTTAGTCGTGAGGCCAACGCATCTATGTGGTAGCTTGAGAGGGGTTGAGTGGGACGAGAAACGCGAGGTTTTTCTGGGTTCGGCCCCTCACGGTGGAGGTAAAAGCCTACATCCTGCTTCATTGATATTGATCGTGGTGCTCACGATTACAAGGGTGCTATTTGGCTACCTCTATCTCGAGAGCTATTGACTTGCCTGTCTCAACTTGTCCAAACCCCCCCCCCTTAGGGTGCCCTGTCCCTCCTTATATAAGTTGGAGGGGCGGGTTACATGTGGAGTCCTACTAGGATTTAGGACTAGTTTATCCTCTATTACAAGTCGGATACAAGTCCGGGTCTTGCTTCCTTGTAAGGAAAATATTCCTCATGCCTTTCTTCTTAAGCCGGCCCACCATAATATGAGCCGGCCTTCCCATGAGCCGCCTTCTGGGCCACCGGGTCTTGCTGCTCCTCTGACCTGCCTGCCGGGTCACCAATAAATCTCCAGGCCCGGCCGGGTCATCAGCGAGTGGAGAGATCCGGGCAGGTCACTGTGTGAGTCGCCAACCTTTGGGCGAGTTACCGATGAAATGCCAAGTCCGGCCGGGTCATACATCCGGCCGGGTTACACCATGGGGTATATCCCCGACATTAGCCCCCAGTTTAATTTGGATTTATCCATGTTAACTCATCCTGCAAAATAAACACACAGAAAAATTCGACAGGTTGTGCTCCGGGTTAAAAGTTTTTCCTGAACCGGCACCTGATCATCCTTAAGTCCTTGTCATTTCCTTCATAGCAAATCTCCTTTAGAGGATATGTTCAAACTTTGCCAATGCAAAAAATCCAGATACTTCTTCTGAACAATCCGGGTCAACAGGCCAGTCATCTGATTTTCAGCTGGCTTGAAGATATAGATTTTGCCAGTTTATTATCACCAAAACTGTCGGGTTATAAAAGCTGATAAAACCGGGTCATGATTGTTGCTGACGTCGGGTCAATCTTATGGCGACTTGGTGCTTGCTTATATAAATATAGTTTCCAATCGTTGAGTCGGCTCTCCAAGCCTTTCTATGAATAGCTTTGAAGAAATAAACTTTGCAAATTCCTCCAATAAGAATATGATACCTGGTTTGCTCAAAACTGAGAATTTGAAGGTGTATCTCCCTTATATCCATATTACATGTAGCCCCAAGTCTTGAGTAGAGCAAAGTGGTAACTTAAGACTTGCTTCAATATAAATACTGCAACTTTGGAGAAATTTGGGTTGTTCATGTAAGTCGCCAATCATAATCTGAACACTTTGTACTTCCCATGTGTAGCCCCCAAGTGCCGGGTCATTATGTAATAATGAGCCGGGACTTTGTAGATATGATCATGTAGATTTAACCAGCAACATGTAGCCCCCAAGGGCCGGCTCAGTAAGATAATACTGAGCTGGGACTTTATGTGTACTTCAAAAAATAACACCAAATGATATAGCTCCCAAGTTTCGGGTTACCTTTGACAGGAGCAATTAGTAGCCCTCAAGGGCCGGCTCATTACAATGTGATGAGTCGGGTCTTCAATAAGGTGAGTTAAAAATAACCTTGCATTAGCCCCCAAGTGTCATGGTGCATGCTTGCAGCGACATGGGACTTGCATACTTAAAGTAATCTCAATTTGAATAATGTAGCCCCCAAGTGCCGGGTCGTATGCCTGCAGCGACTCGGGACTATTCCTTCCAGTGTAGAATAAATCATATCCATTGATAAAGATATAATAGCCATTGCGCTGAAGCGACTTTGAAAACCTCAATCATAATACTGGTTATGAAAACCTCATTCATTCAATACCATAATGAAAATCCAGCCATGTTGGCTATTCAAGATTTGAATAATATAATCCGTAGTAAAACACCCGGCGGCTCTTGGCCGATGGCGACTTAATGCGCATCCATTGTACTCCGGGATGCAACCCGGCGGCTTATAGCCTTTGTAAAAATTGAACAAATGATATCCCTTTGAAATACCAACTTTAATCTTTGATGACGAGCTTGCATTTAATCATTTATATAAACCATAGCTCTGCATATTCTACATACAATGTAAACAACATATGCCCTGGCGACTTAACGTCAAAAGCCAGGGCGGGTAACAACCCATAATATAGTCTTTATGCAATTATGAGAAAGACTAAAATCAAGGCCATTCAAGCCAAAACATATTGGCGACTTAAAGTCGAAATCCAGGGCGGGTTATCAAACCTCGCATATTCATATAACAAGTAAAAACATACCTGTAAAATTGGCTCATACTGCCGGCTTATATCGCCATATCCAGTGAAGGTAATAACCCAAAGATTCATAAGCGCATGATTCTAATTGCGCAATCCAAAGGATGCTAGCAACTTAAGTCCATAGCCAGGGCGCCATCCAAAATATACGGGCGACTTAACGTCCAAAGCCAGGGTGCAATCCAAAATATACTGGCGACTTAATGTCCAAAGCCAGGGTGCAATCCAAAATATACTGGCAACTTAACGTCCAAAGCCAGGGTGCAATCCAAAGATTTTATAGTGCATAATCCCAATTGCACAATCAAAGTATATTGGCGACTTAACGTCCAAAACCAGGGCGGTTTACCAAACCTCAAAATATTCATACCATTATTGAAAGACATACCTGTAGATTAATACCATGGTGATGCCTTGATAATTATAATCCGGAGCCAGTATCAACCCGGAGTCATGAAATATCATCATTTTGATTGCTCAAGGCAAAGATATCCTAGCGACTTAACATCTGCTATCAAGGTGGGTTACCAAACCCAAAGATGCTCAATGATGAGTCAGATAATCAAGGCTACATGGCCTGTGAAATCGGTTCATACTGCCGGCTTACAGCACCATATGCAGTAAGGGTAACAGCCCAGAAACTTAGGGCGCATAACTCCAAGTGTACAATCAAAGTATATTGGCGACTTATCGTCCAAAGCCAGACCGGGTTATCAAAACTCCAGATATGCTCAAACATGAGTCATAAAGATGAAGGCTACATGGCCTGAATCATTTTAAACCATATGTTAATATGGTACAAGAATATGAACCAAAACAATGTTCATAGAAAATAATTAATCAAAAAAAAAACAAGGCTTTCATAGGCTGCCAAACCTCAATATCAAGTGCTATTCAAGGGCCGCACAGCCACTGAGTTAATCCTTTATTCAAACCTGTAAGCCGGGCCTCACATGACCAATCACCGTTTTAACTTTGACAAGTTCAGGGTCTTTATAAGATTGACTGTCAAGAGTACGATGAGTCATTCCAGGATTACCTGGGCGGAGTGGCAGACATACGAAGACAGGATAACCCAGAGTTTTAGTGAATACACCTGGCGTCCAAGCCGATCAAAAGGGTGAATATAGCTATGTTCATTGAACAGGAAGCCCCCAAGTGACCTTTAACAAGCCATCAAGGCAGGTTACCTATGTTTGAACTGCACATTATAGCAAGTTCTCTTTGGTAACAATTCAACTTGGGCAGAAAACCCCCAAGTTATTTGCAATCAAGGCGTACAAGCCGGATCAGTAGGGTAGTCATAGCTATGCTCAATGAGCAGGAAGCCCCCAAGTAATTTTTAACAAGGCGTGTAAGCCGGATCAATAGGGTAGTCATAGCTATGCTCAATGAGCAGGAAGCCCCCATGTTATTTGTAACAAGGCATGTAAGCCGGATCAATAGGGTAGTCATAGCTATGCTCAATGAGCAGGAAGCCCCCATGTAATTTTTAACAAGGCGTGTAAGCCGGATCAATAGGGTAGTCATAGCTATGCTCAATGAGCAGGAAGCCCCCAAGTGACCCATAATATGATAGGCCAATAAGGCAGGATACCCATGTTTGAACCGCGCATCATGGCAGCAAGTTCTCTTTGGCAACCTTTAATTTTTCTGAGAACTCAAACTTTGCGAGAGATAAATTCTTTTTGAGCCGGGATTTTAAACCGGATATTGAGAACTTCAGAGTTTTGTGGGAGACAGATTTCCCTTGAACCGGATTTTAAACCGGAATCCTTCTTTTTAAGCCGGAAACTTTCTGACGGCCTTTAAATTTTCACCAATAGGGCAGTAGCCTCCGGGCCGGGTTATTTTTCCCTCCAACAACCCGGAGTACTTGAATTCACTGAACCCAGCCAATTCTGCCTAGTCATGTCATTGTAGCCCCCGAGTCTTAAGATGACTCGAGGAGTTGTCTTGAGATTCTTCATACTTGACCGTGATATAAACCGGTATGTAGTTGAACAGCGGAACGCTGTAATATGTTGAAGATCGACGGGTTATAAATGACCCCGTATGATTTGTATCAGTAATCCGGCCAGTGGTTCATCCCAGCCGACTGTTGAGGTTAAGCAAACCGCAGTGGCGGCAACTTGTACGCCTATCCATTGAGCCATCATTTATTAAACAATGCAGTACAGTCGGATACTGGCGCATGACAATATTGGCGCGAGCTTTATATCCATGGCATGACCATTGCTCTTGCAGTGAACAATCGTCCTGCATCAAAAAACATCGCAAGCCAGAGTAATTGTTCTTTAAAGAATAAAAAGACATATCAATAAAAATTGATCGGACAGAATTCACCTGATTTGCCCGAAAGCTATGGTAGGGACCAGTGAGCAGGGGCGGCTCACCAAAGCTGACTGGCGACTCAATACAGCCCCGGTGGCTCAGGCAAAAACCGGTGACCCGGCCGCCAGGGGCGGCTTAACACGCGTCCGCGGGGACGGCGGCTCACCGCAGAAGTCCAGCGATTCAAATCGCAACCTTAATTTTCTTGAAAATCTCTCAGAATATGAATCTGGACCAATGAACTCAAAGCCGATGTCGACCCTTTCGAACCGGCTCTTCTTCATCCGAAAATTGCAAACTTCTCGATCCCTGTGAGAGATCCCTCCAAGAACTCAACACCACCGTGCGTAGCCCCACGGTGGGCGCCAACTGTCGTGGAATTGTCACGGCAGATGTCCTCGTGAAAAAGGACTTAGTCATGAGGCCAACGCATCTATGTGGTAGCTTGAGAGGGGTTCAGTGGGACAAGAAACGCGAGGTTGTTTACCCAGGTTCGGCCCCTCACGGTGGAGGTAAAAGCCTACATCCTGCTTCATTGATATTTATCATGGTGCTCATGATTACAAGGGTGCTATTTGGCTACCTCTATCTCGAGAGCTATTGACTTGCCTGTCTCAACTTGTCCACCCCCCCCCTTAGGGTGCTCTGTCCCTCCTTATATAAGTTGGAGGGGCGGGTTACATGTGGAGTCCTACTAGGATTTAGGACTAGTTTATCCTCTATTACAAGTCAGATACAAGTACGGGTCTTGCTTCCTTGTAAGGAAAATATTCCTCATGCCTTTCTTCTTAAGCCGACCCAACATAATATGAGCCGGCCTTCCCACGAGCCGCCTTCTGGGCCACCGGGTCTTGCTGCTCCTCTGACCCGCCTGCCGGGTCACCAATAAATCTCCAGGCCCGGCCGGGTCATCAGCGAGTGGAGAGATCCGGGTAGGTGACTGTGTGAGTCGCCAGCCTTTGGGCGAGTTACCGATGAAATGCCAAGTCCGGCCGGGTCATACATCCGGTCGGGTTACACCGTGGGGTATATCCCCGACACCCGGGCAACGCCTGTCCTGAGGAAGATGACCTCAGACATGGATGCCAGGGTGCTGACGGGGGGCATGCTCGTGAAGGAGTTCCAGGGCGCGGCGGATGACATCAGGCTGCGCTCGGGGAGCTTGACGGGCAAGGAGCTGTACAAGGCCATGAACTTCCTGCTCGAGGGTGAGCCGGGCGACCTTCTGGAGGCCTACGCTCCGCTGTACCGCCGCGCTGGCAGGGAAGCTTTGGTCGCCGCCATGCCCGTCTTCAACGAGCTGGGGCTCGCGTCACCTAAGCGCCCCAACTCCCCGATGCCTGTGTCCTCCGGCACCAGTGTTGGCGAAGAGGGCGAGGGGGACTCGAAGGCGAACGAGGATGATGTGGCGGAGATCTCCCCCCGTCTTAGAGCGAGCTCCTTCGCAGCCTTGCAGACGACGACGACGCCGATGAGCCCCCGGCCATGGAATCCCCACACTCCATCGGGGTCCTCACGAGGTCCGGATTCACTCCCCGGACCCTGCGAAGGTCAGGCCAGGTGACCCCGAAGAAGAATGGGGCAGCATCCCTCCCAGGGGGCACCATGCCGGCCGCCAGAGTGGATGCGGTCCTGCAGGTCGTGTTCCCTCAGGGCGACGCCTCTGCCTTGCCAGGTAGCAGCGCCGCGCAGGGGCCGGCCGAAGAGCACCCCGCCAACTCCCCAAGCCCGACCAAGGCCGCGCCAAGGAAAAGCGGGGGTGTCCCAGCCCTGGCCAAGAAGAAGAAGAAGAAGAAGAGGACGTGGATCACTCCCGACGAGTAAGTACCTTACCTTGTTTTTGTTTAGCACATAATAGCACCGTGCCCATAGTGCTCCCCTCCTGATGACCAGGATGGGCGTTGTGATGAAGAAGAGGAAGGAGGGAGCCGGGGCTCAGGAGGCGCCGCCTCTCGCTGCAGCCATAACGCCTCCGGCACGGGTGGAAGAGGCCGCCTCGCGTCTCCTTGCGATGGAGCAGGCCCCCCAGGACGTGGTGATGCTGCCTCAGGAGGAGCTGTCTCCCACGCGCCAGCAAGCCACGGAGCCCTCCGCCCTTGCCATGCCTGAGGAGGGCTCAGAGCCTCTGCTGCCCCAAGCCGTCCTCGCCACCGCTTCCCCGGTGGTGGTGCCAGCCGACGCGTCGGTGCCGCCTCCTCCCCAAGCCCTTGCGCTGGCAAACTGCGGCCCTCTCATCAGGCCAGGCGCCCTGGACGAAGCCTACGCCGCGCTGGGTCAGCTCCGAGCCGACCTCCAGGATGCTGACAGGTGCCTCATGAGGGAGCGCCTGGGCTTGTCTTAGGGTGGCTCTAGGCTGACATGTCTGCCAAGACGGCCTGGGGCCGGGCCGAGGCCGCCACCGCGGAAGGCAGGAAGGAGGCCGCCGAAGCCAAGGGGGCTCGCGACGCTGCGTTGGCCAACATTGCGTCCGCCGAGGAGCGCCGTGCCGAGGCAGAGGCCAAGCTGAAGGCCTGCCAGGAAGAGCAAGTCACGCACGCCCAACGGCTCCAGCAACAGGAAGAGGACCTGAAGGCCCGTGAAGCGTAGTCCGCCGATCGCGACGCCAAGCTGAAACCGGTGGCTGCTGACCAGGCCGTGGAGCGCGGCCGCCTAGCCACGCTGAAGAAGGAGGTGGCCGATGCTCAGGCGTCCCACACCCAGCACGTCTCCGAGTCAGCAGCCAAGCTGGAGGCCAGGGAGAAGTCCCTTGCTGCTGACGAGAATGAAGGCAGCCACAGAACGTAGCGCCTTCCTCTCCCTTGAGCTCAAGGCTCGCAACACGCTGCGCTCCATCTGCAGGGGAGGGTACGAGGAGCCGCTGGCGACCCCCGAGGATGGCCTCGCGGGGCTCTTTCCAAAGCTCGCGGAGGCGCTCAAGGGTGCTGCCGCCAAAGTGGACTCTATCCTGGAGGAGGAGTGTCGCTCGCTCTTCTCCGCAGCCACGATGCGCGTCTTCGGCCAACTCTTCTTTCAGGACCCTGGCTTCAACTTCAGCATGGTGATCTGTTTGATTGCTCCTATGTCCCGTGCTGCTGTCGAGGAGGCCATGAAGGGTCACGTGGACGCATTGCTGAAAAAGTTCCTCTGCGGCCCCGATCCCGAGGCTCTGGCAATGGAGACTGGCGGTGGCGGCGATGACGGTGGCAGCGACGTCGACGACGGGCTTCCGGCGACCAGGGCGAGCGGCGGCGATGGCCAAGGCGGTGGTGGCGCTTCTTCCTAGTTTTATTCCTGCAACATTTACCGTGCCTCGTGGAGGCGTAAGACTTCTGTTTGAATTTGCGGAACACTTGTGCTTGTAATAACTGTTAGGGCTCTGCGATTTCCTTTTTGTGCTTGGTTTCCTTCTTGTTTTCTTTTGTGCTCTATGTCGGCAGGGCCCAGCCCCGCGCATACCTCGACCACCGTTGGGGCGTCCGGATCGCCAGGACGACACCAAGGGGTGAGGGACTACATGACTAGTGAGGCCCCTGAGTCGCGGTGCTCAGGAGATCCCCCTTGACGTGCGAGCAGCCCTCATGAAGGAAGCGTAGGCAACGGCGAGGTTAATCCGAAGCCCCTGTACCTTTCCTCGCCAGCTTTTGCCTGGGAGGGGCGCGAGAAGACCAGGTACCCGGACCTGGTAGGGTAGCGTGTGCCAGGCCTAGCCTGGGCACAGCCCCCATGTCCAGCCCCCTCGTGCGTACCTCCTGAGGGGAAAGCTGTGAGGTGTTACCGGGCGAAGAGCCGAGAGGCTGTCCTGAGGTTGATGCGGCCACGAGGGTGCCCTCACTTGTTTATCCACCAGCGCGGAGCATGGTGCTTCCACTTTAGTGCGGGCATAGCCGCTCCTCGGCCGTGTCGTGCACCAGCGCGGAGCATGGGGCTTCCACTGGTGAGTGGGCATAGTCGCTCCTCGACCGTGTCGTCCGTCAGCACGGAGCATGGGGCTTCCACTAGTGCGTGGGTAGGAGTTCCCTCGGGGGGAGACTTCGGGGCGTGTACAGCCCCGTTCGTACACGTGGCTAGCACGGCAGAACTGGAGGAGGTGTATCTGGGCACTCGTGAGCCAGCGCGGGACTCACGAGGCCCTACCTCAAGGCGGGTTGCGCCTGATTTTTGTGGCGCGGGGCGCGCTTATGACACCTGTGGGGCAATGGGGGGGTTCCTGCGCCGAATGCACCTCCGGAGGTTATAACATGAGAAGGCCGGATACCAATGACCCAGGAGGTGACGTGAATGGGGCCGGCCCGCCAGACAGAGCTCAACAATTGGTTTTATCGACACTGCAGGGACGGACCCGAGCACAGACGCCATGCCAAGTCTTCTCATGCAACGATCCCACGGAAAAACACCTCGCGCACGGCTCCCACTACGGCGAAACGTCGAACTGCGGTCATACAAACTGTGCCATGCGCCCTTACTCGCCTACACGCGATTAGCTCATGCGAGAACAAGGCACCAAGGACCCCGGGAGGTGACGCGCATGGGAGCTGGCCCGCGGGACAGAGCTCGGTCGCTTGGATTTAACAACGCTATAGGGACGGACCAGAGCACAAACGTCGTGCCAGTCCTTAATCATGAGGCGGTCGCGGGCGGGTTTGCAAGGGCGCAGCGACATCATGGTGACGAAGCACCGGACATGCAGTTGAAATACTTGGGTAATTCATAAAGGCAAGGCCAGTTCTGATACATGTACAAAAATGATACAGCTGCGGGTTGGGCCCTAGCAGCCTAAGGATGATGCAGCCCAGGGGGCGCCCTCAATCTGAACTAACCAAAAAGTCACCTGGCACCATCGTTGTAGGAGAGTCGAGGTAGCTGAAGACACTTGCTGCAAAAATTGCTCCTCACGAGCCGGGCGGCTTCTGAGGCCTACCGGGCTCGCGAGGGTCCGACACTTCCTCCTACAGGATCGCCTGACGCCTGGCCTTGTGAGCCGCCATGGCACCCTGCGCGAAGCGCTGGTACGAGGTGGCCACGTTCGGTAGACCAAACGGCATGCAGACGTAGCTGCAGGGGTAGCCCCCACTTCGGCCGACGCGCGATGGCCAGAAGAGATCCTGCAAAGCAGCCCTGTTGATGCCTGGAATGTTGATGCAGACGCGCAGCTTGCTGCCCATGTCGGGGGCTGCAGCTGCACTAGGAGGCCGTGCAGGGCGATGCTACTTCTTGAGCTTGCGTTGGTTTTTCCCTTGAAGAGGAAAGGGTGATGCAGCAAAGTAGAGATAAGTATTTCCCTCAGTTTGAGAACCAAGGTATCAATCCAGTAGGAGACAACGCACAAATCACCGAATACCTGCACAAACAATCAAACAACTTGCACCCAACGCGATAAAGGGGTTGTCAATCCCTTCACGGTTATTTGCAAAAGTCAGATCTGATAGAGATAGATAATCGATAAAGTAAATATTTTTTGTATTTTTGTTTTATAGATCGGAAAGTAAAAGATTGCAAAATAGTAGATCAGAAACTTGTATGATGAAAAGTAGAAGATTATATGATGGAAAATAGACCCGGGAGCCATAGGTTTCACTAGAGGCTTCTCTCAAGATAGAAAATAATACGGTGGGTGAACAAATTACTGCCGATCAATTGATAGAAAAGCTCAAAGTTATGACGATATCTAAGGCAATGATCATGAATATAGGCATCACGTCCGTGTCAAGTAGACCAAAACGATTCTGCATCTACTACTATTACTCCACACATCGACCGCTATCCAGCCTGCATCTAGAGTATCAAGTTCATAAAGAACAGAGTAATGCATTAAGTAAGATGACATGATGTAGAGGAATTAACTCAAGCAATATGATGAAAACCCCATCTTTTTATCCTCGATGGCAACAATACAATACGTGCCTTGCTGCCCCTACTGTCACTGGGAAAGGACACCGCAAGATTGAACCCAAAGCTAAGCACTTCTCCATTGCAAGAAAAAACAATCTAGTTGGCCAAACCAAACCGATAGTTCGAAGAGAATTACAAAGATATCAAATCATGCATAAAAGAATTCAGAGAAGATTCAAATAATATTCATAGATAAGCTGATCATAAATCCACAATTCATCGGATCTCGGCAAACACACCGCAAAAAGTATTACATCAAATAGATCTCCAAGAACATCGAGGAGAATATGGTATTGAGAATCAAAGAGAGAGAAGAAGCCATCTAGCTACTAGCTATGGACCCGTAGGTCTGTGGTAAACTACTCACGCTTCATCGGAAGGGCAATGGTGTTAATGTAGAAGCCCTCCGTGATCAAATCCCCCTCCGGCAGGGTGCCGGAAAATGCCCCTAGATGGGATCTCACGGGTACAGAAGGTTGCGGCGGTGGAAAAGTGTTTTCGTGGATGGCTCTATTGGTTTGGGGATATATGAGTATATATAGGCGAAAGAATTAGGTCAGGAGGTGCACGAGGGGCCCACAAGGGTGGGGGGCACGCCCTACCCCCTGGGCATGCCCTCCGTCCTTGTGGCCGCCTCCTGGCTCCTCCGACTTCATCTCCAAGTCTCCTGGTTTCCTTCTGGTCCAAGAAAAATCATCGCAAAAGTTTTATTCCGTTTGGTATTCCTTTTCTGCGAAACTCAAAAACAAGGAAAAAAACAGAAACTGGCACTGGGCTCTAGGTTAATAGGTTAGTCCCAAAAATAATATAAAATAGCATATTAATGCATTTAAAACATCCAAAATAGATAAGATAATAGCATGGAACAATAAAAAATTATAGATACGTTGGAGACGTATCAAGCATCCCCAAGCTTAATTCCTGCTCGTCCTCGAGTAGGTAAATGATAAAAATAGAATTTTTGATGTGGAATGCTACCTAACATATTTATCCATGTAATTTTCTTTATTGTGGCATGAATGTTCAGATCCGCAAGATTCAAAACAAAAGTTTAATATCGACATAAAAACAATAATACCACAAGCATACTAACAAGGCAATTATGTCTTCTCAAAATAACATGGCCAAAGAAAGCTTATCCCTACAAAATCATATAGTCTGGCTATGCTCCATCTTCATCACACAAAATTTTCAAATCTTGCTCAACCCCGATGACAAGACAAGCAATTGTTTCATACTTTTGATGTTCTCAAACTTTTTCAACTTTCACGCAATACATGAGCGTGAGCCATGGACATAGCACTATGGGTGGAATAGAAGGTGGTTGTGGAGAAGACAAAAAGAGGGAGATAGTCTCACATCAACTAGGCGTATCGACGGACTATGGAGATGCCCATCAATAGATATCAATGTGAGTGAGTAGGATTGCCATGCAACGGATGCACTAGAGCTATAAGTTTATGAAAGCTCAAAAAGAAACTAAGTGGGTGTGCATCTAACTT
Source organism: Thinopyrum elongatum (assembly GCA_011799875.1). Lineage (NCBI taxonomy): Eukaryota > Viridiplantae > Streptophyta > Magnoliopsida > Poales > Poaceae > Thinopyrum > Thinopyrum elongatum. The sequence continues at coordinate 286,447,392 of CM022302.1, forward strand.
GCTTGCTTACGAAGACCTAGGGCAATTTGAGGAAGCCCATCATTGGAATATACAAGGCAAGTTCTATAATGAAAAATTCCCACTAGTAAATGAAAGTGACAACATAGGAGACTCTCTATCATGATCACGGTGATACTTTGAAGCACAAGTGTGGTAAAAGGATAGTAACATTGTCCCTTCTCTCTTTTCTCTCTTTTTTTTGGCCTCTTTTTTTTTCGTCCGGAGTCTCATCCCGACTTGTGGGGGAATCATAGTCTCCATCATCCTTTCCTCACATGGTACAATGCTCTAATAATGAAGATCATCAACTTTTATTTACTTACAACTCGATTCTTAGAACAAAATATGACTCTATATGAATGCCTCCGACGGTGTACCGGGATGTGCAATGAATCAAGAGTGACATGTATGAAAGAATTATGAACGGTGGCTTTGCCACTAATACGATGTCAACTACATGATCATGCAAAGCAATATGACAATGATGGTGCGTGCCATAATAAACGGAACGGTGGAAAGTTGCATGGCAATATATCTCGGAATGGCTATGGAAATGCCATAATAGGTAGGTATGGTGGCTGTTTTGAGGAAGGCATATGGTGGGTGTATGGTGCCGGCGAAAGTTGCGCGGCACTAGAGAGGCTAGCAATGGTGGAAGGGTGAGAGTGCGTATCATCCATGGACTCAACATTAGTCATAAAGAACTCACATACTTATTGCAAAAATCTTTTAGTTATCGAAACAAAGTACTACGCGCATGCTCCAAGGGGGATAGATTGGTAGGAAAAGACCATCGCTTGTCGCCGACCGCCACTCATAAGGAAGACAATCAATAAATAAATCATGCTCCGACTTCATCACATAACGGTTCACCATACATGCATGCTACGGGAATCACAAACCTTAACACAAGTATTTCTCAAATCCACAATTACTCACTAGCATGACTCTAATATCACCGTCTTTATATCTCAAAACAATCATAAGGAATCAAACTTCTCATAGTATTCAATGCACTTTATATGAAAGTTTTTATTATATCCCTCTTGGATGCCTATCATATTAGGACTAAATTTATAACCAAAGCAAATTACCATGCTGTTTAAAGACTCTCAAAATAATATAAGTGAAGCATGAGAGTTCAACAATTTCTATAAAATAAAGCCACCGCCGTGCTCTAAAAAGATATAAGTGAAGCACTAGAGCAAAATTGCCTAGTTCAAAAGATATAAGTGAAGCACATAGAGTATTCTAATAAATCATGATTCATGCATGTCCCTCTCAAAAGGTGTGTACAGCAAGGATGATTGTTGGAAACTAAAAATAAAAGACTCAAATTATACAAGACGCTCCAAGCAAACACATATCATGTGGTGAATAAAAATATAGCCTCAAGTAAAGTTACCGATAGACGAAGACTAAAGAGGGGATGCCTTCCGGGGCATCCCCAAGCTTAGGCTCTTGGTTGTCCTTGAATATTACCTTGGGGTGCCTTGGGCATCCCCAAGCTTAGTCTCTTGCCACTTCTTATTCCATAGTCCATCAAATCCTTACCCAAAAACTTGAAAACTTTACAACACAAAACTCAACAGAAAATCTCATAAGCTCCGTTAGTATAAGAAAATAAATCACCACTTTGGTACTATTGTGAACTCATTCTTTATTTATATTGGTGTAATATCTACTGTATTCCAACTTTTCCATGGTTCATACCCTCTGGTACTACCCATAGATTCATCAAAATAAGCAAACAAAACAAAGAAAACAGAATCTGTCAAAAACAGAACAGTCTGCAAAGATCCGAATTGTTATAATACGTATGTAACTCCAAAAACACTGAAAAATTAGGACAACAGAGGAAATTTGTACGTCAATCTCGTATAAAAAATGCAGGGTTTTTCAACGCACCTGTGAATTATTAAAATTCTGGGACTGGACGTGAAAGTTTTTATTTTTCAGCAAGATCAAATCAACTATCACCGTAAGCCATCCCAAAGGTCTTACTTGGCACAAACACTAATTAAAACACAAAACCATATCTAACCAGAGGCTATATGAATTATTTATTGCAAAATAGGACCAAAAAAGCAAAAACAAAAATAAAATTGGGTTGCCTCCCAACAAGCGCTATTGTTTAATGCCCTTAGCTAGGCATAAAAATACGAATAGATCTAGGTATTGTCATCTTTGGTATGCAATTCTTCAATCACACACTTATAATCCTTAGGAGACTCTTTGGTTTTGTCAATGATCAAACTCCTAGGCAAGAAATCAAGAAATTCACTTGTAGCAATTGGTTCATTAATAATATCGAAAAAATAGGGGTGAACACTTATTGTTTTGAGATCTTTATTTTCCTTACTAGAAGATTCACCCTTATTCTTAGGAACATAAGTAAACTTAGCAATCTTAGTAGGAGGAAGATTTTGAGCAGTTTTAATGGAGGAAAAAGCGGAACCCAAGTTGGTAATTATATCTTCTAGTTTGCCGATTCTAGTAGAATCTTGATCTATCTTTTCATTAACTATGGGTTCCTTTTCCCTAAGGTTTTTTAAAGTAACTCCTACCTTACATCCATATTGAGTAATCTGATTATGAATCTTTTTATCCAAATTTTCAATCAACTCTGCGGTAGCAATTTTATTCTCAATAATATCCAACCTTTGCATCACATGTTCCAAGGTTAAAACAGTTCCATTGATCAAAAGAGGTGGTGGGCCTAGCAAATCTATCATGGCATTGTAAGAATCAAAAGTATGGCTCCCCAAGAAATTTCCCCCGGTAATGGTATCTAGAACATATCTATTCCAAGGAGTTATGCCGACATAAAAATTGCGAAGAAGAACGGCAGTAGATTGCTTTCGAGTAGATCTATTTTGAGCATTGCAAATTCTATACCAAGCATCTTTTAAATTTTTTCCCTCCCTTTGTTTAAAATTGAGAACTTCATTATCGGGAGTGCTAACAATGATGGGAGAACTAGCCATGGGAATGAGACACGCGATCAAACACACAAGCAAACAAAAGGCAAACGAAGAAGACGAATGAAAGAGGGGCGAAGAAAACGCAAAGGGAGGGGCGAAGAAAAAGCAAATCTTTTCAAAAATCGTTTTAGAAGTGGGGGAGAGGAAAATGAGAGAATGGCGAATAATGTAATGCAAGAGATGAAGAGTTTATGATGGGTACTTGGTATGTCTTGACTTGGCGTAGATCTTCCCGGCAACGGCGCCAGAAATTCTTCCTGCTACTTCTTGAGCTTGCGTTGGTTTTTCCCTTGAAGAGGAAAGGGTGATGCAGCAAAGTAGAGATAAGTATTTCCCTCAGTTTGAGAACCAAGGTATTAATCCAGTAGGAGAAAATGCACAAATCACCGAATACCTGCTCAAATAATCAAACAACTTGCACCCAAAGCGATAAAGGGGTTGTCAATCCCTTCACGGTTATTTGCAAAAGTGAGATCTGATAGAGATAGATAATCGATAGAGTAAATATTTTTGGTATTTTTGTTTTATAGATCGGAAAGTAAAAGATTGCAAAATAGTAGATCGGAAACTTGTATGATGAAAAGTAGAAGATTATATGATGGAAAATAGACCCGGGAGCCATAGGTTTCACTAGAGGCTTCTCTCAAGATAGAAAATAATACAGTGGGTGAACAAATTACTGCCGAGCAATTGATAGAAAAGCGCAAAGTTATGACGATATCTAAGGCAATGATCATGAATATAGGCATCACGTCCGTGTCAAGTAGACCAAAACAATTCTGCGTCTACTACTATTACTCCACACATCGACCGCTATCCAGCATGCATCTAGAGTATTAAGTTCATAAAGAACAGAGTAATGCATTAAGTAAGATGACATGATGTAGAGGAATTAACTCAAGCAATATTATGAAAACCCCATCTTTTTATCCTCGATGGCAACAATACAATACGTGCCTTGCTGCCCCTACTGTCACTGGGAAAGGACACCGCAAGATTGAACCCAAAGCTAAGCACTTCTCCCATTGCAAGAAAAACCAATCTAGTTGGCCAAACCAAACCGATAGTTCGAAGAGAATTACAAAGATATCAAATTATGCATAAAATAATTCAGAGAAGATTCAAATAATATTCATAGATAAGCTGATCATAAATCCACAATTCATCGGATCTCGGCAAACACACCGCAAAAAAGTATTACATCGAATAGATCTCCAAGAACATCAAGGAGAACATGGTATTGAGAATCAAAGAGAGAGAAGAAGCCATCTAGCTACTAGCTATGGACCCGTGGTCTGTGGTAAACTACTCACGCTTCATCGGAAGGGCAATGGTGTTGATGTAGAAGCCCTCCGTGATCGAATCCCCCTCCGGCAGGGTGCCGGAAAAGGTCCCTAGATGGGATCTCACGGGTACAGAATGTTACGGCGGTGGAAAAGTGTTTTCGTGGATGCCTCTGTGTGTTTGGGGATATATGAGTATATATAGGCGAAAGAATTAGGTCAGGAGGTGCACGAGGGGCCCACAAGGGTGGGGGGCGCGCCCTACCCCCCTAGGCGTGCCCTTCGTCCTTGTGGCCGCCTCGTGGCTCCTCCGACTTCATCTCCAAGTCTCCTGGTTTCCTTCTGGTCCAAGAAAAATCATCACGAAAGTTTTATTCCATTTGGACTCCGTTTGGTATTCCTTTTCTGCGAAACTCAAAAAGAAGGAAAAAACAGAAACTGGCACTGGGCTCTAGGTTAATAGGTTAGTCCCAAAAATAATATTAAATAGCATATTCATGCATATAAAACATCCAAAACAGATAATATAATAGCATGGAACAATCAAAAATTATAGAAACGTTGGAGACGTATCAGGCGACGCTCACCGCGCATGGCCCTTGCCTCCTGAAGCTCCTCGATCACCTTGACGATGAACTCTCATGCACCTGGCACCTCATGGCATGCGCCTTGCTCACGGGGGCGCGCATCGAAGCACGCCTCCAAGTGGTGCCCGAGCACCTCCCTCGTTGCCTTGGTCTGGTCAGAGGTTCTCCAGACAGGAGCCCCCAAGCCCGTCCTGAGGGAGGCGCCGGGCTTGGCTTCCTATGCGGGAGGAAGGGGCTCTCCAGCAGCGGGTGCGGAGCCTGAAGTGTCATTGGCAGGTGCACCAGCCTCCTGGTGCTTCTTGAGGAGCTGCTTCTTCTTCTTGGGTGTGATCTCAGAAAACAGGACGGTGTCCTCGTCGTCTGGGTTGTCAGCCGCCGCGGCTTGGTAGGCGCGCTCGAGGGAGCACACCGCATCCTTTTCATCGCAGGCGACCGTGATGATGCCGCCACTTCCTGGCATCTTGAGGACATTGTAGCCATGGTGGGTTGCCACCATGAACTTGGCAAGGGCCGGATACCCGAGGATGGCGTTGTACGGGAGGCCGATATGGGCGACGTCAAAGTCGATGAGCTCAGTGTGGTAGTTGTTGCGGTTGCCGAAGGTGACAGGGAGGCGTATCTGCCCCAGGGGGGTGGTGGAGCCGTCAGTTATTCCTGAGAAAGGCTTGGTCGGAAGGAGCTGATCATAGGGCACTTGGAGTGTCTCGAACGTCTTAACGGATAGGACATTGAGCCCTGCGCCACCGTCAATGAGGGTCTTGGTGACGAGGATGTTGCTCATGGTGGGCATGCAGAGCATGGGAAGCGCGCCTCCGGTGGCCGAGCACTTGAGGTGATCCTTGGAGTCGAAAGTGATGGCGCACTGTGACCACTTGAGGGAACACGTGGCCTCGAGCCTCGGGAGGGCCGCGTTCACCTCACGAGCGAACTGCTTGAAGATGTGTTGTGAGGTTGGGGCCTGCACACCACCTAGGATGCAGGCGATAGCACGAGGTTCTTGGAAGCCCCCAGCCCCGTCGTCCTGCCGGTTGTCGTCGTTCCTCCTTGGCGGCGGCGAAAGCGGAGGGAGGCCAGCATTGCCCTGAGGACGGGCCTCACAAGGCTGATCACGCCAGAACCCGTCACGAGGCTCGACGTGCCAGCAGTCCTCACGAGGCTGATCACGCTAGTCCTGACGGGGGTCGCGGTTGTCCCAGCGGCCTCCGCCGTGGCCGTAGCCCCGGTCACCACGCTCGGGGCGGCGACCAAGGCACCCATCGTGGAGGGCCCTGAGCTCTTGGCAGTCGTTGGTGTTGTGGCTATGTACATTGTGGAAGATGCAGAACGGGCGGTTGCCCCTGGAGGACTCGTCATGGTCATGACCGCGCTTCATCTCAGGTTCAGCCACAAGTACGGCGGGACCCTTGCGCTTTGCCTCTTTAGCCTTGGCCTTCTTGTCCTCGGGGTCTGCCTCAGGAAGCTCCAGGAGGGAGAGGCGGCCCTCCGCGGCCCTTGCGCATTTGTTCACCAGGTTGAACATCCCCAGGGCCGAGCACAGATCTTCGTTGATGGCGAGCTCCTCCTTCATCTTGACGTCCCGGATGCCTTCAGAGAACACCGAGATGATGGCTTCGTCAGACGCCTTCGAGATCCTGAGACGGACGTTCCTGAAGCGCTGTACGTACTTGTGCAAGGTCTCGCCCAGCTGCTGCTTCACGCGCCGCAGGTCGCACACTGCAGGAGCGCGGTCACGAGTACCCTGAAAGTTGGCGATGAAGCGCTCACGAAGCTCATCCCAGGAGAAGATCGACCCCACCGGGAGGTTTAGGAGCCAAGAGCATGCGCCGTCCTTGAGGGCCATGGGGAACCAGTTCGCCATGACCTTGTGGTCGCCGTTTGCCGCTTCGATACTCAGCGCGTAGAGCTAGAGGAATTCTGCGGGGTTAGGAGTGCCATCGTAACATGGAGGCAGATCCGGCTTGAACTTGCCAGGCCAGACGACCAGGCACAACTCCGGGTTGAAAGCACGGCAGCCTGCCGTGCTCACAGGTGCGGGCTGCATGGGTGGATCTTGGTCTTAACGCCCGAGCGCCGCGACCTCCGGCGGCGCGCGGTCCTGGTGCTGGTGCTGCGGCGCCGGGAGCGCGTGCGCATCAGCTTGCGGACGCTGGATCAACTAGTAGCTTGCTTCATCGTGCGCCGGCGCCCCGCGCGGTGGGTCGCGCCGGGGCACATCACGCCTGGGCTCGGGGTTGGAAGCGAGCGAGCGGGACGACGCGGGGGCCTCACCGGCGGTGTTGACGAGCTCGGTGATGCGGCCAAGCCAGTCGTCCTAGAGGTCGTTGGCCAGGCGGTAACGCAGGAGCTCACGCGCCATGAGGAGTGCAGCCTGCGCGTTTGCCGGCCCGCGGCAAGCATGGGAAGATGATGTCATGGCCGGAGTGGGTGACGGAGTTGCGGTGCAGCCATCACGCCGCACGAAAGGTGGCAGCGACGAATCCTGCTACTCATGAGCAGCAGGGTCAGTGGCAGCGTTAGCCACCGGGGAGGCAGAGCGGTGAGGAGTGCCGTTGCCCATGGGTGCCATCTGGGCGACACAAGCGTCCCGACGTTCGGCACGGACACGGCGAGCGTCGGCCATGAAAGCGACGGAACGGAGGTGAAGCGAACGATTGAAGAAGGACTTCGACACGCCCCTACCTGTTGTGCCAAATGTTGGATTCAGGGCTCCGCAGACTCAAGAAGGTTCGAACTCTAGGGCGTGTGCGAAGATCTCAACCTCTCAAGCCTAGAGACCGTCGCCCCACATCCTAGCCTAGCCGAACTCGCATGAGCAAGGAAGAAGATGAACACGACAGTTTACCCAGGTTCGGGCCACCTTGCGGTGTAATACCTACTCCTGCTTTTTGGTGGATTGGCCTCACGAGGGGATGAGGATGAACTAGTACAGAAGATGAGCAACCTCGCGAGGGCTCGAGGGTGAGAATGAGTCCACCTCCTCTATGGTGGTGGCTAACCTATATTTATAGTGGCCTTGGTCCTCTTCCCTCGAAACTTAGGCGGGAAGGGATCCCACAATGGCCAATTTGAATGGGGACAAGTAGTACATCTAATCATGACGAAAGGTGGTCTTCGCCTGCAAAGCTTCAGGTCGTGATGCAGTGGTGGGCTCGGCGATGACCTCCGCCTGGCCGAGCCTGTGGTCTTGGTCTTGTAACACCGGAATGGAAACCTTTGGGAGATTCCTCGGGAACCCACGCCTGTCCTTGCCTCCTTAGCACCAAAGAGGAAACTACCTCCTCTGCGTCCGCTTGCACCCGCCTGGCCATGGCCGTCATGGATTACATCACCCCCACCTCATGAGGTGGGGTACCTGCATAGAAATGTTCGCTCCTCGGGAGGCCGCCTAGGGAGGCCGCTCCCTCGGGTGGTCTTGGTGTTGTCCTCCTCGCGAGGCCCGGTCCCTCGCGGGGGCCTTGTCTTGGTGGTCTTGGAGATGGGCCGTACCAGGCCGTTGAGGAAGCCACGCCGTTGGCCACAGGCAGGCAATTTTCGGTACCCTGGTTCCCAGAACGCCGACAAGTGCCCATACCCATGTGTTCAAGTCTCCTTCTTTGGTGATGATGAAGTAGTGGTAAGCTTGCCGTCCGGCTTCCATGGCAGAGGTTCACCATCATAAGAGGATGCACGAGTCTCCTGAGTCCTGCAACTGGCAGCTAAACTCATACCTTTAAATATTGCTTCATACTAAAAAACTTGATTTTGAAGATCATAGATTTTGCTTTGCAGAAAATTGATTTGCTCGTTGAAGGTGAAGACGATGTCCTTCATAGACCGGCCATCCACCTTGTGATCACGGGTGAATTCTGTGATCATGGAGTGATTGGCACTGAGTCGACGCTCCACCTTCCATTGGCACTTGACGATCTCCTACTCCATTGCCTCGAGCCTGGCCTCCACGCTTCCCGTCTTCTTAGGCCCTTGAACATCTCAGATGTGGAGCACCCCCTCACGCATCTCAATGGCTTGAGGGTGCTTCAACACCTCCGATGCAGCCATGTCTGTCTAGATCTGTCAGAAAAACAGCACGAAACAAGAACAGAGGATTTCTCTGTGATACGGTGCTCAAATCGTCCGGGGGTATATATAAAGAATTTTTATCTTGGGAAACAAGTATACTATAGTAAAATGGAGTCAGGAAGGTGCCCGAGGGGCCCACTACCCACCAGGGCGCGCCAGGTGGGGCAGGCGCGCCCTGGTGCCTACTGGGCACCTGGGTTGCCTTCCCGGTTGTTTCTTATTTTTTCTAATATTCCAAAACTGGAAGAAAATATTTTTGCGGAATTTTTGGAGTCGGTTTACTTACCGTATCATGTACCTCTTCCTTTTCAGGGTTCTAGAATGCTCTGGAAGGTCTCTTTTATGTATTCCTCCGGTGTCATGGTTTGAATAATATTAGTTTCAACATTAATAGGCGTTATTGATCTTAATAGCCCTGGAATGATAAACTTCTTCAATGATATATGGCCCTTCCCATTTGGAAAGAAGTTTTCTTGCAAAAAAAAACTAAAATGAGAATTGTACAATAGAAAATATTCACAAACTTTGAATTCCTGCTTTTGGATTCTTTTTTCATGCCATCTCTTAACTTTTTCTTTGAATAGTTTGGCATTTTCATAGGCTTAGGTTCTCTTTTCACCGGCAAGTTTGAAATCATAGTTGAGTTCTTTAATTGCCCAAAATGCTTTATGTTCTAACTCAAGAGGCAAATGACAAGCTTTTCCATAAAGCATTTTGTAAGGAGACATACCCATAGGATTTTTATAAGCTGTTCTATAGGCCCAAAGTGCATCATCAAGTTTTTTAGACCAATTCTTTCGGGACCAATTGACAGTTTTTTGTAATATCAACTTTATTTCTCTATTGCTATGTTCAACTTGACCACTAGATTGTGGATGATAAGGGGATGCAATTCTATGGTTGACATCATATTTACCAAGCAATATACAGAAAGCACCATGGATAAAATGTGAACCACCATCAGTCATTAAATATCTAGGAACTCCAAGCCTCGGGAAAATAACTTCTTTAAGCATTTTAATGGAGGTGTTATGATCAACACTGCTATTTGGAATAGCTTCTACCCACTTAGTGACATAATCAACAGCAACCAAAATATGTGTATACCCATTAGAGGAAGGGAAAGGTCCCATATAATCAAAGTCCTAAACATCAAATGGTTCAATAACAAGTGAATACTTCATAGGCATTTCCCAACGTCTATCAATATTACCAATTCTTTGACATTCATCACAAGATAAGACAAACTTATGAGCATCCTTAATAAGAGTAGGCCAATAAAAACCAGATTGTAATACCTTATGGGCAGTTCTATCTCTCGCATGATGCCCTCCATAAGCTTCGGAGTGACATTTCTGTAGGATTTGTTCCTGTTCATGCTCAGGTATACAATGTCTAATAATACCATCTACTCCTTTATAAATATGTAGGTCATCCCAAAAGTAATGTCTTAAATCATAGAAGAACTTTTTCTTTTGTTGGTATGTGAAACTAGGTGGTATAAATTTAGCAACAATATAATTAGCATAGTCAACATACCAAGGAGTATTATGAGAAGCATTTATGACAGCTAGTTGTTCATTAGGGAAGCTATCATCTATAGTTCGTGGGTTATCAAGAATATTTTCTAACCTAGACAAGTTATCAACAATGGGGTTCTCAGCTCCCTTCCTATCAGTGATATGCAAGTCAAATTCTTGTAGCAAAAGAACCCACCTAATGAGTCTAGGTTTAGCATCTTTCCTTTCCATAAGATATTTAATAGAAGCATGATCGGTGTGAACAATTACTTTAGAATAAACTATGTAAGATCTAAATTTATCATAGGCAAACACAACTCCTAAAAATTCCTTTTCAGTAGTAGCATAATTTCTTTGGGCACTGTCTATAGTTTTGCTAGCATAATGGATAACATTTAATTTTTTATCAACTCTTTGTCCTAGAACAGCACTGATAGCATAATCACTAGCATCACACATAATTTCAAAAGGCAAGTTCCAATCAGGTGGTTGAACAATAGATGTAGAAGTTAAGGCTTTCTTAAGTGTTTAAATGGCTTCTTCACAATCATCATCAAAGACAAATGGAACATCCTTTTGCAAGGGATTAGTAAGAGGCCTAGAAATTTTAGAGAAGTCTTTAATAAACCTCCTATAGAAACCAGCATGACCGAGGAAACTACGAATACCCTTAATATCTTTAGGAAATGGCATTTTCTCAATTGCATCAACTTTAGCTTTATCCACCTCAATACCTCATTCATAATTTTTATGCCCCAAGACAATACCTTCATTCACCGTAAAGTGGCACTTCTCCCATTTCAAGACTAGATTAGTTTGTCCACATCTCTGCAAAACTCGATCAAGGTTGCTTAAACAATCATCAAAATAAGTTCCGTAAACAGAAAAATCATCCATGAAAACCTCAACAATCTTTTCAAAAAAGTCAGAGAATATAGTAGTCATACATCTATGAAAGGTAGTAGGTGCATTGCATAAACCAAACGGCATACATCTATAAGCATAAGTTCCAAAAGGACAAGTAAAGGTGAGTTTCTTTTGATCAGGTTGTGATACAGGTATTTGAGAAAAACCAGAATATCTGTAGAGAAAGCGAAAGTGTGTGTGCTTAGATAATCTTTCTAACATATGATCAATAAAAGGAAAAGGGTAATGATCTTTTCTCGTGGCTTTATTTAATTTTCTGAAATCAATTACCATTCTATAGCCAGTCACAATTCTTTGTGGGATAAGTTCATTTTTATCATTAGGAACAACAGTAATACCTCCTTTCTTAGGAACACAATGAACATGACTTACCCATCTACTATCAGCTATAGGATAAATTATACCTGCTTCCAGAAGATTTAGCATTTCAGTTCTTACCACTTCCTTCATCTTAGGATTTAATCATCGTTGATGATCAACAACGGGTTTAGCATCAGGCTCCATATTAATCTTATGCTGACAGAGAGTGGGACTAATGCCCTTAAGATCATCAAGAGTATATCCAATAGCAGCACGGTGCTTCCTCAGAGTTTTTAATAATCTTTTCTCTTCATGCTGTGTAAGGTTAGCACTAATAATAACAGGATATATCTTTTTCTCATCAAGATAAGCATATTTCAAAGTGTCAAACAATTGTTTTAATTCAAACACAGGATCACCTTTAGGTGGAGGAGGACTCCCTAGAGTTTCAACAGGCAAATTGTGTTTAAGGATAGGTTGTTGTTCAAAGAATATTTTATCTATTTCATTTCTTTCATGCAAGTGCATATCATTTTCATGGTCTAGTAAATATTGTTCTAGTGGATCAGTAGGAGGTACAACAATAGAAGCAAGACCAATTATTTCATCCATACTAGGCAATTCTTTATCATGAAGTTGCCTATGAAACTTAGAAAAATTAAACTCATGAGACACATCACCAAAATTAACACTGACGGTTTCTTTCTCACAATCTATATTAGCATTGACAGTGTTCAGGAATGATCTACCAAATATAATGGGACAAAAATCATCTTGTGTGGAACCAAGAACTAGAAAATCAGTAGGGTATTTTATTCTTCCACACAAGACTTCAACATCTCTAACAATCCCAAGTGGTGTGATAGTATCTCTATTAGCAGGTTTAATAGTAACATCAATATCTTCTATTTCAGCAGGTGCTATATCATTCATAATTTCTTGACAAAGAGTAAAAGGAATAGCACTGACACTAGCACCCAAATCACATAAGCCATGATAACAATAATCTCCTATTTTAACTAAGACAACAGGCATGCCAACAACAGGCTTATTCTTGTCTTTAGTGTCTGGTTTGGCAATTCTAGCAGCTTCATCATAGAAGTAAATAACATGCCCATCAATATTATCGACCAAGAGATCTTTAACCATAGCAATACTAGGTTCTACTTTAATTTGTTTAGACGGTTTAGAAGCTCTAATATTACTTTTGTTAACGACGGTTGAAACCTTAGCATGTTCCTTTATCCTAACAGGAAAAGGTGGTTTTTCAATATAAGCAGTACACACAACTGGATGAACATTATAAATGATAGTCTCATCCTTAACTATAACTAGTTCTTTAATATCTTCTTTAATAGGGGGATGATATTTAAACCACTTCTCCTTAGGGAGATCAACATGAGTAGCAAATGATTCACAAAAGGAGGCTACTATCTCAGAGTCAAGTCCATATTTAGTGCTAAACTTGTGAAAAGCATCGGTATTCATAAAAGATTTAACACAATCAAACTCAAGCTTAATACCTGACTCTTTACCTTCGTCGAGTTCCCAATCTTCAGAGTTGTGTTTAATTCTTTCCAAAAGATCCCACCTGAATTCAAGTCTTCTTCATAAAAGAACCAATACAAGAAGTATCGAGCATGGATTGATCATCACGAGAAAGCCGAGCATAAAAATTCTGAATAATAATTTCTATCGAAAGCTCATGATTGGGGCATGAATATAACATTGACTTAAGCCTCCCCCAAGCTAGAGAGATACCTTCTCCTTCACGAGGCCAAAAAAAAAATATAATTCTGATCACGATGAACTAGATGCATAGGATAATTTTTTTGATGAAATTCCAATTTCAATCGATTCCAATTCCAAGCTCCAATATCATCACACAGCCTATACCATGTCAATGTTTTTCCCCCCAAAGATAAAGGGAAAACCTTCTTCTTTACTTCATCTCCGGGTAAACCTGCAAGCTTAAACAATCCACAAATTTCATCCACATGTATCAAATGCATATCAGGATGTTTTGTTCCATCTCCTACATAAGGATTAGCTAGCAGTTGTTCTATCATACTCGAAGGAATATCATAACTAATATTTTCAGTAGGTGCAGTAGGTTGAGGGGCAACTCTTTGTGTTTCCGGTCGAGGTGAAGATACACCAAACAAACCCCTCACAGGATTGTTTTCCATCATAACAAGTGACAGTAAATTTCAGCATGTAGTATAAGTTTTTCCTTACCAATTTCCACTTATCAAGAGCGCTTCACTCCCCGGCAATGGCACCAGAAAAGAGTCTTGATGACCCACAAGTATAGGGGATCAATCGTAGTCCTTTCGATAATTAAGAGTGTCGAACCCAACGAGGAGCAGAAGGAAATGACAAGTGGTTTTCAGCAAGGTAATTTCTGCAAGCACTGAAATTGTCGGTAACAGGTAGTTTGATAGCAAGATAATTTTTAACAAGTAACGAGTAACAATAGTAACAATAAGTGCAGCAAGGTAGCCCAATCCTTTTTGTAGCAAAGGACAGGCCGAAACGGTCTCAGATAATAAGTAAAACTTTCTCGAGGACACACGGGAATTTCATCTAGTCACTTTCATCATGTTGGTTTGATTCACGTTCGCTACTTTGATAATTTGATATGTGGGTGGACCGGAGCTTGGGCGCTGTTCTTACTTGAACAAGCCTCCCAATTATGATTAACCCCCCTCGCAAGCATCCACAACTACGAAAGAAGTATTAAGATAAATTCTAACCATAGCATTAAACATATGGATCCAAATCAGCCCCTTACGAAATAGCGCATAAACTAGCGTTTAAGCTTCTGTCACTCTAGCAACCCATCATCTAATAACTAATCCATAATGCATTCCCTTAGGCCCAAAGATGGTGAAGTGTCATGAAGTCGACGTTCACATAACACCACTAAGGGAATCACAACATACATATCATCAAAATATCGAACGAATATCAAATTCACATGATTACTTGCAACATGACTTCTCCCGTGTCCTCAAGAACAAAAGTAACTACTCACACAACATATTCATGCTCAAGATAAGAGGAGTAATAAATATCATAATGGATCTAAACATATAATCTTCCACCAAATAAACCAGCTAGCATCAACAACAAGATGTAATCAACACTACTAGTCACCCATAGGTACCAATCTGAGGTTTTAATACAAAGATTGAACACAAGAGATGAACTAGGGTTTGAGATGAGATGGTGTTGTTGAAGATGTTGATAGATATGAACTAGGAGCTCACCGAGATCACTCCGGTCACATCCGCCACGCTCAGGTGCGTCAAATCTCCTTCTTCTAGATCTGTTGAACACCCCATTGCCTTGCTATATAGTTCATTGGTAGTTCATCAATGTCCATCATCATTCTTTCGCTTGTAGATCTGAATCCATCCACTGTTTCGAGTAGACGCAGTAACTTTCTGTACTGATGCCATTTTTTTCAATCTAGACCCCTTGTAGTGCTCGGATGGCTCACATTGTAGTCTAACTCACCTATCTATGCCCTACTTAGGCCCTTTATTTTTCTTTTCGAAGCATTTTCCAGATCCACATTTATAGCTCATCTTGTTAGATTTCTGTTTGTAGCCAGTGCAACACTTAACAAAAAACTAGAACGCCACTGTATAATCGATGCCGGCTCATTATTTTGCCGGCTTATCCTTGCTTTTCATATCTTGTATAATCCCGATGGTCATAACTTAAAACAATCATAGCCGCCTTATTATTTTGCCGGCTTGTAACTTGAATAACCCAGCGACTTGCCGCCCATGAATATAACATGCCAGATTATCATTATTACTTTCACTTTGCAGTTGAAATCTTGAATCATTATCATTCCTAAGACTGATAAGGCCTGCAACTGGGTTAGATCCCACGTTTTAATGCTCATGTTGAATGACCTCGTGGGTCAAGGGCTTTTGCCGGCTCAAGAAAAGATTAGTTGGCGCGCGCCCAAAGAAGAGAGTCCCCCCAGCCTCAGCAAGAAGAGGTTGTCTCTTTGTAGATCATCTTCAAAGGGGTTTTTGTCCGCCCGGGTCAAAATTCTTCCATGACGTTCTCAATTTATTTGATCACCGGCTCCAAGATCTTGGTCCAAACTCAGTCACCAATCTCTGCCATCGAGTTTTCTGTGAAGTGTATCTCCAGACGTTGCCAATTGTCCCTCTCTTTCAGGAATTCTTCTACATCAACCACCAGATTGAGTTCAAAGACGATCCCAGTATGGAACTTGGTGGAATTTCTATTCAAAGGTGGAAGAACAGTCCTTTTCCTGAAGCCAAGCTGGTGAAGCATCCCAAAGGCTGGAACAAGACTTGTGTTTATTGCAAAAAATACTGCTCTAGAAGGTGAACACTCCCTGCCGGGTTATAGGCTGGAGCGGCTCAATGCCACTGTTGCTTTTCCGGGTTGGCCATCCGAGGAAGAGCGGAAAGGGGTTGCACCTTTCTACTCCAAACTGAGGGCTTTGATAGCCAATGGGCTTACCGGGATCGACCTAACCCGATGTTGGATAAGCTGGCACATCCAGCCCCTTAGCGTGAGGGGTGACTTAATCTGCAACTATATTGGCGACCCGATGGATGCGCAACACTTCAGTCAAGTCGATTTGTCTGAAGGTGAAGTAAATAAGGCCACAAATAAACTACTAGGAGAGCCCCAGGAGAAATGTAATAAGACTGGGCTGGCTCCCTTCTATCTGACCAATCCTGTACTGAAAGTGCAACTAATCCCCGGGTGGTTTTGGTAATTCATAACAACATATAGCTCGTTGAACTAATATCCTTTCAAGATAAATATTTTACGAAGTTCAATGAATGGCATGGCATGGACTAGAGATGTGGACCCCTCAAAATGCTAAGGACATATATTGGTAAAAGCTCAAGACTCTCCATCTTTATTTTAGTGATCCAAGATCACATTGAGTCCATAGGAAAGCCAATACTATTAAAAGGGAATGATGTGTTTCTTAATGGCTTGCTTGCTCAAATGCTTAATGATATTGCTCGAAAACCCTGAACCACTTTCTCCATCCAAATATGTCAAAACCCTAAACTCCAACTAGGCCGCGCCGATTCTTTCTATCCGATGCCACAGAGTTCATATGACATAGCCACAACCAAAAATCCTAACAGTTCGGTCTCACCAAGATGGCCTTGCCAACGCTTTGTGACTTGTTGCATTTATTTCGGTCTCACCAAGTTGTGCAATCAGCCTCACTGAGTTGGCTTGACATTCTCTCTGTTGCCTTATGACTTCACTTTGGTCTCACCGAGTTGATGTAATCGGTGCCACCGAGATGATGTTTGCCCTAAGCCATAGCACATCGGTCTCACCGACTTGTTCCAGTCAGTCCCACCGAGATTCCTGACATTCACATTTTGAACTAATCGGTGCCACCGAGTTTAATCATTCGGTCTCACCGAGATGGGTCAAATGTGTGTAACGGTTGGATTTTGTGTGGATGCTATATATACCCCTCCACCCCCTTCTCCATTTGTGAGAGAGCCATCAGAACATGCCTACACTTCCACCATACATTATCTGAGAGAGAACCACCTACTCATGTGTTGAGATCAAGATATTCCAATACTACCACAAGAATCTTGATTTCTAGCCTTCCCCAAGTTGCTTTCCACTCAAATCATCTTTCCACCATCGGCAAATCTATGAGAGAGAGTTGAGTGTTGGGGAGACTATCATTTGAAGCACAAGAGCAAGGAGCTCATCATCAACACACCATCTATTACCTTTTGGAGAGTGGTGTCTCCTAGATTGGTTAGATGTCGCTTGGGAGCCTCCGTCAAGATGTGGAGTTGAACCAAGAAGTTTGTAAGGGCAAGGAGATTGCCTACTTCATGAAGATCTACCCGAGTGAGGCAAGTCCTTCGTGGGCGATGGCCATGGTGGGATAGACAAGGTTGCTTCTTCATGGACCCTTCATGGGTGGAGCCCTCCGTGGACTCGCGCAGCCGTTACCCTTCGTGGGTTGAAGTCTCCATCAACGTGGACGTACAATAGCACCACCTATCGGAACCACGCCAAAAATCTTCATCTCTCCATTGCGGTTGCCTTCTCCAAACCCTTCCCTTTACCTTCATATGCAATGTTGCTGCTATACTCTTAGAATTGCATGTGTAGGTTGATTGCTTGACTTATGCTAATTGCTAAAATCTCCCCACAACTAAAATTGCAAAAATGATAGATTTTTATTTGGTCAAGTAGTCTAATCACACCCCTCTAGACATACTTTCGATCCTACAAGTGGTATTAGAGCTTTGGTCTCCATTTGCCTTGATTTCCATAGCTTTGGTGATCATAGCCTTGGTTTCAGAACCTAGGAGAGTATGGCATCTAGCGAGGGAAATTACCACCGTAGAGGTACTTACTTTGGTGGTACAAATTTTGCTAGTTGGAAGCATAAGATGAAAATGCATATTCTTGGTCATAACCCTGCCATTTGGGCTGTTGTGCGTATTGGGTTGCAAGGTGATTTCTCTGAGGATGGACAAGAACCGGATCGTGAAGCGACAGCGGAAGAAATGAAGATGTTGCAATACAATGCTCAAGCTTGCGATATTCTCTTCAATGGATTGTGCCCCGAAGAATTCAACAAAATCAGTCGCCTTGAGAATGCAAAGGAAATTTGGGATACTTTGGTTGATATGCACGAAGATACCGAGTCCGTCAAGGAATCCAAGTTTGATGTGCTTCAAAGTCAACTTGACAAGTTCAAGATGAAGGATGGTGAAGGAGTCGCCAAAATGCACTCTAGGCTTGCTCTCATCACAAATGAGATTGCCGGCTTAGGAAGTGAAGAGATGACCGACAAATTCATCATCAAGAAGATCCTAAGAGCCTTGGATGGAAAATATGATACCGTGCGCACCATGATCCAAATGATGCCTAATTACAAAGATCTCAAGCCCACATAAGTCATTGGTAGAATTGTTGCTCATGAGATGTCACTCAAGGATAAGGAAGAGCTCCACAACAAGTCAAGTGGTGCTTACAAAGCTTCAAGTGATGCTCCTACAACATCAAGTGAGAAGCAAGTCTCCAATGAAGAATTGAGCTTAATGGTGAAGAACTTCAACAAGTTCTACAAGAGTTGAAGCAAAGAGAGAAGCTCCAAATCAAGATCCTACAATGACAAAAGATCTTCCAGTCGTGATCGTAATTGCTACAATTGTGGAAGACCTGGACACTACTCCAATGAGTGTACGACTCCCTATAAGAAAAGAGAAGACTCACTAAAAATGAGGAGTAGAAGAGATGAATCACCTCCAAAAGAGAGAAGGAGTAGAGATGATCGTTATGAACGAAGACCCTCTCGTAGAAGCAAGGATTCGGAAAGGAAGGACAAGTCATCAAAGAGCTACACAAGACGAAGGCATCAAGCTCACATTGGTGAATGGGTGTCCGGCTCTGACTCCGACAACTACTCCGAGAGAAGCTATCACTCCGACTTCGACTATACTCAAGATGAAGGTGTTGCCGGTCTTGCACTTTTGTCATCCAACTCCTATGACATATTTGACTCACCAAATGAAGGAATTGGAAGATGCTTCATGGCTAAAGGCCCTAAGGTATCACACCCTGAGTATGTTGATTTTAATAGTGATGAAGATGATTTGCTAGGTGATGATGATTTACTTGTTGACAACACTAGTGATGAAAACTATGATGAACTTGCTAGTAATCATGCTAATCAAGATGAAACGAATGACAACGATAAGAAGGAGATTGAGCGTCTAACTAAAGAACTAAACACTCTTAAGTTAGCTCATGAAACAACTCTAGAGAATCATAGAGAGCTCCTAAAGACTCATGAGAAGCTAAATTTAGAGCAAGAGCATGAGTTTCTAAAAGCTATCAATGATGATCTTCGACAGAAGAGTTCTTCTTATCTTGCCAAGCATCTCCTCTTGTCTACTTATATGCCACAAGTAAAATCTAGCAATAAGAGCAAGAAAGATTCTTCCTCTAGTAGTAACAATAACCATGTTAAATCCAATATTGTTGCTTCTAGTAGTTCTCTTGATTCCACTAATGATTCTCTTAGCCAAGTTACGCTTGAGTAAGAAAATAGCTTATTGAAGGGAATTATAGAGAAAGGTTTTTAACTTGCCAGGAGTAAGCAATTTGAGGAAATTGTACGCAAACAAGGAAGGCACCGGAAGAATCAAGGTGTTGGTTTTGAACGAAAGTCCAATGCCAATGGAGTTGAGTGGGAAGAAGATCAATACCCCAAGACGAAGTTTGTTCCTAAACAAGAGAAGTATGACCCCACTTCTTTCAAGGGAACACAAGCTCAAGACGATCTTCCACCACAAGACCACAAGCTAAAAGGCAAGGACAAGCTTCAAGAAGAGATTGGATCATTTGAAGAAGCTCCTAAGGCCATGGTCAAGTGGGTTCCCAAGACTACGTCAAGCTCTACATCATCAAGTACGACTACAACTCCAAGGATTCCCATCAAGTTGATGTGGATCCCAAAGAAGAAGAACTAGAGTGTTCTTGAGGGTGACTCCACCAACATACTTCACTCATATTCATTTTAGCGAGGACTTGTGCAATCAACTTTCATATCTTGCACTAGTTCATGGAGTCACAAACCCTCTTGTTGGCAAGACAAGGGACAAGGTATTGAAAGTGCAACACTCCAATGGATTGCTCCAAAAGATCTACATCAACATTGAGCATCCACATCTTCACTATCTACTTGAAGTCATCATCGACAAAACCCAAGGTTAGTTCATCCCTCTTAGGGGGAATATCACATATAGGGGGAGCTTTGCTCTAAGAATTGAGCTAAAGCAACTCTAATGGTGTGAACATGTCAATGCTTTATGTAAAAGTGGTAACCCCACTTGTGCTTAAACGATGGGTATGACCTATGATCAAATGTTCTCATTTGACTCCTTAGTCAATATACTCATACATAGATGACCTAGTCATCGCCAATTGCTTGATAGATGCTAGAATTGTTTGTGCATGCTTTGTCACATATTTTATTTGCTATCTTATTGTGTGAGCATGTTGGTTGCATAATTTCTCCATTCGAGGACATCCATTTGTAGTTTTGATTGTTTGGTTTTTATTGGTCAAATGGATGGACAAGAATGCCTAAGAACCTTCTCTAGCTATCTATGCCTTTTCTCTTATCAAATTCTATTCATGCTACATCACAAAAATTGAACAAGTCTTTTTCGGACCCTCCGGGTGAGGAGCACTCGGAGTCACCGATCCATCAAGGGCTGCTTTCCAAAACCTTCTTGTGAATTTCGGTCAGACCAACTCACTCATATTCGGTCCCACCAAAATCACCATATTGAT
Source organism: Thinopyrum elongatum (assembly GCA_011799875.1). Classification (NCBI taxonomy): domain Eukaryota; kingdom Viridiplantae; phylum Streptophyta; class Magnoliopsida; order Poales; family Poaceae; genus Thinopyrum; species Thinopyrum elongatum. The sequence goes on from CM022302.1 coordinate 286,468,418, forward strand.
CTAGGTTTTCATCTCGGTGATACCGATTAGAATGACTCGGTCCCATCGAGTTGCACTAATTGCACACAGTTTTGCATCTCGGCGCCACCAAACCATTCCATTCGGTGCCACCGACTGGGTATATATACTCTGCATACCCGTATCCTTCAAACCGCACGAGCTCGTGCCCCAGTGCTGCCACCCCTTGGTCTCCGGATCGTCCCGTCTCTGCCTGTGCGCCTCCGCCGCAGGTCTCCACCGCCGTCAACGAGATTCTCCAACGCAGTTGACACCGTAGCGACTCGTCACCAAGTTAGGGTATGGTTCGACCACTTTGTGCCATTCCCCTTTCTGATTCAATGCACAAAGTTTTTGCCTAGTTTCTCACCACGTATGAAATCATCCTATCCAGTGAAAAACTGTCGGCGTTCTAGGAACCAGGGTACCCAGACTTGGCTGCCTGGGGCCCACGGCGTGGCTCCCTCGACGGCCTGGTACAACCCACCTCCAAGACCACCAAGACAAGACCCTCGCGAGAGGCCATGCCTCGCGAGGAGGACAACACCAAGACCTCCCGAGGGAGTGGCCTCCCCAGGCGGCCTCCTGAGGAGCGGAGATTTCTATGTAGGTACCTAGCCTCACGAGGCTGCGATGACGTGAGCCATGACGACCAAGGCTAGGCGGGCGCCAGCGGGCGCAGAGGAGGCAGTTTCCTCTTTGGTGCTAAGGAGGCAAGGACAGGCGTGGGTTCCCGAGGAATCTCCCAAAGGTTTCCATTCCGGTTCTACAAGACCAAGAACACAGGCTCGGCAAGGAGGAGGTCATCGCCGAGCCCACCACTGCGTCAGGACCGGAAGCTTTGCAGGCAAAGACCACCTTTCGTCAGGATTAGATGTACTACTTGTCCCCTTTCAAATTGGCTGTTGTGGGATCCCTTCCGGCCTAAGTTTCGAGGGAAGAGGACCAAGGCCACTATAAATATAGGTTAGCCACCACCATAGAAGGGGTCGACTCATTCTCACCCCCGAGCCTCGCGAGGTTGTTCATCCTCTGTACTAGTTCATCCTCAGCCCCTCGTGAGTCCAATCCACCACAAAGCAGGAGTAGGGTTTTACACCGCAAGGTGGCCCGAACCTGGCTAAACTGCTGTGTTCATCTTCTTCCTTGCTCATGTGAATTCGGCTAGGCTAGGATGTGGGGCGACCGGTGCTAGGCTTGAGAGGTTGAGATCTTCGCACACGCCCCAGAGTTTGAACCTTCTTGGGTCTGTGGAGCCCTGAATCCGACATTTGGCGAGCCAGGTAGGGGATGTGTCGAAGTCTGCTCCTCCTTCGACCATGCTTCGACCTCACCTCACGGACACCATGGTGGGCGTGGCTCTGCAGGCGTGGCCGCCCGAGGCGTACGAGAGCACCTCGGGTTGCCCGGCTTTCACCTCCGATCTGCGACGAATGTAGTGGCCCGCGAAGTTCAGGCCGGTGTTGCCCCCGTGATACGATGGTGTCGCGGACCCCGAAGGGTTCCTCCGGTCATATGCGCAGGCCATCGAGACGGCGGGCGACGACGACAAGGCCATGGCAAACTGGTTCCCCCTCGCCCTCAGAGAGGCTCCTCGATCTTGGCTCCGCGGCCTCCCGCGCGCCTTGATCTCCTCTTGGGAGGAACTCTGCGACCAGTTCGTCACACGCTTCGCGGCCCCAGCACCCCACGTGGTCGCGTGCATCATCGGCGGATCGTAGGCACCTGGGTCAGGCCACCACATCAAGCAGCTTCTCCGTCAGCAAGGTACCGCCCGACCACAGCGCGTGGCGGTGCAAGGCCGTGCCGGACCTGAGACTGCCATCACCTTCGATTTCAGAGACCACCCCAAGGCCACGATCGTGGCAGGTGCTCTCCCCATGCTGTGTACTCCCACCATTAGCAACGTCGCGATGACCAAGACCCTCATCGATGGAGGCGCCGGCCAGAATGTCCTCTCGGTGGAAACCATCGATTTGCTTCAAGTACCATATGATCAGCTGCTCTCCACCCGGCCTTTCTTGGGGGTGGTCAAGGGTGCGGCCACTCCCCTGGGGCAGATACGCCTCCCCGTCACCTTCGGCACGTGCGGAAACTACCACACCGAGCTCATCGACTTCGATGTCGCCCATATCAGCCTCCCGTATAACGCCATCCTGGGGTATCCGGCCCTCGCCAAGTTCATGGCGGCCACCCATCCGGGTTACAAGGTCATCAAGATACTAGGCAGCAGCAGCATCATCACGGTGGTCGGGGATACAAAGGATGTGGTCCGGGCCCTCAAGCTTGTCTACAGGGCCGTGGCCGCTACACGCCCAACGACCACGGGCGCGGCGGTGGCTCAGGAGGCCGCGCCCATGAAGAAAAAGAAGCTGTTCTCTCAGGACTGGGCCGAGACGAAGCAGGTGCCTATCGACACCGGGGGCTCAGTCCCCACCTTCACCATTGGTGCGGGCCTTCCTCTGGATCAGGAGGAGGCGCTGGTGGCATTCCTGAGGGCTAACAAAGACGTATTTGCGTGGGAAGCGTCAGACTTGGTGGGTGTCCCAAGGGAGGTGATTGAGCATCACCTGATGGTGTGCCTAGGCGCGCGCGTGGTGAAGCAAAAAGCGCGGCGCCAGGCACAAGAGAAGCAGGCGTTCATCGTCCAGGAGGTCGGCAAGCTCCAAGAGGCCAGCGTCATCCGGGAGGTTCGGTACCCGGATTGGTTGGCGAATCCCGTGATCGTCCCCAAGAAAGGCGAGAAGGAGTGCATGTGCGTCGACTTCACCAGCCTCAACAAGGCATGTCCTCAGGATCCTTTCCCGCTCCCACGTATCGACCAGATCATGGACTCCACCACTGAGTGCGATTTGCTGTGCTTCCTGGCTGCCTTCTCGGGATATCATCAAATCAAGATGGCGGCAGAGGACGTCGAGAAGACATCCTTCATCTCTCCATGCGGTGTGTACTACTACACTTGCATGCCCTTCGGGATGCGGAACGCTGGCGCCACTTTCCAGCGATTGATGCACATAGCGCTCGGGCCGTAGTTGGGGAGGAACGCGGAGGCATACATCAATGACATCATGGTCAAGTCGCAGGAAGCAAGGACCCTGATCAAAGACCTGGAAGAAACGTTCGCTAACCTGCACAGCATAAACCTAAAGCTCAATCCGGAGAAATGTATGTTCGGGGTCCCGTATGGCAAGCTGCTGGGTTTCCTGGTGTCGCACAGAGGGATCGAAGCCAACCCCGAGAAGATCAAGGCAATAGAGCGGATGAGCACCCCTCAGACCCTCAAGGAGATGCAGAAGCTCGCGGGGTGCGTAACCTCTTTGGGGCGTTTCATCTCCAAGCTTGGTGAGCGCGCCCTCCCTTTCTTCAAGCTGATGAAGAAGAAGGGCCCGTTTGAGTGGACCCCGGAACCCGAGGAGGCCTTCGAAGACCTCAAGTGATACCTCATGATCACACATGTCATGGTGGCGCCCCGCCCGCGTAGGCCTCTGGTGCTCTATTTGGCGGCCACCCCCCACTCGGCCAGTGCGGCGCTCGTGGCGGTCAGAGAAGGGCCCACCAGCGCGGGCTCGAAGTAGAGCGGCCAGCAGGGAGCCGCGCAACCTTTGTTGTCCCAGGGTGATGCTCCTGAGGACCCCGCTGCTTCATCGACACCTGAGCTTCAGGAGCCCCTCGCATCCCCAATGGAGCAAGGCGCCCTCGACTCCTCACCTCTTGTCGAGCACCCGGTGTACTTCATCAGCACGGTGTTGCGTGATGCATGCGCGCGCTACCCCATGCAGCAGAAACTCCTGCTCGCGCTCCTCGTCGCCTCTAGGAAGCTGCGTCACTATTTCCAAGGCCACCCCATCAAGGTCATGTCAGCTTATCCCCTGAAGAAGGTGTTGCACAGCCCCAACGCCGTCGGGAGGGTCGTAGAATGGAACATCGAGCTGCAGGCCTTCCAGCTGGAGTTTAGCATGACCAGGGTCATCAAGGGGGCGGCCCTGGCCGACTTCATCACAGAATGGATCGACGCCCCTGATCGGGGACTGGATGAGGGTCAATCCCTCGCACCCGGCGATGAAGCACCCGACGGATGGGTCATGCACTTCGATGGTGCCTTTGCGCGGCAGGGCGCGGGGGCTGGAGTCGTGCTCATCTCGCCGACCAAGGACAAGCTGTACTACGCCGTGCAGCTCCGCTTCCAGCACGGCGAGAAGGTCTCCAACGACATCGCGGAGTACGAGGGCTTGATTGCCGGCCTTAGGGCCACGGCTGGCCTGGAAATCAAACGCCTTACCATCAAGGGCGACTCCTAGCTCCTCGTCAACTTCTCCAACAAAGAGTACAAGCCGAAGCACGAGCACATGGAAGCTTACTTGGAGGAGGTACTAAAATAGAAAAACACTTCCTGGGCTTGGAATTTCAGCACATCCCGCGCGTCGCGAACAAGGAAGCTGACGACATCGCCAAGAGGGTGTCCCGCCGCGAGCCCCAGAGGCCTGGCGTCTTCGAAGAGAGGCTTCACAAGCCATCTGCAGCACCCCCGACCACGGGTTCGGCATTGCTCAGGGAGGATCTGCCGCTAGCCCCGGCCTCAGGAGCCCCAGCCTGCGGCCCGGCCTCAGGAGCTCATTTACCCCTGGCGCTGGAACCTCATGCAGGCTGCTGGACTGAGGAGTTCAAGGCGTACCTCCTTCGCGGCACCTTGCCTGAGAAAGAGGAGGGCGCAGAGCGCGTGGTCCGCAAGGCCACTGCTTATTGCTTGCAGGACGGCGAGCTATATCGGCGGCGCCCCAACAACGTCTCGCTGCGGTGCATATCCGACGAATAAGGGCGCGAGTTGCTGGCTGATATCCACGGCGGGGACTGCGGGCACCACTCCTCGTCGCGCACCCTCGTTGGCAAGGTGTTCCGTAGCGGCTTCTACTGGCTGATGGCGCTCAATGATGCCATCGAGCTAGTACGATCCTGCGAGGCCTGCCAGTTCCACGCCAAGCAGATTCACTAGCCCGCGCAAGGCCTCCAGACCATCCCACTCTCGTGGCCATTCGCGGTAAGGGGATTGGATATTCTGGGCCCGTTCCCTTGGGCGGCTGGTGGATACCGCTACCTGTATGTCACCATCGACAAGTTCACCAAGTGGGCGGAAGTAGAGCCAGTACGCACCATCCCCGCTGGCTCGGCCGTCAAGTTCATCAAGGGCCTCGTGAGCTGGTTCAGTGTCCCTAATCGTATCATTACTGACAATGGCTCACAATTCACGAGCGACCTCTTTAGGACGTACTGCGCTAACCTTGGAACGCAGATATGCTACGCTTCGGTGGCACACCCACGGAGCAACGACCAGGCCGAGCGCGCCAACGCGGAGGTCCTGACGGGCCTCAAGACGAGAAGCTTCAAGAAGAAGCTTGAGACTTGCGGCAGGGGTTGGCTCATTGAGCTTCAGTCTGTGCTGTGGTCTATCCACACCACCGCGACTAAGCCCGCCGGCGAGACCCCATTCTTCCTCGTCTACGGGGCCGAGGTGGTCCTCCTTCATGAGGTTAGGCTTCGCTCCCCACGGGTCCTGGCATTCGACGAGGCACGTCAAGATGCCTCACGGGGGAAAGACCTCATGCTTGGGGAGGAAGCCCACCGCCAAGCCTCGCTCCGTGCAGCGAGGTACCAGCAGGCGCTGCGGCGTTACCGCTGCCGCAACGTCCGCTCCCGGACCCTCGAGGTGGGAGACCTCATCCTGAGGTGGGTCGTTTCTAGGGAGGGCCTTCACAAGCTCTCGCCCATGTGGGAGGGCCCGTTCAGGGTCGCCCGCATCTCCAAGCCTGGCGCCGCTCGCCTGGAGACGCAGGACGGGGTCCCCATCCAGAATGCCTGGAACATCCAGCATCTCCGGAAGTTCTACCCGTGACACTCTCACGTAACAATGAGTGGGGCTGTACACGCCACGGAGTCTCCTGAGCGCCGCCCTGGGGCCTCACGGGGGCTCCCACCCATGCCCAAGTGGAAGCCCCACACTCCGCGCTGGCGGATGACATGGTCTTTTAACGACTATGCCCACGCCTAGTGGAAGCCCCATGCTCCGCGCTAGCGGGAAGACTAGAAGACTAGTGTAGGCGCCGGACACGGCTATTCTTTCGCTTGCTTTTGTAGCCAATTTGCCACTTCTTGGAATGAAATTCGAAATTCCTGCGTCTTTATTTGAAAAGGGTGGGAAATTTTCTCCTTGCAGCGTTTGCTCTCTTGAATCTTGCTTTGAGGGAGGTGGAAGTTGCCCGTCGCTCCTTCCCGCGCGTCTCGCGAGCGGGGGCTGGACACGGTGTGTATGCCTGGGCCCGCCCACGAACACACCTCGCCAAAACCTTGGCGTCCTAATCCTCACGTGACGCTCTCAAACAAGCTAACGGGCATGTATGCCCCCCTGAGCCCTCGTCTCGCAGCCTCGCCGGACATCGTGACCCGGTGTACTAGTGACAATCGGTCCTCGCTCGAGGGCTCGCGCTGGGCGCGGCACCTTGTGAGGCACCCCCGGAGGCCCCGCGCCCTCATGTGAGCCCTCGGGGCCTCGCGGCCATTGGGCGCCTCCTGAGGCCCGAGAGCCCTCTGATCCTCAGGAAAGAAGACCCCGGCAAGATCACTAAACCACTTCGGTGCCCCAGCCGCACTGTTACGGGAACAAGAGGCACGCACGGGATCCAAGCTCAGAAGGAGCGCGCCCTCATGACGCAGGAATCCACCATAAGTGCACCAAGCTAAGTTATCCTAATCGCGATCAAGTAGGAACCTGTCGATTGATATTGACCCAAATCCTAGGGTACGAAATAAAAGCGTCAACATAACGGCGCAAGCGCCATGGTCCATTACATGCCCCGTCGGGGCCCGCTATCTTTCTTGATGCAGGAAAGAGAAAAAGCAAAAGGCGGCCTCGCAGCCACTGCAACTCCCGAGGCTTGGCTCCAGCGACGCCTGCACTCAGTCAGAGTCCTCCTCCTGCTTCACCGTGCGCGATGGCGAGACGACTCGACGTCCTCCCGAGTGGGGGCGCGGTGACGTGGTGGTTCACCACCCTCCCTGATGTGGGCGCGGCGACGTGGTGGCTCGTCGTAGTCGTCTTCGCTCGTGCTCTCCCCGGAGGAAGAACCGCCGCTGCTAGAGGCGCTACGGCTGTCGCCAAGGGCGAGTTCACCGCCGAGGATGCCGCCGCCCCTCTTGTCGTCGTCCTCGTCGGAGGGGTGAGCGTCGTCGCCGTCATCATCATCCTCTGGACAGCACCCTAGACGCCTGCCGTCCTCCCCGAAGATCCTGACATAGAGGGTTGCCGCTCCGTCGTGCCTGAAGTGGAGGGTACATCTCCCCTGCAGGCCGCGTGCGCGGGCGAATGACTGCCACCCGCGGTTCAGGAACACGTAATCGGCGGCGGTGACGTCGACCTCCACCCACGAGGCCTTGCTGCAGCAGCCGTCGGCCTGCAGCCAGAGGCCGCCAGGCCCTTCGACCGGCAGCACGCCCGCGAAGAAGTGCGGGAGCTGGAACCAGGTGCCTGTCGGCCTTTCCACCCACACCACGAACTCCGGGGACGCGTCGGCTGAGTGGGATCGCGGGCGCGGTGGCCGGACGGCCGCCACATGCTTTCCCCCTTGGCCGTGGCTGCCTCGGCTGCTGCAGCTCCCGGTGCGGGAGGGAGCCTTCCCACGACTACCGGAAGTGGCGCCGACCTTCGCGGGGGTGCGCCCACGCCCTCGGGGAGCCACCGTTGGCGTCGCAACATACTTGCGGGGACGACCACGGCCCCTCTTGGGTGGCGGCGAGCCTGGTCCCTCCATGGGGGCCTTCCCTTTCTCAACAGCGGAAAACCTCCTCATAGGCGCCATGGATGTGGGGCGGCGGAAGATGAAGAAGGAGTGAGGGGAGAGGGCTAGCGAGAAGATGAAGATGGACCGGGGCTCCGTCCCCCTCGCCCTCTTATAGGCGGCTGAAGGCTAACCGGCGCCCCTCCACGTTCCGGGTGATGATGGCCATGCTGCATGCATCAGGCTGTTGTCAACTCGAAACGGTTGTCGAGGCGACGTGGGGAAGCGGAGGCGTCCGCGCCCCGTCAAGCGCCACGCGTCAACCTGGCCCGCAGGCGATTAGGGCCCGTGGTGCTTCACCCTTGCCCCTTGGCTTCGCCTCGATGCTAGCCCGAGCGCGCCTTGGGCCCGGGGGCTACTGTCGGTGTTCTGGGAACCAGGGTACCCAGACTTGCCTGCCTGCAGCCCACGGCGTGGCTCCCTCGACGGCCTGGGACGGCCCACCTCCAAGACCACCAAGACAAGACCCTCATGAGGGGCCAGGCCTCGCGAGGAGGACGACACCAAGACCTCTCCCGAGGGAGCGGCCTCTCCAGGCGGCCTCCCGAAGAGCGGAGATTTCTATGCAGGTACCCAGCCTCACGAGGCTGCGATGATGTGAGCCATGATGACCAAGGCCAGGCGGGCGCCAGCGGGTGCAGAGGAGGCAGTTTCCTCTTTGGTGCTAAGGAGGCAAGGACAGGCGTGGGTTGCCAAGGAATCTCCCAAAGGTTTCCATTCTGGTGCTACAAGACCAAGACCACAGGCCCGGAAGGAGGAGGTCATCGCTGAGCCCACCACTGCATCACGACTAGAAGCCTTGCAGGCGAAGACCACCTTTCGTCAGGATTAGATGTACTACTTGTCCCCTTTCAAATTGGCCGTTGTGGGATCCCTTCCCGCCTAAGTTTCGAGGGAAGAGGACCAAGGCCACTATAAATATAGGTTAGCCACCACCATAGAAGGAGTCGACTCATTCTCACCCCCGAGCCCTCGCGAGGTTGTTCATCCTCTGTACTAGTTCATCCTCAGCGCCTCGTGAGGCCAATCCACCACAAAGCAGGAGTAGGGTTTTACACCGCAAGGTGGCCCGAACCTGGGTAAACTGCCGTGTTCATCTTCTTCCTTGCTCACACGAATTCGGCTATGCTAGGCTGTGGGGCGACGGGTGCTAGGATTGAGAGGTTGAGATCTTCGCACATGCCCCAGAGTTTGAACCTTCTTAGGTCTGCGGAGCCCTGAATCCGACAAAAACTTCTTTAGATTAGATTCGATGAAAAATCTTAGGGTTAGGTTTCTGCCGAGCTCATCTCAGACCAACTGAATTGAAGTTTTCGGTCCCACCGATTGGCCCTGGCCATTGCACTAAGTACAACTCGGTGCCACCAAAGTGTAATGATCGGTGAGACCGAAAGCAAAACCTCAGTGAAACCCTAGCATCTCGGAGTCACTGAACTGCAACTCGGTCTGACCGATGTTGTGTGTTTAGACTCTGTTAGTGCTTTGATGTCACCAAGATTTTCATATCGGTAGCTCCGAAATGCTTTCTGCAGAAAACTAAAACTAAGGTTTTGACTCAAATTTTGGAAAAATCAGCTACTTTTTGTGATGCTCATCCACTCTGCCCATACCTATCTATTCACATGGTCTGTGTGCAAGATGTCTGAAGCAAGTGATAGCCAGAACAGGTCAGAGGAGCAAGTTAATCTCAGTGAAGGCACAAGTCCTAGTGGAAGCTATGATGAGGGCATCAGAAGCACTCCTAGCAATCTACCCAAAGCTGCCACTAGACAAAGGAAGAAGAGAACCTCAGAAAGTGAGGATGAGGATTTTGTGGTTGAAGAGGAAGTAACCTCAAAGAAGAAAGTGCTCAAGGAGTATGCTGCTGCTGCCACTAAGCCAGGTCTCTAGAAGAAGGCCCCTGCAAAAAGAGCTCCAATGTCTAAAGTTAGAAAATCTACAGCTACTCAAGAGCAAGTGAACCCCACTCTTGAGAAGCCAAGTGGTGCTGGAGGAGAGGTCAACAAGAAGAAAGAAAGGAAAAGAGGAAGATGGTGCAAACTTGTTGATCCAATGGTTGAGTTTGAAAAGCACACTTCTGATGAAGAAGATGAGGAAGAAGAGCCAACTGCACCCCTTGACAAGTCTCAGAAGCTTATGGCAGATGCCATGAAATCTGCAGGTGCACCGTCCAAGTCCAAGCCCAAGCCTGCACCTAAGGCTGCTGCTCCTAAGAGGTCCACAAGAAACATCCCTGCTGCTCAAAAGAACAAGGCCCCAGTGCCAGAGGTTCAAGAAGATGAAGAGCCCCAAGTGCTCAGGAAGTTGAAGCCCAAGATTCCAGACCATAATGATGAACATCCAGTGGCTGAAAACATGAAGTTGAGGAAGGATACTGGACTAAGAGCATGGAGGAAAGTTGATCCCTATGCCACAAGGAGAAGAACAGCTGTTGATTATCGTTTCCACACAAAAGAACAACAAGATTTCTATGAGATAGTTTTGCTCGACAAGAAGCCCATCATAAGCAACATGAAGTGGATGGATTGGAAGTACATAGATGCCAATGAAGACTACTTCCCCCACGTTCATGAGAGCTTCAGATTGATAGGCACATATGCTTTTGTGGGACAAAGGCTAACAAAGTGGAATGATGAGATGGTAATGCAATTTTACTCCACTGCACACTTATACCCAGATGGAAAGATTGTGTGGATGACTGAGGGCACTAGATACCAGTCATCAATCTCAGAGTGGGCTGCTCTTATCAATGCCCCAAAGGAAGATGACAATGATATTGATGTATATGGCAAACCTAGGATGGATCACAACACAATGGCTCACATGTACAAGACCATTCCTGATGAAGCATTGGACACTCACAAGTTTGGTTCTATCTATTTTCTGCTTGCTGGTTTGGCCACTACAAACTATATCTTGAGGCACACCTTGTTGCCTAAGTCTGGAGATGAGAGAATGATCCATGGCCACTCCATCAACCTGCTGCATTTGTTTGATATACCATCGAATTTCAAAGTCATGAGCCTGATTGTAGAAACAATCAAACGTACAGCTGCTGATCAGAAGAGGTCATGTGGATATGTACCACATATATAGATGCTTATCAACTCCAAGGTTGGTACTGACACATATCTGCTTGACAGAGAGCACCTTCCTCTTCGGCCAAAATTTGAGGATAATGAAGTTGTGATGGATGCTTCCCATCCAACTTCAATTGAGGCCCAAGAGAAGGCTGAGAAGGCAAAGGCAGCCAAAGCCAGCAAGTGCACCAAATGCATCCATTGTGAATCTCAAGACCAAGCAAGATCAACTGACATATCTGCTGGAAGCAACTATGAGGATTGAGCGAAGTCTGGCCAACTTAGCCAAGAACCAGGAGAGCCTAGAGCGGATAGAGGAAGATAAGATGTATAATCTTGATGTCAAGGTCACAGAGATCCAATGCATTGTTGAGAAGCTGAGAGATGATGCTGAGGACAGAGATGACAGACCTACCACTGACAGATTCCAGACTGTGCCAAGGGCACCAAGGTCATCAGCTGTGCCAGTAGCTGACACGAGGCCTACTCACTCTGCTCCTGCCACCACTGGCACAATGCCACCACCAGTGTCAACTCCACCAGCTCCACAAACATCAGCTGAGGCATTTGCAGAAGCCTTTCTCTCAACGCCATCTACGCACACCGGAGCAACCAGCCAGAAAACCCCTTCAGGAGCTCCCGGAGATCGTGCCCAGAGTGCCGCATAGCACTATGCTTCTTTAAGCTTTTTGGTAACTTGTTGCTAAAGGGGGAGAAAATGTATATATCATAGGCTTCGAGAGAGAGAGAGAGAGTGTGTGTGTCTTCTACTTCTTTGTTGGTTTTTATTTCCTTGCTACTTTGTTTGGTTGGTGCTACTTGATGCTACTTATTGTTCTATGATCGTGAGATAATTTTGTGTGGTTATGTGTTTGATCATACTATGTTTAATGTGTTCTTATATGCATATCTCTATGATTATTTGTGTATGATCATTCGCTTGTATCTGGTGATGCGTGCATGTTATATCATTCTTATCATTTTGTGCGCTCCACCAAGATGTATGTGACATGGAAGAGTGACCCACGATCCTAATCGATTGTGCATTTGCAATCAAATGCAAATTTTAAATAATTCACAAATTTAGGGGGAGCTCTTGCTTATCACATACTTCTCAAAGCGATGATGTATTTCATTTCATTATCATTTGTCAAAGCTTTGATCTGTATGTTGTCATCAATTACCAAAAAGGGGGAGATTGAAAGTGCAACTAATCCCCCGGTGGTTTTGGTAATTCATAACAACATATACCTCATTGAACTAATATCCATTCAAGATAAATATTTCAGGAAGTTCAATGAATGGCATGGCATGGACTAGAGATGTTGACCCCTCAAAATGCTAAGGACATATATTGGGAATAGCTCAAGACTCTCCATCTTAATTTTAGTGATCAAAGATCACATTGAGTCCATAGGAAAGCCAATACTATTAAAAGGGGATGAGGTGTTGCTTAATGGCGTGCTTGCTCAAATGCTTAATGATATTGCTCCAAAACCCTCAACCACTTTCTCCATCCAAATATGTCAAAACCCTAAACTCCAACTCGGCCCCACCGATTCTTCTATCCGGCGCCACCGAGTTCATATGACATAGCCACAGCCAGAAACCCTAACAGTTCAGTCTCACCGACATGGGTCTCGGCCTCACAGAGATGGCCTTGCCAAGGCTCTATGACTTGTTGCATTTATTTCGGTCTCACCGAGTTATGCAATCGTTCTCACTGAGTTGGCTTGACATTCTCTCTGTTGCCTTATTGCTTCTCTTTGGTCTCACCGAGTTGATGCAATCGGTGCCAGCAAGATGATGTTTGCCCTAAGCCATAGCACATCGGTCTCACCGACTTGTTCCATTCGGTCCCACTGAGATGCCTAACGTTCACATTTTGAACTAATCGGTGCCACCGAGTTTAATCATTCGGTCTCACCGAGATGGGTCAAATGTGTCTAACGATTGGATTTTGTGTGGAGGCAATATATACCCCTCCACCCCCTTCTCCATTTGTGAGAGAGCCATCAGAACGTGCCTACACTTCCACCATACATTATCTGAGAGAGAACCACCTACTCATGTGTTGAGATCAAGATATTCCAATCCTACCACAAGAATCTTGATTTCTAGCCTTCCCCAAGTTGCTTTCAACTCAAATCATCTTTCCACCATAGGCAAATCTGTGAGAGATAGTTGAGTGTTGGGGAGACTATCATTTGAAGCACAAGAGCAAGGAGTTCATCATCCACACACCATCTATTACCTTTTTGGAGAGTGGTGTCTCCTAGATTGGTTAGGTATCGCTTGGGAGCCTCCGTCAAGATGTGGAGTTGAACCAACAAGTTTGTAAGGGCAAGGAGATCGCCTACTTCGTGAAGATCTACCCGAGTGAGGCAAGTCCTTCATAGGCGATGGCCATGGTGGGATAGACAAGGTTGCTTCTTTGTGGACCCTTCGTGGGTGGAGCCCTCCGTGGACTCGCGCAGCCATTACCTTTCGTGGGTTGAAGTCTCCATCAACGTGGACATACGATAGCACCACCTATCGGAACCATGCCAAAAATCTTCGTGTCTCCATTTCATTTGCCTTCTCCAAACCCTTCCCTTTACCTTCATATGCAATGTTTTACTTTCCGCTGCTATACTCTCAGAATTGCATGTGTAGGTTGATTGCTTGACTTGTGCTAATTGCTAAAATCTGCCCACAACTAAAATTGGGAAAATGATAGATTTTTATTTGGTCAAGTAGTCTAATCACCCCCTCTAGACATACTTTCGATCCTACATGTACCTCAAGTAAGTGTACTTGCGCTTTCTTACTCATTCTGTTTTTTTGACTTACTTTTCATCTCAATCTTAATTGGCGGCTTATCAAACATGCAGGAGGACTCCAGATTTTGGAAAAAGAAGAAACCCAGAAATTCTGCCCCTACTCCAGTTGAGCAAGAAAATGAGTCGGTCTACGCTGATGAGCCGACTGCTGAAAATGAGTCTGAGGTAGATCTCGACTCGCTTAGTCGCCTTTTATTCAACTTGCTGACACCCCTTTTCCTTAGGATAACCCTGAGACCAGTCGAGCCGGCAACGTTGAGGTAATTTCAACCTCATCCAGCTCAGAAAATTTAATCCCGAAGAGAACGAGACGAGCCATCAGAAAGGTATGATTTTCACATCCAGATACTCACTTAGACCAACATTTCTTTTCAAGAAATCGCAGCAAGTCGGCACATCGAAACGCAAGACCCAGAGCTATTCTGGAGAGCTGTCTACCGGCTTATCTGATGAACCAGTCACCCACAGGCGATGAACTGAGGTGCCTCATAGTCCAACTCCATCTCTCCCACTATCCGGTCTTATTAGGCAACCACTTAATCCTTCCGACTCGAATTATTAGGAGACGCCACCCTCTCTGGAGAATCAACCGCCTCCCAGCTCCCGCCATTGGTCATTAAGCATGGGTAAGCTTTTGGGAATTATACCTTGTTATAGCAATTATTTTTTTAACATGAGTTTACTCATATGACTGCAGGGCCAAGGCCATCAAGAAGAGGAAAGTGGGCGAGTCATTTTTTGCTGCAGCAATCCTTGAGTCTCAAGACCCGCCATTGGTGACTTCAGAAGCTCAAACTGAAACTGCAGTCGAAGACAACCCAGATCAAAGGGTTGAGTCAGCTCATCAAAATGAGCCGGCTAGTGCTGATGAGCACATGATGGTGGAGCCAGTCCATGTGGATGAACAGGGCAACGTGGATGACCCGGCGCACAATACCAACAAGCCAAGTCCTGCTTGAACCTCTAGTCCTATGAAGGAGGTTGAAAATATCACCTCATCCCACAACTTAGATGATGCAGAAGTGGCCATTACAGGAAAGGCCCACACGATGCTAGAAACTTCAAATACCTTGGCCAAAGTTATAGCCAAGGATGAGCCGGCCATGTCTGAGAAGGGAAAATTGAAGCTAGAACTTCCAAACTTTGAAGACCTCAATGTGGATGAGCTCCATCAAGGTTATTTGACCCGGCTGTCTGAGAGTCGGAATATGGAAGTGAGCATGATCAATGTGCTCAAAAGGAAATATGAGGTATGAAAAATTGCCCCCGTCCAGTATTGTATATATTTATGTAGCCCCCAAGTCTTAGGCATAGGAAAATATGAGTGTGCATAAGCCTTGCTTATGAATTTGACAAGCACACACTGGTACAGAGACGTGCTATACAAACGATTTTTACCCACTTTCTGCGACGGAGTTTTAAACCGTCGCCTAGTGAGTGTGTGCGATAGGGGGATCCTTCCCACATGACCCAGAAACCGTCGGGGATAGGCCCTCCGGCCACACACGCGGGGTAAAATGAGCTCGTGTGCGATCGGGCGAGGCATTGAAGCCTAATCATTTCTGTTCGTACGTACATCCCACACAGTGAATCCCAGAAAAACATTTCCGTTTGTATGTATATCACACACAATTTTTGTGTGGAAATGGTTGTGCAAGGTGGCCTAACGCAAACAGTTCTCTGTCGGAAGTCATGTGTGATTGTTAGTTGATCCAACACGCCTACTTTCTAGAAACCGTGTGGGTTGTTTGAGTTCATCGCCCACGGTGTTGTCAGAGTAACCGTCTGCAATAGAAAACCCCAATAATCCATGTAGTAATCAAATTAACATTTCTTGTAAAACACACCAGATATTTCATATCCGTATAAAGGCAACCATGATTTTATAATCGAATTACATCAGATAGCTTCAGCACTCAATTACACCAAAGAGGGATATAGCTAGCTACGCCGTTACACAACAGCACCAAGTTTCACATGCAACATCGAAAACCTTTGGAAAGTAGCATCATACATGGTAAATAGACAGATGAATCTCATCTGGGAAACTGCAGAAGCGGAAGGCGAATATTGAGCCTTCAGTGATGTTGAATATCCTTGCAACTTTAGGCCAGTGGCTATGGATAATTGCCCACCCAACCTTCGTCCTCTTCAGGAAGACTTCAATATTGTACCGTGGGTGTTGAATGAATAGCTTCCTCGCCTCTTGACCATGCAGGTGGTTTTAGAGGTAATCATCGGTGAACTGCTTTGAAAAGTACTGAAAACAAAGATATGCATAAATCGCTGTTATAAATTTTGAAATGGCACAAGGGGTAAAAACAAGGTAAAAGGGTTAGTACCATCCTATAGTTGACTAATGTCTTCTTCATTGTGCAAACAAAGATCTTGCTCTTATTCGTTGCAAGTTTCTTTATCCTAACAATCTTTTTGAGTTTCCTGACTTGACTGATATTCATGGACATCTCATTTCCCCAAATGCAAAATGGGTCGAACAGTGGGTCTAAGCCTCTGACAGCAGGACCTACATGTGCAAGACCAAATTGCAAGAAACCTAAATATTAGAATGATTCCTGCAACTGCACAATAATGTGCTATTGGCGAAAGGACCATGCATGAGAAAACCTCGATGGTAAACCGCAGTGCCTCCCATTGTTTTCTTGCAACACATATAAGGAAGATCTTGATCAGGTTAACTAAGAGTTGCCATACTATCAGTAGAATATGTATTGAGTACAGCCAAATTCGATTTATTTCTCATATGCATAACAATACAAAATTGTACCTACAACTAATGAAAATCAAATTGCAGAATTGAACCAAACAGTTAACTTGACAGCAGACGAAATGAACCAAAATAGTTAACTAAGCATGACATTGCAGAATAGAACATATACTAGAAGATAAGACAGTTAATGAAACGAAGAATGATTGAGAATAGTACTACAAAATGTAGCAATTGTTGGACCAAACTGTTAACTGAACATTACATTTCAGAATATTAGATCGCATATTAACATTACAGAGGACAAATCACTAGAAGGCACTGGCGGTGGCCTCGAGAAAATAGCACGAACTGTATTTTAAAGTAGACAACTGCGTGGCGGTGTCGACGGTGGCCTCGAAGATGAGGTGCTCCTCCAAGATCTGGTGGTCGGCACGCATGGCAGCCATAGCAACCTCGTCCACGCATGCGGCCGTGATTGGCTTCTCCGCTGCGAGGTCTACTGAGCTCCATGTTATATTGCGTGCAAAATGGCTGTGGGCGGTGCTTAATTGGAGGACAGGGCCAGTGAATTGGGCGGAAGGTGTCGTGCCGTTGGTCGGGGCATGTGGTATGGGGAAGGAGGAGGATGGTGTGGGTGTGGTGTGGATTACCTCACCGTATCGACGAGGCCGCGCAGCAAGAAGAAGGGTCACCGGCGAGGAGGCGGCGCTGCAAGAAGAAGGGTCACCGGCACGGAGGCGGCACTGCTAGTAAGCAGCAGTGAAGGTTTGAACTTGGAAAGCAAGGAGGAACAGTGGAAATGTGGCTTTTGGTGGGGGGGGGAGATAGATATTTCCGCGGTGGCAGAAAAGTTTGCTCGGTGCTGCGAGAAACTGGCGCGCAAGTGCGGTTCAAGCGCGGGCGGTGGACTGTAGACGACGAAGCTTCCTACATAAGCCAGACTAGACGGTGCGCCAAGATATTTTATATCGCATCCCACACGATTCCTGCTATTAAACTGTTGGTGGTATACCTGATTTTTTCATTCTGTTTTGAAAGACAAAATGGTGTTACGGAGGGAAAGGATGGTGTTTGAATTGCTAGAACATTTATCTACAGTGAACATGCAACTATATGAGTGTCGTGTTAAATTTGGAATTATTCTGGGTTCATTTGACATTTTTTATGCATTAATTGAGTTTCTAGGCATTTAATGTGCATAATTCAAATTTGAACTACAAGCACATGCTCCAGTGCACCAAAGTTTGTTGAAAAATCACATGTGTGTCTTTGGGTGAATTTATCGGTCCCATGCAAGAATGGGAATGAAATTCAAACATCTGGGCGTCGTGTCTTGGCCGGAAACATTGAGAAACTTGGTTTTTAAATTCTTGTAAATCCCAAACTCGCCTGAAAATCATGAAACTTGGCATGGTGTAATTTCATGGCACCAACATGCTGTGAAATTGGCCGAATTGGGAGAAGTTTTGATATAAGCTTCTTGCAAATTGGAGCTTCTCTCAAGAAGGTGTGTGGTTTCGAAAGGGAACGTGTCACCTTTGTGTGTGAAACGACATATGCTGCCCCCCTCTTGATTTTTTTACAGAGCAAACATAGAACTATATGAGTGTCGTGTTAAAATTTGGAATTATTCTGGGTTCGTTTGGCCTTTTTATGCATTAATTGAGTTTCTGGGTATTTAATGTGAATAATTCAAATTTGAACTACAAGCACATGCTCCAATGCACCAAGGTTGGTTGAAAAATCACATGTGTGTCCTTGGGTGAATATCTAGGTCCCATGCAAGAAATGGGAATGAAATTCAAACATCTGGGCGTCGTGGCTTGGCCGGTAACATTGAGAAACTTGGTTTTTTAAATTCCTGTAAATTCAAAACTCGCCTGAAAATCATGAAACTTGGCATGGTGTCATTTCATGGCACCAACATGCTGTGGTAAATTTTTTGGCCGATTTGGGACAAGTTTTGGTATAACCTTCTTGCAAACCGGAGCTTCTCTCAAGAAGACTCGTGGTTCCGAGAGGGAACGCATCACCTTTGTGGGCGAAATGATATACGTTGCCTCCCCCCCTTGATTTTTTACAGAGGCAACATAGAACTATATGAGTGCCGTGTTAAAATTTGGAATTATTCCGGGTTCGTTTGGCCTTTTTATACATTAATTGAGTTTCTGGGCATTTAATGTGCATAATTCAAATTTGAACTACAAGCACATGCTACAGTGCACCAAAGTTGGTTGAAAAACATGTGTGTCATTGGGTGATTTTCTAGGTCCCATGCAAGAAATGGGAATGAAATTCAAACATCTGGGCGTCGTGGCTCGGTCAGAAATATTGAGAAACTTGGTTTTTTAATTCCTGTAAATCCAAAATACGCATGAAAATCATGAAACTTGGCATGGTGTCATGACATGGCACCAACATGCTGTGGTAAAAAAATTGGCTGAATTGGGACAAGTTTTGGTATGAGCTTCTTGCAAACCGGAGCTTCTCTCAAGAAGGCTCATGGTTTCGAGAGGGAACATGTCACCTCCGTGTGCAAAATGACATACACTGCCTTCTCCCGTCTTGATTTTTTTAGAGATGCTGCTTAGACCAATAGGAGTTTCGTGCTAAATTTTGGAATTATTCTGAGTTCGTTTGGCCTTTTTTATACATTAATTAAGTTTCCAGGCATTTAATGCACATAATTCAAATTTGAACTACAAGCACATGCTCCAGTGTGCCAAAGTGAGTTGAAAAATCATTTATGCATACTTGGGAGAATTTCTAGGTCCCATGCAAGAAATGGGAATGGAATTCAAACATCTGTGCATCTTGGCTCCGCCGGAAACATCGAGAAACTTGGTTTTAAAATTCCCATAAATCCAAAACTCACCTGAAAATCGTGAAACTTGGCATGGTGTCATGACATGGCACCAACATGCTGTGGTTATTTTTTTGTCTGATTTGCGAAGGCGCACACATTAACAATCAACAAAGTCATTTTGGAACAAGTGCTGTCACGTTACAATCGAAAACACAAGTATTATTGAAACCATGGGCATTCTACTTACCATTTACGTGCCGCCACGTGTCCCCTTTTTTATTGGCTAGGAGGTGCCGTGCGGGGTAGTTATTTGAGTACGGGAGGCGTGCGATCAGACCCTTGCACGTGCTTATCGGGAGGAGAGCCCTTTGACCTCCATTCGCCGCCCACCTCTCTCCCAACATCTCCATTAATGGCGCCCGAGCCCCTGTTTAATGGTGTGGCTATGTCTCACTCGACTGGGATTTAAGAGAGAAAAAGGAAAATCTAAAAAGAAAATTTTGCACGGATCTTGATGTAAGATCCGACGGACCTATATAGCATCGACTGCGACTTATAGCAAGACTAATGAATATAAGGACGATGACAGTGGATAATAATTGTCTTATAGATTTAGGAAGATAATTAAAAAAGCCACATGCGGCAACGCCCGAAATACACAAGGGCAAAAGAAGAAGGAAGACGCAGACAACGATCTAGATCGCTGATCTCTACTGTTTCGATGCACTGCATGCCGTGGAGACTAGTTCTCGCGGCGAGCGGCAAAGATCTCCTTCATGTCCTCAACATGCTGCTTGGCAGCATCCACGGATTCCTCCACCAGCCTTTCGCGCTCGATGCGGAGCATGGCATTCTCGTCCATAAGTTTCTTGAGGATGACGCCCGTCCTCTTGAACAAGGCAGTGGTCTCCTCGTGCTCCTTTGCCCTTTCGGCGATCTTCGCCCTCAGCAGGTCGCGCTCAGTGCGGAGCTCCACCTTGTCCTTCCCTAGTCCCCGAATGACACCGGTAGCATTTTCAAACAAGGCATTCATCTCGTCCTGCAGCTTCATCCAGTCGGAGATCCGACCCATCAGGTCATCGAGCATAGCGTGCATGCACCTATGAGAGTCCTCGCCTACCCACGAGACATTGTCCTTGGCCGCCGTGGCGCGAGAGGACATCTCTGCTGCATTCACGTCGTGGCGGGACATCTCTGTTGCTTCCGCGGCGTGGCCGGACCAGTCTGCTACATCGATGGCGCGGCGGGACCTCTGTGCTGCTTCGGCGGCGCGGCGGGACCTCTATGCTCCTACAGCGGCGCGGCGGGACATCTCTCGTGCTTCCTCTTCCATGCTCGCCTCTCCCTGGTAGTAATCTCTCGACCCAGAACTCATGCGGGCCATGGCAGACACAAGGGAACAATGATGAAGACTTGTTTGTTTTTGTGGATGAGGAGTTGAGGAGGAATGTGCAGTCATCTTGGAGTAGGTAGTATTTATAACCGAGTACTAATACGCTCCTAAGTGGGAAACTGTTTAGGTTTTGATCGGTGTGAACAGGTTTGCAATTAAATATAGCGTGGCTGTAATTTGGAATGTGATGGGACGCAGGCTCAAAATTTATTGACGGTTCTAATTTCTAAGTGTGGCACTATTCCCAGATGGCGTAATGTGGGCACGCGTTCTCGGCCGTGTACGTGGCGTTTGCACCATAGGGTGCACCGCAATAAGCGAATTCAGCACACGTCTTTTTCCATCAACCGTGCACGCTCGTTATTACTAATGGCTCGTATCCGCGTCAGTATTTCCCCGAAGAGGAAGGGATGATGCAGTACACCTTCAGTAGGTATTTCCCTCAGTTATGAAACCAAGGTTATCGAACCAGTAGGAGAACCAAGCAACACTATGTAAACGGTACTTGCACACAAAGAACAAATACTTGCAACCCGACGCGTAAGAGGGGTTGTCAATCCCTCTCGGGTAAAAGATAGATTGGTTTGTATGATTTTGGCTAAATAGATCTCGCGATAAAACAAAATAAAACAAATAAAGAAAAAGTGCAGCAAGGTATTTTTGGGTTTTTAGAATAATAGATCCAAAAACAAAAGCAAATAAAAATAGATCTCAAAGCAAATATGATAAAGAATACACCCGAGGGCCATAGATTTCACTAGTGTCTTCTCTCGAGAAAATAGCATACGGTGGGTAAACAAATTACTGTTGGGCAATTGATAGAACCTCAAATAATTATGACGATATCCAGGCAATGATCATTATATAGACATCACATCCAAGATTAGTAGACCGACTCCTGCCTGCATCTACTACTATTACTCGACACATCGACCGCTATCCAGCATGCATCTAGTGTATTAAGTTCATGCAGAAACAGAGTGATGCAATAAGAACGATGACATGATGTAAACAAGATCTATTCATGTAGGAATAGACCCCATCTTGTTATCCTTAATAGCAACGATCAATACGTGTCTTGCTGCCCCTCCTGTCACTGGGAAAGAACAACGCACGACCGAACCCATCACAAAGCACCTCTACCCAGGCAAGAAAAATCGATCTAGTTGGCCTAACTAAACCAAAGATTCGAAGAGGAAATATGAGGCTATAAGTAATCATGCATATAAGAGATCAAAGAAACTCAAATAACTTTCATGCATAAATAGATCTGATCATAAACTCAAAGTTCATCGGATCCCAACAAACACACCGCAAAAAGAGTTACATCAATAGATCTCCAAGAGACCATTGTATTGAGAATCAAAAGAGAGAGAGGAAGCCATCTAGCTACTAACTAGGGACCCGTAGGTCTACAATGAACTACTCATGCATCATCAGAGAGGAACCAATGAGGATGATGAACCCCTCCGTGATGGTGTCTAGATTGGATCTGGTGGTTCTGGAACTTGCGGCGGCTGGAATTGTGTTTCGTCGACTCCCCTAGGTTTTTTGGATTTTCGGGGTATTTATAGAGCAAAGAGGCGGTGCGGGAGGCAGCCGAGGTGGGCACAACCCACCAGGGCACGCCCAGGTGGGTTGTGCTCCCCTCGTAGCCCCCTCTGGTACTTCTTTAGCCCAACAGGTGTCTTCTGGTCCAGAAAAATTCTCCAAAAAGTTCGCTGTGTTTGGACTCCATTTGGTATTGATATTCTGTGAAGTAAAAAAACAAGCAAAAAATAGCAACTGGCACTAGGCACTATGTCAATAGGTTAGTCCCAAAAAATGATATAAAGTTGCTATAAAATGATTGTAAAACATCCAAGGATGATAATATAACAGCATGTAACAAGAAAAAATTATAGATGCGTTGGAGACGTATCAATTACCATCATGCACGCTTCTTTTAATTAGAATGTGTGCCCGTCTAGCGCACACACATTGATCTGTCTAACTATTTCTGTTTGTTGTGGCTAATCGCAAACAGTTCATCCATGTGAAGTGTATGCCGTCAATCGCAGACACCTTGATCCGGCAGACCGTTTCTGTTGTGTTGCCTAATCGCAAATAGTTCATCCGTCTGAAGTGTCTATCGTCAATCGCAGACACCTTGATCTAGCTGACCGTTTCTGTTGTGTTGCCAAACAGTTCATCCCTCTGAAGTGTATGCCGTCAATTGCAAACACCTTGATCTGGCTGACCATTTCTGTTTTTTGCCTAATCACAAACAGTTAATCCGAGTGAACTGTATGTCGTATATCACACACACCTTCATCTGGCTACCCATTTCTGTTCTTCTGCCTCATCGCAAATAGTTCATTGAACTGAACCGTATGTCCCGCATCACACACGCAACTAAAACCTGAACCGTGTTTGGTGTATCCACCATCACAAACATTTTGCATCTTTTTTGACAGTTTTTTACATCACCGTTTGCGATTAATGCATCACACACAGTTTCATCGAAGGGTCTCTGATTGTAGTGTCGTGTTAGCAGCATCCTGCAGCAGTGACATTGCAGCCCCCAAGGGCCAGCACATTAAATCATACTGGGCTAGGACTTAGTAAATGATAGAAAATTTAAATGTGGTACCGTAGCCCCTAAGGGCTAGGTCGCTATGAAAATAATGAGCCAGTTCTTCAAAAGATCCAGCATAATCGATGTGTTGTAGAAAAAATGACCTGTGGCCCCCAAGGGTTGGCTCATCTCTATGAGAGAATATGGTCTTTCCTTGTATAGGGAAGAAAAATGACTTGCATTAGCCCCCAAGTGCCATCACTACAAAAAAAATACACTTCCGTGATGATACGTGTTTGCCACAGTAGGTCACGTTTTCTGTCATGCATGTACATATATGACAATTTTATGAGAGAATCAAGATAGTCATACCCGTGCTGTCGTAGAAGTGTTCCATGACAATACTGAAATTATCATCACAGAAATGTCCACTTCCTTGACGATAAATACCGTGTCATGGAAGTGTTTTCGTCAAGGGTAACTGACACGTGGCTTCCACCGTAACAGGTTGCCGTTAAGCTATCGGGTTCCGGTTTGCATCCGATAACCCGTTAATAGCCCAGACTAATGGGGATTTTCCACGTGTAAAATTCTCATTGGCCACAGGAACCACGTGTCAGCTTGTCATTGGGATAGAGAGGCGCCTATCATATGTCGACACATGGCATGGCCCAATAGTGGCCCATTTAGCTTACAAAGGCCGGCCTATTTGACTTGGTCAAAAGCTAGCGGGCCGGCCCATGAAAAGCCTTTTAATGGTCTGTTCGCATATAGCCCATTTTACGGCCCGGTAACTCACGACTAGTTTTAGCGTTCCCGAATTCGGCCCGACAGCATCATGTGGGCCGTCGAGTATAATACCAGCTCGTTTCACTTTCGGCCCATGCATGGCCCATGACTTCTTTCGGCCCATATGAGGCCTTTCGTATCTTTGGGCCCTTTAGTGGCTCACGGTGACTCTGGCCCATTATAAACAGTAAATTTCTTTATACCCTTTAATGGCCCATGTTAGCTTTTGGCCTACTGACGTCCCATACATTCTTGGGCTCTCCGGCCCTCGATTACTTCCGGCCCGTTACAGGCTTGTTTTCTAATGGGCCAAATTTAGCCCGTGGTTAGAATCGGCCCGTTTGTGGCCTGTTAACCCGTTGTACCGTTTCCAACCCGTCATGTATTTTGGCCCATTAACGACCCGTTATGCCTGTGACAAAATTAAGCCTTTGCTGTCTTCCGGCCTATTAATAGCTTGTTACCGCGCTGGCCCGATACCAATTACGCCCGTTTACAGCCCATTTCGGCCCATTTATCCGATGACCCGTAGGAGGCCCATTGATTCTACGGCCCGTTGGAGGCCCATTTAACCGACGGCCCGTAGGAGGCCCATTGATCCTACGGCCCGTAGCAGGCTCAAGGTTACCACGGTCCGTATCTGGCCCATGGTTGTTGCGGCCACTAGCAAACCAAGGAAAAAGAAGACTAGGGAAATAAATAAGCCAGAAACTAACGCTAGGCTATTAAGGCGATTGCACAGATTACATCCACTGAGCATCAAAGTTCGCCACCAGTGCAAATCTAGGGAACACCCTACAGTATACAAAAATGGCTTGCTGTTTTCTTCAGCCGGTCGCTGCACGTTAAGAAAAAATTTTGTATCGCAACAAAACAAATTACAACCATAAAACAAAAGGAAGGTTGGCATAAAAGTTAACCGTCCGGCAGATAAATGCACCACTAGAAGTTCAGAAGCTCAGTTCATTTGACCTGACTGTTACGTTTTCATGCTGTAGTGTCCGATGGAGCACCACAACCTTCGCCTTCATTTCTCCTAGGCTCTCGAACAACATAGCAAATGTCTGATAGTCTGGTTTCAAAACCATGCATATCTTGACGATATCGAACAATGGTTGTCCTTGTTTCACAAAGGGTCTCTATTAGGGATTGTACTTGGGTCTGGAGCGTAGATATAACATTGTTTTGAGCTTGCATATCTTAATCATGAGGCAGTTTGGACGAGATTGCCTTAACAACCAACCCAGTATTACGCAGGAATGTGCTTTTGGCACTGTTAGTGGACAGGTACTGATCCACTGCAGCAAGAGGTGACATTGCGGTTATAGTTGCCTCGTCACCTTTAGAAGGTGGTGGTTCCACCATTTGTTCCATAGCTTGCTGAAAAGTTGAGTTTGTACATTAGTAGTACCAGAACAGAAGATATTAAGGAGGCAGCAAAACCAAACAGGATAGCTTTGGTCTATATACAAAACTTATTCTGTTGAACCCGTGTAAAATATTAGTTGTATTTTACTGCAAAGTACATAATAAAACCAGGTTCCAAACATATGACCATGTACAATGGCTAATGTATTGTCTATTTCTTCACATTGTATTGACAGCTAAGGATAAAGAGACAAAGTTTATAATACGGTAAGCATAGTATGACATCATTCATATCACAAAATAGCTGAAAACAGACAAACATGCAATTGTAACGTTGTGTAGACAAGTCAGCACGGAACTAGATTACAGATCAAGATCAAAGGAACATCACTCCTCTCTTTTAAACCTTGTAAGGTGCAATGATACGCTAAGACAATTGTGTATAAAATTTAAAAGAGTAATAGATATTGGCTGCAAACCGTGCAGTTCAATGCACAAGTCAGAGTAAGTAGTAGTTAAAAGGCATGAGGATTAAGGAATTACAACACGGCTTTGACTGGTGTAGTCATGCCCTTCATCTTGCTAGTGTGACAGTCCTTGAAGATTTCCACAACATTTGGTTCAGGTACTTTTTGGTCCTTGCGGGCTTTCCTCTGCATTTGGAACAAGTCAATATAGATATGATAATATGGCACAGCGAAAAGAGTGAAACACCAGCTAGTTACAAGAGCCTCACATTGTGTAATATAGCTACGAGATCCTGTTGTCTGTTGGAATTTCACTTTCGTACGGTTGGCCTTGTTCTTTGAACAGTTCACCTACAAGAAGATAGATTTGTGAGGCACATGTGTAAATATGAGTTCAACATGTGATCTGATCACATATATATAACGTACTCGATACTTTGGATCAGACCAGTGTTTAACAAGGCCTCTCCAGTCTTCATCCAATATATTTTCCACTAGAGATGTTTGGGCAAGTTCACTGTTAGCCTTGCCTTCAAAGTGAGTTTTCCTCAAGTTATACCGATACTGTCGCAGAGTAGACTTGAAAACATGGGTGCATGCTTGTCTGGTTGCATCATCTTGGCTATCCAACTTGAACCTCATCTATTGAAAATTATGGGAGTCTCATTACCAGCAACCTAGAAAGTATGGGACAGAGCAAGACGATATTACTAATTTCCATACATAACCATACTTACAGATAAATGGTCGAGGAAGGTGTTAAACTGGGCTTCGTCTTTGTCATTCCTGTACTGAATCCATGTTGGGAGGATACGTGCATGACACCTGACGGCAACGGCTGCCTCTGATACTAACTTGGCTGACTCTATAGCATCACGTGGCCTTTTTCAACCTGCCTCAAAACGGATCTCCATCCTCCCTCCTCTAGATTTAGTTAACCTGTCGAGCATTATCCCTGATATCTATTTCCTCTTGCGCCTACGTGCTAGTTCAATAACGAACATGGGAAGTGTTAGTGTACATCAAACTGTAACACTACATATAAGGAAGCATGCAACTGTAACTTGACTCGAGCAACTACCTTTTTACTGTTGAAGCTCACAAGGTTCATCTAATCTTGCCAACTCGTCTTGTGTCAAGAGTGCTTCGGAAGTAGTGTCAGGTGGCAAGGGAGCTTGGGAACTTGCCGCTAGCAGAGTTACCGAATGAGTAACTCGTGCAGATGTTGGTACTGTGGAAGAAGGTGTTGCAACAACTAGGGCTGTCGTTGGTTGTTTGGTGGCAGCTATTCGTTTGTGTTTGGATTGTTTGCAGCTGGTGTAGCAGGGGATATTGTGTTTGTACAATTTTCTGGTGGACTTCGACTTTCTATTGCACCATCAGTACCAGCACAATCTGCATAATTCTTCTGCTTTCGTTTCCGCTCGTCCTGAGTACTAACACCATCTCCTACCATTCTGTGTTCCTTCTTCTTTCTTTTTGCCATGTCAAGTCAAGCCAACAAGAAAAAGGAATAAAAATTTAGTTCTTCAGAACAAATTGATGCGTGATACAGATGAACTGAACTTTGATGTTAGACAACCGCATGATAGGAGGATGTAATATGTACGAAAAACAGGACGACATGAGATAATCAGAACTATGATGTGTAAACTAAGCAGAAGGCATTTCAATAAATTATAAGCAATGCAATGGAAGATAGACACCATATGAACGATGCTACAAATATCTCTCCGCCAAGTTAAGAGTGTCTTGTCATAATTGGCATTTAAACAAATGTGAAGCAGTACAAGAAATAAATCATATGCAAGATGCAAACAACATCACACTACCAAGTTAAAGGTCTCTCTTCATTAGTGCCATTGCATATTCACAGCTATGATGTGTAAACTAAGCAGAAGGCATTTCAACAAATTAGAAGCAATGAAAGCTAGACACCATATGTAAGATGCAATGAATATCACTCTACCAAGTTAAAACGGTCTCGTCATTAGTGCCATTTCAACAAATTAGTTGTAGTACAAGCTAGAAAAGAATGCAAGATGTAACCTATATCACACTCCCAAGTTAAACGTTTCTTATGATAAGTGGTTGTTGTAGGTTACACAACAGTAGTACTTTGATGTAAGAAGATGGTGTGATTGACAGATATTGTATGTTCTAGAAACAGGAACACGTGTCTTATTCACAAGTATAATGTGTAAAGTAAGCAGATGGAATTCAACAAAATTAGAAGCAATACAAGCTAGACATCATACATAACATGCAACCACATATAACAGTGCCAAGTTAGAGGGAGCACCTATGATGGTGGACTAGGGGAGACGTGCTCATCATCAACACATCTATGCTGAGTGTCTATGCATGTGTTGTCTTCCAAATCTTGTTGGGGGGATGGCAGAGTAGAATCTATAGAGGCCCCCCGTTTCAATTGGTTGGAAGGAGCACCTTTATCCACTGCCTTGCTAATTTCCTTCCGCTTTATTGATTTTGCATTGTCAAGTAAAACCGACAAGAAAAAGCAATAAAATTCACTCTTCAGAACTCATTCATGCATGATACTGACAATCACTACTTTGATGTAAGGCAAACACATGATACAAGGATGGAATATGTACGAAAAACAGGACGGCATGTCATAGTCACAACTATTTGTGTAAACTAAGCAGAAGCCATTTCAACAAATTAGAAGCAATGCAAGCTAGACACCACATGAAAGATCCAACCAATATGACTCTGCCAAGTTAAAAGTGTCCCATCATAAATGGCGTTTCAACAAATTAGAAGCAGTGCATGCTATAAATCATATGAAAGATGCAACCAATAGCACACTGCATATACTAAAGGTGTCTCGTCATAATTGATTGATGCGGGATACAAAAAAACAATAGTTTTATGTAAGGACATGCTTAATAGACAGATGTACTATGTATCAAAAACAGGAAGGCATGTCACATTAACAGGTATAATGCATAAACTAAGCAGAATAGCACATGCAATTTAACCAGATTGGAAGAATTATAATCTAGACACCATATGCAACATGCAACCACATATCACGGTGCCAAGTTAGAGCAAGCACCTGCGATGGTGGTGTAGGGAATGTGGTGATCAACTACAGAGCTACGTTGACTATATTTATCTAGCCTTGCTGTTTCTTGAGAATCATGTGGGGAGGCTGACACTGCATTCTTTAAAAGAGGATCTTTTCTCATAGTAATCCATGGGCCTGACTGTCTCATCATAAGTGATTGATGAGGGATACACAAGAACATTAGTTTGATGTAAGAACATGGTTAATAGACAGAAGTAGTAGTATGTACCAAAAATAGGAAGGCATGTCATATTCAAAGGTATAATGTGTACGCTAAGCAGATGCAATTTAACCAAATTGGAAGCAATACAAGCTAGACACCCGGCTGGAGTGGTGAGCATGATCATCGAGGACCTGGGAGCCTGGTGGAAGGCGGGCTGCTTTGCCACCACTGTGGCTTTTTAGTTGGCTTGCAGGTGATACCTCTCTGTGCTGGGCTTGTCACTGGCTCGGCCAGTGCCCTGACTAGCTATTTGGCTTCTGGTGTGATACGTCCATTTTGCATCATGTTTTCCTACTGTTATTTATAATGTTTTTATGCATAATAATGCTTTTTGGAGTAATTCTAATGCCTTTTCTCTCATAATATGCAAGGTTCACACAAAGAGGGAGAATACCGGCAGCTAGAATTCTGGACCTGAAAAAGCTACGTCAGGCCACCTATTCTGCACAACTCCAAATGAGCTGAAACTTCACGGAGGTTTTTTATGGAATATATAAGAATTATTGGAGCGAATAAGTACCAGAGGGGGCCCACCAGGTGGGCACAACCCACCTGGGCGCGCTAGGGCCCCTAGGCGCGCCCTGGTGGGTTGTGCCCTCCTCGGCCCACCTCCAATGCCCCTCTTCTGGTATATAATTCATTTTGACCTAGAAAAAAATATGGGGAGGACTTTTGGGATGAAGCACCGCCGTCTCGAGGCGGAACTTGGGCAGGAGCACTTTTGCCCTCCGGCGGAGAGATTCCGCCGGGGGAACTTCCCTCCCGGAGGGGGAAATCATCATCGTCATCATCATCACCAACAAGTCTCCCATCTTGGGGAGGGCAATCTTCATCAACAGCACCATCTCCTCTCAAACCCTAGTTCATCTCTTGTGTTCAATCTTTGTATCGGAACCTTAGATTGGTGCTTGTGGGTGACTAGTAGTGTTGATTACATCTTGTAGTTGATTACTATATGGTTTATTTGGTGGAAGATTATATGTTCAGATCCATTATGCTATTTAATACCCCTCTGATCTTGAGCATGATTACCATTTGTGAGTAGTTACTTTTGTTCTTGAGGTCACGGGAAAAATCTTGTTGCAAGTAATCATGTGAACTTGATATGTGTTTGATATTTTGATATGTATGTTGTTATTCCCTTAGTGGTGTCATGTGAACGTCGACTACATGGCACTTCACCTTATTAGGGCCTAAGGGAATGCATTGTGGAGTAGTTATTAGATGATGGGTTGCGAGAGTGACAGAAGCTTAAACCCTAGTTTATGCGCTACTTCGTAAGGGATTGATTTGGATCCAAAGTTTAATGCTATGGTTAGATTTTATCTTAGTACTTTTCTCATAGTTGCGGATGCTTGCGAGAGGGTTAATCATAAGTAGGAGGTTTGTTCAAGTAAGAACAACACCTAAGCACCAGTCCACCGACATATCAAATTATCAAAGTAGCGAACGCGAATCAAACCAACATGATGAAAGTGACTAGATGAAATTCCCATGTACCCTCAAGAACGTTTTTCTTATCACAAGAGACCATTTTGGCCTGTCCTTTGCCTCAAAAGGATTGGGCTACCTTGCTGCACTTTTGTTACCAACACCGTTATTTGCTCGTTACAAATTATCTTGCTATCAAACTACTCGTTACTCATAATTTCAGTGCTTGCAGAGAATACCTTGCTGAAAACTACTTGTCATTTCCTTCTGCTCCTCATTGGGTTCGACACTCTTACTTATCGAAAGGACTACGATTGATCCCCTATATTTGTGGGTCATCATGGTGCTCCTGGGATGGTGGTTCATGTAAAAAATATCTTTCCTTATCTTAATAAAGACCAACTTCAGCCTTTCGAATACAAGCTAGACACCATATGCAACATGCAACCACATATGATACCGTGAAGTTAAAGAGGCTCCTGGGATGCTGGTTCATGGCGAGCGAGATCATAAACTCCAGAGGTATGTTTACCGTCTCCATCTGCTGACACTTCACCCTTTAAAGTGCTGAAACGTGTCTTGCCTACCCGCGTACAAAGCTAGAGCAACTTCTCTCTTTTCTTTCGTGTTTCTATCAACAGTTTGGCAGAGGCTAGAATACCCATGCATAAAAAAACAATAGTGAGAGTATGAGTGAAGTGTGTGAAGAACAAGTGCACTGTAAAAGTAGCAGATAGCAGGTGGCTGAAAAATAAATGACGGGAGACATATGATAGCTCATAGCTCTACTACATTGCATGGCAAACGAAATAAGATTTTACTCCGTATGATTTTGTAATATATGAGCACAGGGATGGCTGGGAAATACAGGTACTCCTCCAGCACACTACCACATGGGGTCCTATCAAAATAACAGTTGACTGAAAATAAATAGGTCAGTTGATTTTTTTCTGAACCGTCCGATCTACAAGGAATGGGCAGATGGCCTTCGTCTACCTCCCGCCAGTCACCGTTGACGATCTTTCTCGAACTGCCAGCGACCACCGGCCCAGACCCCTGCATCCACCGCCCCGCCCTTCCCTCGACCTCACACCACCACAGTGCTTGGTAGCACCCCCCGACCATCCCTTTAAGCCCGACCGACCTCCAGATCGGGCGCCAGCAGCTCCTAGGCCCCACACACCCCAAAGATAAACACTGAGGTGCTGCTTCCCCGGTGTAACAGGCGGACTAGCGCCTGTTACGCTGGGGAATGCTTCCTTTAATTGGGAATCAACTGACCAAGAATTGAAATCCAGGGGGGCGACGGACCTCCAGCTAAGGTGAAATAGTATATGAGGAGAAACCTTGTGCATCATGAGTTACTAGGAACATCTAGTATCAGGAAGAAGGTGCAGGAAGAAGCGGTCAACTAGTGTCTTCTGTGGGATGAATACCGTGCAAGCAGACATGTAAGATTTGCACAAATAAGGGAAGAGGAGTACCAGTTCCGGTTGCCAGTGTTGTGTCCTCCTGATTTCACGGCGATGTTCTTCTTTTTACCGGGGGAACCGATGTTTTGGAGGAGGGTGGAGCCTTGGATGAACCCATGGCCCAATTGTTGACTATGTTGCGGTGGACGTCTATCGGCGGAGGGGAAGCAGATCCGAGGCGGCGAAGGACGGCGTAGTGGGAATAGCTTCGGTACGGTGGATGGTGGCGACATTGGAGTGGCAGTGGTGAGGCACAGGATGGCGTGGTTGAACTGGCTCAGGTACGGCGCACGTCGGCGTCCTAGAGGCAGCTCGGCCTCGTCTTCAACTACCAGCCGTGCAGGGCGTTGCGGTTGCGGTTGCGGTGGACGACGATGTCGGGGTATCGGCTCTGGCGTGATGAAGGAGGGCGGCGGTTGATGGGTGGGATGGGGTGGCAGGCAGAGGACGCCGGGGTTTCGTGTCTGGTGGAGAGGTAGTTTTGGCACCCACGGAGTACGAATGGGGAATCAGACGGGGGGGAGCTAAGGGGGAACCATGTTTTTGTCTGGGACGCGCTTGTTTTTTTGAACAGATGGGATGCGCTTGTTTGAAATTTGGGGAAAGTACAAACTTGGCCCCCTCTTAAATTTTGGACCTACTGCGGGTCGAGGGTAGGACGGTAATCCCAGTTGTCCCAAATAGTGGGCGGGAGCAATTTCGGCCAAGCGCATGTGTGTTTAGGCGGCCACGGTGTATGAATGTTTTTCGGAGGCGGTCGCGTGGCGTCTAGATGAAGTTACAAACCTACCCTGGTTTAGACCTTTGGACGTCGGGCCAGTAGGTTTCACGAGTCAGAGTTAGAAAAGTAATTTCCTTTGGTCTCACGCGGTTTCAGGCGAGTAGAGGCTCTTCTGGCGCTTTGTTCGAAATTTTGAAACAGAAGCATTCACGTTTAGAGTACTCTTGAACTTTGAGGATTGACCTAAATAGACAACGTTAAATTTGACCTTGTATGTTTGAAAACCTCATTAAATTATGCGCTTCTTTTTGAAATTTTAACTCTTGAAAATCCTATAACTACGATTATTTTGGACTGGAGGAGGTAAATTTGAATCTATTTTGTACACAACTATATATGCTATTATGTACAAAAGCAGAGCAAAGATTGGTGCCCCCTTTATTTAGGTATGATTTACAAATGCCATGATCTCAAATTCAAATAATTGAATGGGCTTCATGTTGAATTCAAACTTTTTAAACCACCTTATGTTGAATTCAAATGTATGCTAGTTCCTAGCTAGCTATCACTACTGCCAGTTGGTCCAAACGCGACAGTCCAATAAGAGGCCCTTCGACGAAACTGTGTGCGATGCATTAATCACAAATGGTGATGTAATAAAACCGTCAAAAAAGATACACAACATTTGCGATGGCGGTGACATCAAACACGATTCAGAGTAGATTTGCGTGTGTGATGTGTGGCAAATAGTTAATCCAGCAGAACTATTTGCGTTGAGGCAGAACAACATAAATGGGCAGCCAGATGAGGGTGTGTGCGATATATGGCATACAGTTCACTAGGATGAACAGTGTGTGATTAGGCAACACAATAGAAACGGTCAGCCAAATCAAGGTGTGTACGATGGAGGGCATATAGTTCACTTGGATGAACTATTTGCGATGAGCCAAGACAACAGAAACAGTTCAACTGAACAAGATGTGTGTGATACGCGGCAAATAGGTCCGTAATCAGAAATGTGTGCGAAGACCAATAATAACAAAGACGATTGCTACTAATAAGCCGTGTGATTTGCTCTATCTACAGAAGAATAACATATATATATATATATATATATATATATATATATAACTGAAATAAACATCCAATTACATAAGTGGCTATATAGATCATTCGCACACACCTCAATAAACAATTGCATGCATTATAAACTAGGAGAAACGATCATCTAGTCATCTACTTCTTGTGACGCTCCCGCCACTGCTCTGTGGCTCGATCCCTCATCTGGGGCAGGAAGAAGACACTTCCTCATGTCAACGATCCGCCTGTACATCTCGTAGCTTGTGTACACATCCTTGGCTGCGTACTTGATGTGTTCTTCATCCAGTCTCTGATGCCAGACACTGTGCCAGGCGTTCTTGTCCTTCTTGCACTCATGCTTCATCTTCATGTAGTAGGGGTCGATGATGGCCGAGGCGAGGTCAACCAGGGAGTTTTGTTTGTTGTTGTCGCTGCCCCAGACCTTGTAGTGGTCATGGATGTTGACAAGATTCTTGCAAGTCAAGCCCGAAACCTTGAGCACTTTTAGATCGTTGGTGGTGTCCACTGTAGCGAAACTGTAGTCGGAGCTGTTGATAAACCTGGAGAAACGCTCGCAAGGCCTTGTGGCCAGGTGGTAGTGGTAGACGAGGACGTCATGTCGCACGCACAATTGGGCAACGACAACCTTCTAATCATGCCCGGCATGACCGCTGGTGAACTCAAGGTCCAAACCGACCACTTGGTACTTGTCCTCAGCAAGCAACTACTCCATAGTTTGGATGCAGCTCTGCACCGAGACCGGCTCGTTTGTGTACACAACCGAGAGGGCCTTCCCCCTCATTTGGGTGTCCACTATGTGATGCGTGGTGAACTACCCCCCGTTCTCGTCGTCGGCCGCTGGGAGCGCCATTGGAGCCACAGGGAGCGCCATTGGAACCACTGGATGTCCTTTCTGTATGTGTCATCGTGGGTGTGCTTATTGTGTCGTGTGGCGTGAGAGATGAAGGTAAATGGCCGCAGGAATAAATGGGGGCCGGGCGGCCTGGATTCTCGGCGCATCCGCATGGCAGTTTTTGCAGCGGGTAACTGCACCGTGGCACCGCGCCCGGCGCAACCACATGCATAATGGCAGCACAAACATACGTGATCGTGCGCCGGCCCCAAACACTGGCAGCGCGCATGGAGGAACGAGGGTAGAGCGCCCGGAGGGACGCGAGAGCAGGGCGCACGTGGTGGGACGTGAGCAGAGCACGTCGCAGCCACATCAACCGTGAGCAACCACACGCATAGAGCAGTTGAACACGCAGGGAAAGGTTGTCTACAAGCCGGCCGGCAGTTGCGAAGCTGCGTAGAGAGCGGCCGTGTGCTACTACCTCCGTCTTGGTCTATTGGCCCCATTTATATTCTGTTCCATATTTTGACCTTAAATTTAACCAACAAAATGTTAATGCATGTTATAAAAATTATATAATTGGAAACTATGTTCAAATACGAATCCAATGATATAATCATTGGCGACATGCATTCGTATTTTATTAGTTAAATCTCTAGTCAAAATTTGGCACAAAAATACATAGACGACTTATAAACTAGGACGGGGGTAGTAGGTAATTAAATCGCCAATGTTTTTTTATTAACCGTATGTGTACGTGTCCTTTCATCCTCCTCTCGCATGTCTTGTCACCCCGCTGCCACAGACGGCTTAGAGCGCAAGCTTGAGCAGTGCGCGAGGGCATTCTTTTGGCCAAACGGTCGCTCCAAGTGGCGCCATTGAATCGTCGATGAGCTGCTGCACAATCGCGCAGGTTCCCGTGCAAGCTTCCGGCCCGACTCGGTGAAATCCCCCAATATCCCAATGCTTACCGGCCTGCTATATAAACCCTCATGGCCGGCAAGTCCTGCGTCGCATTTTCGCCTCCCTCCCTGTAGCTTATCTCGTCTGCTTCTCCCACAATCGCCAATGGCACCGGTCCGTCGTTGTCGCTCAGCCACTCCGCCTTCATCAGAGGACAACTCCAGCTGGGAGGCTACACCGCGGCGGTGCCGTAGTCCCCCGTGTAGTGTAGTGCGCGTGGCGTCCCTGTTGGGTGTGCGCGGAACACCCACAACACGCTTCGCCGCCGCTGCCCGTCGGCAGCTATTGCCGGCCGCCGTTGTAGCCACCCCACCGTCTGCCACCGTGGCTGCCACACCATCATCAAAAGCTAGGGCCATCGCCCGCTCCGCCGCCGCGGCCCAAAGGCGGGAGATGGCCGTCGTGGCCGCCACCCCACTGCCGGCCACCATGGCCATCACCCGCTCCGCCACCGCGGCCCGAAGGCAGGAGGTGGTGGTCGTGGCCGCCACCCCATCGTTGGCCGCCAGCCCACCGTCGACCGCCGGGGTCATCACCCGCTCCGCCACCGCCACCCGAAGGCGGGAGGCAGAGGTGGAGGCCCGCACGTGCGTCAGCGACCTTGCGCGCTACATTGAGTTCCTGCGGGAGGAGGAGGAGCGCCTCATCGAGCACGCAAAGAGACTTACCACCGCCATGGCCGCAGCACACGCTGCCATAGAGGCGAGTAATCAGGAGATCTACGAGGAGTCCCGCTGCTCCGAGAGGGGTCGTCTGGAGCGGCAGAGTGCGTTCGAGGTGAGCATCGCTGAAGGTGCAGCAGTGGCAGGCACCGTATTGTAGTTGTTCAGCTTGTCGGCAGGCTCCTCCTCCTCTGCCTCTTACTGAGCGCGCTTGTACAAAGCCCCTCCGTAGTAGTAGTATTTAGGGGCTATTTTGTTCAGTTCATCTGACTATAGATGTGGTGGAACTGTACAACGTACTAAAATTAGATAGTATATATAGTTGAACTAGCTATTTCAGTACGTGGTTGGCAACAATTGGGGAAAAGTTTGGTCAATTCAGCTGTCGAGTTGAACTATTTGTATAAAGAATGACTGCTTAATCTATGAATGAAATCTATGCTTAGTTACTGAATTTTAGTTGCAAAAATTAGATAGTGCTAGTGATTTTTAGCTGATATTTTGACAAATGGCAGTGTTACAAGGTTGACAAAGGGCAATGTTACTAGATCAACAAATGTCAATCTTTCCAGTTTGACAAATGGCAATATACCCAATATGACAGATGCAAATCTTACCAAATTGTTTGTACGTGGTTGCACACGGGTCATCTGAAAAAACCGTTTGCATTGAAGGGATGTACAAATCCTGCATGCCAGATTTTCTGTTGACTTAGCGCCGAAGTCTCGCTTTGCATACCATATTCAATCTGAACCGTTTGTGTTGAAGAGATGCACAAATCCTGCACGGCGAATTTTCCCTTGGCTTACTGGACAAGACCATAGCTCTCACTTTGCATACGGGTGTCCTATCTAAAACATTTGCGATGAAGAGCTGCACAAATCCTGCTCAGCACATTTTCCCTTGGCTTACTGGGGAAGCTGTCGGTTTGCATACGGCTGTTCTATCTAAAACGTTTGTGATCAAGAGCTGCACAAATCCTGCTTGGCACATTTTCCCTTGGCTTCCTAGGGAAGCTGTCGGTTTGCATACGGGTGTTCTATCTAAAACGTTTGCGATGAGTGTTTTACATTTAAAAACCATTGACGGTTTTTGAAAGAAAATCGTTTGATAAGTCAGTACATTCAGAGAGAAAAATGCAAGTTCGTTCAAACCATATCTTTCATTCAGTCACACTGCGAATTTATATTCATATGATCGAGATACAGTATTAAACCCAAAAAAACTAATTCCGGTGGCGGCGCAAGCGGCGTGCCACGCCGGCGTTGTCGTTGTCATCCTCCAGGACGCTGTTGTTGAAGTCTTCAAGGCAGCACCGAATGATCTTCACTTGGAAATCAAACATCATGTCGTTGCGCGATTGACGGGCGGGGTGCGGGAGGACGGCAACTCGCGGCGCTGTGAGGTAGGGGTCGATGGCGGCGTCCCATGCCGCTGAGGAGGGCACACGCACGGGCGTGGGCGCGGCGGGTGCAGGCAAATGCACGAGAACGGGCGTCACGGTGGGTGCAAGGGCGCGCACGGGCACGGGCGCTAGTGCTGGCATGTACAGTAGCTCGCGTGGGTCCGCGGAAACCTCGCTGACGCCCGTGGCTTCCAGCTCTGTGAGAGTGCTCGGCGACCAGCCCGTCAATGCTATGGGGATGGTCGCTGGCGCGGGCGTGGGGATGGGAGCTGGGATGGGCGCGGGGGCAGCAACCGCCGCGGCCAGCTCGTTCAGGGCCATGTCCATGAGGACCCATTCCTCCTTATTTTCTATCTCCTCCGGCTCGGAGTCGACTTCACCAAACTGGAAGACTAGTGGCAGATGATCCTTCTGCGCCATGACGTTGGTGGAGGTATGAGGGAGGGGAATGGGAGGCAAACAGTAAGGCCGCCCGTATTAAACTGCGGCTCGGGTGCCATTAATGGAGAGGATCCGAGCAAGGCGGGCGGCCATGGAAGTCAAAGGGCTCGCTTCCCAGTGAGCCTGCGCGGTGTACAGCTCACACACTTCCCTGTGAGCATGCGCATTGGAGGACAGCTTGCACGCCTCTCGGTCAGCCTGCGTAGCGGACTGTGCTCGCACACCTCCCGTTCAGTCAAGCAGCTGTCCGCACGGCACCTCCTAGCCATTAAAAGAGTGACGCATGGCGTCACGTGAATGGTTAATAGAATGCACACGATTTAAATTATACAAAACGTTTGATATGTTAAAGTGGCAGCTATTTGTTTCAAAATGCCTTTGTTGGCTGTTATTCGAGTGCGCCTTCTCTCAAAATGGACACAAAAAATACCACAGCATGTCGGGTGCCATTCCATGATAGCATGTCAAGTTTCATGAATTTCAAACGAGTTTTGGATTTACTAGAATTGGAAACAAAGTATCTCAATGTTTTGCCGGCAATCAACAGTGCCCTGGTGTTTGAAATTCATTCCCATTTCTTGCATGGGACCTAAGCATGCACCCAAGGACACACATTCACTACAAAAAAAGCACATCCGTGACATTTTGGGCCGAACAAATTTTTTTCCTGTCATGCTTATGACACTTCTATGACGATAATTGTGACAAAAGCACGTATCATCATAGATGTGGTGGGATCCTACTTCTATGACAAAAAATCATGACAGAAAATGCGCTTTTCGTCCTGGGCAGGCCGAAGACGCAGCTGCATGACATTCTTTGGGCTATCCATGACAAAAAAAATCATGGTAGAAGCGAGGGCGAGGAAAATATCGGGGAGTTCCCGGTTACGGTGGGTGGTCGGGGCCGAGTGATGCACTGTGGTTTGCGCGTTTCTCTCATGTACGCGCGTGTGTGCGAGGCGTTGGATAACTAAACCTGAGCGATCGCACGTTACTGAACCTGAGTGATCGATCCCTTGGCTGTTAACTGAACCCGAGTGATTCATTCGCTGCTGACTGAACCCGAGCGATTCCTTCGCTGCTACTGCTAACTGAACCGAGTGATCTATCAGTGCTGCTGCTTACTAAAGCCGATCGAGCCCCCGTGCGAGACCTAGCTAGCCAGCCGGTGTTGGGTTGCCTCTCGATCAACAGTGACCGTTGATACCGTGAACGCGGTACGTAGAACGAGTCGAGACGTGGTGAGTCGAGCCGGTTGGTTGGCTTTGGATGAACAGTTCCCGGTGGTTGTTGGATGAACAGGACCCCGTGGTAGTAGGCCGTTGCCGCTGGATGAACAGGACCCTGAGGAGGCCACCGCACCCCAGCCGATTGGGGGTGGATGAACATGACCCCGTGGAGGCTCTATGAACAGCAGCCGGTGGAGGCTGGATGAATAGTAGCTCGTGGAGGCTAGAGGAGGTCAACGGTGGATGAACAGTAGCCCCGTGGAGGCTGGGCGAGGCAGTAGATGGTGGATGAACAGGACCCCATTTCGACCATAGGCGATCCAACACAAGTCCATTTCCTCCGTTTTGCGGTACGCCACACCCATCCCGATCAATAAGACCCTGTTTCTACCATAGGCACTCGAACAGAACTCCATTTCCTCCGTTTTGTGGTACGCCAGACCCTTCGCGATGAACAGGAACCCATTTCGGCCGTACGTAGTCAAACAGAAGGCCCGTTTCCTCTGTTCTGCGGTACGCCAGACCTCGTTTCGGCTGTTCCGTCCAAGACATTGGCTCCCGATGAACACGACGTATTCCGTTTCCTCCCGATGAACATGATGCATTTCGTTACCTCCTGATGAACACGACGCAGTTTCTCCATTCCGACCCAGCCGGTTGGCTTCCGATGAACAGGACGCCGTTGCTGCCATCCATTGCTTCTCCATGTACACGAGCCCTGACCGTACGTATGCGTGAGTACGCATTCGAGACCCCGCCCATATGTACGTACGTGGCCGTATTTTTTGGCATCTGGCTATACGTACGTGTACACAGTTTTGACTGGACTGCCTGAACTGCTACCGCTCCTTACTCGGCCATGGTTCATCGTGGCAGACAGACCGATCGACCGGTATGTACACATACAACGCTACGTACGCTTCGACTGGGTGGGTCCCAGCTGTCAGGGAGTGCAAGGAGGCACTTCCTTGCATGCGAATATATAGCTGGCGGGTCCCAGCGGTCAGGGGCAGAATCATATATTTTTTGCCCGTAATAAGGAGGCACTTCCTTGCGTGCAAAGAAGTTGTTGGTGGGTCCCAACTATCAGGGGCAGGCATAAGGAGGCACTTCCTTCCTTGCGAAGATATACGCGGTGGGTCCCAGCTTTAAGGGGGAGGAGTAATTTTATTTTCGCGTAAAAAGGAGGCGGTTGCATGCGTGCGTCCCTGGACCTGGTGCGTCCCCACTGTCAGCCTCTCCATGTACAGTCCTCTTCCGATGACTCTCGTTTGTTGACCACGTTGACCACGCCGCGCCGAGCGCACCAAGGCGGTGGACGACGGTGAGGCCCCGGACGGCAACGAGCCGTTGATGGGAAGACGCAGGAGTGGAGTCGCAGACGGAGAGGTGTATGAGGGTTAACTGGTTCTGGTGCAACGTGGTTCTGCAGGCGGCGGAGAATACATGAGGTGTGGAGGGATGGCTTGGCCGGTGGTGGGGTAGCGCTTCATAGCGAAGCGTGCTAAGTAGAGCTGCTAGCAGCCAGAGGCGGGAGCAGATGGTCCCGGCAACGCTGGAGGAAGAAGGCGAGAGATTGAAGATGAATGCGGGCCATTGGATGTAAATCCAACGGCTATCGATGCCAGAATCATTTGTTGACTAAGTTGACAACGCCTTGCGTTCGCTTCGACCTATTGGCCCACATTTCAGCCTAAAAAATGTCGCACATATTCAACCCATTTTTTTTAGAATTTACAGTCCATTCGCTGCGCTGGGTGAACAAATAATGTAGCGTCCATGCGGCCCATTTATTTTTTTCTAAAAAAACTATAGCCCATTTGCACTTTCTACAAAAACACGAATTTGCTGGCCCGGGTGAACAAATAATGTAGCATCCAGGCGGCCCATTTATTTTTTCCTAAAAATTACAGCCCATTTGCACTTTCTCGAAATACACGATTTTGCTGGGCTCGTTCTAATTATAATGTTGGGTTGGGCGCAGCAATGTTATCAAAAAATAAACAGGGGCTGAGCATTTTATTATAAATATATTTGAATAATAAGTGCTTTATTTACATTGGTCCTTAAATCTTACCAAGCTTTTGTACACAATCACATGTATTTTCGTTGACCTTAAGTAAAAAAAAACCAGGATTTTATTGTTAAACATTTATTTTTATATGTTCACAATACATGGGATATTTTTTTTCTTATATATGTAAGTATCTGTTAAATATATGATGATAATAACAATAATATATAATAACATATAAAATAATATAAATATATATAATATAGTTAGAAGGGAAACATAAGTTGGACCTGGCGTTCCTATTCTTATATAGAAAAATAGAACAGACCTCTGCGTTTTCTTCAAAAAAATACATAAGTTGGGTTGCGGATATTTAAAAACAAATAAAACCTAGGATGGGAGGGCCATAGGCCGGTCGATACATGACGGCCCTCAAACAAATACAAACCGGCATGTCGTGGGCTGCACATGTTAAAAAAGAAAGCCTAGACTGGGCAGCCCACAACCCAACTGATACTTGTTGGCCCACTGATAATAAATGATACATGCCAGCTCCCCGATGACTTCGTTGTAAATTTATCTCCTTTAGTAACTACGTTGACAAACCCGTGGCCCCCAATGTCAGTATAGCATTAGGAGGAAGTATTTTTTCAATGAGGCACTTGCTTGCGTACGGCCATGGACCTGGTAGGGCCATAGACGTGCTACAGTAGTGGTAGATGTTGTGCCTAATTTCTAGCGAAAGTACTGGAGTAGCCCAGTGGCCAAGTTCCACTCCCCAACCGCTGCTCCGCCTGGGTTCGATTCCACCCGATGCAGTGAAAATATCCATAAATTTTTTCCTCTGCCTCTGACATGTGGGTGCCCATTGTCATCTACGCACACCACCTCCAACACACTCAATATTGTGTGGGCATTTTGAAAATAGCATATCTTTTTGACTGTGCATCATATGAACATGTGCTATGCATGAATGTTGATCAGCATGATGTTAACTGGCTGGTAGTTCCATTTTCGACCATTAATAAAACTTCCAACATGATGTTATCCCTGTTTGAAAAGGGCGTGTTAATATAAATGCTCTGCCTCGGAAACTTGCAGTTTCTTATCTGAAATTGAAACTTGCAGTTTCTTCTCTGAGAATCACATTGTCTGCACTTTTATATGAAACTGCATTTTTTAAAGTGCTAAAAATAGATCACCAGAATTCATAAAATAGTTCATATGCTCAATACGGCAAATCTGAAATTCAAAAGACATTCATATCTGAAAGTACTCTCAAATCTGAAACACAAAACACAACCTGCAAATATTGGACAACCCTAAGCACCTCCTTAGACTATTTGGGAGGGGGAGTCCCCTCCTATTCCTCGGCGGCAGATAGCCGCCCCGTGGGACAAGGTGAACGGCGAGGGAGAGGATGACGGGGAAGCATCGTCGTGCCAACTATTTTTCTCCTCTTCAGTTGGGTTCGGTCGACGAATACTCCACCAGCTTGCTCTGCTACGGCACACTCACAAATGGCACCATGTAGATGCTCAATCCTTCAATCTCGAGTGGATGCTCCATCTTGGATCGGTACTCCCACCATCGCAGCCTCACGATCGGATCCAGTGAATCTGTTTGCTCCATGGCCCAGAGGAGCAGCTCTATGTACTCCCGCGCGACTCCCTCCCAGTGTATCGCCTCCTTTTCGCTCTTTTCCAGATATTTGGCCATCACTTTCGCCGTCGCCGCTAATTGCTCCGGGTTGTCAAACCAAGACTATATCTCCAACATCCTAGCTAGCTTCACAGGGTCGCCACCTGCGAGCCACACGTATATCGGTTGTACTCCTCCATCGATCTACTTCTCCGTAGCACCTTCACTCGCCAATGGTGGTTTTTGAATGGAAGAGGAGAGGAGCGGCGCTGGTTTTGGATTAGAACGGGAGAGGAGCGGCAATGGTTTTGAAATGGAAGAGGAGAGGAGCGGCGCTGGTTTTGGATTGGAACAGGAGAGGAGCGGCGGTGGTTTTGAAATGGAAGAGGAGAGGAGCGGCGCTGGATTTGGATTGGAACAAGAGAGGAGCGGCGGTGGTTTAAGAGGAGAGGAGCGGCGCTAGTCTTGGAAGTATTTTTTGTTTTGCGTATTTTCGGTCAAAGTTTGGCCATGTACTATATTTGACAAGCAAAATGTGAATGCATGTCATAAGAATTTGTATCGTTTGGTTCGTATCTGAATGTACTTTCAAATTATATTATTTTTGCAACATATAACATATATTTTATTTGTGAAAATCATGGTCAAATATGACCCAGAATACAAGGGAGACTAGTTAATCTGGTGTCGCTTTCTTAATTGAAGGGTAAATTGATTTTGATCCAGTCACAGCGCGCCGGCCCTCTCGTCCAATC
Source organism: Thinopyrum elongatum (assembly GCA_011799875.1). Taxonomy (NCBI): domain Eukaryota; kingdom Viridiplantae; phylum Streptophyta; class Magnoliopsida; order Poales; family Poaceae; genus Thinopyrum; species Thinopyrum elongatum. The sequence goes on from CM022302.1 coordinate 286,512,237, forward strand.
CTAAATCGCTACCGCACGCTCCTCTCCCTCTTCTCCATTGCAAAACCACTCCCTCTCGTCTCCATCATATCCATTCCAAAACCACCGTCTCGCCTCTCCCTCTTCTCCATTGCAAAACCACCCCCTCTCCTCTCCATTCCAAAACCACCGTCTCACCTCTCCCTCTTCTCCATTGCAAAACCACCCCTCTCCTCTCCATCTTCTCCATTGCAAAACCACCGTCTTGCCTCTCCCTCTTCTCCATTTCAAGATCACCGTCTCACCTCCCATCTTCCAAAGCTAGCACCGGACCTCTCAGAAGGACATCTATGGAGAGGATGCAGCAGCGAATCGGGCAGATCGTCGGCGGCGACCAGGCGAAGTTAGCCAGGTTGAAGGAGATCCTTACTTGGTTTGACAACGAGTGAGAGATTTCGAGGACGGTGAGGGCCATGTGGCAATGTATGCGAAAGAGCGAGACGGTGGCGATTAGGGCGGCGATGTACTCCCCGGCATCAGTCACGCCGCAGTCCTTCGAGTTCATCAAGTATCTCCTCTGGGTGATGGAGCAGACAGATTCACCCGACGCGAAAGTCAGGCGGAGGTGGTGGGCGTACAGGCCGAAGGTCGAGCATCCAGAGGATAACGAATCGCTCGAGTACGGTGTGCCGTTCGTGAGGGTGCCGTGCCAGCCGGAGCCACAAGAGTATTCGTTCTCCCACCGCAAGAGGAGGCCGGATGGCGCGACGTCGCTTCCCCGCCGTTCTCCATGGTTCCCTCGCCACTCGCCTCATTTCAACGGTGGGGGTAGGGCTTAAGGTAAGCTTTGCACTAACCTAATCTTCGATCTGCTCATGCTTACAATCAGCGTGACGGCTTGTCGGTGTACTAAAGCTTGGGTCCTTTAGTACCCCATACTTGTGCACGGGCAGTTGTAGCCGTACCAGCGGCAAGGTCTGCCGGAGGACAGCTGGAAGCAAATGCAAGATCATCAAGAAAGTATTCAGGCCAATGATCAGAAGACAGAAGACCGAGGGCTTGGCTCCCGGCAAGATCCTTGCCAGGATGGCCCGCGAAGACTCGGCAAGATCCACACCCGGCAAGGTTCCGCCACCCTGCCACCACTCCAGCGCAATGGCCAGCCTGTCATTTGGGTTTTGTCCTCCTGGTTGTGTGGCATGGTTCTAGTGGTGAACGGGCTTAAGCGGTGCTGATGGGACGGCCCCTTTTTCCATCCCCAAGAAAGTAAGGACACCGAAACGGACACCTAAATGGAGCATTTAATGCGTTTGTCCTAAATCGTTTGTGATAAAGTGTGTAAACACTGTAGCTACTTTACACCTCAATGTATGTACTGAACGCCACTGTTGGTGACCCCTTGGACGTATAAAAGGAGGCCCAAGGCGTAGGTACAGAGGAGAGGATCCTCTGGCCCATTCTGCATGCGTAGCTGCTGCTCGAACGTACTGTTCATTGCAAGCGCTCCTGGAGCTTGAGCTTAATCATTCACAATAAACTAAAGCAGGAGTAGGGTATTACGCTTCTCAGCGGCTCGAACCTGGGTAAAAATCCACTTGCGTTGATTGTTGGATCTGCTGTTTGTGCATACTTCTCTCTCCGCTGAACCGTAAAGGGATCCACGCGATCCCATAGGTGTCATACGCCGACACGGCTAATGAAAATCATGCTTACAATCAGTCTTCGAGTACTATGCCAATCACCCTAAAATAGCTCTAGACCAAAAACAAAGTTGTGACACTGTGTACAAATAAAGAAAAATAGATTGGTGCTTCTTTCAGAAAAGAGTACTACCTAGAAAAGTGCTAATATAAGCTACTAGAATTTGATTAGAGGATTTGCTGCCGAGAAAGATCCGTCCAAAGAGAGCGCCACCCATCCCAATGGTGGTGAATGCCAATGCTTAGATGGAGCATGGTTGGTGTCGGTAATTTTTACTTGGCACCTCGCACTATGCATATATGCCGGTTCCATCCGTACATTTGTGCAGTTCCACCAAAATGCAGCTGAATAACCCTGTTTGCACAGATAATGAAAAAACATGATTACATTATAGTGGCACTAGTTGATGAAACATACACTAATAAATTGTAGAAACTTCATTTTCTTAATGGAAAAATATTGCGATAGTATCACAGTATGCCATGCTGCGAGGGCGAGATGGGCCCTGCGACGCCTCATACGGTTGGCCTCATACTGGAAATCGACCCAATTCTCCCCGATACCCCTTCTGCCAGTGATGAACACCAATGTACAGCGGTAGTACAAGGAGGGGCCTTGAGACATTCCAATCTCTATTTTTGTGCAGATCAACTAAAATTAAGCACCCCAGGTTGCAGAAACACTTAAACATTAACAATGGGACTAGTTGATGAAACATATACTAACAAAGAGAAGCACTTTCTTTATCTAAATTGGAAATGAAATGATAGAGAGGACACTCGGTCTATTTTAACTGTATTATTACTTCATTTTATCAGTGGCACTAGGGTCGAGCAGGTGGCAAGCGAGGTGTACCGTGCGTCACAAGGATGGAGGCCGGGGGTGCTTAGATTGGGATGCTGAAGCTGGCTCTTTCAGTCCCTATCTTCCCCCCTGATGTTTCTGTGGTAGCATTTGGGTTGTAATCCAAACTTGGTCGAGTTGGTGCTATGTCCCCCTACCTGCCTAGCTTATGTGGCAAACTTGTCTCCTTCTAGTACTCAGTCCGTTCTAGTAGTAGTTGCATAACTGCCCATTTACACTGAGATGTTGTCGGATAATGGTTCTCTATGGTTGGGTTTCTTTAATGAAATCGGAGGAAAACCCCTCTTTCGATATATAAAAAAAATCAGTGGCACTAGCGGTGCCAAAACATTGCCTCAAATTATTAGTGCCACTAGATTAAGGTGCAAAATAATAACATTACTGCTTTATCGTGGCAGTGCCAAAACAGTAGCACAAGAGCAGAGTTAACATGCAAGATCTTTGGCAAACGGTCGGACCAAAAAGGAACATACCTCATGATGGGAACCATATCTGTAGTCAACGCCATCGTAGAAGGGATGACACCAGTCATCAACACGGATGATTCAATTCATGGGACCTTTTTGTGCAGTTCACCTAAAATGAAGCAATGTCCCATGAGCTAGCAGCTTCTTCTTCATTAGTTGCAATAAAATTGAGCAACATCAAGGTTGGTTGTGAAGCTCGTGGAATGTTCAACCATAATTTGGATATCATTTGTGCAGTTCAACTAAGATCAAGCGTGAAATGTATATCTCTGTTTGCACAAAAAGGTGGAAAGGAGGGTGACTAACAAGTGATGAAACATACATCAAATGAAAAGAAGCATGTTCCTTATCTGAATGGCGATCCTACAAGGACAGTAGCAATTTCTAAAGTAGCAGCATTGCTAGATATTAGTGTGGGCATTAGGATTAACTATGACAACCATTAAATACGACATTACTTTAATGGTGCCATTTGCTTCATTTTACCAGCAACATTACATCAACAACTGCTAAAGAGTTGGTATTTGGGCACAGGAGAGTAGGCGGACCAGGACAGTTGCATTTCTAAAAAAAAGAAGCAACTTATCTTAATGGGAAATTTAGCAGGACATGAAAAACAGTGCTATTGATTCATATTACTGGAGGCATTACATTGAAAACAACATTGGTTTAACGTGTCCTTACTTTTAATAGTGGGACTGCTACATTTTACCAGTGGCATTACAGACTGCTACATTTTACCAGTGGCATTACATAAGAGGGGCTCGGGGCAACAAACATCAGAACAGGATATCTGGGTTGGTCCCATTTTTGTTCGGTATAGCCACCTTATACTGTGTGAGGCTAGCAAATCTAGTGCTGGACATACTCTGTTGATTTGTCCCCCAGTCCCCACTTTCTTTCCATTTTCAACCAATGGATCAGTTTATATTGAGTTTGTACTGCATTTCCCTTTATTTCCCTATTAGACTAAGAGACCAGTTGGATAGCCAGTCTCTGCTACTTTTCGCCCCCATTATTTCCTCTTTCGACCAAATCCTAGATTCAGGTAACAAATCTTCCCCCACCCCCACCCCCTTTCTTCCCTGTTTGAACCAAGTAGTACTAGATTCGACTGCATGAAGTAGTTTTACCTCTTAACGGTAAAAATTTAGGTGGATTTTGAACAGCCGATCGATCCTATCTACGAGGGTGCCTGAGAAATAGTAAAAGATACAAATGCAACAACGTCAGGAGCTGGGGCAGTAGAGCAAGGCCGGTTTTGAAGGAAGTTATACCTGAGGGTCGCCGGGATGTCGCTAGGTGGGCGGCGGGAGGCCGGATCTGCCCACACTATGGCAGCGAGGAAGAAGGGGTCGGAGGCCCTCCCTAGCCGGCGCTATGTGGGAGAGAACAGGAAGGCACGCTGATCAGGACGCACCAGCAGTGGGTAAGAGCCGTCGCCAAGGACGATTGCATGAACATTGCACCTTCTCACCTTCCCCGGCGGAGGGAATCCGACCGGATCTGTGACCAGTGGTGAGCAGAGAGAGAGTGTGGCCACCGCTGTCGTCTTTAGATCTGGAGAGGACGAGAGAGTGTGAAGAGAGCAACACTAGCAAGCAAGCGCGGAGGCTCCTGCCTATATAGTGGATTAGTTTTCTTTTATCTACCGGAGCCGGCTTGACCTCATCAATGACTGTCGAGAAGTCTTCATGCACGTGCCCCGGAGGCGCACCTGTCGTCATTTTGATCTGAAGCACCGGATTAACATATAACACGAAAAAATGCCACATGACAAGAAACCATAACCTCATTGCCCCAAGGAGACAACATGAATCCCGACGGACAAACTAGACGAGGATCAAAGCTCAAATTAAAGACAAAATCGTAGAAAAGGGGTCAGTCGATAGATATCCTAATTGACATAGCCGGCTTGACCTAGATGGCTGCCGAGTAGTCTTCGTGCATGTGCCCCCAATAACCAGCGCCTTGGAGGAATGCAGTTGTCGCTGTTTAACCCTCGCAGTGATCCGAAGCACATGACACCTAATATTGCGAGATGACAAGAAACCCTTTTTTTAGATTTCTCATCAGAAATACAGCCCTGTACAAGACAACCTGCACGATATGTAGACGATAGCTAATCCGGCCGTCTGCTGGAGTCTGGTCACATGCATGGACGAACTGATCTCCTGTGTCGTGCAGGGATCGTCCAGGCACCGACGTGTTTACTGCACTACTCCAGTACTATCGCTCGTCTCTCTCTTCTATTAACCCAGCCGACTTGCGGGGACGGGGGAGTGTGCCTATGGTCGGTTCTCAATTGCGGTCCCACATGTGTGTGCAAACGTAATATGACGCGCGTTCCATTCGGAGAGCGGCGTGCCAGACCGACCGACCGTCTGGGGTCCAATGTGAACGCGACGGGCGTGCTGTATACATGTGTACCGCCATTTTCTTGAGGCTTTGCTCCATGGCGCAATCCATGGATACAAAATTATATTAAAAGTTGAGGGCGGGGATTTTCCCGCGCAGTAGGTGGGACAGTTCCGCCTAGTAAGTTCGACAGAGAGGCGAGAAGAAGAGGGAGTAGGCTGCTGCAAACGTGGGGCTGTGTGATTTGATGGCTCGTTACTGCTGGATAGGTGGGCCCTTGTGATTTGACTTGCCATTATCATTATTACTGCGGCGCTACGACCGGCGTGAGTGTCCCGATTCCTAACCACCTCCATGGTATACAGGTGCCAAGTATTAGTACTCCTTACTCCTTGGCAAATACAGTAAATACTACGAAGAAAGAGATAGAGAGAAGTAAATAAAAACTCTTATAGCCAACCTTATAGCTAACCTTGTTGTATGAGTGACTAAGTGATAACTATGTATGACATGCCAACATCAGATAGCCTAACGCACCTGGACGGAGGAAGTAGTTTCATGCATGCGAAGTAGGCAAAAAATGCTCATTTATAGCCGTTTGAAATCTCCAAGGGCGCGACCGCGCGAGCGAGGCGACGGTCGTGGTAGGCGCGACCATGATACGGGCTGCTGACAGCCCTTGGATCTGAGATCGAACGGTCGCATGCTAAGTTGCTAAAAATTTGTAGAATAACCCTCCAGGATAGGATATTCACCCATAGGTCTAGAATCACGCCATGCAACCGTTCGATCTCAGATCCAAGGGCTCTCGGAAGCCCGTATCATGGGAGCATGGAAATCTTCGTATCACCTATAATTTTCCCGACGCTTGACGTGCGAACACGCAGATGCATGAAGCCATTTAATTGGGCGTCTAGTAGACATGACATCTATTTATCCACCGGGCAAGCCACTACCATGCCGTTCGCACAACCCACTCAAGCATTTTTACAATCGGAAAACCGCTAGCAGTTCACTCCTACTCATCCCCGGCCGTCCTTTAACATTACAGCAGTTCGCTCCTAGTCGTCCAGTCCTTTCACATTACAGCAGTTCCACTAATCCTAAGCCTCCTCCCAAATCCATGGCGTCCCAAATCTCCATGATCGGTGGTGAGTACAAGGTTAGAACCATCACCGGCGATGAGTTCGATGTCATCTACACCCGTTCTTCCGCGACGGTGAAAGGATGCCTTGCTCGCTTCAGACGCATGTTTGAAAAGTCAAATGGTGATGAGTGGGTCGCTGGGCTAGATGTTGAGTACACCACAGTCCTGGGAAAAGAGAAGAATCTAAAGGAGAAAGAGAGGAAGAAGCCTGCCATGATCCAGGTTTGCGTGCATAACTTGTGCTTGGTCTACCACATATGCCATGCCGATGTTGAGTGCGAGGATTTTAAGAACTTCCTCGCGGGCGGCAAAGTCAAATTCGTTACTGTAGACTTTACGAATGACAGAAGAGTCTTGAGTCGGATAGGCCTCGTTGTAGGCTAGCCCTTCGACCTCCAGAAGAATGGGCTGGTGCCCTCCCGTCAGCCTTCAATGCTGACCCTGGCAGTTGCCATAGTTGATCCTTTGTACGGTAAACTGACGAAACCTCTGCCCGAGTTTCATCTTACATGGCAGTGGAATGTACTAGATAGAGACCACATCCAGTGTGCTGCAATGGATGCCTACCTTTGTTTCAATATCTACAAGGGTTGGATGAAGAGCGAGAGCCAAGTGTGCGGTTCAAGCAAAGAAGTATCAGCCAAGAGGAAGAGGACAAGGATGAAGTCGAGCACGTGGACGAGGAGTCCGAGTAAGGTGGCAGTGTCGTTGCTCATGGTGGTTCTAATGCAGTGTCTACCGGATTAGTTGCTTAGTTTAATTTCAGGGTGCTTAGTTTTATTTGAGGGGTGTGTTTTGCTGAGCCCCCAACAGAACTATGTTATGTTCCTTCTCGTTACTTTAACTCTTTAGTACGTACATACTAGTATTTCTTACAGTTCATCTTGTAGTTGGTAGTACTATCACTCGTTTCTTCACATTATATACGTACAATATATATGGCCAACATCATATAGCCAGCAGTTGGCTATACTATTAACCACGCTCTAAGCATGCCACATACGCAAAACACTTAAATGAGATATGTAATTCTAAAAAAAACTTAAATGAGAGAAGTTTACCCAAAGCATGAAGGATTTTTAGAATTAAATAGGTATGCTAATTTCTTTCATAGACTTTAGCACCCCATCTAAGCACGTACTAGCATTTTTAATAGTACTATATGCATAATTTGGCGACGAGCGCTCTCTATATGTACCACCTTTTTTCTTTAATTTCATCTTGTTAGTTTTGCTCCATGGCGCAATCCATCGATACTACTACTGTACAAAAGTATACATTTGAAAGGCTAGAGGGCGGGGCAGTCTCGCTTGGTCGATTTCACGAGAGGCGAGGGCGCTTTGTGATTTGATGGCTCATTACTACTGGAAGGCGGGGCCTTGTGGTTTGACTGCTCGTATAAATTTTGCCAACGACCTAAGGAGGAGCAAAGAACTGTGCGGTATACTCAAGTTTTCCACTGGAGTACTAGTACGACGGAGGAGCACGAAACACGACAGCCCAATGCGATATGGCGATTAAAAAATGATCTAATTTTGTGGCGCCCCGCCTGTTACCACTGTAGCCAGACGGTCGCCATGCATACCAGCCCAGGAAATCACTCTGGCATGCACTTTTACAACAAGTATGATGAACACAGGCATTTCTATTAAGGGGTATATAAGTCTTACATGAGATAAATTACAGAGGGGTGGCAGCGGAAAAGCTCTATCTTAGACAGCATGGTCTTGGTGCGGCTCCAATTATCATGACATAGCATACGAACGCTCCGGCTCCTCGACGACGGATCCTTACATGAACCTGGCCACATTGAAGGCCGCTGAGTACTTTTGAATATACTCGCAAGCAAACCAAACTAACATATACACCAAACAAAGCAACCCATGGCATTCAAGCATGTATTTGTTATTAGAGCAACATTAATTATCATGACATAGCATACCTATCTAGCATTATTAATTATCATGTCGTAGCAAGATTATCTAGCATGATTAAACATCTAGCAGCATTGATCATCATGACATAACAGGGTTATCCAGCAAGATAACTACTGAAGTAAAGTACAGTAGAGTAGAGCATATTAAGTATATAATCCATACTCCGAACATTCTCATGATCCAATCTGACACTGATTCAAGTCCAATCCAAGTCTTTCGGTCATCTGACCATCTCTTCCATAGCCATCCCATGGCTAACATACCATATTCCTGACAACATCTGATGTCTATGCAGGATAGGTTCTTCCACCATTATTATCATCATTATGGTTGACCACCTAGTGAGGTCTGGACAGGCTGTCCAATACCGTGGACATGGCTATTCGAATAAATTTTACACTCTGCAGAGGTTGCGCACTTTACCCACACCATGGAGCACCTGACCTCGGGATCCCATTCGGGTGGACCAGCGTTGCTCCAACGAAACCCGCCTGACCTGTGACTCTCCCATCGTACCACCGGCAATCATCCTCCCCCGGAGTCAAGCCCTGGGTGGCCCCTGTGTCACCCCATGACACCTGCCACCGTCGTGGCCAAACTAAACTGTCCCAAACGGGGACCGCGCGCAAACAACCAACTGGGCTCATAGGGTTATCGCCGTCTACCTGATCAGGGTAGCACGCACGCATAACCCTCCCTGCATGGAGGTACCGGTGAAAGAGCACGGAGCCAGACCAAGTCAAGGCCGTCCCATACCGGAAAATGTGGTTGCACGAATAAGCCCGGACAGGTGACTCAAGATCAACAAACTATGTTCAGTTTTAGCAAGCACTTTACCGACAGGTATATCCATCATGAATAACTTGACCTGGTGTTAACTTTGTATGAGCTAACAACTGCATAAACACAACAAACTATCTCCAGCTAGCATCATAATAAGTCATTAACGCAGGAATGATAATCAAGATCCGGTAATGTAAATGATGAATACAAACTAACAGGAATTTAAGTAGTTCTAGCACGGGCATCATTATTAGGCTAAACACACAAGGATAACATAGAGCAATGCTTTAGGGCATATATCAGATGGTCGGCTTGCCTGGGGTCGATGAATACTCCGGGAGGAAGTGCGATCACCTCGCGGAAGAATTCGCCAGAAAAGATTCTCTCTCTGAGGGTTGATAGAGGCAAGGGCAAAATGGTCATTTTCACAGTGTGGAAAAATTGTGAAAGTGATACCATCGGAACGGGCTCGACGAGACGAAGAAGTGAGCGCCGGAATCACCTGATTCGGAGTTGCGAGTGAAAAGATACGGCAGATTGAAGTGGGAGGGACCTTTCTATAAATAAAACATTTACTATCGGGTCCCTGACTGGATTTTCTGCGGAAAAGATTAAATGGCACTGTTGCACCGAGCCGAATCGGGCTGGAAGCAACTGCTGCTGCCGCTGTGCACTGCCACTGCTGCTTTGGGCCGAGCCCACCTGCGCCCCATCGCTTTTAAAAAAAACGGAGGGAGGCATGTGCTGCTGCCAGGTTGGGCCCGCTCGCAAGTCCTCTCCCTCCTCCCGACAAAACAGAGAGCAGGGGAGGGGCGACGCCGGCGAGGGTTCCCGACGGCTCCGATCGTCCCTAGCCGAGGAGAGACCACCGGCGAAACCAGCAAGGGGCGCCGCGCTTGAGGGAGGTGGAGGGGTCGCCGGAGACGGTTCGAGGCGCGCTCGCCGCTGACGGAGTTGCAGTGGCCGTAGCGCCGCTCTGGTGCCGTGCCGCCCGGGCACCTCCGGCCGAGCTGGGAGCACCGGCATGTGCGGAGAGGAGCGCCGCACTCGTCCGGCCTGTCTGTTGGCGCCAGGGAGGCTTGGAGCGCGACGGCGTCCCACTGCGACAGAAGACAGAGGCGGCGGACATGGCGGCGATGGCTGACGAGAGGAGCTCCTCGAGCTCAAGTGAGTGGCTAGGCGGGGCTAGAGGAGGTGGGGAGGGAGGCTGGTGAGCTCGAGAGGGCCGGGAGGGGGCTATAAATAGGCGGCCGGCGAGAGCAGATAGCTACGGCCGCTGTGGCGATCTTATCGCCGTCCTGGCGCTCGGGGTAGATGTGGCTAGATGGTAGCGGTGATGAGAGGCTTCACGGAGGAGCGGGGAGCTAGCTGGCGCGCTCGAGAAGGCTCGGGTTGGAGCTATACGGCATCGCACGAGCGGCACAGTACGGGGCGGGGCTCATCGTGGCGCGAAGAGAAAGGGATAGGAGGGGGAAGGGCCTGGAGAGGGTCAGCGTGGATGCAAGGGAACCACTAGACGAGCTCGGACAAGCCAGGGTCGGCCGGAGGTGACCTCTAGAGGGGTGCCGTGCGCAGAGCGCGCATTTCTGCACGCCGTCTGCGTGGTCACCACGCCAAAACATGCACTGTTGCCCTACTTGACCCAACACCTTGTCTATTGTGTGACTCAAAGGTCAACTAGATCCTAGGTGTGTTTGGAATACACTGCAAGGCTGGGAGGTGAGATAAACTAGCAAAAACAGATTTTAACAGCAAACTTGGGTGGAATTTTCTGGAGAAATGGATGAGGGTGAAGAGTTGAAACCTTGTCAAAATGAGATAGGGTAGGAAGGACTATGTGCTGGTAAAATTTGAAGGCATTTGGACAAGATTTGAATGCACTTCCTTTGTAATGCCAAATCTGGTCCAGAAACTAGATTTTGCAGCTGTGCTCAAATGACTTGATGAAATGAGATGGATTTGGTTGGAGGGTGATGATTTGAAAGTATGAAGATGCTGGAAAAATTTCAGCTCATTTGGATACACCAAAGTGGTACTTCCTTCACAGAGCTTTGGAATGGACAGAAACTTGAGAAAAATGTTGTGGACAAATGGATAGATGGATTGAGCTGGTTTTTGGTTTCCATGGGTGATTTAGCAATGTGAATCACCATGAAAAATTTCAGCTCAATTAGAGCAAGGGTTCAAGCACTTCCTTTGCAAACTGAAAATCTGAACAGAATTTGCAAATGGATGCTGTGCTCAAACTTTGAACTTTGGAACTTGGTTTTTGATGTAAATGGTGAAGATATGAATAGGAGAAGCTCCACAATTTATTTGGGATTTTTCCTGGCTACCAAAATGGTAGTTCCTTTAGAAACTGCCCAAAATGACATATTGGCATTAAATAGGAAAATGCAATTTCACCTATTTAATTATGGCCAATATTTTTATGGGAGCTCAATGTGATCACAAAAAATATCTCCACAAGTTTTCATGAACTTTGGAGATGGATAGATGTTTTCCTGGATTTAATTCCTTTAAACAGCAGAAAAAGGAATTAATTATAAATGAAAAATATTGCAAATGACTTGGCAATATTTTTGCATATCGACGGTTTATAGATGAAGGATGATCACTGGGAAAAGTTTGGGAGGCAACAGATCAGAGGAAATTGAGGTTCCTTTGTAACTGAGAGGATCAGGGTTTCCCTTTCGGCAACTCGGAAGGTAGGGTTTCGGTGGCGAAGTCCGGAGAATATGTCTCGGGTGGCAAGGTTGATCTGAAGAGAATCTCTGGCTGGATAGGAAAGGCAAGGCTATACGACCATCTTCATATTCCCAAGAGCTAGAAAAGTCCGATAACACCGAGAAAAAAGACGGGAGTCAAATCCCGTGAAGGAAAAAAAATAGGGAGCGAAAACCAGGGTGTTACAAATTTGCTAGTCATCGATCCCACGGCGCCGCTCATCGTTAGCATTGTTCTATTCATGCCTCGCAGAGAACGTGACACGTGCGGCGAAACACCCGAAGCAAAAGAAGAAACACATGAGCAAAAGAAGAAGGAAGATTATTATCCCCCCTAAAAAAGAAGGAAGACGCACACACAAGTCTGGGGCGCTGCTCTCTTCTACATGAAGGTTTGCTAGCCGCGGAGTCATAACTGCTTCTTCATCGCCTCCACGACCTCCATCTCCTCATGCATCTCCTCCGCCATCTTCTTCATTCTGTCCATGACGAGGGATTTCTCGACGCGAGCCTTCATCATCTGTTCCACGGCCGCATTACGTACCTTGACAGCAGTCTGGTGCTCGATGCGGAGCTTCGCCAACTCCTCCTTCTGTTCCATGACGAGGGCGTGCAGCATCTTCACTGAGGAACTACTCTTCTCATGCAGCTTCTTCCAGCCGGCGTTCTCCTCCTTTGGCAGGTCGAGCTCGTGGCGGAGCTTCACCTTGTCCTCCCAAAGTTGCAGGATTTCACCGGTTACCTTCTTACCCGAGGCACTGCTCTCTTTCAGCAGCATCACCAAGCCGGTGGTCAACTCCTCCTTATTGAGCTCAGCGGGCATGTCATCGAGGCTTTCCTTCAGCAGCTCCACCAAGCCGTAGATGAACTCCTTCTGCTTATTGAGCTGATCGGACATGTCATCGAGGGATAACGACTCCAGCACCGCCAGCTCGACATGTTCGCCTCCGCGGCTAGGGCGCTCCTGGGAGCCCTTGCCTGCCCATGAGAGATCTTTCGAGGTATCTGCGAGGCGGCGAGCCCTCTTTTTTTTCTGCGGCCTTGGTCGCTGCTCCCTTGTTACGAGTAGTTCTCGACCTAGAGCTCTGCACACCGGCCATGGCAAGGACGGACGAACAAGAAAGACTTATGAGGAGGAAGGTAGAGTGATTTTCGGCTAGGTAGTTCCCCTTTTTATAACCTAGTACTAGCACTAGTACTAAAACCTGCATAGTGGGAACACGTTCAGGTTTGATACGTACTAGGTGTGAGCAGGTTTGCACTTAATTATAGCATGGTAGTACTACTTTGGAATGTGATGGGAACAAGCTAAAGATTAATTGATGGTTTTGGTTTCGAGGCCCGAAACGGCTCCCGATGAGTTTCCTAGAACACAAATTTCAAGTACTACTGCTCAAATGCGGTCGCACAAGTTAGTGATGTAACTGGTCGTACATGTGAGACCAAGCCGATGCATGTCCGTTCGGTGAGACGCGGGTCCGACAAACCATCTATTGGTGCGACCGACCGTAAGTATTACGCGATGGAGACTTCTGGTTGTGGCTTCGGGTGATTGGCACGACCAAGCATTCAAAAACTAGTGATAAATCAATTACCATCTTTTTTCAAACGACCAAGTATTTTCACAGGAATACAATACATATAGATGGAGTGATTGTCACGGTTGCAAACCGCCATGGCGCTGCAAGTTCACTGCAGCAGCAACCGAGTAGGTCACTGCATCGCTAGCGGGGAAGAAGGGCAGCTCACCTCGCCTACGATGCATGCCCAGCGGCGCCGCCGCAGCTGGTCCCGTGATTTGGCTTCTCCTACCGCCCATTTGAACAGTTGCACCGGCTGCTCATGCCATTCCGCAGGCATGCGCGTTCTTTCCTCCGCAGTCGACTTCGTGAATATGATCTCTGCCATTAGCCCCAGATCGAAATCAACGTGACGCTGCCAGATGCTGACATCCCTCAGCATCTCTCCCCTGAGATCAACTTGCGCCTCCTCCTTGTGCTTCGCCAGGCGCAACTCCTTTGAACTTGTCTCCAATCGATGCGACGCTTCCTCGATCCAATTTGCCCTTGTTGCCACCACCTGAAACGCAGCCCTGGCATGTCCTCCGGCACCACCGATCTGTGATTCCAGAGCAATGGATCCCCTCTGAAACACATGTGGGTTTTGCTCAAAGGCGGCAGTGCTGTGGGCCGCAGCGAGAGGGCAGCTCGCGGGATCCTGGGATCTAAGGGATTATCCATGGCGGGATCCTCCATGGCGGGATCCGGTGGGCGAGGCAGGGAGGCGAGCGTAGGCGCTGGGAGAGCCCTACGAGGCTAAGATAAAGATAGTACTACTCCACTCCGTCCATATTGAAATACAAAGGCCACCAACAGTAACCCAGGCAAAAAATGATCATCCTGCTTGCGTCCTGGTTTATTGGCCCCCTTTTTATTTTGTGCCAATTTTTGACCAAAATTTTAACTAAGAAAATGTTAATGCATGTCACCAAAAATTATATCATTGGAATCACATTTGAACATAGTTTTCGATGACATTAATTTTTATGACATGTATAAATATTGTGTTACTTAAAATTATGGTAAAAAATTGGCACAAAATACGAAGGAGACCAATGGAAGTAGCAACCCATGATTTAACTACTCGCATGCACGCAGTGGAGTAGTAATGTCTTTCTCAACTATTTCCTCCCTCACATCCACTCAATTTGCATACACTGTATTAATTGACCATCAATGAAGTGAACGACTTTACACGCGTCAAATTATCACATGGGGTGGATCTTCGTACAAAAATGCGTCCCACCGTGTACCTGCGTGTGTGTGCGAGGGAATGAGTGCATGCGTGCACATCTTCGCTTCGTGCATGTACTGCCAGTGTGCGTGAGAGAGGACGAGTACATTCTTTTGGAACCAGCAACACGTCACTATGATCAATCCACATAAGGAGGTCGTGACAACGCCTCCACATGTGCCACATGGCTTCATGGATGCCCCCACATCATTTTAATCATAATATATTAACTGAAAAAGGGAGAGACACTGTGTAGCATGCCATTGGAATTCTAATTTACGTGTTTTGCACATACTGGAAGTAGTAGTAAGGTACACGTGCATTGCACACATGAGATTTGGCAACCAAATTATGAATAAATACCACACTATAGCATGTAAGCTTTGAGTCATATATGCATGATGTAGATGTTCGTTTAATTCTTATAGTTCATCTCATTCAAAATCAATTAGTTTTTATAAAAAATTTAATCTATTTTATGATTCATGGAATTGTGCGTTGTAAAGCATAAAGTTAAAACAAATAATGGCAATTCAACTAGAAAAAAAGTTTGGGCAATTATGATATGGAAGATTCTAGAACAAAGGAGAAGTACTTGTGTTTTGAGGTTTGTGCATTATGCTTAAGTTCAACCATGGAGTCTTCTAGATTGTACATGTGGCAGAATCAGGTGGAATGTAGATGATATCCAATGGCCAGTAGTGCTCGGATTTGCCATCTCTGCACCGTCTGATTGGCTTCATCCAACGACCATCTTTCAATTTTATTCGCACCCAATATAGGGGTATAGATATACATATAGATGTAGATGTAGATATAGAGGTATAGATATAGACTAGTGGCACATCATCTAAAGCCTTTCTACACGCTCATTTTTTGTACAAGTGTGCTCCACTGTGCACCCGCGCGTTTGTATGTGGGAACGAGTGCGTGTGTGCACCTCTTCTCTTTCGCACACGTAGTCCGTGTGTGTGAGAGATACTAAGATATGGTGAGGGAATACGTGTCAATGCAATTTGTGTGAAGGAGAGGCCTATATACGTACATGTATGTGCATGGGCCGGGGTGATATACGAGAAGGGAGGGGAGGGGTCGACCACGTGAGATATCGATAGAGATAGATAGAGGGAAGAGCTCTACGAGCGTACAAGCACTGGGATTGGGGGGTGGGGTGCTGGAAGATGGTGCGAGGGGCCAAGTGGAGGGAGACTATGAAGGAGTGCACAAGTGTGAGATCGATATTTAAAGAGAGGGGGCAAGAACGTGCGCGGTTGCGCGCAGTGGCGGAGCCATGAAAAATAAATGAGCTAGGGGGCCAAGCATTGCTAATCCTTTATGGGGAGGGCTAATTCATCAACTTAAACCATTTTACCAACAATTGATTTACTGATCACATTCATATTAGCCTCAGTATATAGTGATGTTAGGGGGGCAGGGCCCTTGCTGCCCCCTGTCTTTGCCATAGTGCGTGCGTCTGAGAGATGAAGCGAAAGGCATGGATGATGAGAGGGGGATGATGGATAGATAATGTGGGTGTATCAGTTATGTAATCCTATATAGAGAGGTATAGATTGATCGATGTGTACGTGGAAAAGAGGGTGAGACCTGACTAGATATATAGATCGATTGTGGAAAACTAGGAAAGACCTAGCTATATATATACACACATAGAGGAACATCGATCGTTGCGCATGCATGTGATAGATAAAGAATGCCCGAAGTGATGAAGAGGGGGAGGTCTGTGTGTGCGCATGAATGGGAGACCGACCTGAAGAAAAAGATTGCATGTGTGCGATGGATAATGCCGAGTGGTAGTGTGTGTGCATGCATGCACGAGAGAAAGTTAGTGGTACAATTATAAAGAGAAGGCGACTGTGTGGGTGTAAAAGACTAGGTGAGGTCATAATCAATGTAAAGTTGAATTCAAATATTTGAATAAGAGATCATGATGTTTGAAACCCATGCATGCATGAATATAACTGAGATATGCATGCTGTGGTTTGGAAATGAGCATGCTATATTGTATACACATTAAACAAGGTCAGACTGATTTGAATTTGAGATACCAATGGCAGGCATCGTTTGGCCACATTGCATCCGTGCATGGACACACTATTCAAATTGGAGATGATGGGTGGCTTTCGCATCACATATCTATACCTCTATATAGTGTGCGAATAACTTTGAAAGATGGTCGTTGGATGAAGCCAATCCGACGGTGCAGAGATGGCAAATCCGAGCACTACTGGCCGTTGGATATCATCTACATTCCACTAGATTTTGCCACATGTACAATCTAGAAGACTCCATGGTTGAACTTAAGCATAATGCACAAACTTCAAAACACAAGCACTTCTCCTTTGTTCTAGAATTTTCCGTATCATAATTGCCCAATTTTTTTTCTAGATGAATTGCCATTATTTGTTTTTACTTTATGCTTTACAACGCACAATTCCATGGATCTTAAAATAGATTAGCTTTTTTATAAAAACTAATTGATTTTGAATGAGATGAACTATAAGAATTAAACAAACATCTACATCATGCATATATGACTCAAAGCTTACATGCTATAATGTGATATTTATTCATAATTTGGTTGCCAAATCTCATGCATGCAATGCACGTGTACCTTACTAGTCTAAATGGTGTATGTGTGTGTGTGTTGTGCGTGTTAAACACATTGTACGTAGTATCATACATGGTTTAGATTCCGAACATCTAGCTAGAGCATACATGTACTATGATTTGAATTAAACATAAAATGGATACATATGTTTGAATTCGAGATCGTATGTACATGTAGTTCATATTTATATGGGAATTTACTACTCCTATATTCATGTCATGTGTTGTGAAGATAATATTTAGATGGTTGTATAACTAACCCGAGTACAATCCCATTCAAATAGGGAAAATGTACTCAAATTTAGTCCATATGCTAGACAACACGAATTGTTTTTTTATTGTTGAGGGAAGTGCAAATTGATTTGGTACTGTACACGTTAAGTTTGTTGTCCCGATTTTTTTAGTTTTTTGTTGTTGTATGTGAATGCATTTCTAGTAATATAGTAAAACGGGACATGGCTCTCTCTAGTGAGGTGCGAATTGTCTTTTTTTTACACGTTAAGCTTGTTCTCCCGAAATTTCAAGCCGTGCCTTGTTATGCCGAAATTTCAAGCTAGCATCTCTGTCTATCGTGCTGCGAAACTCCCGCCTCTTCAACCCACGCCTTGTTACCCCAAAATTTTAAGATAGCTCTTTGTCTCGTTGTGCTCCAAAAACTCCCTCCATCTCAACCTGCGCCTTGCTATCCAAAAATTACAACGCGCATGAAAACTCCCACCTCCTGCGAAATCCCAACACACGAAATGCCCGTGCTACCCCTGAACCGAAAGAACCGCCTAGCTCAAATCGGTGGGCGTACTTTCATAACTTACCCCACATTTCAGATAAGCGCGTCCCTAAGCCATGGTTCCCCCCTCCCATCCCATCCGCCCCCCATTCGTACACCGAGGCCGCGAAAACCCGCGAAGCCCCACACCCTCCTCCGTCCACCACCCAGCCGGAGCCTCTTCCCCGATGATGTCGTCCACAGCAACACCTCGACGTCCCTCATCCACCGCACCGGATGAGGATCCATCGTCGATCTCGTCGTCCCACCGGTTCAGCCACCCCGTCCTCCACCTCCAAGGAGCTGCCCCGATGTTCCTCTCGTCTTTCGCACCACCTCCATTCCCACATCACCGTCTTCACCTGCATGACCAGAAGAGCAGCATCATCACCAATTCCTCGGATGAAGCTGAGGCCTAATCGGTGCCACCAAAGAGGTTCTACACTAATCGCTGCATTTTCTTCTTGATTCAATCTCACGGTGCTGCCGGCGCTCAGTCCCGAGCCGACATGGCGCGGGTCCATCTACGGCGGCATCGCCGGCCACTTCCTCCAAGGAGTCGCTCCCTCGGCGGCGATGTCCACATCAGTAGGAGCTACTGCTGCTTTGTCTCTCGCTCGCGCTGCTGCTCTGCTCTTGCTCTCAGTCCCCTACCTAGTCTGCTCTTGCTCTTGCTCTTGCTCGCGCTGCTGCTCTCGCTCTTGCTCTTTCTTGCGCTGCTGCTCTACTCTTGCTCGCGCTACTGTTGCACGAGCAGCAGATCCTACTCTCGCTCGAGCCCCTGTAGCTGCTACCCAAGATGCTGCTACACGACTAGCTGCCCCGGCTCTCGCACGCGCTGCTACTCCGGGCGCTGCTTCTGCTACTGCTTTTCTGCTACTAGTGCATTCAGTTTCGACAGTAAAATTCAGTTTCGACAACAAAATTCAGTTTCGACAGTAAAGTTCAGAGATAAGCGGCTGATGTATTTTACATCTAGCACTTTGTGGTTATGTATTTTACATCATCTATTGGAGATGCTATTAGAATTCCACTCAGGTTAACGTTGTCTCTCTTGTCCTGCTTCAGCCTCGCCGTCGTACAACTCACCGGAGCTCCTCCAACGACGAAACCCTCCATCACAGCGGAGCAGTACCCCCGGCTCCATCTCCAGACGCCTAAGATCTTCTTCCCCTCCTCCGACAGCCAAATCAGCCGGAACATCCTCACCGACCAACCCAATCATGCTGAGATCGACATGGCTTCACCAAAGAGGTTGTACACTTGTTACATCTCTTTTTTACTCTACATGTTATATATATTGTCCACTGAGCACACATAGTAACGTGAAATACGATTAGTTTCTCCTACTATATGAAAAGCAGTGAGGTACCAGGCAACTTAGCTATCCATGATGGACTCTCTTGAATGCCATCATTATTTATTTCTGCGCGTTTGAGCTGTGCATTTATAGATGGGCCTGGGAGTTGAGCTAGTAGGGCAGTGGCATGGGTCCAAAGTAGTAGAAGTAGCACAAAAATATTTTTTGAGTGTAGGCTTTTCCCTGTTCAAGCCTGCCTACTAGAATCGCCAGTGCTTGAAAGGAAAAACATAGGAATTGGAAAGTTTCGTATGGTACTACTATTCATGCATTTGGTACAAAGGAATGGAGCAAAGGAAAACTGTAG
Organism: Thinopyrum elongatum; assembly: GCA_011799875.1. Classification (NCBI taxonomy): domain Eukaryota; kingdom Viridiplantae; phylum Streptophyta; class Magnoliopsida; order Poales; family Poaceae; genus Thinopyrum; species Thinopyrum elongatum. The sequence continues at coordinate 286,532,032 of CM022302.1, forward strand.
GATTTGTTCCTTTAGTGTCTCCTTGAAAGAAAAACCGTATGAATTTTAATATCCACTTGTCCTCCTTTTCAAATTCCTATTCATGAAGCACAAGACTAAGAGATAGCAGCATAATAGCATTATAACCATACATTTTCTTGTGGTTTGACTTAATCTCACCATGCTTCTTTGCATCCTGTGATCTTCCAATTCTTGTGAACTAAACACCCAGATTGGCAGAAATCCTGTGTTTTTAAATTCTCTATTTGCACATGCATTCCTATCGTATTCCTGTGTATTTCCTATCCCTGCATTGTTAGAATCCTCCAATTCAAACAAGCCCTTACGGAATTACTTCTGTTATAGATATGTGTCAAAGAAAACCTTGTGTGGTTTGTCCCGCTCCTGCTGCACTATGGTCCACCCCAGCTCAGCTGCTCCAACGACGGATGGGTTCACCACAGCAGGGATCCGCCCTCCAGACTGTCTTTTGCCGCCTCAGATCTTCTTCCCCGTCGCTGGCAGCCACGACAACTTCATTACCATCATCAACTGAGAAGATGACCTTGAGGACTACACGGGTCTGCAAGAGAGGTCACACTCTTTCGTGTCTGCTTTCGTTATGCATCGCTTAATATGATGACATGCTACTTTATCATCCTGTTCACCGATTAGACTCCAAGTCAGGTCCAAACTAATGCTCAAACTTGAGTTTTTAAATGGTTGTGGGGTACATATTGGGGCAGCAATCAATACTATATGTCTACTATCTGGTTAATCTCGGGTGTCTACTATGAGTTTCATGTTGGGTGGAAACAAACATTAAAGGAGCCATTATCTGTATTTTTTAACTGAAGCTATTATCTGCCTGCTATCATTGGTTTTGGGTCTGTCCACAGTTTGCTACCATCACTCTGAATTTGTGCATGCACTCCTTACATAATCTCACTATGTTTTATTCCTATGCATGCTAGTTATCGTACACAATGGTACTGAACATGTAGAGCAGAAGAGACGAGCCTTGCGTGGCAATAAAATTTCATGAAGACGTCGCTCCATGGCCGGTGCAAAAGCAGCCCCCCTCCCCCCATTCAAGACTGTAATCAAGAGGAAGATAACTATTCAGAGGGGGATTCAGAGGGAGCAGACCACTCCTATTTACCCCCTGAGGTCTTTTGTTCTAACTTGGCATGCTGATGTTGGTCATATCATGCATATGGTGCCTTGCATTGCTTACTTTATACATAAAATATGTCATCTGCTTAGTTTAGACATGCATTGTGTGAATGCCATCTGTTTAGTTTCTATATCATATATGTGAATCATGCAATGCCATCTTATTTAGCCAGGCATCATATATGTGAATTTTGCAATGCCATCCTGGTTAGCCAGTCATCTTATATGTGAATTATATCATGCCATCCTTTTTTTATTCGTATTAAATTTGTCAACAATTTTAGTACATTCAATTACTCTTCCTATGCATCAGCCATTCGACACGGTCATGGAAAAATCTGGAGTGAAAACAAGGTCTTCAGAGCAGACAATGCTATCTGACGAAGCGCATGTCTTGCTAGTTACGGATAGCTCCTCAGAGGAGGATTCAGAGACAGATGACCAGTCATATTTCCCCCCCGAGGTGCATGCTCTAACTTGGTAGGGTTATATTGCTCATATCGTGCATATGGTATCTTGTATTGGCAAGTCATTTGCTTAGTTTAGACATGCTTTGTGTAATGCCACCTGTTTAGTGTCTAATTACCATATATGTGAATTTTGCAATGCCATCTTGTTGCAAGACATTATATAGGTGAATTATGCAATGCTATCTTGTTGCAAGGCATTATGTATGTGAATTATGCAATGCCATCCCGCGCTACTTCCGCAGTCGTTCGGCGCGCAGTGTGGCGACCCTTGGGAGTAGAAGTCAGCACACTTGGGACGGTGCGAGGAGAGCGCCCTATTCAAGAAAAGGTTTTCTGTTCACTTATTGTGGAGGAAGGAAGGGCCCCAGGGTGGTCGGCTGTCAAGGAAACCTTGGTGCCGTCAAGGCTTTCCTGATAAAAGACCCCGTCGTCAAAATCGATCGAAGTATCCAGATCGTCGTCATGGGAATGATTCTCCGATTGAGGGGGGGGGGGGCAGCGAACGGACTCGACCTGACATCTCCAACTCTGTTTAAGAAGGTAATACGTCCGGTAAGTGTTCGGGTGCAATGTCCGAACTAAAAGCAAAGGACTAAACTCACCCATTCTACCGGATTGTAGCCGGAACACCCCTCCCGGATACCTAACCGAGCAAAATCTTCCTCCTGCCCTTTGAAGAGATCGGCTAGTAATTTGGCCATAGCAGCTTGATTGTCCGGCCCTTGTCGCTTGTAACAGGTCACGTCGCTTGTCCCGTTGTAACACCACAGAGGATGCGACCTCTGCTGAAGGGGTTGTACGCATCGAGCTATGGCAACGGCCGTTACATTAATCATGGTCAGTTTGCTATGGGCCAACAGCCAAATTTTGGTGGCCAGAAGGTGAACCTCCGCACTATCTTCTTGGGAAGGACTCTTGGGTCGCTAATTGAACCGCTTGAGTATTCGGGCAGCCCCCTCCGGATTGGGTCAGAAATGGGGATAATACGTCTCCAACGTATTTATAATTTTTTATTGTTCCATGCTATTATATTATCTGTTTTGGATGTTTTATATGCATTAATATGCTATTTTATATTATTTTTGGGACTAACCTATTAACCTAGAGCCTAGTGCCAGTTTCTAGTTTTTCCTTATTTTTGACTTTTACAGAAAAGGAATTTCAAACGGAGTCCAAACGGAATAAAATTTTACGATGATTTTTCTTGGACCAGAAGACACCTATGTGACTTGGAGAGAGGGCTAGAAGAGTCCCGAGGAGGCCACAAGCCTCTAGGGCGTGCCCCAGGGGGGGGCCCTGAGGGCTTGTGGGCCCCTCGGGTGTCCTCCAACCCTAATTCCACCTCTATAAATTCAGAAATATTCCCCAAACTTCATAAGCGTCCACCAAAATACTTTTCTGCCGTCGCAAACCTCTGTTCCAATGAGATCGCATCTTGGGGCCTTTTCCGGCACCCTACCAAAGGGGGATTCGATCACGGAGGGCCTCTACATCAACCTTGCTGCCCTTCCAATGATGCGTGAGTAGTTTACCACAGACCTACGGGTCCAGAGCAAGTATCTAGATGGCTTCTTCTCTATCTTTGATCTTCAATACCATGTTCTCCGGATGTTCTTGCAGTTCTATCCAATGAAATCTTATTTTGCTGTGTGTTTGTTGAGATCCGATGAATTGTGGATTTATGATCAGATTATCTATGAATATTTAAGTCTTTTCTAAACTCTTTTATGCATGATTAAGATATCTTTGTATTTCTCTTCGAACTATCGGTTTGGTTTGGCCAACTAGATTGGTTTTTCTTGCAATGGGATAGGTGCCTAGTTTTGGGTTCAATATTGCGGTGTCCTCACCCAGTGACAGAAGGGGTAGCGAGGCATGTATTGTATTGTTGCCATCAAGGATAAATATATGGGGTTTATGTCATATTGCTTGAGTTTATCCCTCTACATCATGTCATCTTACTTAAATTGTTGCTCTGTTCTTATTAACTTAATACTCTAGATGCAGGCAGGAGTCAGTCAATGTGTGGAGTAATAGTAGTAGATGCAGAATCATTTCAGTCTATTTGTCACGGACGTGATGCCTATATTCATGATCATTGCCTTAGATATCGTCATAACTATGCGCTTTTCTATCAATTGCTCAACAGTAATTTGTTCACCCACCGTATGTTTTCTTTCAACAGAGAAGCCTCTAGTGAAACCTATGGCCCCCGGGTCTATTTTCCATCATATATTTTCATATCTATAAACCAAAAAACCCAAAAATACCTTGCTGCAATTTATTTATATTTACTTTAGTTTGCTCTTTTATTTATATTTTATACCTATCTCTATTAGATCTCACTCTTTTTCGTGACCGTGAAGTGTTTGACAACCCCTTTTTCGCGTTGTGTGCAAGTGTTTGTTAGTTTGTGCAGGTGCATAGATTGGAGACTTGCTTGTGCCTCCTACTAGATTGATACCTTGGTTCTTAACTCAGGGAAATACTTATCTCTACTTTGCTGCATCACCCTTTCCTCTTCAAGGGAAAAATCAACGCAAGCTCAAGAAGTAGCAGGAAGAATTTCTAGCGCCATTGCTGGGGAGGTTCTACATCAAGCCTACCAAGTACCCATCACAAACTCTCATATCTTGCACTTACATTATTTGCCATTTACCTCTCGATTTCCTCTCCCCCACTTCTAAAACGTTTTCAGAAAAACACAAAAATATTTGCCTTTTTATTCGCCCTTCTTTCGTTCGTCTTTTTGTTTTCTTTTCATCTGCTTGAGTGCTAGATTGCTTGCTTTTCCCTATGGCTCAACCCAAGAGCTTTGATCCTTACAATAGGAAGTTGGAATAAATTGAAAATAATGCAAAAAGTTTTATGTCCTTACAATTTGAGCATAACAGTTTCTTTAGGAACGAACTTAAGGAACAAAAAACTATGATGGAATATATTAATAAAGAGCTTGATGATGTTACTAAAGAAATTTATGGTCTTAAATCTCAATTTGCTCATATTGAAAATTTAGTAGGCCAAATTTTCGATAAGCAAACCACTTTGGTAAATAAGATGGCCGCTAAGCCGGAGTCCTTTGATAATAATGATGAAGATCTTAAAGTGATTAGTGTGACTCCTATTGAATCTTTGTTTTCTAATATAAATCTTGATAAATATGGGACTGGAGATGATTCAACTTTAGCTATAAGGCCTCCCAATAATTTGGAGTTTAAAGATCTTAATGAAAAAATTGATAAAAGTGGGATTGGAGAGGTCAAAACTTTAAGTAGCGAATAACCCACTCTTTTGGATTTCAAGGAATTTAATTATGATAATTGTTCTTTGATAGATTGTATTTCCTTGTTGCAATCCATGTTAAATTCACCTCATGCTTATAATCAAAATAAAGCTTTTACTAAACATATCGTTGATGCTATGATGAAATCTTTTGAAGAAAAACTTGAGTTGGAAGTTTCTATCCCTAGAAAGTTTTATGATGAGTGGGAACCTACTATTAAGATTAAAATTAAATATTATGAATGAAATGCTTTGTGTGATTTGGGTGCTAGCATTTCCACAATTCCAAAAACTTTATATGATGTGCTAGGTTTCCATAAACTTGATGATTGTTCTTTGAGTTTGAATCTAGCGGATTCCACTATTGAGAAACCTATGGAAAGGATGAATGATGTTCTTATTGTTGCAAATAGGAATTATGTGCCTGTAGATTTTATTGTGCTTGATATAGATTGCAATCCCACATGTTCTATTATTCTTGGTAGACCTTTCCTTAGAACGATCGGTGCAATTATTGATATGAAAGAAGGAAACATTAGATTTCAATTTCCGTTAAGGAAGGGCATGGAACACTTTCCAAGAAATAAAATTAAGTTGCCATATTAATCTATTATGAGGGCTACTTATGGATTGCATACTGAAGATGACAATACCTTGATCTATGTTTTATGCCTAGCTAGGGGCGATAGCGCTTGTTGGGAGGCAACCCAATTTTCTTTTTATGTTTTTTTGGTTTTGTTTTTAAATAAATACACATTATTACCTCTGTACTAATTGTGTTTTTGTGTTTTAATTAGTGTTTGAGCCAAGTAAGACCTTTGGGATGGTCTATGGTGATAGTTGATTTGATCTTGCTGAAAAACAGAAACTTTGCGCTCATTACCGGAAATTTAGAAAATCATAGAAACGTGATTTTGATCTGAGTTTTTTACACAATATTGATATAAAAATTGCCTAAATTTTCCTAAATTTTTACAATTTTTGGAGTTACAGAAGTATACGAAATTTCCAGATTACTACAGACTGTTCTTTTTTGGACAGATTCTGTTTTCTATGTGTTGTTTACTTATTTTGATGAATCTATGGGTAATATTGGGGGGTATGAACCATGGAGAGGTTGGAATACAGTAGATACAACACCAATATAAATTTAGAATGAGTTCACAACAGTACCTAAACTGGTGATTTATTTAATATACTAATGGATCTTATGAATTTTCTGTTGAGTTTTGTGTTGTGATGTTTTCAAGTTTTTGGTAAAGATTTGATGGACTATGGAATAAGGAGTGGCAAGATCCTAAGCTTGGGGATGCCCAAGGCACCCCAAGGTAATATTGAAGGACAACCAAGCATCTAAGCTTGGGGATGCCCCGGATGGCATCCCCTCTTTTGTCTTCAATCCATCGGTAAATTTACTTGAGGCTATATTTTTATTCACCACATGATATGTGTTTTTCTTGGAGCATCTTGTATGATATGAGTATTTTATTTTTAGTTTCATGCAATCATCCTTGATGTACACACCTTTTGAAAGGGACACGCATTAATCGTGAATTTATTAGAATACTCTATGTGCTTCAGTTATATCTTTTGAGCTAGGCAGTTTGCTCTAGTGCTTCACTTATATATTTTTAGAGCACGATGGTGGCTTTATTTTATAGAAATTGTTGAAATCTCATGCTTCACTTATATTATTTTGAGAGTCTTAAACAGCATGGTAATTTTCTTAGGTTATGAATTTAGTCCTAATATCATGGGTATCCAAGAGGGATATAATAAAAACTTTCATATAAAGAGCATTGAATAGATGAGAAGTTTGATTCCTTGCATTTGTTTTGAGATATGAAGATGGTGATATTAGTCATGCTAGTGAGTAATTGTGCATTGGTCGAAATACTTGTGTTAAAGTTTGTGATTCCCGTAGCATGCACGTATGGTGAAACGTTATGTGATGAAGTCAGAGCATGATTTATTTTTTGATTGTCTTTCTTATAGGTGGCGGTCGGGGACGAGCGTTGGTCTTTTCCTACCAATATATCCCCCTAGGAGAATGCGTGTAGTACTTTGTTTCGATGGCTAATAAATTTTTGCAATAAGTATGTGAGTTATTTATGACTAATGTTGAGTCCATGGATTATACGCACTCTCACCCTTTCACCATTGCTAGCCTCTCTAGTACCGCGCAACTTTCACCGGTGCAATAAACCCACCATATACCCTTCCTCAAAACAGCCACCATACCTACCTATTATGGCATTTCCATAGCCATTCCGAGATATATTGCCATGAAACTTCCACCATTCCGTTTATTATGACATGCATCATCATTGTCATATTGCTTTGCATGATCATGTAGTTGGCATAGTATTTGTGGCAAGGCCACCGTTCATATTTTTTATACATGTCACTCTTTATCATTGCACATCCCGGTACAGCACCGGAGGCATTCATATAGAGTCATATTTTGTTCTAGTATCGAGTTGTAATTCTTGAGTTGTAAGTAAATAAAAGTGTGATGATCATCATTATTAGAGCATTGTCCCACGTGAGGAAAGGATGATGGAAGCTATGATTCCCTCACAAGTTGGGATGAGTCTCCGGACTTATATAAAAAATAAAAGAGGCCAAATAAGCCCAAATAAAAAAAGGCCAAAGAAGCCCAAACAAAAAAATGAGAGAAAAGAGAGAAGGGACAATGTTAATATCTCTTTTCCACACTTGTGCTTCAAAGTAGCACCATGATCTTCATGATAGAGAGTCTCCTATTTTGTCACTTTCATATACTAGTGGGAATTTATCATTATAGAACTTGGCTTGTATATTCCAATGATGGGCTTCCTCAAATTGCCCTAGGTCTTCGTGAGCAAGCAAGTTGGATGCACACCCACTTAGTTTCTTTTTGAGCTTTCATGCACTTATAGCTCTAGTGACACCTATGTGACTTGGAGAGACGGCCAGAAGAGTCACGAGGAGGCCACAAGCCTCTAGGGCGTGCCCCAAGGGGGGCGCCCTGAGGGCTTGTGGGCCCCTCAGGTGTCCTCCAAACCTAATTCCACCTCTATAAATTCAGAAATATTCCCGAAACATCAAAAGCGTCCACCAAAATACTTTCCCGCCACCGCAAGCCTATGTTCCTCTGAGATCCCATCTTGGGGCCTTTTCTGGTACCCTGCTGGAGGGGGATTCGATCATGGAGGGCCTCTACATCAAACTTTCTGCCCTTTCGATGATGCGTGAGTAGTTTACCATAGACCTACGGGTCCATAGCTAGTAGCTAGATGGCTTCTTCTCTCTCTTTGATCTTCAATACCATGTTCTCCTCGATGTTCTTGGAGTTCTATCCGATGTAATCTTATTTTGCGGTGTGTTTGTTGAGATCCGATGAATTATGGATTTATGATCGGATTATCTATGAATATTATTTGAGTCTTTTCTGAACTCTTTTATGCATGCTTAAGATATCTTTGTATTTCTCTTCGAACTATCAGTTTGGTTTGGCCAACTAGATTGGTTTTTCTTGCAATGGGAGAGGTGCTTAGTTTTGGGTTCAATCTTGCGGTGTCCACACCCAGTGACAGAAGGGGTAGCGAGGCACGTATTGTATTGTTGCCATCAAGTATAAAAAGATGGGGTTTATGTCATATTGCTTGAGTTTATCAATCTAGATCATGTTTTCTTACTTAAAGCGTTGCTCTGTTCTTACGAACTTAATACTCTAGATGCAGGCAGGAGTTGGTCGATGTGTGGAGTAATAGTAGTAGATGCAGAATCATTTCGGTCTACTTGTCACGGACGTGATGCCTATATTCATGATCATTGCCTTAGATATTGTCATAACTATGCGCTTTTCTATCAATTGCTCAATAGTAATTTGTTCACCCACCGTTTTTTTTCTTTCAAGAGAGAAGCCTCTAGTGAAACCTATGGCCCCCGGGTCTATTTTCCATCATATATTTTCTAATCTATAAACAAAAAAACCCAAAAATACCTTGCTGCAATTTATTTATATTTACTTTTGTTTGCTCTTTTATTTATCTTTTATACCTATCTCTATTAGATCTCACTCTTGTTCGTGACCGTGAAGGGATTGACAACCCCTTATTCGCATTGTGTGCAAGTGTTTGTTAGTTTGTGTAGGTGCATAGATTGGAAACTTGCTTTTTCCTCCTACTAGATTGATACCTTGGTTCTTAACTGAGGGAAATACTTATCTCTACTTTGCTGCATCACCCTTTCCTCTTGAAGGGAAAAATCAATGCAAGCTCAAGAAGTAGCAGGGGACATCTTCGATATAGAACCATTCCGAGGTCCATTCCTCGGGATCTTTTCGTGGGGTCCTGATGGGATACCCTGTCCCGGCTATACGCCACACCTCTGCTCCACCTACTTTAAAAATTGACCCTCCACGGGTACGAGGGACGAGGCAGAAATATTTTCTCCACAAATCAAAGTGGGCCTCGCAGCTCAGGAATATCTCGCAAAGCGCCACGAAGCCAGAAATATGCAGTATGGATCCTGGGGTGAGGTGGTGGAGCTGGATCACATAAAACTCTAATAAACCCCGCAAGAAAGGGTGAATGGGAAAGCCTAGGCCTTGTAGAAGGAACGGCATGAAGTATACTCTCTCTTCCTTGCTTGGAGCAGGGAAGTTCTCGGCGAACGCTTGGCCATCCATGGTGATCAATCCAGCACGGGCGGAAACAAGATCTGCTGCGGGGAGATATCCTTGCGTCTTCAGATTGCTCAGCCGGAGGCGTGAGACGGAGCAGCTCGCCTAGTCGTCTGGAAGGCGACCGTGGGGTCATGAAGAAGAGCCTGGGGCATCAGGCGTTGGCTTCTAGGGGGAGGACGGGTAAGTCGTCCCCCATGCCCTTGGATCTATAAATAGGTGTTTCATCCGAAGCTGAAAGGACAGGTCTACAAAAAAGGTGGCATTGGGCCGTTCGCCTTCTAAAGAGGCACACGACAGTCAAAGTTTGCCCCTACCCCGAGGTAACCATTAACTCCGATGGCCCCACCGTGTTTTGATGGGGTCATTGGACTCCGGATTGTTGAAACCGATCGGGCACAAATGCGGCATTGACATGGATCACGCTGGGCGGCGAACCTCCGACGTTAATCCGGATTCCGTATAATATTCGGCAAGAGAATACTACTCGACTCCGAGCGCGCACATGATAGGATGGAGAACTTGCTTCGCAAGCCGAAGACTACGGGGGAATGCGGACACCGATCACAGGCCCTGGCATTGGAGGCTAGTTCGGGGGCTACTGAGGGAGTCCTGGATTAAGGGGTCCTCGGGCTACCGGCTCGTTGCTTATGGGCCGGACTGATGGGCTGCTATGGAGCCAAGCTAGGGCGTGGACCTGTCGTGGGAAACCACGGCCACCTATGGGGCCATCAGCCCCTTTTGGTTCGGCGGGGGGATGGGCACTTTGCACAAAGAGCGGAGAAGCGTCGCGCAGCACGGCAGAGATCACACGGGTAGTCTTTACCCAGGTTTGGGCCGCCGTGAGGCGTAAAACCCTACTCCTGCTTTGGTGGATTGATGGTGGATAATGGTGGCAAACGTAGCACACTCGCCCGGCAAGGTCGCTCTGGGGGCGAGAGTGGCTACGCGTGTATGGATATGCGAGAATCCAACCCTTTCTACGGTCGCCATGGGCCTCCTTTTATAGATTAAGGGGTCACCACAGTGGCAAATCAGTCTTTGCGTACTGATTAGATAGCTAACCGTGCTATCATATTTAACTCTGCAGGCTAACAGAGCGCATTAAATGTGCCGCTCAGTGTCACATCACAGCTCGCCCAGCAGGCCCTGCCGGGCTATTTTGCCAGCTTTGCACCTGTTCGCTTGACACGTCTCAGGACGGGTGTCATATGGAGGTGTTTGCTGTAGGAAGTGGCCGCCATGTGGCAGAAAGCAGCCACTTAGTCACCTTGGAGCTCGACACCGCTTTGATTACTAACTTGCATCGCTTGTGAGGTGGAGCGGTGGAGTGGCTTGCCTCCGCCAGCCCCGGCAGGCCTGCCGGGACGATCTGGGAGCTTGCTTCCGGGGCAAAACCCAACCCTGCTAGGCTCGCCTGCCCGGCAAGGTAGGTCCTTCCCTTGGCGATGCCTTGTTCCTCTGGCTCACCTTGGCCTTCTTGACTTGCACTTGGATCCTTTAAAGGAATTGATCCTCCTTGTTTGGTCTGATCTTGGTCTTGCAATCTTGTCTTTGGCCTATGCACAGTCCGTGCAATGGACACAGGGTCTATTGCACCGACAGGAGCCCCCGGGCCTGGCACGGGCGCGCCGCTAGGCGTCGTCGAGGTAGGCCCTAACCAGTGCACAGGCAGAAATTTAAGGGCGGCTCCGCCCCTTGAGATCTTCTTTGCTTCTTCATTAACCTGAGCTCGGGTCAGTTTCCGGTTTTCCCGCGGGTCGTGCAACACTTAGGGGAGAAACTGAACCACGATCTGTGGGCGGCCCATGCCCCATGATCACGGGGTAGGAAACTGCTATCCCACTTGCCTCCTGCCCCGGAGCGCCTCCGCTACGTGTACCGCATGCATTGCGCAGGGTAGGTGGTGGACGCGGCAGCGGGCGCCATGGCAGAAAGCCAGGCGTCGCCGAGTGTTGTAGAGGGGCGGCTCTGATTCCCCGAGCCATTGGAGGCACAAAGGGGAACAGCATTGGAGGAGCAAGGCGGTCACCTACTGAATGAGAGGCCAGCCCCCTGCCTCGTTCTTCTATAAAAGGGGGCATGAGTAGTGTGTCTGCTCACACACCTTCCTTCAACCTTTCCTCAAAGCTTCCCTTGCTTGCCATGGTGAGGGGGCGAGGGCGTGGTAGTACTCTGGTGGTGGCGGTCGACGGGTCGCCTCCGCCATGCTTTCCGTCGACGTCTTCGTCCACGCCCTCCCACCCCCACCGGGCATCCTTTCCTGGAGCCCGACAGGATCAGGTTGGGCTTCTGCCCAGGCATTCCTCTTGCCCTCTTCGCCTTCTACCACTGTGCCTAGGAGGAGAGGGACAAGAAAAGGCATTACGGGGCACTTATCTTTTTTCAGTCTTAAATCTGTAGGCACTTGCCAAATTTTAGTTCAAATAATGTAATCTCTTGTATACATGTTTATGTTCCGTGAGATTGGTACTTGTATATCAGCATATTAAAAAAGATAAGCTTTGCCGGGTACTTGTGCATGTATGATATCCATGCAGAGGTGAAACACCTTCATACTTTCACGTAAACAAGTAGACCCCGGTAAGCTACCTTGCCGGCACCCCATAGGACTGCCACCGTGAGGCTGAGCCTGCCGGGCGCAGAACCTATTGAGAGAGACCAGCCCCCCGCCAACCCCTTTCAGCCAAAGGCCACTACGACCGTCCTGACCGAAGCAACGTTCGTGCCAGTAGATGGGAGCACCTTTGTTTCCGAGGCGGTGAAGTTTTCGTATGCACAAGTTCTACTCACGGAACATGTATGGATAAGAGATGGAACTTATTTGTTTGGCTTGCCGGAGATCGCAGTGTTAGCTTGTCTTCGCATCCTCTTCCTATGACTAAGTCCACGGCAGGAGCCTGGAGTTTATGCAAATGAAGATGATGCCAGATGCAATCTATCTACATGATCATGCAACCTATCTACATGAATCATGCAATGCTTATGAAATGCTTATGCATGCATGCAACTTGTTGGGGGCCCCCAGCGCTTCATTTATTTCTCTGTTGCTCAGGGTCTGCGCCTGGCTTTGTACAAGGGGTTACATGTAGCTGAGGCAAGGCCTGTACAAAAGGGTGGCTGCCGGGCAGGGCCCGACAGCCGCGCCTTACGGGTAGAACTTGCAGAGATGCTCAATATTCCATGAGTTTTGCAATTGAATGCCATCTCCGGTCTCCAGACGGACTGCGCCAGGTCTGGTGACTCGTACTACCCGGTAAGGGCCTTCCCACTTCGGCGATAGCTTGTTTGTACCCTTGGCGGAATGAACGCGCCTAAGGACAAGGTCGCCTTCCTCAAAACACCAGGCATGAACCCTGCAGCTATGATAGCGACACAGGGCTTGCTGATAGCGTGCAGCACGCGTAGTAGCCTGGAGACGGTTCTCCTCGAGAAGCATGGCGTCGTCACGCATGTGCTGTTCCTGCGCTACTTCATCGCAGGCAAGCACTCGAGGTGACCTGTAAATGAGTTCCGTGGGGATAACTGCTTCTGCCCCATAGACTAGGGAGAAGGGAGTCTGCCCGGTAGCTCGGTTTGGTGTCGTTCTGAGGGACCAAAGAACCACCGGCGGCTCATTGATCCATTGCCTGCCGTGCTTCCGCAGCTTATCAAACGTTTTCATCTTGAGTCCTTGCAACACTTCAGTGTTTGCCCTCTCAGCTTGTCCATTGCTTCTGGGATGTGCGACAGATGCAAATGAGATCTTGCTTCTGAGGGCATGAACATATTGCATGAAGGCGCGGCTCGTGAACTAGGTGCCGTTGTCGGTGATGATCCAAGCAGGGACCCCAAAGCGGCACACCAATTCTTTCAAGAACTTGATAGCTGACTGAGCAATCACCTTTCTCACGGCATCTACTTCCAGCCAATTTGTAAACTTGTCGATTGCAATGAACAAGAATTCAAAGCCCCCGGCAGCTCGGGGGAAAGGGCCGAGGATATCGAGCCCCCAGACCTAAAACGGCCATGACAAAGGGATTGTCTCGAGTGCTTGGGCAGGCAGATGGATATTTTTGGAATGGAACTGTCCGGCTTCACACTTGCTGACGAGCTCAACTGCATCTTGGAGGGTCGTGGGCCAATAGAATCCTTGACGGAATGCTTTCCCAACCAAAGCCCTTGATCCAATGTGGGAGCCGCACATGCCTTTGTATCTCTGCTAGCAGTTCCTTTCCTCCTTCCCGGCAAATGCGCTTCAATTTCACACCGTTGGGCCTTCTTCTGTATAGTGGGTCATCGACAAACTGATACATACTGGCCCTCCGGGCTACTCTTTCAGCCTCTTCTTGCTCTTTGGGAAGTTCTCCGGTTTGGAGGAAATGGACTATGTGCCTTGCCCAAGTTGGAGCCTGAGGCTCGGCAACAAGGACTAGCGGCACCACCTCATTCATGGGGGCGCTTCCCTTGACTGCGGGGACCAGTGGCCCGGCAGGAGGGTGCAGCCCGGCAAGCGAAAGGGAGTTGTTCCCGGCAGGGTCCCTGCCAGGAGCCCCGAAAGGATCTACCGGGAGAGGCTTACCGGAGTCCAATTTCCTCCTCTTTCGGGCCATTGTTGTCAGGGATACGGAGGGCTGAGTAAGATGGAGAACAAAAGTCCCTGGTTCCACAGGAAGCTTCTGCGCAGCGCACTTTGACAGGTGATCAGCAATGTTGTTTTTCGCACGGGGTACGTGCTCTGTTTGCAACCCATCAAAGAGCCCCTCCAATCTTCTCACTTCCTCGACGTATGCCTCCATCAATGGGCTTTGGTAATCCTTGTTGACTTGTCTCACCACCAGTTGTGAATCTCCTCGAATGATCAGCTTCTTGATTCCCAATTCTGTGGCAATTCTAAGCCCGGCAAGAAGCCCTTCATATTCTGCTGTATTGTTGGTTGCCTCCTCCCGGGGAAAGTGCATCTAGACGACGTACCTTAGGTGCTCTCCAGTGGGAGCCATGAGAAGCACGCCAGCCCCTGCACCTTGTAGGGAGAAGGCACCATTGAAATACATGATCCATTCTTGGGGCGCTTCCCTGCCGGGGATAACTGTTTCCTGGACTTCTTCCTCAGGGGTTGGCGTCCATTCTGCAATAAACTCTGTCAACGCCCTGCTCTGGATTGTTGATGTGCTTTCAAACTTTAGGCCAAAGATGGATAACTCCAATGCCCACTCCACTATCCTGCCGGTGGCCTCTAGGTTTTGAAGTATCCTTTGCAATGGGAAGTGGGTGACAACCGTGATCTCATGGGCTTGGAAGTAGTGGCGCAGTTTCCTTGAGGCCATGACAAGGCCAAAGATCAACTTTTGCACGCCAAAATACCTAGATCTAGCCCCCTGCAACAGAGAGCTGACGAAGTATACTGGGCGCTACACCACCTTCTTCCTTGCCGTGTCCTTAGGGTTGCTTTTGCTGCCTTGCTCTTCTTTGTCCTGATCCATATCTGGCCTTGCCGGGCCGCTCTCTTCCTCTTCCCCGAGCGGGACACTTGCTGAGGTGGCTGCTTCTTCCACTTCTCACTGCACTACTAGGGCCGCACTAACCACTTGATTAGTTGCTGCCAGATATAGCAGTAACGGCTCTAGTGGTTTGGGTGTGACCAAAGTAGGCACAGAAGATAAGTATGCCTTCAAATCCTGCAGCGCTGCATCTGCTTTCGGGGTCCACTTCATGGGTCCTGCTCTCTTCAAAATCTTGAACAACGGCAAGGCGCGCTCGACAGACTTGGAGATGAATCTGCTAAGCGTGGCAACGCATCCTGTCAAACGCCTCACATCCTTAACCGTCTTGGGTGCCTGTATCTGCTCAATAGCCTTGATCTTATCGGGGTTGGCCTCTATCCCACGGCGGGACACAAAGAAACCAAGTAGCTTGCCTGAGGGAATGCCGAACACGCACTTCTCTGGATTCAGCTTCAAGTTGATCTTGCATAGATTAGCAAATGTCTCTTCTAAATCCTGGATGAGGGTTGATCTGTCCTTGGTCTTGACTACGATATCATCCATATAGGCTTCAATGTTCCTGTGCAACTATGGCTCGCATTGGGTGATGAATGAGGTCTTTTCTTCGTCTTCCTTGGACATAAAAATCTGATGGTATCCAGAGTATGCATCCAGAAAAGAGAGCAACTCACAACCTGAAGTAGAATCCACGATCTGGTCGATGCGCGGCAAGGGAAATGGGTCCTTTGGGCATGCCTTGTTCAGATCCGTAAAATCTATGCAAAGCCTCCATTTTCCATTAGCCTTGCACACAACCACTGGGTTTGCTAACCATGTTGGATGTAGTACTCCTCTGACCAAACCAGCTGCTTCAAGTTTCTTGATTTCCTAGGCAATGAACTGCTGCCGTTCCAAGGCCTACTTCTGAACCTTCTGCTTGACGGGCCGGGCATGTGGGCAGACAGCAAGGTGGTGCTCGATTACCTCCCTGGGAACACCGGGGATATCAGATGGTTACCAAGCAAACACATCGATATTTGCCCGAAGGAAGGCAATGAGTGCGCTTTCCTATTTGTCACCAAGGGTGGCGCTAATAGTGAAAGTACCATCAGCGCCAGCCAGCCCTGCCGCGATCTTTTTCACTTGGGGTGGAGTAGCCTTGGATCTATTGCTGTTGGAACTCTCTGGCGTGTCATCAACGAGCGCGGCACATTCCACAGACGTACGCTTCCCGGATTCCTGGCCAGTGCCTCTATTATGCTTTTCCTTGGTAAGAACTGTAGCTTCCGCGACCTCTGCTGCGACCACGTCCCGGTACATCTTATCCACGCAAATAATTGCATCTTTCTTGTCCGACAGAACGGAAATGACGCCCATCGGCCCTGGCATCTTCAAGATGTTGTAGGAATAGTGGAATGCTACCATGAATTTGGCCAGGGCCGGGCGCCCAAGGATCCCGTTGTACGGCAGAGGGAGGTCAACCACATCAAACACAACTTTCTCAGTCCTGTAGTTCAACTCCCCTCCAAATGTCACTGGCAACGTAACCTTTCCCTTAGGACGGCTCCTACCGGGATTGACTCCTTGAAATGTGCATGTGGCCTTAAGTTCTTCCTTTGCTATCTGGAGTTTGCTGATAACCTTTGGGGAAACCAGATTTAACCTGGCCCCGCCGTCAACCAGCATCTTTGTGACCTTGAGGTTGCGAATTGTTGGTGAGACCAACAACGGCAAGCACCCTACCACAGTAATGCGGTCGGGGTGGTCATCTTCATCAAAGATGATGGGTGTGCATGACCACTTGAGCGGCTTCCGAGAATCTGCCGCTGGCTCCATGGCATTGACTTCACACGCCCACTATTTAAGTTGGCGGTGAGAGGAGTGCAAAGATGCACCCCCATCTATGCACAGGGCGTCAGTAGCCTTCTGGAATTCCTTCTCGCTGGTTTCTTCTTCATCCCCTCCATCACTCTCGTTATTGCAATCCTCCTTCTCTCGGCCCTTTGCGGGTTTCCCTTGGTTCCGAGGAGCCTTGCAGGGGCAATTTACATCACCACCCCGGCCCTTCCCGCCAGCGCCATTCTAACCTTTTTCCTTATCGCGATTCGCATACTCAGCCTTCTGTCTCTTGACGAGCTGCTTAACCTGATAACACTCCTGGAGATCATGGCTCTTGGTCCGATGAATCTTACAGTACGGCCCATCACCTTTCCCAGCTTTCTCGGCAGTCGCTGCCTCCCGGCAGTCAGCGCATGCGGTAGCCTCCTTGCCGGGGGCTTCAGCCTTGGCCTTCTTGCCGGTACTAGGCGTGCCTAACCCCTCAACAGCCATCACTGTCTTATCCTTGCGCTTCTTGTTGTGCTTCATGTTCATCTTCTTCTTACTGATGGTTTCGTTGTCAACTTCTGAGTCGATGTCGACGCAATCTTCCTCTCCAAGAAGTTTCCTCTCCTCCTCCACCCGAGCACACTTGTCCACCAAAGTGTATAGCTCCTTCACAGTCTTGGGCAATTGAACGTTCATCTTGGAACGTATCCTGCGGTTGTGCACGTTGGATTGGAAGGTAGCTATCACGGCAGCTGGGTGGATATCTGGGATATTTCTGTGGACTCGACTGAATCTCTGCAAGTACTTCCGCAGAGCTTCTCCTTCTTTCTGCCGGAGTAGCTGCAAGTCGCTGGGCCACCCTGGTTCTTGATGGCCACCCGTGAAGGCACCAATGAACTCACGACACAGGTCAGCCCAGGTCGAAATGGTGTTCTCCGGCAGGTGCATCAGCCAAGACCTGACATTTGACTTGAGGGCCAAAGGGATGTAGTTGGCGAACACCTTCTCATCTCTTCCCCTGGCAGCTTGAACAGCAATGGTGTAGATGCTCAAGAACTCTGCCGGGTTTAGTCTCCCATCATACTTCTCGGGTATCTCTGGCTTGAACGTGCGAGTGGATGGCCAATGGACTTGCCGCAGCTCACGGGTGAAGGCAGGGCACCCAACCTCGAAAGGCAGGCACCCGCCATCTCCGAGCGCGGGCACGTCGACGTCGGGCCCATCACACCCATTGGACCGGCGGCGGTTGTCGCGGCGCCTCTCGTCGATGAAGCGCGCGCCTTCCCTTCGCCTGCCCTCCAGGGCACGCTATCGGCCTTGACGCGCTTGAGGATCTGACGAGGCCATCGAGACGTCATCGGGCGCCTGGACTTGCGGCTCCCGGGCGGCTTGCCGTGGTGGGGATTGCATCGTGAGGGTGGCCCCTCCCGCACGACCATCCGCGTGAGCCATCGTTGCTGCCTGGGAAGTCCATGGCGGTTCGGCCCGCTATGATCCTTCCGCCTCGGCAAAACCAATCAAACTTTGGATGGTGGCTCGCCACTCATCCATCTGGTCCGCCGGCGGTGGAAATCTCAAAAGCAGTTGGGCTTGTGCCATGGCTTCTGAGGCAGTGCTTGGCATAGGTGATGAAGATGTAGATCGTAGTGTCGCTCGGCTCCTGACGTTGCCGGTGGCGACTGCGCCGCACCCTTGCAGCTGTGAACTAGCCGTTTGGACGGCATGGTGACGCGGCGGAGGTGCCTTAGGGCCAGCGGCTCCATTGGGCACAGTAGCTGCGTCAGCCCGCCCCGGGGGTGGCGCGTGCCCTATGGTCGCGCCCGCAGCGGGGGCGGCCGGAGGGTTCAGATTCGCCCCAGAATGAGCGCCATCACTGCGGCTGTGCCCGTTGGCGAGGAGAAGGGGTTCAGCCAGAACGATCCCTCCATCCGTACCTCATGGAGCATGGCCGTCGGGATGTTGCTGATGTTGTCCTTCCCCGGTACCTCCCGTTCCTGCTTCGGCCGTGGGGGAGGTGGTGACGGCGCCGCCTGCGCCAACCATGTCCCCCGCAGCATCCACACCCTCGCGAGCCCCCGTGTTCCCCGCGACATCGGCGGTCGCGGGCGGCGGAGACTTCGAGGTGGACGGGTGGTTTGCAGCCCTGGGCTTCCTCTTGGGTACCATATCGATGACGCCGTTGACGACAAAAAATGTCGATGAAGATGACGCGCAGCGTACGCTCTCGGTTTCGCGCAAGTGATCCCCCTACCTGGCGCACCAAATATGTCATGGGAAACCATGACCACCTATGGGGCCATCAGCCCCTTTTGGTTCGGCGGGGGGATGGGCACGTTGCACAAAGAGTGGAGAAGCATCGCGCAGCACGACAGAGATCACACGGGCAGTCTTTACCTAGGTTCGGGCCGCCGTGAGGCGTAAAACCCTAATCCTGCTTTGGTGGATTGATGGTGGATAATGGTGGTGAATGTAGCACACTCGCCCGGCAAGGTCGCTCTGGGGGCGAGAGTGGCTACG
Organism: Thinopyrum elongatum; assembly: GCA_011799875.1. NCBI lineage: Eukaryota > Viridiplantae > Streptophyta > Magnoliopsida > Poales > Poaceae > Thinopyrum > Thinopyrum elongatum. Next base: position 286,551,414 of record CM022302.1, read on the forward strand.
CGCGTATGGATAGGCGAGAATCCAACCTTTCTACGGTCGCCATGGGCCTCCTTTTATAGATTAAGGGGTCACCACAGTGGCAAATCAGTCTTTGCGTACTGATTAGATAGCTAACAGTGCTATCATATCTAACTCTGCAGGCTGACAGAGCGCATTAAATGCATCACTCAGTTTCACATCACAGCTCGCCCGGCAGGCCCTGCCGGGCTGTTTTGCCAGCTTTGCGCCTGTTCGCTTGACACGTCTCGGGACGGGTGTCATATGGAGGCGTTTGCTGTAGGAAGTGGCCGCCATGTGGCAGAAAGCAGCCACTTAGTCACCTTGGAGCTCGACTTTGCTTTGATTACTGACTTGCGTCGCTTGTGAGGTGGAGCGGTGGAGTGGCTTGCCTCCGCCAGCCCCGGCAGGCCTGCCGGGACGATCTGGGACCTTGCTTACGAGGCAAAACCCAACCCTGCTAGGCTCGCCTGCCCAGCAAGGTAGGTCCTTCCCTTGGCGATGCCTCGTTCCTCTGGCTCACCGTGGCCTTCTCGACTTGCACTTGGATCCTTCAAAGGAATTGATCCTCATTGTTTGGTCTGATCTTGGTCTTGCAATCTTGTCTCTGGCCTGTGCACAGTCCGTGCAATCAACCCAGGGACTGTTGCATCGACAGGACCCAAGACCAGATAGAAGACTTTCGGAGCCGTGGTGTGCCCTCCAAGTCAAGATTTAGCGTGATCTTTCCTTTATTGTAACTGGCCATGTGAACACTAACCCTACTGGCGTCTATATAAACTGGAGGGCTTTAGTCTTTAGAGTTAGAGCAACATCCAATACCCCATCAACCTAGGGTTTAGCTCGCCTGATCTCGAGGTAGATCGACTCTGTAATCATACCATACACATCAAATACAATCAAGCAGGACGTAGGGTTTTACCTCCTAGAGAGGGCCCGAACCTGGGTAAACATCGTGTTCTTCATCCCCTATTCCCCATTGATCCTATATCCACAGCTCGGGACCCCCCTACCCGAGATCCGCTGGTTTTGACATCGACACCAACCTCCTCTAAAAATAAGAAACCTCCCCCGCCTTCCGCGCGGCAAAATCACCTCCTTTTACTAATCTTGATATTTTTTTTAGATCAATATAATCGAGATTTGTATAGATAGCACCAAGGAGCAAAACCAAATTGGTACGCTTAAGGGGATCCACAATGTGTAGCCAAATGTGAAAATAGCTTTTGGCATTGATGGGAACAATTGTGGAGGGTGCAGCCAAAGCCAAAAAGAGGGAACCAAAGCTCCCTGATTGATTGATTAAAGGTATAGAAAAATGCAACCTCTCTCCTCCTTCTCCCGTGCTTGGACGCATGTATAGAGCATAGAGTCTACTCCCCTGTCCCTTCTATCACAAATCACAAAGCAGTGAGGCGTCAAATCACAAAGCATGGACGAAGCAACCATCATTTCACTCTTCGCTGACTCCGCTTCTCCATCGTCTTCTTCGAGAAAGCACATTTACTACACTAAGCTAGACGGACGACACTATTGTGCTAGTAGTAGTACATTTAGGCCTCCTTTGGTTCAACGGACTTCCTGGATGCAAAGAACGCGGTTGTCTCGGCTTGCAGACGGCACTTGCGAATGACTTATCATGGTTTGCCTCAATGGTGTGCCCTGTCGAACGCACTTCGCCAAAGCCACAACGATCGAGATATCATCGACGTCACCGCAATGGCGAAGGAAGTCAAATAGTTAATACCTTCATTTTTTTGTATACAAGGCCAGTATCAAAATTACAATTTGCAGAAGGCCACTAACACTAATCGAGGCAAAATTGATGGGGTTTGCCTCGTACTAGCAACCAAGGACATTAATATACCCTTGCATACATGTGGAAGTGAGAAGGTTGGTTTGCATGGCGTAGCATTACTCAAGCAATGAGGAGTGAGATGGTTAGCTCTTTGGGCGTTGGAGAAAAAATACGCATTAATTGACATGTCAAACGAGGATTTGTATCAATCGATCCCGCGAAGGAAAACCCCGCCTTCTTTTTTAAGACAGTACGTACTTGTATCTTGTTTGGGTCTAGGCCTTGCATTGCCATACTTTGCCACACATTTTTGCCAAGCTTGCCTAAAGTTTTTCAAAATGAAAAGGAGGTACAATTGCGCACGCCTGTCGCGGTCGCACCGCACCCTCACACAGTCGCTCCTGCACGCCGCAAACCCAACCAAGGGAACGCACCCTCACTGACACGTGGTACCGCATGTGATCAAACCAAACTCAGCCATCCCATCGCTGACACCTAATTTTCGTTCATACAGTATGTTTATCCAACCGCATGTTGGGGAAGATCCGTGCGGCCCGTGCGGTGGTCTGTTGGGGAAGAAGAAGAGGTGAGGAAGAAGAAGGGTTAGGAGACGTAGGATATTCATCCAACCGCCTGAAATGGTCGACTGACCCAAATGATGAATGTCAGGAAACTTGCGTAAATATATGTTTTTACACAGCAAAAGATCCCTAAAAACAACAACATAAAGAAAAACTATCACTGCTCGCGAAACGAGCCGGGCTCGTCGTCTTTGGCTGCCAGCGCGAACCAGCCGTAGCTGCCGACCTGTGTCTGCGCACTGTGGTTGTCCTCGGTCTCCAGTTACTCGTTCACACGAAGCATGCCGGCGCTCTTCACGGACACGAGCACCGCCCGGTTCACATCCACGACGTTCGGTTCCGCCTGCAGGAGGGCCTCGATGGTAGCGGTATCCGCGCGCTCTGCGTCGAGTTGAGCCTCCGCCGCCCAGTTCAAGTCTAGGACGTCCGGTTTCACCTGCAGGAGGGCCTCGATGGTAGTGGCATCTGCGCGCTCCGCATCAAGTTGAGCCTTCGCCGCCCGGTTCACGACCACGACATCCAGTTCCGCCTGCAGGAGGGCCTCGATGGCAGCGGCATCCGCGCGCTCCATGTCAAGTTGAGCCTCCACCTCCCGGTGGTCCTTTAGGATCGCCAGGTTGAACCGCTGGTCTGCCTGCACCATGGGGGACCCATACACCAGCACGAAGTCGACGTCCATCGTCTCATACGCATCGGGGGCCTTCAGCGCCGTGATCTCCGCCATGAACATTGGATCGACTTCCTCCTCCTCAGAGCTTGGCTCCAGAGAACTTGAGGATTGGCCCGCCGCAAAGTGAGCTTGGGAACGGAGGTCTGTGGCACCAACCGCCGCCGCGATTTCTGCACGGTGCTCCAGCGTCAGCATCTTGTAGTACGTGATCTTGCGGCGCACCATGGCTTTCCGACAAACTAGGGGACGGCTGATGCGGACTAGGGGATCGAAAGGTGGCAGAATGGGCTGGAGAGGAGGTGTGGTTTTGGGGCAGTGGTGACCGGCCGACAAGTAGCTGGTGTAGGCCAAGCAGCAAAGGTTTCGGTGGGAATAGTGGTTTCGGTGACGACCGGTCAATCAGTTTTGACTGTGCGGAGTTTGCAAAGCCGGACGGCTAGAGCCTGGAGAGTTGTGGCTTGTGGGGTGGGATGGGACCAAAGTTTCAGAGTTTCACGTGGCAGACGTCCGGACCTCCCCACCGTTCCTGTCAACGACGAGGCGGTGACTTCATAAATCTCAAGATGATATGCCGGCTCAGTCTCTCGAAGGTGCTCATAGGGGTAGGGTGTGCGTGTGTGCGTTCATAGGGCTGAGTGTATGCGTGCATGTATGAGCGCTTGCGTCTGTACTATGTTCAAAAAAAGGAGTACTCGAAGTATGCAAGTTCATAAGGAACGGACGGTGTACATCCCTCTTGTCGCATTCACGTTGCACCCCGGCATGGTGGACCCTGCACGTCGCTAACCGAATGGAACGCGCTTCGTCTTGCGTTTTCGCTCGCTTGTGGGACCGCAGTTGAGAGCAAACCAACAGTGGGCGATCTTTCCCCCTCCCTCCCCCCAACGCCCCCCACCCCGAGTCGGATGTCCCTCCCCAGAGACATGGATGGCTGGATGGGGAGATTGTAGCACGTGGGACCGCAGTTGAGAGCATGTGCGAGAACAAACCATTCGCGTGTTTGAATACAAATTGGAAACCATTTTTGTTTGAATACAAATCTAGGAGTATGTACGAATCTAACAATATTGATTGGGCGTTGTTGAATGTTGATACTTTTTTCTGTAAGTTTGATCAAAGTAAAGATACTTGGACTACACACAAAACTTATATGTAAACTAAAAAGGATCGGAGGGAGTATATTGTACGTTCAAAAGTGAAACGAACATTGAATACCCATTATATATGATTTGCTGATGCTATGATCACCAGTTCAAAATTTTGAATCCGCCTTAGGTATCACACATGCACCCACTCGTTCTCTCTCGGTTTCATCTTGGGGTCTCCCTCCCTCTCCCTCTCTCTCTCCCTCCCTCTCCCTATCCCTCTCTCTCTCTCATGCACACATACCACCTCTCTTCCTCTTTGTGCATGTGACACCTACTTGATCTCTCGAGGTATCGCGATTGTATCTCGCTCGTAACATCGCTCTTCGACACACGCCTAGGTCACTCTACCATGCATTAATTGTAACCAAGCCTTTCATCTATCTTTTTTTAAGCATACATTCATCTTTCTCTCTGCCCCTCTCTAGATCGGTCGATCTCCGGACCCACCCTAGTCCTCTTTCAATCGATCCATAGCTATATGATACATGACCGACGCGCACACACATACCCCCCCCCCTTCTCTCCACCCCACATGATCATTTCTATCATAGAAACACACCAAACCTTTGTCTCCTTGCACGACACGCAGTCGATCTCTCAACATCTATCGATCTCGTCAAGATGTGTCAGGGCATGAACCGAATGGGATGTCAAAACTAAGATGAGAAGCGACACATAGTGGAGGCAACGCGAAACTTTAAACGAACCGTTTGTCTATATGCATGTGGGACAAATTACAACAATGTAAATACGGGCATGATCTAGGCCCACATGCGAATGACACTCGGCAGAATGTTCAAATGAGGCATGCGGGAGGATGGACTCGACCGGAGGGCGGCATGATCGATGGAGAAGAGGGTTGGATAGGAACGAGAAATAAGCAATGCCACATGATTATACTTGGACGGCTCAAATAAACATTAAGTTGTCTCATTTTCCCTTCCGTCTTGGTCACGCACTTGTATATCGAGGTGCTATACACACGGTTTTTAACCCCTTTCCACGACGGCATTTTGAACCATCGCCAAGTGAGTGACTGTGATAGGGGGGTCCTTCCCACACGACCCAGAAACCGTCGGGGATCGGGAGCCATGATGCAGAGGCCTTGCCAAATGTAATCGTATGCGATGCATCACACACTAAATTCTTTCACACGTGCGGGATTGGTGATTAAACATTTCTAATGACGCAGTGAAACCAAACGGTGTGTCGTAATGAACCGTTTGGGAAACAGTATGTAAGGCACACAGGCCAACATATGAACTGTGTGCGATATGTGCCCCATCGCACACGAGGTTTTTGCGGAACCCGTCTTCCATGCAATACTCCATCGCACACGTTTCCCAACAATTACCGTGTACAATAATTTTCTATCACAAACGGTTCAGGAGCCCCTTCACACACATACAAGTGCTGCAGACCGTTTGTGATTTGTTGTGTATCACCGACGGTTGCGGCAAGAGTGACGTGTGCTTTTCTTTTGGGATCCCACACGTTTCCTGAAAAATTTACAACTGGGATTGTATTTTACATTGGGCACGGTTTACTCCGAGCTCTCGTGTGCGATAATGTGATATCACAAACGGTTCCGTAGCCCCTACGCACATGTAGTAGTGCTGCAAATCGTTTGCGATCTGCTGTATATCACCGACGGTTCAGCTATCATTGATGTATGCTTTTTGATGTGGATCACACACACTCATTTAGTTGAACCATGTGCGGAGCAATTGCCAGGTTAAAACAAAAATATCCCATTTGAGTCGGCATGCAAAAAGAAAATTCTCCACAATATTCAATTGAACAAATAGTGTCCACAGGAAGAACATTCATCATATTTCGCAACAATTGCAATTGAACAAATGGTAGCTAAATTCCAATGATTTGTCGACATATATATATGCATTACATAATTAATCATAGTGTACGAAATATGAAGACCTCATCAGATGAAAAACAATGGATCCATGCGTATATGTTTAGCGGCTAACTCTTACTCAATGTTTCAGGAGAACGCATGCTAAAATCTTCATTATCACCAGTGGGATTGATGTAGTGATTCAGGAAGAAGTCGCTCATAAATCTCCGAACCATCAGCAATTCACCAGCGGGGAGCGGTTTATGGGTCCTCGGTTCTAAGATGAGCTATAGTATTTTTAAGATCAGAATGTGCCATATGAGTGGAGTAGCAGATATTAATCAAGATAGACTTACTGGTACTAATTCGCGAGCAACTTCACAACTATCAGTAGATTTGCAGATGGAGATCATGTGTCTATAAACATAGTATCCACAAAGGTTGGTCCTTGCTTGTTGCTGAGGACACTGAATTTTTTTGTACAGAATTAGTCATGTATTTGTCCTGTTAGGAACAACCTAACCGGTGTTAGATGTATTTTTTTTCTTTGGACAGAAATAGAAAGAGGTTTGTTTAGAAGCTTGAACATTTGACTAGCGTAAGAAAAGGTATTTGCAGACTATTGGATACATTTTCCGAAAATAACGGATTTCGGTGTGTTACCAGAGAAACGATCTCGTGCTGCAGAGGTAGTTCCCTCTTGAACAGGTTCCCTGGTTAAGTTTTCCACAATGCGAACACACTGCAAATGAAGATGAATTTTTACAACATCAGTTATTGAACCAGATATGAATGCAAATTAATTTCAACATCATAGAATTCAATACCTATCCATGAATTGCTGAAGATGCGTCAGATCCTGAGCGTTTGTTGACTCTCTGAGAGAATCCATGTAGTAAACTGTGTTCTTGTTTGGAACAATGAGTACCAATATCCAGTGATTGCTACATATTAAGAAAGCCATGAACTTACGAATTATGTCAAAATCTGAAATACAATCAGTGTATGTGTGGTTGTTTACTTGACTTACCGTTCATGATATGGCCAGAGAAATGATTCTGCATGGGACGTGTTTTCAAAGATACGGACGACCAGGTTAATGGCCCACTCCCATGCATCCTTACCATCTAATGTTGTGCCATTTGCTAATGCAGGATCTATGAAATACACACTCTCCCTTTTTCTTCTCTGCGTGTTCAATCCCCTGAGAGGAATAAAATGCAGTTAGTTGTTTATCATTTACAACCTTGTATGCAGAAGTTGCTCGGAGTTTGTTAAGTACTTACAAAATCGGGCATCTAAGAAGAGTGGCATCGAGCTCGTTGAAGTTGAAGAAGAGATGTAAGTCCTCGAAACTCACACTAATGGAACCAGCATCGTGTCGGAAATGATCTCTGTTGTAGTGGACTAGCAGAACATGATGACTTGTTAACATTTGATCCATGCAATATTTATGTAACTCGCGACAACTGGAGCTGCACTCATCAAAGTATTCGCCAACAAGAAATGGCTAGCCATGGACGTAATTGCATGATTCAAGTACGTCTACTTTATTTTTAGCAAGCAGCAAAGTTATTTCTTCATCATCCATGCCGTCAGAAATAATATTACTCCCTGATTCGAACAACTTGCTGTTAATTTGGTTCTGGGCGATGAGTGCCTTAAGTAAGAGGCAATCGTTCCCTTTCCTCTTCGCTCTCATGGCGCGCTTCCTCACAGGTGCAGCCTTTTTGCCCGCTTCCTTCTTGGTACTTGAAGCACTTCTAGTATGATGTCTAGTTGGTTGAAAGGCAGGCTGCCGAGCAGACGGTGAAGTTTCGACGGACTGCTTAGCAGATGGTGAAGCTTCAACGGACTACTTAGCAGACGGTTTAGCTATGCCGGACCGCTAAGCTGGTGGTGCTACTGTGACGGACTGCTGGGCTATAGGAGCAGAGGCATCAGACTACTTATGATGCGTTGAAGCTATGTTGGGTTTCTGCGCAGGTGGTGCCAACTTGTCGGTGTGCTGAGGAGGCCGTGCCAATGCGTTGGTTTGCTGAGCAGGAAGTGCTGACGCATTGGTATGCTGATCACGCTGCTGCGGACCGATGGACTGATGAGCAGTCGGTTCTGGACCTACAGACTGCTTAGTAGGCAGTTCCAAAGCATCAGACTGCTTAGCAGTTCGTTCCACCAGGTTGGTCTACTGAGCATGTGCTGCAGCTGGGTCTCCCCCCACTGCTTCAGCGGCCGGCATCTGAACCGGTGGTGCGTCTTCAGCAGTTGTAGGCCTTGACACTGGCTGCTCTGGGGCGGACGATGACATGGCCTGTACGGCACAAAGTTGGGCCGGCTGATCAGAGGTTGATGCATCAGCCGTCGGATTACGAGTATTAGGTTCTTTGGGGGAAGCACGCGAGAGCTGCTGTGGTAAGGAGAACGTCACCGGTTGAGGGGCGACATTGGTTTGCTCTTGGCGGGGCTTCAGGGATCTCATCCATGAACTCTATTTCCTTTTGTGGCCACTGGATGTGATGTAACAGTGTTTCTCCCAAGGTCCTTTGCTCATCAAAGTCTCCTAGGACATTCTTCATGGCAAATACATTGAATCCAGGCTTTACTTCAGTCACGTAGCACTTCACACAACCCGGCTTCAATGGCACATTATCCAACAAGAGGCCCTCTTCCAAGAAGGGTGGGCAAACTCAGGCTGTTGCACATTTTAATGTACCTTCATAATGTCTAAGCACGCCCTTCAGTCCATCTTTCATTCCAAATAGATCAGATATAGCATCATCATGAGCAGCTGCAGTCTCAGTGTCGCTGGGGTCAGCTGATGCACAGCTACTCTTGTGTGGTGTTGTCGCGCAATAACCAGCATCCTCCATGCCCACCTCCCCTCCCATCTGTTGGCTATATGTCAGTGTTAGGGTCTTCTGCATCATCATTGACTCCTCAATATCCTTTCGAACAGCCGAATACATGTCCTTCCTCTACCTTTCATACAATTCATTCTGCTTCATTTCACTCCTCGCTTTTTTCATGCCGAGCCTCTCTTCTTTGCTGAGTGTGAAAGCCCTCTTGTGCGAGACATTAACACCTATACCCCTTGCATGGCCAGGGGGCTCTCTTGTTTCTAGAGCATCGGACATAATGTCACATGGCCCTGAGTTCCTGTAGAACCTTCCAGGGATCTTGGAAGCCTTTAACATCACGCGATACAGTTCTTCGTCATGTGAGTTTTCAAAGTAATAAGTTCTATCATCACGCCTCCTTGCACGTGCCCGCAAGTAGTCTCTAGCGCAATCGCCCCTGATTTCACTAAAGGCCGGTTTCCCACCCGCAGCTACTGCTTCTTTGTCCTCCTGGTCCCATACCGGTTTCATGCCGTAGTATCCTGCCACACCCATACGGTGGGGGTGTGTGTTCCTCTTCTGAAGTTCTGATTGCTTGGCACTCTTCTCAGCAAACTCTGTAGTTGCCCTGACCCTTTTGAATTATGCCTAGTCTGCCTTTGTAATTTGGGGGTATGCGGGGATTGGGTCCTTGCCTTCACTCAAGTACTTCTTGTACATCATGTGCTTCCAGTTTCTCCATGCATCCTAGCCTTCTTCAGAGCAGCGTGTTCCACCAGCATTCTCCACTGCTCTAGAACGTTGAAGTGATCCATGATCTCCCGGACTATCCTTTGCCATGTTTCTGTGTCAGCCTTCCGAAACCCTGGCAGATTAATGTTGAGCCTTGCCCTGCCAACAAATCCACACACACTCCTGAACCTCGTGCATGCTTTATCTGGTTTAGTTGGAGCCCAAGACTTTAAATCGATCTCGGTTACTTCATATACACCTTTAGGCTAGTGTGTGGGCTTCCTTGGAGCGTTCCTCCGTGTCCTGACCGGAAGGGTAATTGCTGCAGCTCTATCCCGTTCAAGATTACTTGATCCCTCACCATCTGCTGAAGACCTAGGGTTGTCGGAATTACATGAAGACACATCGCCTGAAGCATGAGTGTTGTCGCTGCTACTCGGCATCTACAGAGAACACATGTGAAACTCAGGAAAGGAGGATAAGCATAAAACTAACAACTTGGTATCAAGCTGTCTAAACATGTCATGCAATAATTTAGAAAATGTACAACTTATTTGTTAAGTTTGTGTGACCCGGGCGCCCACGATCTGTAAATCGGCAGTAACTTATTGGAACAAATACAGCTTATATGTACTAGTTAGGAAGGTAGATAATGAACATATATACGCTCTCCGTTATTTTGTAGCCAATTTGGGGACATACGGAACGAAATAGGAAGAGGGATTGCGAGGAAATATGCCTCACCACGATTGAGAGCAGTAACTAATAGGTTTCTTAATGCAAACCCTGCAGGACCACAGGAGAGGCAAGGGTTACATGATCGATATGCTCGAGGGTGGCTAGCGAGCAAACGAAGACGGCGAGGCGCGGGCAGCCGCGTGTTGGGAACGACAGTGGAGGTAGGGTTGACACCGAAGAGCGGGCACACGGCCCGGTTGAGCATGCCGGCGCCGGAGAGGGTTCTGCTGTGGATCTGGGGGAGGGGGGAGCTGGCGATGGAGATTGCTTGGACTAATTGAGTGAAATGCGGACGGGCGGTGGGGGGGTGTTGGCGGCCTGGGTGAAAAGGGTGAAAAAATATTCCCGGTCCCTGCATGGAAAGGCCTATGCAAACGGTTGCCTCTAAGTGCTCATGTGCACAAAGAGCATAATTTCGTTTGAAATGAAGACGTGCTAATTTTGAAATGAAGACATGAGTTCATCGTTTCGCCTCTAATATTTTCCCACAGTAAGCAATCACCATTATACCATAGGTTTGATTTGCTGGCGCATTTCAGGTCTCGTGTGCTATATTTAAGACATGTTTTGGCATTTACCGTGCATTTTGGCATATAAATCAAATCCTAGCCGGACTGCATTTGCTGTCGAAAGGGATGAGAATTGTCGTTCGATCTGGGAGCATCCAATGGTGCAGACGTACGATCTATGGGGTTTGGGTTCTGCCCAATCAGAACGCACGACCCAGATCGCGCGCGCAGCAGGGGGCATCAGCCACGGTTTGGTAGGCACACAACTTTCGTGAGTGAACCGTGTGCTATTTGAAAACATTTGCATGAACTAACAGCATATTTTCGTTTGAATGAAAACATGAGTTCATTGTTTCGCCTCCAAATTGTTTCCCACGGTAAGAAATCACCATTGTACCCTATGGTTCGATTTTCTAGTGCCTTTGAGGTATCGTTTGCTATATTTGAGTCGTTTGCTATAGTCGCAACTACATGTGGGTGCTAGCAAGATTATTTGTGTGTCACTTTGGGAGTTTTCATTCATTGTTCAAGAAACGGGGAAAAAAATCAAACAGTTCGGCTGCAGGGTGCGGCCAAAGGCGTAGGCCATGTTGGTATTTTAATTACAGGAAATGCATATAGAGTCCGAAAATAACGAAAATCGGTGTGTCACCGTGGCATGCTCTCAGGATCCCATGGGAAAATTTTGGTAAAGTTTGGCACAAGTTTTGATGCTCACACCTTCCAAATCGGAGCATCTCACAAGAAAGATCATAGTTTCCAAAAGGAGACGCAGCACTTCAGACTCCAATCGTCTGTGACTACATCATTCCGCCTCGAATTTTTGTCACGGTAAACAATCACGTATATACCCTAGGTTTGATTTTATGGCCCATTTCAGGTCTCGTCTGCTATATTTAAGTCATTTTTTTGCACTTACCTTGGATTTAGTGCATATAAAATCAAAACCGTACTACAACTACATCTGGGTGTTAGTTAGCAGAGAAGGTGTACAAATTATTTGTGTGTCGCTTTGCGAGTTTTCATCCATTGCTCGAGAAACGGGGAGAAGTTTCAAACATTTCGGCCGCGAGGTGCGGCCACCGGCGTAGGCCTAGTTCGTATTTTAATTACAGGGAATTCAGATGGAGTCCAGACCTCATCAAAATCGGCGTGTACCCGTGGCGTGCTCTCACGACCCCGTGGAAAAAAATTGGTGAAGTTTGGCACAAGTTTTGATGATCTCTCCTTGCAAACCGGAGCATCCCACAAGAAGGATCATGGGTTCCAAAAGGAGACGTGTCAATTCAAACTCTAGTGGTCGGTGACTTCATCGTTTGGCCTCATAAACAATTTCAGGGTACGCAATCACCATTATACCACGGGTTTGATTTTCTAACGCATTTTAGGTATCATTTGCTATATTTAAGACATTTCTTGAATTTAACATGCAATTTGTGGATATAAATAAAATCACAACCGGACTGCATGTGCTGTCGAAAGGGATGAGGATTGTCGTTCGATCAAGGAGAATCCAGCAGTGCAGACATACGATCCGTGGGGTTGGGGTTCTGGCCAATCAGAACGCACGACTCAGATCACGCACGCAGCAGCGGGAGGGGGGACATCGGCGACGGTTTAGTATGCACACGGCTTTCGTGAGTGTAACGTGTGCTATTTGAAAACATTTACACGAACTAACAACATATTTTCATTTGAATGAAAACATGAGTTCATCGTTTCACCTCAATTTTTTTCCACGGTAAGAAATCACTAGTGTACCCTATGGTTCGATTTTCTAGTGCATATGAGATCTCGTTTGCTATATTTGAGTCATTTTTTGCACACATACACACACACACACACACACACACACAGAGATATATATATATATATATAGTCGCAACTACACGTGGGTGTTAGCAAGATCATTTGTGTGTCGCTTTGCGAGTTTTCATTCATTGTCCGAGAAACGGGAAAAAACTTCAAACAGTTCGGCCGCAGGGTGCGGCCAGAGGCGTAGGCCTTGTTGGTATTTTAATTACACGAAATGCATATAGAGTCCGGAAATAACGAAAATCATTGTGTCACCGTGGCGTGCTCTCACGATCGCATGGAAAAAATTTGGTAAAGTTTGGCACAAGTTTTGGTGCTCGCACCTTCCATACCGGAGCATCTCACAAGAAGGATCATAGTTTCCAAAAGGAGACGCGGCACTTCGGACTCCAAATTGTCAGTAACTACATTGTTCCGCCTAAAAAAAATCATGGTAAACAATCATGGATATACTCTTGGTTTGATTTTCTGGCCCATTTCAGGTCTTGTCTGCTATATTTAAGTCATTTTTTTACACTTACCTTGCATTTAGTGCATATAAAGTCAAAACCCTACTACAACTACATGTGGCTATTAGTTAGGCTACTTATAGTGGGGAGTATCATATACTAGTATCATGCATATGATACTAGTGTATGATACCACCTTCATAGCTGGTCATAGTGGGAGTAACATAGGTAGTAACATACATGCCACCTAAGCAAAGAAGATGATGTGTCAAGTAATTAATGAGGAGAGAGGAAAATAGAGTAACATAATATGTTACCATCACATAGCGCTTCCCAATGCAAAATGAGTCTACAAAGCAATAAATGAAGATCTATATGTTATCACACTTATGTTACTACCCACTATGAAGGTAGTAACATAGACTAGTAACATGTACATGTTACTACTCTAAGTTACTCCCCACTATGACTAGCCATAGTGCATAGTATCATAGAGTAGTATCATAGATGACCGTATTAATGGCCATGCATGACACAAAGTAGTATAACATTTATTATGTTACGGTATCTACCTATGTTACTCTAACCCACTCTCCCTTCTTTAATTCTTTGCCACGTCATCTTATTTGCTATTCCCGAGTGCATGATACCAGCTATGATACCCCCACTATGGCTAGCCTTAGCAAAGAAGGTGTACAAATCATTTGTGCATCGCTTTGCGAGTTTTCATCCGTTTGTCCGAGAAGCGGGGAGAAGTTTCAAACATTTCGGCCGTGAGGTGCGGCCACCGGCGTAGGCCTAGTTGGTATTTTAATTACAGGAAATTTAGATGGAGTTCGGACATCATCAAAATCGATGTGTGCCTGTGGCGTGCTCACGACCCCGTGGAAAAAATTTGGTAAAGTTTGGCACAAGTTTTGATGATCGCTCCTTCCAAACCGGAGCATCTCACAAGAAGGATCATGGTTTCCAAAAGGAGACCTGTCAATTCAAACTCCAGTTGCCGGTGACTTCATCGTTTGGCCTCATAAAAATTTCCACGGTACGCAATCACCATTATACCACGGGTTTGATTTTTTGGCGCATTTCAGGTATCGTTAGCTATATTTAAGACATTTTTTGAGTTTAACGTGCATTTTGTGCATATAAATAAAATTACAAATGGAACTGCATTTGCTGTCGAAAGGGATGAGGATTGCCGTTCGATCTGGGAGCATCCAATGATGCAGACATACGATCCGTGGGGTTTGGGTTCTGGCCAATCAGAATGCATGACTCAGATCACGCGCGCGGTTTGGTCGCCACACGGCTTTCATGAACGAACCGTGTGCTATTCCCAAACTAGATTGCATATCTTCTGTTCATGCATGAGTGAGATCAATTGAGTGTGCTACCTCTATGGTATAATAATAATAATAATAATAATAATAATAATAATAATAATAATAATAATAATAAATAGTTCATATTCATTGTCTTAGCTGATAGCATATCATGGTCAACATATATAACGGTTCTTACATCAACAGAAAACCGGGTATAACTCACAAATTTTGTACGCGCGATAGTTCTAAATTGAACGAATTAAGTTGCAGGGTAGGTGAAAGGATCGAGAAGAGGTGTCTAGAAGGGGGTGATTAGACCCTCAACAAGCAAAAGTAGCAGTTTTTAAGTTCTTCAAGTTGAGGTGGAGTTTTAGCACAAGTTTAAGCATTCACAATACATTTCAAGTAAGCATGACAAGAGTATGAGCAGCGGAAAGAGTAAAGCATGCTATTTGCAAGAAAGTAAATTGATGGGATTGGAGTGTGCAAACACAATGAAGACACGGAGATTTTTGGCGTGGTTCCGATAGGTGGTGCTATCGTACATCCACGTTGGTGGAGACTGCAACCCACGAAGGCTAACGGCTGCGCGAGTCCACGGAGGGCTCCACCCACGAAGGGTCCACGAAGAAGCAACCTTGTCTATCCCACCATGGCCATCGCCCACAAAGGACTTGCCTCACTTGGGTAGATCTTCACGAAGTAGGCGATCTCCTTGCCCTTACAAACTCCTTGGTTCAACTCCACAATCTTGTCGGAGGCTCCCAAGTGACACCTAACCAATCTAGGAGACACCACTCTCCAAAAGGTAATAGATGGTGTGTTGATGATGAACTCCTTACTCTTGTGCTTCAAATGATAGTCTCCCCAACACTCAACTCTCTCTCACAGATTTGGCTATGGTGGAAAGATGGTTTGAGTGGAAAGCAACTTGGGGAAGGCTAGAGATCAAGATTCTTGTGGTTGGATTGGAATATCTTGATCTCAACAAATGAGTAGGTGGTTCTCTCTCAAAAAATGAGTAGTGGAAGTGTAGGCACGTTCTGATGGCTCTCTCTTGAATAGAGAAGGGGGTGGAGGGGTATATATAGCCTCCACACAAAATCCAACCGTTACACACATTTGACCCAACTCGGTCAGACCTAATAGAAGAACTCGGTGAGACCGATTTAGTTCAAAATGTGAACGTTAGGATTCTCGGTGGGACCGACATGATCAACTCGGTGGGACCGATGTGCTAGGGTTAGGGCAAGACCTCATCTCGGTGTGACCGATTGCATGAACTCGGTGGGACCGATTTCATCAATGAGTTAAACAGAGAGTTGGTCAGGCAAACTCGGTGGGACCGATTGCATATTTCGGTGAGACTGAAATAATTACAACAGGCAACAGAGAGTTTGCATTGCGAACTCGGTGGGACCGATTGCTCATTTCGGTAAGGCCGAAACGTTACGAATGGAAACAGAGAGTTTGCATTGCCATCTCGGTGAGACCGAGATCCCGATCGGTGTGACCGAATTGATTAGGGTTTCTGGCAGTGGCTATGTCAAAGAAACTCGGTGGCGCTGGATAGATCAAATCGGTGGGGCCGAGTTTGACTTTAGGTTTTGGACATATTTGTAAATGAGAAAGTGGTTGAGGGCTTTGGAGCATATCACTAAGCATTTTGAGCAAGTAGACCATTAAGCAACACCTCATCCCCTTTTAATAGTATTGGCTTTTCCTATGGACTCAATGTGATCTTGGATCACTAAAATAGAAATGAAGAGCCTTGGGATTTTGCCAATCTTTGTCCTTAGTATCTTGAAGGGGTTCCACATCCTCTTGTTCATGCCACGCCATTGTTGAACTTTCTGAAATATACTAGATGAAGATATTAGTCCAACAAGAGATATGTTGACATTAATTACCAAAATCACCCAGGGAGCACTTGTGCTTTCAATCTCCCCCTTTTTGGTAATTGATGACAACATACATCAAAGCTTTAGATAAGGATATGAAGAGTAACAAGTAAAGCTTTGGAAGGACATGTAACATGCATAGGCTCCCCCTACATGTATGCAATCATGTAAAGATAGTATGTTGGATCATGTGAATGCATAAGCATGTTAGAGCAAGCAATGAGTTACATGTATCTTGGCTATATGCATCAGAGCAAATGATGTATACAGGAAGTGTACCTTTATGTTCATGAGTCCTTCTTGCAAACAATATGTACATCAACAAGAGATCATCATGCACATGAGTGTGATGCATATACTTACCTTGTGGTCTTGGCTAGCTTCGGAAGAGATGAGCTTGAGAAAACAAGGTTAGATAACACAAGAACACTCTAAATGAAGCAAGTTCAGGAGACCACAAGATTACCAAGACTGGGATGACATGTAAAGAGTAAGTACTTAGTACTCTTATTTGGATATGGACATGTCCCCAAAGATTAAAGATATGCAATGAATTCCAAAGATTTTCTTCCCTTAGATAGGAACTCTTTCTCCCCCTGAATTTGATATTGGATAATGGGAGAAGGTAGGGTAAGAGAAAATCAGAGCAAGAAAAAAATCAGAGCATGAAAAGATACGAACTCACATTTATTAACATGTCTTTCCCCTCTTAAAGACATGTGACTTCTCTCCTCTATTGTTAATAAGCATCTGGAGAAGCAAGCTAAGATGTGCTGTGCTTTCCCATGTGATAAGCTTTGATGTGCTCTCTCTCCCCCTTTGACATCAATTTCCAAGAAGGGACCTTCTGGAGCATGAGTCAAATAGGTTTGGTCATTGAAACACATTACAAAGCAGCATGTAGTATAAGATGCGAGTAGAGGATAAGAATCATTGAGTGGAGCTGGAGAAGAAATGACATTTGCAATGGTAAAAAGTTTTCTCGGTAGTGAAATCGGTAACACCGATCTATTTTCATCGGTGACACCGAGTTGGCGGTGTCATAGATGATGCATATCGGTCAGACTGGGTTAGTCCTCGTCGGTTGTACCGATGAACTGTCTACAAGGTATTGTAGTTCGGTCTAGCCGATGGGCATGAATCGGTGAGGCCGAGTTCAATACAGAGCAAAAGTCTTGTCAACTCAGCTCACTTGGCAATCGAAATCTCACAAGGATTTGCAAGGAATTAACTGAAGAATTTGCAATGAATTAGATGCAGAAAAATACAAAGAAACATACAAAGGAAAAGGATCTAGATGAAGTTTTTTTTGATAAGGGGAACAAACAAGTAAAAACATATGCAAAACAAAGAACACTAGAGAACTTCATCTAGAAGGTGTCGGGGACAAAGTCACCTATGTTAGAGTATATTGACTGAGGAGTCAAGTGATGACACTTGATCGTAGGTCATACTCATCGTTTAAGCTCAAAATGGGGTTACCATTTTTCGTTTAAGCTTTTTGGTGTATTCACATCTTGGTGAGTTGCTTTGACCCATATCTTGGAGTAAAGCTTCTCTAAGATGGAATAACATACCTTGAGTGGTGGTGTTGATCTTGATGATGTAGTCGAACTTGTGTTGGATGCTCGAGGTTGATGTAGTTCATCAAGAGTTGAGAGCACCACTTATAGTTTGAGTTCATCTTCCTACATGGGTTAGTCTTGCAAGGAAGAGCACTTGTGTATCCAAGATGACAATCATGAAACTTGATACCAAATGAAATCTGATATATAGAAATTGTCAAAGGATATGTTGAGTGAATCCACGCTTCCTTGTATTCAACAACCATATAGTAGAAACTTGGTGATGTAAAGATCGCTCAAGATGTGAGTGACTTGCAATTTCATAGATTTGGGCTCATCCAAGTACCTACAAGGGTTAGATAACATGCAAGGGTACAAATATAGATCCAAGACATATGATCATCATCATAAGAGTAATATCAAGGATTAGTCAAAAGACAAGCTCATGCCTTGCATGTATCCGAATGGAGTTTCTACTCCAAGTTTGAGGTAGCAATAATATATAATTCACCTCTCAAACGGCAAAATACTTTCTCATCAAGCAGTTTGGTGAATATATCCGCCAATTGCTTATCGGTACGAACATGCTTAAGATTGATGTATCCTTTAGCAACATGATCTCAAATGAAATGATGACGAACTTCAATATGCTTAGTTCGAGAATGTTGCACGGGATTGTGAGCAATCTTAATAGCACTTTCATTATCACATAGCAATGGATCATGTTTCACATGTATCGCATAATCCTTAAGAGTTTGGGTCATCCAAAGTAATTGAGCACAACATGATCCGGTGGCAATGTATTCCGCTTCGGCGGTGGATAAGGATACCGAGTTTTGTTTCTTGGAGGACCAAGACACAAGAGATCTACCAAGAAATTGACAAGTTCCCGAAGTGGACTTTCTATCAACCTTGTCACCGGCATAGTACGAATTGGAGTAGCCAACAAGATCAAAAGAGGACCTCATAGGATACCAAATGCCAAAGTTTGGTGTATGGATTAAGTATCTCACTATCCTTTTCACAACCTTAAGATGACACTCTTTAGGGGCCGCTTGATATCGTGCACACATGCACATACTTAGCATAATATCGGGACGGGAGGCACATAGATATAACAATGAACCAATCATAGAGCGGTAAACCTTTTGGTCAACCGGTTTGCCATCCTTAGTCAAGTCAAGATGTCCACTAGTAGGCATGGGTGTTTTCATACCTTTGCTCTCTTGCATGTTGAACTTCTTGAATAAGTCCTTGGTATACTTTGTTTGGGAAACAAAGGTACCCTCCTTAGTTTGCTTGATTTGCAAACCAAGAAAGAATTTGAGTTCACTCATCATAGACATCTCAAACTTCTCCGACATTAGCCTTCCAAACTTTTCACTAAAAAGAGGGTTAGTCGAACCAAATATGATATCATCCACATAAATTTGGCACACAAATAATTCACCATTAACCATTTTAGTAAAAAGTGTAGAATCAATTTTTCCAATCTTGAAGCATTTTTCAATAAGAAACTTAGTCAAGCATTTATACCATGCTCTAGGAGCTTGTTTGAGACCATAAAGTGCTTTGTGAAGTTTGTAAATATGATTAGGTTTCTTGGGATTAACAAAGCTGGGAGGTTGTTTAACATAGACTTCCTCCTCAATTTCTCCATTTAGAAAGGCACTTTTAATGTCCATTTGGTATAGAGTGATATCATGGTGATTGGTATAAGCAAGTAAGATGCGTATGGACTAAAGTCTAGCATCGGGGGCATATGTCTCACCATAGTCCATACCTTCGACTTGAGTGTAACCTTGGGTGACGAGACGGGCCTTGTTGTGTACAACTTGTCCATCTTCATCTTGCTTATTTCGAAACACCCATTTGGTTCCAATGACATTGTGCTTTTCATCGGGCTTTTCAACAAGCGTCCATACTTGATTCCTCTCGAAATTGTGTAGCTCTTCATGCATAGCGTTCACCCAATCCGGATCATCAAGAGCTTCTTCAACCTTCATAGGTTTAATGTTAGAAATGAATGAGTAATGTTCACAAAAGTTAGCTAAGCGAGACTTAGAGCGAGTAATTCTCCCGGTTTGAATATCATCGAAGATTTGTTCGACGGGATGATCTCTTGAGACTCTTGCTCTAACTCGTGAGAGCTTTTGTTTGGGTCGGGGTGGAACATCCTCTTCATTGTCTTGTTCTTCCTCTTGTCTATCTTCATTGTTGTTAGCGTTGATGTTCTCTTGTGGAGGTGGAGAAGGAGGTCGATGAAGTTCATCTTGTTGTACTTCCTCGTCTCCTTCATCTTGACATGTTCCACTTGTGGATGCCTCCAAGTCAACTTGTGGTTCACCTTGGTGTGAAGTTGAGGCTTCCACTTGAACAGACGAGGTACTCTACTTCACCTCCGTTGGGCGAATCTTGCCAATAGACAAGTCTTGAATCACTTCCGAAGGGTCTTTGTCTCCTACATCAATTGGAAATTGCTCTACTTGCGAGCCGTTAGATTCATCAAACTTCACATCTACCGTCTCTTCAACCTTTCGGGTGAAATTGTTGTAGACACGGTAAGTGTGAGAGTTTGAGCCATAACCGAGTAGGAAACCTCCATGAGATTTAGGGGAAAATTTCGAACGACGATGTTTATCAAGAATGTAGCACTTTGAGCCAAATACTCGAAAGTATCCAACTTGGTGTTTGTTACCGGTGAGAAGCTCGTATGCCGTCTTGCCAAGAAGCTTGTGAAGATATAGTCAATTTGTTGCATGACAAGCTGTCTCAACTGCTTCCGCCCAAAAGTGTTTTGGCGTCTTGTATTCATCAAGCATCGTTCTCGCCATCTCAATGAGTGTCCGGTTCTTCCTCTCAACAACTCCATTTTGTTGAGGTGTGTACGTAGCCGAGAACTCATGTGAAATCCCTTCTTCGTCAAGAAAGGTATCCACATTGGCGTTCTTGAACTCCGTTCTATTGTCGCTGCGAACCTTCTTGATTTTTACTTCAAATTGATTTTGGGCCTTCCTAGCGAAGTTCTTGAAGATCTTTTGGACCTGCGATTTATCATCAAGAAAGAACACCCACGTACATCTTGAAAAATCATCAACAATGACTAAACCAAACGAGTTACCACCGAGACTCTTGTAGGCGTTGGGACTAAAAAGATCCATGTGGAGTAGCTCAAGCGGTCTTCTCGTGGTCATAATGTTCTTTACGGGATGACTTCCTCCAACTTGTTTTCCTGCTTGACAAGCACTGCAAAGTCTATCCTTGTCAAATATAACATCTTTAACACCAAGGATATGATCACCTTTAATAAGCTTATCAAGATTTCGCATGCCCACGTGACCTAACCTTCTATGCCACAACCAACCTTTGGAAGATTTAGCAATTAAGCAAGTTCTAGGTCAAGCTCTTTTAGTGAAGTCAACAATGTATAGATCACCTCTACGTATACCGGTAAAGACCATACTATGATTATCTCTTCGAAACACTTGGTAGTCTACTTCAGTGAATAGAACATTGAGACCGAAATCGGCTAGTCTAGATACGGAAAGTAGATTTTAGCCAAGAGATTCAACGAGCATAACATTTTGGATGGAGCTGTCATGTGAGATGGCCACCTTACCAAGGCCAAGCACCTTACCCTTTGAGTTATCACCAAAAGTGACATACTTTCGAGGGCCGTCGTTTTCAGCAAGCTCACAAAACATATCCTTGTCTCCGGTCATGTGATCGGTACATCCACTATCAAGAACCCATTCCTTTCCTCCAGCCGTGTAACCACGAAGGTTAGCCATAAGACCAAAGTGTCTCATAGACTCATCAAGATCAAGGTCACTATCATCATCCTCGTCATAATATCCATGTTCAACATCATCATCATATGAATGATCATTACCTAGAGAAGGTAATTCATTAGATTTATAACCAAGACAATGTTCATCTTTATGAATTCTAATGACTTGAGAGATGATGTTACTAATGATTCCAACATCTCCTTTGGCATGCATGAGGTCACGAAGCTCAAATAGACAATCACCAAACTTAGGATCACTAGAATTCATCTTATTTAAAGCAATCAACTTTTGAAGAATCTCATCTAGATTTTTCAAGGAATAGTTTGGAAAGCGTTTCTCGAGGTATCTCCATATAGTGTAAGCACATTCAAGTGTAGGCAAGCATATAATCAAGTTTCTAGGCAATCCTCTAATGATAAGATTAACAGTTCTAAGATTGCGGATCATGTCAAGAGACTCATCGGGGGTAGGATGCAAAGGATCAATAGGAGGTGCACAAGGGCAAGTAATATACTTGTTCAAATTATATTCATTGAAAATCTCAAGCATCTCATTTTTCCAAGCATGATAGAACTCTCCATCAAGTATAGGTACTCTATGTCTAATACTCCCAATCGTAGACTCATCCATCTTCCTACAATGGTGATTAAACCAAAGCAATGGAGACCAATGCTCTGATACCAATTGAAAGGATCGAGAAGAGGTGTCTAGAGGGGGGTGATTAGACCCTCAACAAGCAAAAGTAGCAGTTTTTAAGTTCTTCAAGTTGAGGTGGAGTTTTAGCACAAGTTTAAGCATTCACAATACATTTCAAGCAAGCAAGACAAGAGTATGAGTAGCGGAAAGAGTAAAGCATGCTATTTGCAAGAAAGTAAAGGGATGGGATTGGAGTGTCCAAACACAATGAAGACACGGAGATTTTTGGCGTGGTTCCGATAGGTGGTGCTATTGTACATCCACGTTGGTGGAGAATTCAACCCACGAAGGGTAACGACTGCACGAGTCCACGGAGGGCTCCACCCACGAAGGGTCCACGAAGAAGCAACCTTGTCTATCCCACCATGGCCATCGCCCACGAAGGATTTGCCTCACTTGGGTAGATCTTCATGAAGTAGGCGATCTCCTTGCCCTTGCAAACTCCTGGGTTCAACTCCACGATCTTGTCGGAGGCTCCCAAGTGACACCTAACCAATCTAGGAGACACCACTCTCCAAAAGGTAATAGATGGTATGTTGATGATGAACTCCTTGCTCTTGTGCTTCAAATGATAGTCTCCCCAACACTCAACTCTCTCACACAGATTTGGCTATGGTGGAAAGATGGTTTGAGTGGAAAGCAACTTGGGGAAGGCTAGAGATCAAGATTCTTGTGGTTGGATTGGAATGTCTTGATCTCAACACATGAGTAGGTGGTTCTCTCACAGAAAATGAGTAGTGGAAGTGTAGGCACGTTCTGATGGCTCTCTCTTGAATAGAGAAGGGGGTGGAAAGGTATATATAGCCTCCACACAAAATCCAACCGTTACACACATTTGACCCAACTCGGTCAGACCAAATAGAAGAACTCGGTGAGACTGATTTAGTTCAAAATGTGAACGTTAGGATTCTCGGTGGGACCGACATGATCAACTCGGTGGGACCGATGTGCTAGGGTTAGAGCAAGACCTCATCTCGGTGTGACCGATTGCATGAACTCGGTGGGACCGATTTCATCAATGAGTTAAACAGAGAGTTGGTCAGGCAAACTCGGTGGGACCGATTGCATATTTCGGTGAGACTGAAATAATTACAACGGGCAACAAAGAGTTTGCATTGCGAACTCGGTGGGACCGATCGCTCATTTTGGTAAGACCGAAACGTTACGAAGGGAAACAGAGAGTTTGCATTGCCATCTCGGTGAGACCGAGATCACGATCAGTGTGACCGAATTGATTAGGGTTTCTGGCAGTGGCCATGTCAAAGAAACTCGGTGGCGCCGGATAGATCAAATCGGTGGGGCCGAGTTTGACTTTAGGTTTTGGACATATTTGGAAATGAGAAAGTGGTTGAGGGCTTTGGAGCATATCACTGAGCATTTTGAGCAAGTAGACCATTAAGCAACACCTCATCCCCTTTTAATAGTATTGGCTTTTCCTATGGACTCAATGTGATCTTGGATCACTAAAATAGAAATGAAGAGTCTTGAGATTTTGGCAATCTTTATCCTTAGTATCTTGAAGGGGTTCCACATCCTCTTGTTCATGCCATGCCATTGTTGAACTTTCTGAAATATACTAGATGAAGATATTAGTCCAACAAGAGATATGTTGACATTAATTACCAAAATCACCCAGGGAGCACTTGTGCTTTCAGTAGGCAGAAATACTAGTCTTACGGCTTAATTCCCATGTACATGGGGGAACTGGGATCATTACGTTGACCCCGAATGAACTTGGGTTTTCTGATGATTTTACGCTTCTCTGTTAGAGGGGTGCGTGATCCCTTGGCTGGCAACTCAGCAAATTCATCGTACTCATCCTCATCGGCAACATCCTCGACACCCAGTACCCTCCTCTTCTCCCATGCATCACTACATGGTAGTTCTTATGCAAGGGGTCTTCCGCATAGAAAATATGGGTAGCATCGCTGGCAAGAATGAACGGGTCCGCGTGATATGCCATCGTTGTCCTGTTAACACAGGTCTTCCTGTAATCATCAACCTTTACCTGACCAAGAGGGATCCATGTGCACCTGAATAATGCCACCTTAACTTTCACATAGTTAAGCTCCCAAATCTCTTTGATGGTTCCATAGTATACCCTTTTATCATCTTCATCTACAGTCATGCATTCTATTCGAACAGAGTTGTTCTGATATGAGGTCTTCTCATCATGTTCCTTAGTGTAGAACGTGTAGCCATTTATGTCACATGCTTGGTATGTCAGCACCGTAGGTGATGGCTTTTGTGCCAACCACGTAGCAATGTCATAGATGGATCCTTGTGCCAAACGATTCTTCAGCCATTCGGCATAGCTCTTAGTGTGCTCCTTCATCTCCACATCTGATGAAGGCACCATTGGTAAGAAGCTTTGGTGTATCTCCGCCAAGTGATCTTCGGCATAAGCGATGAGAACTGGGTTGTTAAGCAGTACCGTCAAATGGGCTTTCTCTGTGAATTCTCCAGGTGCAGCCTTTTGCATGCCAGCAAGGATCGGCTTACCTTTCAGCCTTCCCTTGTGGCGAGAGAGGGGCAAACCTATAGGTCTTTGTTTCATGTATTCAGTGCAAAACTCAACCATCTCCTCCGCGGTATAACTTGTAGGATGCTTGCCTCTGGATGGTTTTGGTTCCGATAATAGCACTTCAGTATTCCCATGAACCGCTCGAAGGGATACATGTTGCGAAGAAACACAGGACCACAATACTTTATCTCGTCGACAAGGTGCACAGTGAGATGGACCATGACATCAAAGAATGACGGTGGGAAAAACATCTCTAAGTTGGACAATATTCTTGCAATATCATCTTGCATATGATCCAACTCTTCCATATCTACAACTTTCTGCCATAGTTGGTTGAAGAAATCATAGAGCTCAATGAGTGTGTTTCTTATATCTTTGTCCATCAGATTCCTGATGGCCACCGGGAGGATTTGTGTCGACATTACGTGGCAATCATGTGACTTCATGTGTCCCAACTTCATTTTACCTGAGCTCACATCCACGAGACTTCTGATGTTTGCGGAGTAGGAAGAGGGTGTCTTAACTGACAACAAATAGGTCAAGAACTATGTTGCTTCTTCTGTACTGAAATTGTAACTCTGGCGAGCGTTGATGAATTTGTTATCATCTTCTTCTTCACTCTTGCGTTTTGATTGATCAGCAAGCATATCGAGCCGTGCACCGTCACCATCCTTTGTTTTACCTTTAATCTTGAGCAGAGTGCCAAGGATGCTTTCACATACGTTCTTCTCTACATGCATGACATCGATGCAGTGACGTACACGTAGAATCTCCCAGTAAGGTAATTTCCAGAACACCGATTTC
Organism: Thinopyrum elongatum; assembly: GCA_011799875.1. Lineage (NCBI taxonomy): Eukaryota > Viridiplantae > Streptophyta > Magnoliopsida > Poales > Poaceae > Thinopyrum > Thinopyrum elongatum. The sequence goes on from CM022302.1 coordinate 286,577,149, forward strand.
TTCTTAAACACTTGATCCTTGGGTGTTTGTTTCACCGTCAAAGTGTGCTTCTTGCCAAGCACAACATTAATTTATTTAGCCATGTTATGGACCACCTCCCCATCATAGGGTCTTGGTCCCACATCTACCTCTACCGTACCATCAAATTCAGCTTTCATCTTTCGGTATGGGTGATTTCTCCATAAGAACCTATGATGACGCAAATACACGGTTTTGCGCGAGTTGGGAAGAAATCTCCTAGCTGTCCTATCCATGCATGTGACACACCCTACATCTCCCTTTGTTTTCTTCCCTGATGTGTTGCCTAATGCCGGCATATCTTGAATGGTGTGCAGCAGCATCGCATGTAGATCAAAAATCTCATTTTTGTATGCATCATAACATTTTATAGCAGGCGCATCTATCCACACTGTCAGCAGTTCTTCTACCAGTAGCTGAAAGTAAATGTCGATGTCATTTCTAGGTTTGTTCGGGCCTTGGAGAATCATTGACATCATAATGTATTTTTTCTTCATACACAACCAAGGAGCTAGGTTATATATGCACAGAAGCACCGGCCATGTGCTGTGATTGGTGCTCATATCGCCAAAAGGATTCATCCCGTCAGTACACTCCCCGAGCCTTATACTTCTACGATCCTTGGCAATGTCTTCAAACTTGTTGTCGATTAATTCCCACTGAGCCCTATCTTTCGGGTGCCTCATATATTTATCCGCAGTTCGCTCATCATGATGCCACCGCAACCTCTTTGCCTCTCTAGGGTTTGCAAAAAAACGCCTCAACCTTGGAATTAAAGGCAAGTACTAAACAACCTTGAACGGGATTCCTGTCTTGATCTCATCATCCAATTTGTATTTGTCCTTTGCTTTCCTGCGCTTGTATCGTGCATGCTTGCATGTGGGACATGCACACAAATCTTTGTACTCACCACGGTACAATATACAATCATTCACACAAGCGTGTATCTTATGTACTTCAAGTTCCAATGGGCAAACAATTTTCTTTGCTTCATTTGTGCTTCTGGGGAGCACATTATCTTCCGGAAGAATCTCTTTGAAAAGACCTAACATCTCTGTGAAGCCCTTGTTTGATAGACCGTTTGCTGCTTTAAATCTGAGAAGTGCCAGGGTGGCACTCAACTTGGAATATTTCTTTCTGCAACCTGGATACAATTCTTTCTTGGAGTCTACATCAATGTTTGGCAGATCCTTGTACCCAATCATATCCTTTTTTGGGCCCTTAAAATCTGCAATCATAGCAGCAAAATCTGGCATATCAAGATCGTCGTCATCTACATCGCCGTCTTGGTTTTCCATTGGTAGCTTGACGCCTCTGCCCCGATGTTAGATTCAACATCCATGTGACACTGACCGGGTTTTGGCATCTCACAGCCCTGGGTATATTCATCCATGACCTGCTCTTCACCGTGTCTGGTCCAACGTGTATATCCATCCATGAATCCCCGAGAGAGTAAGTGCCACTGGACATCTGCAATTTGACGTGACTCTGTATTGGCACAATGAGTACAAGGACACAGGATGTAATCCGCACCACCAATTCTCCTCTTTGTACTTTCAGCCAAATTCATGAACTCTGTCATGCCACTGATAAAATCTGTGGTTCTTCGATTCTTCATCCATTGAGATCGTTCCATCTGCACCACACGACTGGTAATTAAAAGCAAAACAACAACATTAATACACAGATTAACTGATGCTCAAAGATGCGTGCATAAATCACAAGGTTTTATTTTCATAATTACTGAGAGCGCTCCATATTGTTATCCAGACATGCAATGAGAAAAATTAATGGCCAGCCAATTTACACGCAGAGTACTACAACACTACCCTTAGGAATTGAATACCTTAATTAAACCACTCACGAAAAGAATACCTTAATTAATTAGCCGCGCGGCGACCTCCACCCAGCAGATAGAGAAGCGCCATGTGGTGGCATGCCGAGACAGCAGGGTCGAGGAGCAAAGCTTAGTGCGGCTGCCGCCTGAAGTTTGACCTCCACTATCCCGCCATTGCCCGCGATGGATGTGCTCCAATCACGCCGCCGCTGACCTCGATGGTTGAGCTCCTCCTATCTCCCGCCGCAGACCGAGGATTGACCTCCTATGACGCCGCCACCACCCACCGACCGAGGATTGACCTCTTATCCGGTAGCCGCTGCCTAGGCCGCCGCCGCCATCCCTATCCGCAGAGCGGCTGTTTTATTTTTTGACGGATATCCACAGAGCGGCTGTTTACACGATATCACTATAACTCAATTATATGTACAGGGTAGTACATCACATACGGTTATGTCACAGCAATCGTGTCTCACCTACGTTGTCTTCTCACACAGTTTGGTGCAGAAATCGTGTGTGAAGTTGTAATACCTAATACAAACGACATGTATAAATAGTATGCCGTATACAGCATATAGTGCCATAAGTAGTTCCCGACCGTTAGCTTATCCCCACAGTTTTCCCATTTCCCCCAAATCCCAAGACAGCCTCCAAATTCCATTGCGTGGCGCTGACATTGGGGGAATGCAGACGAGTGGTGCTGATGGTTTCGGTGCGGCTGCTCCTGCTCGTATCGCCGCCATGACGGCGGTCGCCGCTGAGCACTTGCCTAAGGTCATCAGAAGGCAGGTGTACTACAGATCAGAATCGTCCTGTTAGGTTCCAATCTATCCCGATCTTTTTTAGCATGTACAAAGTAGCTCCTTGCTGAATCCGTCCTGAATAACCCCCCCCCCCTAGGAAAGCGATCTGCCGCCGGATCCGGAGCATGACTCCACACTCCCGCAACTTGAGTTCGACTCCGAGTTTTGCGCCACCGAGAAGTACCAAAAGCTGAGTTGTGTGCATGGGCACACTCCCGCTCGACGTGTATGCACGGAGGGATTTGACATTGGAAGGCGGTTTCTCAGTTGCCCCTTAGAGGTTAGTGCTAAGTTCATCATTTTACTTGAGTTAATGCCACCGCTCATCCTGAATAGTATTTAACATTGGCAGGGATATGAGGCTTGTGCCTTTGTTAACTGGCTAGATGAAGAATGGCATGGCAGGGCATAGAGTGTTATCACTAAGCTCACAGAAGATAACGTAAAGCTGAAGAAGAAACTGGCTGATCTGGAAAGTACAATCAGTACGATGAAGCAAGAAAGAATCAATCACTGGCAACAGATGAAAGCAAGAGACAAGAAGGAACTAGCATGTGTAGTTGTGGTTGTCGCATTAGCCATGTTCTATGCACTGTTTTCAATGATGATTAGGGATTTTGTTTGACAGTATTGCTAAAGCACATCTAGATGTGCTATAAGTAATGCACATCTAGGTCCTATGCCATTGATGTTACGCGAAGATTCGTGCAGATATTTTCCTTTGTCTTTTTTTCTTTTTCTTTTCCTTTGTAGTTTGATTATTACTGGCTTCATCAATAAGAAGATCTCAATGTATTGCTTGCCAATTGTCCTACTCCGTTTGTACCGGTACCGGTGCATAATCTCAAAACTCGTTCCTTGTTTTTGTCCTGAAAAAAGAAATCAGCCAATAGGAGTCTTGCGGCTAGTATGCATTCAATGACTTCAGACTACTTAGCATAACATGCATGCAATGGTCAATTCTCTACACACAATAGTATTGATTACCAAATACTCCCTCCGTCCCAAAATAAGTGACTCAACTTTGTACTAAAGTTAGTGCAATGTTGAGTCACTTATTTTGGGACGGAGGGAGTAATCATCAAGTTCTCTCATTTTCCCCCCACCTAGGTCACCGGTACGGAGGGAGTAGAAGTACTACGAAAAATGCTTGTTTCATATTTGGACGCTCCAACGCGTGTGCGTAATTAATTATCACATTGAGAACTGCGCAACCCCGGGAATTTGGAGCGACTGGGTACAAATAATTGCAGTTGATTATATCAGCTGTTAGATAATACGTCAACCCCCGCTTCAATTGGCATTCCTCTTCTCTACATGCCCCGCTTAAGTGTCCACCATCTTCATCGTCCCCGGCAGGGTGCCACACACTTGCACACACTCTGCAATCTCGCTTTCTCGCGGTTTTTATACGACCACAGCCATGTCGAGCGATAGCGAGGACGAAAGTTCGGCCAGCAGTCTGGCGCCCGATGATAGGTCAACATCGGAATCATCCCGCTCGTCATCCATGAGTCCGGCGTCGATTATATCCCGATCATGGAAGGGACGCCGCCTCCGGAGTCATCAGATGAAAACCAAATGGACAAGCAGCCGTCGGAGGATGAAGAAGAGGAGGACAATGATGATGATGAGGAATGGTCGAACGAGGAGGAGGAGGACGACGACAGCAACGACGATGATGACGGCAGCGGAGATGAAAAGCCAACGGTCAGCGGCAAGAAGCGTCCTCGCCAAGACGATGTTGCGGGGCCTTAGAACAACAATAACAATAACAAGAAGGACTAAATTAAGCAAACTATATATATCTCTGTTTCCGTTCGCTCATATTAATTGGTTATCTCTGTTTATCCTGTCAATCTCATCGCAGACGGTCAGTAATACGTATTCGACAGAGATCTTCTACATTATCGGCCATAGGTTGGTTTCTTGAACTGTTTGCCCTGACGAGCACACAATTCACAAAAAAAGACTGTATGGGCTGTCTATAATGATCGCACACAATTCTGGTTACCGACCTGTTTGTCGGGTATCACACACATCTTGTTACGTCGAGTCATTTGTGTTCAACTCGATCATCGCAAACGGTTCATCAGAGCGAACTGTATGCCGTATATCGCACACACCTTGATCTGGCTGCCCGTTTCTGTTGTTCTGCCTCATCGCAAACTGTTCGTATGGATCAACTGTATGCCCCGCATCGCACACGCAACTAAAATCGGAACCGTGTTTGACTTATCCTTCATCGCAAACATTTTGCATCTTTTTTGACGGTTTTTTTACATCACCGTTTGCGATTAATGCATCGCACACAGTTTCGCCAAAGGGTCTCTGATTGTAGTGTCGCGTTAGCAGCATCCTGCAGTAGTGACGGAGTAAGATACACAGGGACTAGTATAGTTACTACTACCAGAACATGGTAAGTTGGACCCCTAAATGCGGGCACGGACTGGGCACACCTCAATTATTCCTTCAAACAGTCAGACACCTAAATTAGCACATTAGTCGGCTACTTAATCAAGTGTTATGCTTCATGAGTTGAAAAGGAAAAGGGTGGTACTGTACCCAAAACCACCACACTTGGGGCTAGGGTAACAACTTGGTACTGTACCACATTTGAACCAGGGCACAAAAACCACCTGTTCTGCGCCTAATGCGTAACGCGAAGCACTGACGCTTGAATTTGGCCAGGAAAATAGGGAAACTGACATGTGGGGCCCACCTGTCAGGATGATGTGGCGCAGACTAGTCCAATGGAGGAGCTGGCACACGGCCTCCTCGCCACCTGCAACCGTTCATGTGGGTCGTGGGGGCCAGCAATGTGGCGCAGCTCCCGCACCGCCTCTGGACACGGTGACCGCGATGAGCGACACGCTCATCGTCGCCAAACACGCTCGGCTTCAGGGTGCCGAGGGTGGCCCTACCACTGTGCCACGACCAGCAGATCAACACCCGGCTTGTCGAGGATGCACGGGGCACCGAATTGCGCGCGCGCAGCGACGCGTCCGCGGAGTGTTCTAGCGCGGCCAACTGCATCCCTAGGACCTGGGACCATGCTGGGTCGTCTTGCTTTTTCAATGACATGTGGGATCGCATGTGAGCGAAGGGCATCTCCAAACGTTGCCACGCCCGCAGCTGACTACCCTGGCACACAAAAAACTCTCATCCCTCGTGCCATTGCGCGCGTGTGTTTCCAGCCAGCGCCAGCTGCCAGCATTCATGCCGTCCGTCCGTATGCCATCATTAAGCAGGCTTGCTGCCCAAGGAACCAACTCCGGTGACTTATTGACATACCCGGACGCTTGGCCTCACCGGAATGCGCTACTTAAAATGGCAATGCCCAGCAAAACTCCACACCATAGCGCATCCTCCTACCTGGCACCACATCCACCATGCATGACCGCGAGCGGGAATGCTCTGCAGGAGAGCTTGTCTTCGGGGATGAAGCTCGAGGTCGCCACCCTCGCTCAACTCGCCGCTCGCAATGCAACACCGGCGTAGCCGGACGCAGACGCGACCGCACAAGCGATGGCCACGCTGGCGTCCGATGACGGGAGCACCGCCAAACACGTGTCTTACTTGTCGCCGTCCAACGTTCGGTGGCACATGTGGCAGGTGAAGCGACGGACCGTCCATGTCCATCATCATCGACCTCATGTCCACTGGCACCACCGAGGTCGGGGACTCTACCGAGGATGAGTAGGGCAAGGGAGGCGGTAGGGCATGGTGTGCCAACTGGCCGGTCCATCTCCCGTGTTCTACTCTTCCTCGCCGGCGACCGCACCTTCACTTCAAGGGTCTTGAACCCCGCCTCCGTTCATGGAGACGGCAGATGGAGGATGTTGTCGCTGATGCGGAAGTACAAAGGAAAGTGGACGTCGGTCACCGCCGTAGAATAGGTTTAGGGTCGGGTTTCTTTTCTTTTTCTGTCCTATAAAAGTTCAAAAAGTAATGAAAATCTGCCGTGTTTGCATGAATCTCGTCCGGTGTATATGAACTTTCACACTAATAGTAAGATATATTGTATGAAAATATATGGAATGATGATTCGTTTTTGTGTGTATAAACTTGGTCTAAGATTAGAAGGTTTGACCCGAGACAAAGCTAACATGCAAAGTAAATAAACACATAGGGTCTACATACACAATTTATCTTATGCACTCCAATAGTACGCCCACTACACATTCAAGCATTTCACATCTTTCTCTCGCTCTGTCTGTCCAACCAACTAAGCCTTGTCCTAAAAAATAAAGTCCTAAAAAAACCAACTAAGCCAACCTCCCAGCATATTGCGCGGGAAAAGACCCGGCCGCGCCATTTTAGTCGGGATTACAGGATTACTAGTAGTATCGATGGATCGCGCGAAGCACCAAGTTTAAAAGGAAAAAGGCAGTACACTCACATCACGCCTGTCATGGTCGCATTGCACCCCTCACACGGTCGGTCCTGCACATGGATCACCCAAACGGAACGCGCTTCGGCTTGCCTCTTCACTGACACGTGGGAAAGCATTTGGAGAAACCGACCATGCGCCAAACTCCCGCGCCCGCCGCGTAAAAATTCCCCTCAAAACCCAAATTCAACTGCCCTGCGGCCAACTAGACAATAATATTCCCCAAAAACCCCTCCCCCCGGCCCCCTTCACTCCATTCGCTCCGCCAAAGCCGCCCTCCCCACCACGTAGATACATCGGCGCCGCGATTCATCGAGGGGACGCACGATGATCCTCTCGCTCCCACAGTACGCTCTCGTAGACTGCTGTCCTCCAGCTGTGCCACCACTGCTGGCGACGTTCTTGTGGAGACGCACGGCAGTCATATTCTCCCATGGTACGCGCATTCTAGACTGAGGCCTCGTGCATGTCAGAGTAGCGCTGAATATTAGTTGATAGACGCTGTTAATCTCACTGCTTGCCGAAATAGTTTACAGTCAGTATGCTCTACTTAAGAAGCTTCCTTGCCCTATTCTGCACTCAATCTGCTTTGCTGAGATGGCATGCCACGCCCGATTAGTTGCTAAAATATCCTGTCATATATTTATTGTGAAGTAGATTGCCATGGTCTAGTAGCCAATCTGTTAGGTGAAATAGCTCGACACCGTTTTATACTCGATCTTTGTTGCTGAGATGGCCTTCGATGGCTGTGTGCTCGGCCTCATTGATTGCTGAAATAGTCTGCCATAATTTAGCACTCAATCTGTTTGCTGAATTAGCTTTACATATATTTCGTTACTTAGGTCTGCTTGTCCAAATATCTTGCCATAGCTTTATACAACGACCTAGGTATTTTTTTCTAGACTTTATAAAAAAACATATATGTTTTTCCTGTAATATCTAGTAGAAGAACTAATTTGTATGTCTAACAGATGGACAAGACTTGGATAACTTTTGCTCGAAGATTCTCCGCTGCATATGTCGAGGGGGTTCAAAACTTCATGAACTTTATCAGAGCTGAGTACGGTGGTCCGAAATCAGATGTGCTCTGCCCGTGTAGTAGTTGCATGAACTCAGTTTCAAGACCCCAGTCAACTGTGCAAAATCATCGAAACTTGTATGGGATGTCGGTCACATATACTAGGTGGGTTCATCATGGTGAAGCTGTGAATGTCAATGTTACTGACTATGTGGAAGCAGCAGATCACCATTTTGATCTGCTTGATGCTCAGGTGGAAGAGGAGGAGGAGGTGGTGGCGGCGGAGCCAGTGAGTTTGACAAACATTGAAACAATGCTATGAAATGCTCGCGCATTTCATGAACTTTCACCTGCACAAGAAAAACAGTGGGCCCACATGTTGGAACAATGCAACGTGGCAGTCACCTGAGGAAATAAGCTGTCAGTATTCTCAGCTATGGTCACCTTTCTTCAGGTGAAGACATCTGAGCGGATGACCAACAAATCATTCGATGCGATGTTGGCTGCTTTCCGCAAATCTTACCCAGATGCGTCTGAGCTGCCACACACCTACAATAAAATGAAGAATTTCCTTCGTGCAGTTGGAATTGGATATGATATGATCCATGTTTGTAAGAATAATTGGGTTCTGTTCCGGAATGATTATTCCAACTTAAGTGAATGCCCAAAGTGCAAATCATCAAGATGGAAAGATGGCGATGCTGTGAAGAGGATTCCTCATAATGTTCTGAGACATTTTCCAATTATACCAAGATTGCAGAGGTTGTTTCATGATGCTGAAACAAGAGAGGATGTACTGTGGCATTCTAGGAACCAGGAGTACAGAGATCAGATTGTAATGAGCCATTCATCTCATGGTAGTGACTGGATAAGCTTCAATCAGAAACACAGAAAGTTTGCTGCTGAGCCAAGAAACGTTAGACTTGGCTTAGCTATAGATGGATTCAACCCATTTGGCCACCAGAGCGCCACATATAGCATGTGGCCAGTGCTTGTTATCCCTTACAACATGCCACCAAATATCTGCACCAAAGAATCAAACTACATGATGGCCTTGCTCATCCCAGGTCCAAAAAGTCCTAGAAAGGATTTTGATTTATTCATGGAGCCTCTTGTGGAGGAACTTCGAAAGCTATGGAGGGGTGTTCTCACTCGAGACCTATATAGCAGCCCACCAGCTGATTTATTTCTGCGTGCTGTTATAATTTGGTGCATCCATGATTATCCGGCTTTGGGCACTATGTCAGGGCGAACGACACATGGTTACAATGCATGTGTTCGCTGTGACAAGAATTCGCTGTCATACGCAATACTTAGCAAGATCTGTTACATTGGACACCGCCATTTACTTGCCAAGGACAAGCCGTGTCCTACGAAATACTGAAGACATGTGTTCAATGCAAAGCATAAAAATCGTGATGCGCCAAAGAGGCTCACCGGCGATGAGTTGCAAGAGGAATTAGAAAAGGTCAGGCATATTACACCAGGAAACCATCCTAATAATGGTAGCAGGAAAAGGAAGCATGGCAGGGCAGAAGAGAGATTATTGTCTACCCTCAGGTCCACTTTGTGGGACTTGGAGTATTGGAAAGATTTGGATCTGCGGCATAATCTTGATGTGATGCACATCGAGAAAAATATATGTGACAGCATTATCGGCACACTTCTTAGTATTGTAGGCAAGATGAAAGATACCTTAAAATCTATGATTGATTTGACACACCTAGGTAACAGATCCGATTTGCAGGTGAATGTTGATGGTGCATCATGAGATATGGCACCAGTTGTGTACGTCTTGGACAAGGTAAAAAGAAAAGAATTTTGCAAGGTCCTGTCACATGTGAGATCCCCACATGGATTTTCTTCCAACCCTGAAAGGAGAGTCAGTGCAGATGGAAATAAGGTACAAGGGTTGAAAACTCATTACTGCCATGTCCTACTTCAAAGGGTTTTACCTGTTATCCTTAGAGGATTGGGCCACCTTGACTTATACAGAGCAGTTGCAGAGTTGGGAAAATTCTTCAGGGAACTCTGAAGTAGAAATATCAGGATAGATGCTTTGGAGCATCTTAGAGAGAAGATACCAACTATCCTATACAACCATGAGAAGATATATCCTCCAGCCTTCTTTGATGTGATGGTGCATTTGGCTGTTCATCTACCTGATGAGGCACTACTTAGAGGTCCAGTACAGTATGGCTGGATGTACCCTATTGAAAGGCGGCTAGGCACTTTCAAGGGCTATGTTAGGAACAGAGCTAGACCTGAGGGTTCCATTGCAGAGGCCTACATTGCAACAGAAGCGTTGACATTTTGCTCAAAATACATTGAAACGGCTGATCAGCTTAGCAAAAAGGTGGGTGAAGACAATGCCGAGATCAATGTTTTCGATTGTTCTGTTCGAGTTACAGGGAAGAGTCGAGAAGATGACAAACATAAAGATTTGGACAAAATGGTTTGGTTTGTGTTGAATAACCATCCTGAGATTCTACCTTATATCGAGTAAGTGCTAAGTACTACAGCTTATACATCGTAATCTACTAAACTTGCAGCACATTCTTATATATTTAGATGTTTGACATGATCACTATGTTGTGCAGCATCTACAAAAAGGAGTTACTGGCGCAAAATCCAAGAAACATTGACAAACTGGTTATGGCAGGATTTGTGAAATGGTTCAAGAGCCGTGTAAGCTTTTGAATTGCACTGTCAGTTTTTTTAATATATTGAGTACATGAGATTATCAGCTTGTCTATTTTCTAATCATAGGTTAAGAAGATGCGGGAGGATGGGCAGGCAGTTAATGATGCCCTTTACGCACTAGCAATGGGTCCTGATACTCGGGTAAGACATTATGAATCTTGCGTTGTTGGAGATGTGCGCTACAACACCCTTACAGGCGACAAAGGCAGGAAGACACAAAATAGTGCCGTCATGAGCACGGATACGTACAGCAATGCGACAACTGAAATGTATGCTAACATACCAGAAATTGTTTAGTTGCAATATATCTCCAGTTTTGAGGTTCATCGATGTGTGGTTCTGTTCTGCTGTCGTTGGTACAACCTGTTTTCCAGGATCGCAAAACCCAAAGCTGATGATTATTTCAAATCCATCAATGTCAAGGCGGCGTACCACACCGACGAGCCTTTTATTTTGGCAAATCAAGCAACACAAATATTTTTCTTTTAAGACACATATGCATGTAGCGATGACTGGAGAGTATTGCAAAGGTTTGAGCAGAGGAATTCGTTTAATGAAGTTGCACAACAAGATGATGCTTACACTGCTCCTGATGTAGAAGATTCCACAGAAGTTCGTAGTATCTTTGAGGACCATCACGTCAATAACGCTAGCAAAAAGATTCCCTGTCGGGATGTGGACGTACGAGAGTTGATCATTAAGACGCCAATGTTCGAGGACATTGAGGATGAAGAAGAAGATGACACTCGGGGGAATTACGATTCAGACTGATACACATGGCGAAGATGTTGACGTTGCTGCTGCGGATGATGATTAGATTGCTTTTGTCGTATTTGCCTGTGAGAAGACGACTTTTTATCTACTATGTGAAATTGTGTTCGCTATGACAACTGGAACCTGATGAAGTTGTTGTTTAGTATTTTGCTGTGAGAACATCACTTACATATTATGTATGTTGATTTGTGTTTGGTGATTGTATGACGACTAAAACATGATGGCACTGTTGTTTAGGTGTACTCATATTTGGCTGTGAAACTTGTATTTGATGGCATAGTTTGCTGTTGGACTACAATTTGCTCTACGTCTTCGAATGGGAACAAAGCTGACCCAACAGGGCCTCTGCTAATTTATTTATTTATTAGCAAAAGGGCCTCTGCTATTTATTTATTTATGAGCAAAAGGGGATACCCCCCGATTTCCGTTAGTAGAAATCATTAGATGTTCACAACACTACGCCCAGCCTGCTAAACAAGTTTCATTCATTACTAGTTTTAGCAAAGTGCTCATGTCATAGCCACTGAATACATCACGAGTGCTACATACACTGCAAATAAAGAGACAATCATCCTATAGAGCACAACGATTTTGCCCATTATCTTCACTAGCTCTTCCATCTCCTCATTGCTGTCAAGGCCGTTTAGCAACTGTTGCTTGGCCATGATCAGAGGAACTGCATCTTTAACCTTCTGCTCTGCTTCTTCCTCTTCTGCCATTCCTTCAGTTACTTGTCCAACACCAACCTGCTGGTATTGGGATTCCTCGGCTAACCAAATAATCAGTGTAGTTCCATTCCCCCACATCAGCAACTTCCCAGAAATATAAATCACATGAATCTTCCCTTTTCTGCATGAATCAAATTGGAAGATCATCGACCAAACTATAAAAAATTCAGCAACTGAAAGCAGGCGAACAACAACTAAACATATTATTACCCCATGATTCGGGCATTTGTAGAAGACTCAGCCAGGGTTCAGCATTGTAGTTGAGATGTGATGGATGACTCTGTGTGATTTGCAGTAGTGGCACCACACAAACGACAGCGGGTTGCGATGAGCAACCGGTAGCGGTGAGTGTGCCGGCGGGGGTGTAATGAGACCCATAGGCGATGGTACGGGTGGCGAGTTGGCGCATATCTGGTTGTTGCCTGCTGAAGAGCAGGTGGACGAGCCGCCAGCGGATGTGGTTGTTGCAGCCAGAGCTTCTGATGCTAGGCAGAGTAACTAGAGAAGAGGAGAAGCGAACGTTGGATATGTCAGTTTCATTACTTGCAGAGTAGCATAGCACTATATATAGTCATAGTCTAGGTTTGGATTCGAACCAACTACAGGAGCACGTCTCTCTTTTTTCTAAAACTCAACAACGTCTCTTTACTGGTACACTAGCTTGTTCTGTATGCCTTCTCAAGTCTTTGATTTTCTTTTTTTTTGCGAGGAAGGAAGGAGGAGAAAATTGAGGGTTCCTAGGACTCTAACCCAAGACCTCTCGGTTGAAAACCAAAGGTGCTAGCCACTTATCTGGCGAACGTTCCCTAGGAGGAGGATGGCAGTTTTAGTTGCGACACAAGATCAAACGGTGGCAGTTTTGGGAATGTTATCCGGCGTACGAGCCCAGTTTTTCTTTTCTTCCTATAAAAAAGTATGCTACGTGGTGTCGGCTTAGTCAACAAACGATTATGCCAACCTTGACCGTTGGATTGACATTCAATGTCTGTCATGTTTCTTCAGTCTCTTCTTCCTCCAGCCACCAAAGCCAAACCAGCGCCGGTGGGACCACCTGCTCCCCCCTCCCATGGTTGGCTGTGCTGCTGCGCACGCATCATGGCCACATCGCACCCTAAAACTCTGCATATCTTCCCTGGCTGCTGTTTGTTCTCGTCCGAGGCCTCACCATCGTCCTCCGCCTTGGTTCACTCGCCGCGGCGCCGCCCTCGGGTGTTGTCAACATGGTCAACAACAGAGAGGAATAAGGAGATGATTGTACATGGTGAGGATGATAGTAGGGACCCACCAGGATCATGGCAGTAGGCAAGCAAGTGCCTCCTTTATTACAAGAAAAAATGGTTCCTCCTGATGGTTTCCTGACATCTGGGTCGCACGCCACTGTCAATGTAGTCAATAAGCGAGATAACTGCACAAGGAGCGGCTGACACCCGGGACCCAGCAGCTCGCACAGTTTTTTTTTGTTTTCAGGATGGAGCAGGGTATCAACTGGGTTGTGCAGGAGTTGTGGCCCGTCTAGCCCAGGCTTTTATTTCATATGTTTACCACATGACCAGCCCGGTTTTTCTTCTTTCTGAAAATGTCTAGCCCAACTATTTTGTTTTTTTTGCAAAATAACCAACGGAGGCCTACTTGCTTTTCTACGCCCTGCTGGGCCAAAAATCTTTCAAGACGAGGAGGGATGCATTCGGCTTGCCCAGAAAATGGGCTATAAGTAATAAGAAATGTGCTGTAAAATGAAAAAATACAGCAAACACGCAATTAGTTCCAAATTACTTTTTTCTTTCGGATTTTGATATTTTAAATTTCATTATTTTTGTGCGGGTAAAATTTCATTGGATTTAAATTAAGGTATGTTTAGTTTTTAAATTAATTTGAATATGCCTAGAAATTTCGGGCTGTATGCTGTTTAGGACAGATTTGGAGGCTGACTTGTGGGTCTACTAGGTTGATGTGTATGAAAGGCTTTGTCAACTTAGTCCACAAACGATTCTAGCAGCAGTGACCGTTGGATGTTAATCCAATGGCCGTGCTACTTGTTCAATATCTGATCTTCTTGGTCCAGCCACCCAAACCAGCGCTGGTGGGACCGCCTGCTCCTGCCTCCCGTGGTCGGTTGTGCTGCCACGCAGGCCGCACCGCCCCACCCTACTCCATCGCTGGCCAGGCCATTCCTCTACTCACCCACACCTCCTGTTATTTTCCGGCGACGGCAGCCGAACTAGTAAACCCTCGTACTCCCCACCGCGTGGGCAACCACTGCCGAGTCTTCCCCAGCTCCGGGTCGTTCCCTTCCTAAGCCTCGCCGTCGTCCACCGCTCTGGTGCCATCGGCGCGGTGTGGTCAACGTGGTCAACGAATGACATCCATCGGAAGAGGACTGCACGTGGAGAGGCTGACAGCTGGGTCCACGGCCGTATGCAAGGAAGTGCCTCCTTATTACGAGCAAAATAATGATTCCTCCACCTGACAGCGGGGACCCATAGGAAGGGAATCTGTATTTCATGAAAAAAAATGTTCCTCCCACTGACAGCTCGGACCCACCAGCTATATCTTCACACACAAGGAAGTGCATCCTTATTATGCACAAAAAAAATTAATACTCCCCCTGCTAGTTGGGACCCACCATATTTGGAGGCTGACTTGTGGGCCTACTAAGTTGACGGGGACGCAGGATTTGTCAACTTAGTCAATATAAACGATTCTAGCTGCAGTGACTATATGATGTCCATCCAACGACCATCGTGCTTCTTCAACCTCTGGTCTTCTTGCTCCAGCCGCCCAAACCATCGCCGGCCATGCAGCTTGCTCCTGCGTCCCATGGCCGGCTGTGATGCCGCGCAGGCCTCACCGCCCACCCTACTCCCATCGCTAGCCTGGCCATCCCTGTACTCACCCAGACCTCCTGTTATTCTTCGGCGACGGTAGCCGAACCAGTAAACACTCGTACTCCCCTCCGCGTGGGAAACAACTGCCGAGTCTTCCCAGGCTGCGGGTCGTTACCTTCCTAAGCCTCGCCGTCGTCCACCGCTCTGGTGCCATCGGCGCGGCGTGGTCAACGTGGTCAACGAATGACATCCATCGAAAGAGGACTGTACGTGGAGAGGCTGACAGTTAGGTCCACGGCCGTAGCAAGGAAGTGCCTCCTTATTACGCGCAAAATAATGATTCCTCCACCTGATAGCGGGGAACCACGGAAGGGCCACCGTATTTTGCGAAAAAAACTTTTCCCCCCTGACAGCTGGGACCCACCAGCTACATCTTCGCACGCAAGGAAGTGCGTCCATATTACGGGAAAAAATGATTCTTCCCTCTGACAGCTGGGACCCACCAGCTATATCTTCGCACGCAAGGAAGTGCCTCCTTATCCTCCTTGACAGCTAGGACCCACCGGGTCGAACCGTATGTAGGGTTGTCTCTCTGGTCGCGAACATGTACGCACATACTGGTCGACCGGTCTCTCTGCAGCGATGAACCGTGGCCGAGTAAGGAGCGGCACGTGTCATAGTAGAGGCGCGAACGTAGCATGTCACGCAGTCCCGTCTATATATATCGTGTACACGTACGTATAGCCACGCTACAAGAAAGTAAATACGGCTATGTACGTACATACGGGCAGGGTCTTGAATGCATACTGACACATACGTACGGCCAGGGCTTGTGTACATGGAGAGGCAACGGACGGCAGCAACGGTGTCCTGTTCATCGAAAGCCAACCGGCTGGGTCGGAACGGAGAAACTGCGTCGTGTTCATCAGGAGGCAACGGAATGCGTCCTGTTCAACGGGAGCCAACCGGCTTGGACGGAACATTCAAAACGTGGTCTGGCGTACCGTAGTATGGAGGAAACGGCCTTCTGTTCGACCAGCTACGGTCGAAATGGGATCCTGTTGATCGGGAGGGGTGTGGCATACCGCAAAACGGAGGAAACAGACTTGTGTTGGAGCTCCTACGGTCGAAACGGGGTCTTGTTCATCGGGAGGGGTGTGGCGTACCGCAAAATGGGACTCCACGGGCTACTGTTCATCCACCGTCTACTGCCTCGCTCCAGCCTCCACGGGCTACTGTTCATCCACCGTTGACTTCCTCTAGCCTCCACTAGCTATTGTTCATCCATGGGCTACTGTTCATCTAGCCTCCACCGGCTACTGTTCAACCAGCCCTCCACGGGGTCCTGTTCATCCACCCCAACTGGCTCGAGTGTGTGGCGGCCTCCTCGGGGTCTTGTTCATCCAGCGGCAACGGCCTACTACCACGGGGTCCTGTTCATCCAACCCCCACCGGGAACTGTTCATCCAACCCCCAACAACGGTCACTGTTCATCAAGAGGCAGGTTCGATCGGCTTCAGTTAGCAGTAGTAGCAAAGGAATCGCTCGGGTTCAGTTAACAACCAAGGGATCGATCGCTCTGGTTCAATAACGTAGCTAGTGCAATCGCTCGGGTTCAGTAAGCGAACGCCTTGCTCGGGTTCAGTTAGACCCCAATGCCTCGCACACAGGCGCGTACATGTATGAGAGAAACGCGGAAACCACAGTGCATCGCTCGGCCCCGACCACCCACCGTAACCGGGAACTCCCCGAAATTTTCCTCGCCCTCGCTTCTACCACGATTTGTTCCGTCATGGACGGCCCAAAGAATGTCATGTAGGTGCATCCCCGGCCCGCCCAGGACGAAAAGCCCATTTTCTGTCATGATTTTTATCATAGAAGTAGGAGCCCACCACATCTATGATGATACGTAGTTTTGTCACAATTTTCGTCATAGAACTGTCATAAGCATGACATATATTTTTTTTGTTCGGGCCAAAATGTCACGGATGTGTCTTTTTTTTGTAGTGCATGTGGGGTGCTTGCAGCTGCTTGGGACTTGATTATATAACAACTTTTGCATGTTGTAGCCCCCAAGCGCCGGGTCGTCAGCCTGCGGCGACTCGGGGCTTGTAGATAATTGTGAAACTAAGGATTGTATCTGTTGTGACAGGATATGCTTGATCAGGCCGAGGCAAATGCTGCTGGCTTGCAAGAACAATTGAAAACCAAGAAGAAACTGTGTGAGAAAATGGAGTCATGCTCCTCATTTTTGTAGAAGTCGATTTTGATTGCCTCGGAAAACTGGCACTCCTTGAAAGCCGCTCATGAAAAAGAAAAGGCAGTATTGCTAAAGCGTGCTAAAGAGGCTGAAAGTCAACTTGAGCCGGTAACTAAGGAGTTGAACACTTTGAAGCGCCATATAACCAATATGATAGTGGCCATCTTTGGTAAGTTTTACTGTTACTGTAGTCAAAATCCGAGCTAAGTGATAGCTGGCTTATTCATATGTGTTCCCGCTTGTGCAGGTAGGAGAAATGATAATGCCGTCCAACTGCCACTGGTGAAGTTGAAGGCTGTATATACATACATTGAGCAATTATATACTGGCGGTATATATGCAATAATGGCGGTGAAAGACATCGGATCACCCCCTATGAGGATTAAAGACATGCTGAATGACTTATCAACAGTTCCAGAAAGGATCCAAGAGAGGATAAAATCGGTGGCTCGTACCGGGACCGGTATGGTTTGCACGAGCAAAAGCTTTTCTTCCTGAGATGGATCTGACTGAGATGCTTGGCGGCTTTCCTCAATAAAAACTTGATGGCAGCGAATTTTCGTAAGAGGACTTTGCACGTTGTGTGAAAGACACCCGAGTAGCAGTGACTCAAATGGTAGAGGTGCTAGACTGGTCAAAATATCAAACCGGCTAGACGGAGGATAATAAGCCATTTGTTCTTACTCCTCCACGCAGTAAGCAAACCTTCATTCCTAATGTTGAACCGTCTAGTATCATCACCGCCGACTCAACTTTCCAGAAATTGTCTGCTATTCAGTGGATACCAAGGGACCGCCAGACCAAGGAGGATGAGCCAGTAATAGCTGACCTGGCAACATCTGGTGTCAAGGAACAACAAGATGTCAACCCAGAGGATGCAGGCGCTGGCTTGAATGAGTAGCCCTTGCTTTTTTATAAAACTTTGTATATTCAGAGCCCAAGTGGGGCTTGTAATGGGAGTAGTAAGATACTTGGTCATCTACGGTGCCATCGTGCACTTGATACTCCAGAGATAGTTTGGCGATTTTTTTTGAGTCTGTGCGATGTTTGCTAACCCGCCAATTTGCATCATACTTTGTAGTACTCTGCTATCTTCAGAGATGAACCGGGGCTTGTAGATGAGAACCCGTATTGTGTTGATATCTTGATCAATCTGATAAGCCGGTTTGATAAGGCCTGGCAAATTTGTCTGCAATTAGAAGTATAGGAAATATGCCAACATCAACTCAATGGTTAAGATGAATAGGATAAGCCGGTGTGTTTATGACCCGGTGACGCTTAGTCAATAATTCATGTAAAACAAATAATACAAAGGTATATATATATGAAATTGTAAGAAATTTCGTATAAAATGTTAAGCCGGCTTTCGAGGCACGACAAAATGACCGGCTTTCGAGACTCGAGCCCTGCTTCAATGAAGCTGGCATGATAGCCCATGGTTTATCCTAGCTTTCTTTAAGCCGGCCCTCACGTGACTTAAGCCGGTGTTTTAACCTTGACAAGCTCATGGTCATTATAGATTGGCTGTCAAGAGTACGCTGGGTCACCTTGGCGGAGTAGCATCGAGGAAACAGGCATGTTTAACCAATATTCATAATGGCATATGCCGGGTCAAGAGGGATGTTAATAGCTAAACTCGATGAGTTGGAAGCCCCCAAGTGACCTATGATCAAAGAATAAAGACTCATGTGCAATTATTGAGACGAAACAACAGAGGCCCTAAATTTTAGGGCTGCCGGCTTTATTATATTGATCATAAAAAAATATACACAGAGGTATGTACAATATGCTGGAGCCAGTGGCTCTAAGTATAATAGGGTCGGAGATGAGCAATATTCCAAGGCATGTTGGTCTCCTCCTCAGATGTACGTGACTTATTGTGTTCATGTATGTCAATCAGGTAATATTACCCTTTGTTGACATTCTTGCTGATGACAAAAGGCCCTTCCCATGGAGGTGAAAGCTTATGCATACCTGTCTGTTCTTGTATCAGACAGAGCACTAAGTCACCCTCCTGGAAAGTACGACTGCGAACTCTATGGCTATGATAGCGACGTAGGTCTTGCTGAAAAATCGCAGATCTTGCTGCGGTGAAGTCATGTTCCTCCTCCAAGGCGTCGAAAGAATCCTAACGAGCTCATTCATTATCTGCTTCGACATAGGCTGCAACTCTTGGAGAATCATGACGGATGTCGCTGGGTAACACGTCTTCTGCACCGTAAACCATGAAGAAAGGCGTATAGCATGTTGATCTATTGGGGGTGGTCCGTATACTCCAAAGGACCGAGGGGAGCTCCTCAACCCAACAACCTGGAGTTCGCTCAAGTGGAACAATGAGTCTTGGCTTGATACCTCGTAAAATCTCCTGGTTAGCACGTTCTGCTTGGCCATTGGACTGAGGATGTGCTACCGATGCTACATCAAGCCAGATGTGCTCCGTTTGACTAAACTACTTCATAGCTCCCTTAGACAAATTAGTGCCATTATCAATGATGATGCTATGTGGATAACCAAAGCAAAAAAACAATTTTTTCAGGAATTTGACTACTGTGGTTGCATCACAATTGCGGATTTGGCTCTGCTTCAACCCACTTGGTGAATTTATCAACAACAACCAAATGATGGGTCTTCTTGTCCTTGGATGGTTTGAACGGACCAACCATATGAAGCCCCCAAACTGCAAAGGGCCAAGTGACGGGAAACATCTAGAGCTCTTGAGCTGGCACATGAGCCCGACGTGCAAACTTCTGGCAGCCATCACACTTGCGTATGATATCCTCAGCATCTGTGCCAGCCGTGAGCCAGTAAAACCCATGTCGGAAAGCCTTTGCCACTAGGGATCTTGAGCTGGCATGTTGACCACAATCACCACAGTGAATCTCATTGAGGATTTCTCGCCCTTCATCAGGGGAAACACAACAGTGGAAAACACCTGTGATGCTTCGTCTGTGCAACTCACCATTGACAATAGTCATAGACTTGGAGCGTCGAACAATCTGACAAGCAATGAGTTCATCTTCAGGGAGCTCGCCTCGAGTCAGATAAGCCAGATAGGGAACCGCCCAATCCGGTATAGCATGGAGAGCCGCCACCAACTGTGCCTCCGAGTCAGGTATAGCGAGATCTTCCTCAGAAGGTAGCTTGACAGATGGATTATGGAGGACATCAAGGAATAAATTGGGAGGGATCGGCTTACGCTGAGAGCCGAGTCGTGACAATGCATCAGCCGCCTCCTTGAGCTACCGATCAATGTGATCAACTTGATAACCTCTGATGTGTCCCGCAATGTTAGTCACCGATTGCCGATAAGCCACCATAAGAGGGTCCTTGGAATCCCACTTTCCTGAAACCGGCTGAGCGACCAGATCCGAGTCATCCAGGCACCTGACCCGGCTAAGATTCATCTCTTTAGCCATACGATGACCATGGAGGAGGGCCTCATACTCAGCTGCATTATTAGTACAAGGAAACATGATCCTTATGACATAACAAAATTTATCACCTCGTGGAGAAGATAGGATGACTTCAGCCCCCGCGCCTTCCAGTGGCCTGGAACCATCAAAGTGAATCGTCCAAAGGGGCTGAGCTGACCACAGTGATGGGATGCTCCTGGAAGTAATGTTTGAGCTTGCAACTAGACTTGAACACACCAAACACCAGCTTCTGCCAATGTGGATATTGCTGCTTGGACTCGGTCAAAACTTCACTTACATAATAGACTAGCCTTTGGGCTGGATATTCTTTCCCTACCTCTTTGCGCTCCACGACAAATGCCACACTCACCACTTTTTTATTAGCGGCGATGTACATGAGCATAGGCTCTTTGTCAATAGGAGCAGCCAGGACAGCCGGCTCAGCTAACTGCTTCTTGAGGGCTTCAAAAGCCTTATCTGCAGCGTCACTCCACACAAAGTTGCCAGTCTTCTTCAACATCTGGTATAGTGGATTCGCCTTCTCGCCAAGGCGGCTTATAAACCGGCTCAAGGTTGTGATCCAACCCGCCATGCGCTGGACATCATTGATGTTAGCCGGCTTAGCGAGCGAGGTTACTGCTTTGATCTTGTCTGGGTTGGCCTCGATGCCCCGTTCTAACACCAGAAAACCTAGCAACCTGCCCGTAGGAACACTAAAAATGCACTTGGATGGGTTGAGCTTCATCTGGTAAACTCGAAGGTTGTCAAAAGTCTCCTCGAGGTCATCCAACAAAGTATCTTTCTTCTAAGATTTGACCACAATATCATCAATGTAAGCATGAACATTGCGCCCAATCTGCTTGTGAAAGCAATTCTGTACACAACATTGATAAGTAGCCCCCGCGCTCTTAAGCCCAAAAGGCATAGAGACATAGCAGAAAACCCCAAAGGGTGTGATAAAGGTTGTCTACTCCTGATCCTCGACGACCATCTTAATCTGATGATAGCCGGAGTAAGCATCTAGGAAACATAAGCACTCACATCCAGCAGTAGAGTCGATGATCTGATCAATGCGAGGGAGGGCAAACGGGTCTTTGGGACAAGCCTTGTTGAGATCTGTGTAATCAACACACATGCGCCAAGTGTCATTTTTCTTGAGAACAAGCACTGGGTTTGCCAGCCACTTAGGGTGGAATACTTCAACAATGAACCCGACAGCTAGGAGCCGGGCTACTTCTTCCCCAATGGCCTTGTGTCTCTCCTTGTTAAAACGATGGAGGTATTGTCTGACAGGTTTCATCTTAGGATCCATGTTAAGGTGGTGCTCAGCGAGTCCTCTCGGTACACCAAGCATGTCAGAAGGTTTCCATGCAAAGATGTCCCGATTCTCACGGATGAACTCGATGAGCGCGCTTTCCTATTTGGGGTCCAAGTTGGTCCTAATCATGAACTGTTGGGACGAGTCTCCTAGGGTGAAGTCAACCTGCTTGGTATCCTCGGCCGGCTTGAACTTGAGCAGAGGATCGGATTCTGTGGTGGGCTTCTTCATGGGCGTCATGTCGGCCGGTTCAACATTGAATGTATAAAATTTGAGCTCCTCTGCTGCAAAGGCCAACTCAACATAAGCTGCATCCCCCTCCTCACACTCGTGTGTGATTTTCCTGTCACCATCGGCTGTGATAGTGCCCTCCGGTCTAGGCATCTTGATCTTGGGATACACATAACAGAGCCAAGCCATGAAGCGGGCATAAGCTGGCCGCCCGAGGAGGGCGTGATATGGACTCTTGATTTTGACCACCTCAAACGTCAAGAACTCTGATGTGTAGTTATACTCATCACCGAACGCAACTTCCAGCTTGATCCGCCCAATAGGATAAGCAGACTTTCCAGGAACGATCCCGTGAAAAACAGTTGAGGAAGGTAGGAGTTGCTTTTCCACAGGTCCATGTGTCTGAAGGTATCATAATATAAGATGTTGATGCTGCTTCGTCCATCCATAAGTACCTTAGTAAGCTTATAGCCGTCGACTTGAGGTGCCACCACCAAGCCTAAACAACCCGGATTCTCAGCTCGGGGAGGATGATCCGCCCTGCTCCAGGTGACTGGTAGCTCTGACCAATTTAAGTACTCAGGAACAGCCAGCTCAACTATGTTAACAACATGTTTCTGGAGCTTGCGATCTATCTTGCAAGTACTAGTCGTGAAAATGTGGTAATGCCCACTATTTAATTGCTTGGGGTTGCTCTGGAAACCGGGCTAGTTGCCCGGCTGCTGAATTCCCTGGCCAGATCATTGATTTCCACCATTATTGCCAGAGCCCTGATAGCCGGACCCTGAGCTGCGAGAGCCCCGATAACCGGGATTCTGGAAACCACCAGATGAGCTGGCCCCCGGGAAGCCAGGTCCTGAGCCGCCAGCTCCAGGCTGCCCTGGGTTTCCGCTGCCACCACCTTGATGATTTTGCTATGTCTGATTGCGGAAAGCCTGCATAATGTAACAATTTTCCCAGGAGTGATTCGTCGGCTTATCAGGGAGGCTGTGTTTTGGACATGGGCCTTTGAGGGCTTCCTTGAAATTCCGGGCTTGTTCCCATTATAAGACCTTCCTGAGTTGCTCCTCCTTTGGCCTTTGAAACCAGTGTTGGTATTGGCAACAAAATATGATCCTCCACTGGTACAGCGAGGTGCTATACAAATGGTTTTTAACCCCTTTCTGGGACGATGTTCTGAATCGTCGCCTAGTGAGTGACTGTGATAGGGGGGTCCTTCCCACACAACCCAGAAACCGTCGGGGATAGGCTCTCCTGGCACACACGCTCGGCAAAATGAGGTCGTGTGCGACGGGCAAGTGATCAAATACGATTATACAGGCCCAATCGGTTCCGGTCGTAAGAACATCCCACACAGTCAGTCCCAAACAAATGTTTCCGTTTGTTATGTACATTCCACACAGTCAATCCAAGGAATATGTTTCCGTTCTTATGTACATCCCACACAGTCAATCCAGGGAAAACATTTCCGTTTGTATGTACATCCCACACAGTCAATCCAGGGAAAACGTTTCTGTTCGTATGTACATCCCGCACAGTTTTATGTATAGGCTCGTGTGTGATAGGTGTAGCTATCACACACGCTCTACCTCAGTTAACCGTTTGCTTTTATTCAACTACATCACACACGATTTGATGAAGAAAACTGTGTGGCATTGGGCTATTCATCACAAGCGCTTTTACTGCTAGAACCGTTTGCAAAGTTCCATGACCCATTTAGCAGGTTTATTAGTTTACAATTAATAATTCCAGTATTACACAAATTCACATTTCATATCGAATATGCTGTCTGCCAATTTCATATCAGGCACATAAATATATTTTAACATCACAGTACGATAGCTACCTGAAAACAGCACAATACATCATATAGCTAGTTCAGCTTCATAAGAACAATATTAGAACAATATATTCATTTCCCTAATCGAGATCATTCAGGCTCGTCTTATCCACCTCTGCTTTCAGTTCATTAAGAACCTATTTTGCACTGGCCAACTGGGAAAGTGCCTCCTCCTTCGCAAACACCATCTTAGCAAAGTCTGATTTAAAAAATCTAAGCTCATTATCCACCTTCCTCTTTTTATCCCGCATCTTCAAATATTCTTCAACGTTGACAACACTTTCTCTAAGCCTACCTATGTTCTCTTCCTCATACATGCTCCAGAGCTTTGCTAGGCACATCTTCAAAGACTGTGGCCACTCTTGATCAACCCACTCCAGGTAAGAACACTTTCGTTCATCCTATAATATTTAAAACTAGATCAGTAACAATTGTAGGGGAAATGGGTTTGTAGCAACATAGAAAATCACCAATACTTATTTTGAAAAACTGAAGAAATAGGTTAATTATGACATATCTTCTCAAAAAGATCAATGTGCAAATGAATTAATTGCTACTGAGACAACAACCAAATTCTGAAACATCAGAAGCTATAATTAACTACAACAACGCTACAAGTTCTTACTCATGTACTATAAATAACAAATTGAACATTTTATGAGGAAGCTAAATATAACTGCAACAGCATAGCGACAGTGTTTGGATGACATCAAATTGATACTAACAGGTGTGTACATGCACAAATTTAGTAACATAGAACTAATAGCACTAAGGCCTTCCACTATGTATGCCAAAACCGGTGTAAAGACAACTGTTGCTACATTTCGCACCAGTGCCCTGCACTGGCGAGGTGATGCAGCGGAAAAAAATCAGGGACCCGGACTTCGGAGCACCTAGTTGCTCCGATGCCCAGTTCCTTCATGCCATAAAGATTTAGTATTTTACTACTTAGCTGCTCGGATGTGTGGACCAAAGTTGGCTGCACAAACTGCTGAAGCGGTGCCAAATAATTTTCTAATGGCACCGCTGATGAGATGGCAACATTTTTAGATACTAGGTACAAACTGTGACACTGTCTTACGATGCGTTTGGTTGAACGTGTGGTATGAATGGTTTGGGACCGTGACAGTGTCTGAATCACATCTAACAAATGATTTGTAACAACGAAAGTGGGGCTAACATTCTCTGCACATGCCAGAAACTTCCTCCCACTGTCCACAGATTCAAACGCAACTAGCTTCACGCATGGATATTGATGGTGACAACAAGTAGACAGATCTTCAGCCACCCTGCTCCATTCGTTGCAACTGATGGTCCTAGGGAGCTACAAGAGGAAGGAATGACTCAAATCAACTGTCGGATTAAAATCCTTCATTCCAAGTCATAGCCCGAGAGAGAGAGAAGAGAGGCATACCCGGGTGGTGAAGGAGTCGTCGTTGGAGGAGGAACCGCTGGAGAGGTCATTGAAGAAGAGCGTGGCGACCCCGGTGGTAGGATGCGAGACGGCGAGAGCGAGGAAGCAAGCGAGGAAGCGGTGATAGAGGCGAGGGTGTCCCGATCTTTCGATGAGATGATAGCTATCATTTTTGGTGGAGTAGACTTTGACGATCCGATTATGAACGTGCGAGGACGTCGCGCCTTAGCAATCGCTAAACCAATTCCGAGAGGTTATTGACCACGCCGGAGCACAATCAACCTGACCACGAGGGTCGATCTCCTGCAAGCAAACGAAGAACAAGCAAGAAACTAAGATTTGCAATCTGGATATCGCGAATATAAGATGAAAGCTTTATTGATCAAGGTGGGGATCCAAAAGCGGTCTTGGTCTGGTCGTTGGACACAAACGAAGTACACGAAGTTGCAATGGCTAACTTTTAACTAACAAATCCCAAGGAAAAAGCTACTAGATGGATCTACTTATATAGGAGTAAGGGGTGGCGGCCAAGGAGGTGGGAGGATGTCCCAAGGCAGCCTAAAACTAACCCTAGGTCGTACAAGGCCAATGGGCCCAAGTGGAGGTGATGCAACACCTTTGGACTTGTAGTTTGACTCGGATTCTGCTACAGCGTCAGATTGTTTCGACGACAACTCAACGCTCCGAATGAATTTGAAGGTGGAACCAATTGGGTTAGAAAGAGCATGAAATCTACTTTCCAACAAAAAAAGAATCACCCAATTCGGAGTCCGTATGAAATAGTTCTTGGCATTTTGAGTCAGGTATGTCTGTGCAGTCCGAATCTGAATCCAGAACGTGAGAGACTTGGACTCTATCTTCTCATGGCCCAAAAGTGACGTGAGAGGACTTTTTGAACAGCACATAAACTTCTCTTTTTCCCTTATGTTCATATGTGGATTGTACAAATGTCCCATACACCTGCAATTAGACATGGCACAAAAGTTTGTGAAGTATTTTTGTCTTGGATGACATAAATAAATTATTGCATAGTTTGCATTAGAAATCACCTCACAAATATACATGTATGCAATATTTTTGTTTGTATCCAAGGTAGTCATGTCCTCATCATCCTCCCCTTCTTGAAAACAAAGCCGTCCTCGGCGTTGCTTAATCTGAAATGTGGCTAACAAAAGAGACAAGGTGTACATGTTGTATATGTATATGTCATCCATTTTTACTTCCCTTGATTTTTGCACATATGACACATGTATACATGAGTAACTTTCATAGTTCATAAAATGTAAAGCCAAAATATTATCACAAGTATTAGAAGACATGAAAATATTGCAACTCAATTTGCACATATAAGTGAAGCTCTTATTCATATCAAAGGATTGACAATGTTCATCATTAAACCATCCCAAAATTGGTGAATAAACCTTACTTGCATCAAATTTACATGCTACAACATGCTTAAATAAGCAAACATGCAATAAGTCATTTGACACAAAATTATCACCAAGATTAGAGGTCATATCAAAATGATTAAATATTGTTTCTTTTGCATCAACAGTTAATTCATTGGGTGCACTCAAAATTGTTGATACTTCAACTCTTTGATCACATGACGCATTCATGACAGTAACACGATTCTCTAAAATAGCTGGTGTGCTCAAATCAATAGGTAACACAACACATGGTGTATTCAAGTTAACTAGGCATGCATCATTCTCATGTGAAAGTTGAAAATCTGTACCTTTGTCATTACCTCTTATGATCAACTCAGACGATGTAGGCACTCTTGGAGGTGATGTGTCACATGATGGAGATGATGTAGTCCTCGCAACAACGGATGTGGTTGTCATAGTACGCCTAGTAGTTGAAGAAACATCTGTATCAACACTTGGAATGTGCACCGTGCGCTTGTTCTCCTTGTGGCCAACACGTCGTTTTATTTCTTGTTCAGCTTTGCAAGCAAGACGAAACAAATGGTCCATAGGATAACACTCTTCATGAATTAGAATCTCTTGAATATCATAGTTTAATCCTCCCCAAAATCTATCCATAAAATCTTCTTCACTTTCTTCTAAAAATGAGTGCAATAATGTAGTTTGTAAATCATCATAGTATTTTGTTACCGTGTCAGTGCCTTGTTTTAAATGTTGTAATTTTTTAATCATGCCACGAGTATAATAAACATCAATGAATCTATCTCTCATGACAAGTTTTAAATCATCCCAAGTAGTAGGTATAAGATCAGGATTTAACCGACAATATTCACTCCACCAAACTAAAGCAAAGCTACTAAAAGTACTAACCGCAGCTTGAAATTTTCCACGCTCATCAAAATTATGGGAAGCAAATATAGCATTTATTTCGTACTCCCATTCAATATATAAATCAGGCCTAAAATGACCAGTAAATGGTGGCATGGAAACTTTAACCTGATTATGTGCATTCTGATGTAATTGCTCCTCTTGTGGTGGTTGTTGTATTTTCTTAGGTGATGGCAAATCTCCCACGATCGAAGAAGCCCAAGAACTAACAACTCCGGAACCTGCCATGATTAGTAGAAACAAAAAAAAATCGAGAATAATGTTCCTATGAACTACTAGGATGTGGTGGTAAAGCGCTCACAGTAAAGCAAATATCAATATCTTACAAGTTCTTACCATGCAGCAGGTGGTGACGGGCAACCAGCGGTGTCAAATAACTCCGAAGATTGAGTAAAGCGATTGCCAGGTGAACGTACGTATACACGGTGTATAAATATGTGGAGCTGGGTTGGCTATATATGGTAGCAAAAAGGGTCAGCAATAATCAATTCAGATTGCATTATCATATTCTTGCTTGTTCTTCGATTGCGTGCAGGAATAGACCTTCGTGGTCAGGCTGATCGTGCTTCCAGCATCGTCAGTAACCTCAGGAGATTGGTTTAGCGATTGCTAAGGCGCAACGTCGTGCACGTTTGTAGTCGGATCGTCAAAGTCGTCTCCACCCAATCGATAGTTACCATCTCATCGAAAGATCGGGACACCCCGCCTCTATCAAGTGGTATCGTCTCGGAGTTGGTTGAGCAACTAAACATTCATACCTGTCAGCGTCTTCAGGAGCCATGTATTGCGTCTCATGATCAGAATCATCTCCACCGTGTTCTTCACTTGTAATAAGAGCCAAAGTCTCCTCATCATAATCACTAGCGGACTCATACCCACCATCCTCAGTAGCAATCATAACACGCGGAGATTGGCATTCTCTCGCATAATGACCTCTTCCCTTACAACGACGACAAATAATATCATGTGTGTGCCCTGTTGATGCCATAGATGAAGAAGAGCTCTGGGCAGGCCCAGAAGGTGTACTCTTGGCAGATGGTGGTGGTGGTGCCTGTTTTCTTGTATCTCGATTGGAATTGGCGGATGAAGTCAGTGGTGCCGCAGTAGGACGTGTGGGAGTAGAGGAGGCACGCGGTGTCCATGATGAAGATCGACCTGCAGAAAAATTAGTTCGCGCCAATGCCTGTCGATCCTGCACTTCACGTTCAGCTTTACAAGCAAGATGGAATAAACGAGTGATATTATTATACTCCTTATACTCTAGAATGGTCTGAATCTCTCTATTTAATCCACCCATGAAACGTGCAAGCATAGCTTCATTCTCCTCAACAATACCACATCTAATCATGCCAGTTTGTAATTCCTGATAATATTCTTCTACAGAATTTTTTCCTTGTCTTAAGCGCTGCAATTTTTGAAGTAATTCACGTTGATAATATGGTGGAACCCAACGAGTACGCATAGCAGTTTTCAAAGCAGCCCACGTAGCTGGAACAGGATATAATCTACAATGTTCAGACCACCATACACATGCAAAACTAGTAAAAGCACAAACAGCAGCAGCAACACGTCTCTCCTCGGGATATTGTAAACATGTAAAACGTTGTTCAGTTTCTAACTCCCAAGTAAGATATATATCAGGAACATATCTACCCTCAAATGGTGGAATATTCAATTTCAGTTTAGGAAGATGGTCATGATCTCGTACCTGAGCTGGTAATGCAGCCCTACCATTGCGATTATTGGCATGTGGACGACCTGGTGCTGGTACGTAGTTCTGATTTTGATCAACCTCATCCTCGTAATCTCCCGCATAATCGTCCTCCTCAGCGGCAACAGGAGCCATAGAAGCATCAACAGTAGGTGCAGCGGCACCAGAAGTTTGACCAGGCTCAAGGGGAACGCGCTGTGCTCATCCCACTTGATTTGGAAGGCGACGTTGTTGTTGTTGTAGAGGTGCGACAGGTGCAGCCGGCGGTGGTTGTGGAATACGCGTGAGCAATTCATTAAACTTGTTATCGAGCTTTGTTTCGAACGTCTTCTCAATTCCATCTATCTTCTCCATGGCCTCTTCAAATCTGTTTAGCACATCTTGCACCTGTCCACTCATCATTTGCTGAAATTTATCATGTAGCTGTTTGTTCGTCATGTTCTCCCAATCAGTCTCATCGGCTTGTGATCCTGCCATGGTTAGCAGCAAAAGAAACACACAAGAATATGATCCTACAGACTACTTGATGAGGACATCAATACCATTGTTACACCCACAGCCCCTGCTTCTATACATACTGGACCAATTACTAGAGCTCGCGCACGCCAATTAAATTATCAGGTACTTTCGTTTCTTGGTAATGATTCTAAAGTTCATGAGAATATGATGCTGCCTAAATTGGATACATTTGTTTTGCTTACAAATGAAGGGCCTAGCTTGGACAAGAAAGAGGAACCTTGGAGCAAGTTCAAGCATGGAGATGATGGCATGCGCAAGGGGAACAAGAACGGAGTTACAAGTGATGATTTCAGGACTTTGAAGCCACCATAAGGAGTGCAGGAAGCCTTGGACGAAATATACAAGATGCCACTTCATAAATTTCGTCCAGAGGCTATTATAGGTGCTGCGTCACCTTATTATTGGGCCAGGCCCATGTAATTTCGAAATACTTGAGTATAGGCTATTTTTAGAGTCCGTATGTGTGGGGAAACAAGAGATAGGGTTGGTTTCGGACCCCTCCTTCAAGGGCCACGAAATCCCCCCCCCCTCTTCCTCCATATATATAGCCCTTAGGGCACCGTTTAGACTTTGGGTTTTGTTTAGATTAAAAGTTCGCCATAGCTGCAACTTCGCGTACTTCGTTTGTGTTCAACGACCAGACCAAGACGTCACAGAACCCCACCTTGATCAATAAAGCTTTCATCTTATATTCGCAATATCCAGATTGCAAATCTTAGTTTCTTGCTTGTTCTTCGTTTGCTTGCAGGAGATAGACCCTCGTGGTCAGGTTGATTGTGCTCCGGCGTGGTCAATAACCTCTCGGAGTTGGTTTAGCGATTGCTAAGGCGCGACGTCCTCGCACGTTCGTAGTCGGATCGTCAAAGTCTACTCCACCAAAAACGATAGCTATCATCTCATCGAAAGATCGGGACACCCTCGCCTCTATCAAGTGGTATCAGTTTTCAGGTTGCTCGGTGAGAATTTCCAGTTTTCCCTAGATTAGATTTATTTTCTTACCTATTGTCCAAAAAAAAGCCACAAAAAAAAAGTTAGATCTATTCATCCTTTGTCCAAGCCAGTCTGAGCCTTTGCATAATCTTTTTTAGGGTTTTTGCTTTGTTGAATTTGCGGTTGCATCGTCGTGTCAAGTTGCTGGTCTTAGCGTCTAGTTCTTTAGAGTTTCGAGTTCTGTTCACAAGTTGTCACGCCGCCGCCGCACCATCATCATCGCCCCTACCATATACCACCACAGCTTATCTGCTATTTCTCTGAGTCCATATACCACCATCGATCCGAGTCCATATACCACCACCGATCCGAGTCCATATACCACCACCAATCCGAGCCCACATATACTACCGTCATATACCATCACCAGTCCGAGTTCCACCAGATTCATATCTGCCACCAGTCCTAGTCCGAGTCCAGTATTTATTCCTTTATTTTAGAGTTCCAGATCACGCGATACTACGAGTCGTGAACAAGTCGGATTCGCCAATTTTCGTGCTACCCGCAGAAGAAAAATAGTTCCAGTTTCAAAAAAAAAAAAAACTAAGTCTGGAAAATTCTGGCTAGGCAGTTTTTAGACCATTTGTAGACTTTTTCAAAAAAAAATTGTTGCGGAGCAAAAAAAAAAAAAAGAGGAAAAAAAAAGAAAAAAAAATTCAGAGTGTGCTCCTCCCTTGTTTACGTGCAGCGCCGTGATTTTTGTTAGTGTTCTAGGCTCGCGTCTCTAGCACGGTCTAGCCTAGGACCAGCACAGTACCGTCGTTGAGAGTTTATTCAACATTGCATCTCTGAATTGATTATTGCTGACCCTTTTTGCTACCATATCATAAGCCTTCCCAGCTCCACATACATCTACATCGTGCGTTCGACACCACCTGGCAATCGCTCTGTCCAAGCTCTGAGAGTTTTGACTACAAAGGTTGCCGATCACCACCTGCTGCTGGGTAAGAACTGGTAAGAATTTGAGATTTGCTTGACGGATTTGTGACACCACACCACACCACCACCACTTTCTAGTAGTCTGTAGGATCATATTCTTGTGTGTTTCTATTGCTGCTAACCATGGCAGGATCACAAGCCGACGAGATTGACTGGGAGAACATGACGAACAAGGAGTTGCATGATAAATTTCAGCAAATGATGAGTGGCCAGGTGGGAGATGTGCTAAACAGATTTGAAGAGGCCATGGAGAAGATAGATGGCATGGAGAAGTCGTTTGAGACAAAGCTGGATAACAAGTTTAATGAATTGCTCACGCGTCTTCCCCAACCACCACCGGCTGCACGTGTCACACCTCTGCAACGACAACAACAACGCCCCCTTCCAAATCAGTTCGGACGAGCGAAGCGTCTTCCTCTTGAGGATGGCCAAACTTCTGGTGCTGCTGTACCTACTGTTGATGCTTCTTTGGCTCCTGCTCCTGCTGCTGCTGGTGCCGAGGAGGAGGATGATTACGCGGGCGATTATGAGGATGAGGTTGATCAAAATCATAACTACGTGCAACCACCAGCACCAGGTCGTCCACATGCAAATAATCGCAATGGTAGGCCTGCACCACCACTTCAGGTACGAGATCATGACCATCTTCCTAAATTAAAATTGAATATTCCACCATTCGAGGGTAGATATGTTCCTGATATATATCTTACTTGGGAGTTAGAAACTGAACAACGTTTTACATGTTTACAATATCCCGAGGAACGACGTGTTGCTGCTGCTGTTTGTGCTTTCACTAGTTTTGCATGTGTATGGTGGTCTGAACATTGTAGATTATATCCTATTCCAGCTACGTGGGCTGCTTTGAAAACTGCTATGCGTACTCGTTGGGTTCCACCATATTATCAACGTGAATTACTTCAAAAATTGCAGCGCTTAAGACAAGGAAAAAATTCTGTAGAAGAATATTATCAGGAATTACAAACTGGCATGATTAGATGTGGTATTGTTGAGGAGAATGAAGCTATGCTTGCACGTTTCATGGGTGGATTAAATAGAGAGATTCTCGTCCGAACTGATTTGGAAGGGGGCGTTGTTGTTGTCGTTGCAGAGGTGCGACAGGTGCAGCCGGTGGTGGTTGGGGAAGACGCGTGAGCAATTCATTAAACTTGTTATCCAGCTTTGTCTCGAACGACTTCTCCATGCCATCTAT
This sequence comes from Thinopyrum elongatum, assembly GCA_011799875.1. Classification (NCBI taxonomy): domain Eukaryota; kingdom Viridiplantae; phylum Streptophyta; class Magnoliopsida; order Poales; family Poaceae; genus Thinopyrum; species Thinopyrum elongatum. The sequence goes on from CM022302.1 coordinate 286,610,411, forward strand.
CTTCTCCATGGCCTCTTCAAATCTGTTTAGCACATCTCCCACCTGGCCACTCATCATTTGCTGAAATTTATCATGCAACTCCTTGTTCGTCATGTTCTCCCAGTCAATCTCGTCGGCTTGTGATCCTGCCATGGTTAGCAGCAATAGAAACACACAAGAATATGATCCTACAGACTACTAGAAAGTGGTGGTGGTGTGGTGTGGTGTCACAAATCCGTCAAGCAAATCTCAAATTCTTACCAGTTCTTACCCAGCAGCAGGTGGTGATCGGCAACCTTTGTAGTCAAAACTCTCAGAGCTTGGACAGAGCGATTGCCAGGTGGTGTCAAACACACGATGCAGATGTATGTGGAGCTGGGAAGGCTTATGATATGGTAGCAAAAAGGGTCAGCAATAATCAATTCAGAGATGCAATGTTGAATAAACTCTCAACGACGGTACTGTGCTGGTCCTAGGCTAGACCGTGCTAGAGACGCGAGCCTAGAACACTAACAAAAATCACGGCGCTGCACGTAAACAAGGGAGGAGCACACTCTGAATTTTTTTTTCTTTTTTTTTCCTCTTTTTTTTTTTTTTGCTCCGCAACAATTTTTTTTTGAAAAAGTCTACAAATGGTCTAAAAACTGCCTAGCCAGAATTTTCCAGACTTAGTTTTTTTTTTTTTTGAAACTGGAACTATTTTTCTTCTGCGGGTAGCACGAAAATTGGCGAATCCGACTTGTTCACGACTCGTAGTATCGCGTGATCTGGAACTCTAAAATAAAGGAATAAATACTGGACTCGGACTAGGACTGGTGGCAGATATGAATCTGGTGGAACTCGGACTGGTGATGGTATATGACGGTAGTATATGTGGGCTCGGATTGGTGGTGGTATATGGACTCGGATCGGTGGTGGTATATGGACTCGGATCGATGGTGGTATATGGACTCAGAGAAATAGCAGATAAGCTGTGGTGGTATATGGTAGGGGCGATGATGATGGTGCGGCGGCGGCGTGACAACTTGTGAACAGAACTCGAAACTCTAAAGAACTAGACGCTAAGACCAGCAACTTGACACGACGATGCAACCGCAAATTCAACAAAGCAAAAACCCTAAAAAAGATTATGCAAAGGCTCAGACTGGCTTGGACAAAGGATGAATAGATCTAACTTTTTTTTTGTGGCTTTTTTTTGGACAATAGGTAAGAAAATAAATCTAATCTAGGGAAAACTGGAAATTCTCACCGAGCAACCTGAAAACTGATACCACTTGATAGAGGCGAGGGTGTCCCGATCTTTCGATGAGATGATAGCTATCGTTTTTGGTGGAGTAGACTTTGACGATCCGACTACGAACGTGCGAGGACGTCGCGCCTTAGCAATCGCTAAACCAACTCCGAGAGGTTATTGACCACGCCGGAGCACAATCAACCTGACCACGAGGGTCTATCTCCTGCAAGCAAACGAAGAACAAGCAAGAAACTAAGATTTGCAATCTGGATATTGCGAATATAAGATGAAAGCTTTATTGATCAAGGTGGGGTTCTGTGACGTCTTGGTCTGGTCGTTGAACACAAACGAAGTACGCGAAGTTGCAGCTATGGCGAACTTTTAATCTAAACAAAACCCCAAAGTCTAAACGGTGCCCTAAGGGCTGTATATATGGAGGAAGAGGGGGGGATTTCGTGGCCCTTGAAGGAGGGGTCCGAAACCAACCCTATCTCTTGTTTCCCCGCACATACGGACTCTAAAAATAGCCTATACTCAAGTATTTCGAAATTACATGGGCCTGGCCCAATAATAAGGTGACGCAGCACCTATAATAGCCTCTGGACAAAATTTATGAAGTGGCATCTTGTATATTTCGTCCAAGGCTTCCTGCACTCCTTATGGTGGCTTCAAAGTCCTGAAATCATCACTTGTAACTCCGTTCTTGTTCCCCTTGCGCATGCCATCATCTCCATGCTTGAACTTGCTCCAAGGTTCCTCTTTCTTGTCCAAGCTAGGCCCTTCATTTGTAAACAAAACAAATGTATCCAATTTAGGCAGCATCATATTCTCATGAACTTTAGAATCATTACCAAGAAACGAAAGTACCTGATAATTTAATTGGCGTGCGCGAGCTCTAGTAATTGGTCCAGTATGTATAGAAGCAGGGGCTGTGGGTGTAACAATGGTATTGATGTCCTCATCATTGTGGCAAAAGAATTTGAGCAACAAATGAAGCCTAATAATAAACCATCTAGTGTTGCTTCTGAAATTAAATTGAAAAGTGCATGCTTACTTGCCACCAAATCTGATATTGATGAGCTAGATTTCAGCAATTCTGTTTGCTATGCTTTTGTGTGCAAAGAGGCGTTATTTTCATTCGAGGACGTGCCTTCCTCTTTGCCTCCTGCGGTCACTAACATTTTGCAGGAGTTCGCGGACGTCTTTCCACAAGACGTGCAACCGGGATTACCACCTATTCGCGGGATTGAGCATCAGATTGACTTAATTCCCGGTGCTTCGTTGCCAAACCGTGCGCCATACCGTACCAATCCAGAGGAGACGAAGGAGATTATGCGTCAAGTACAGGAGCTGCTCGACAAAGGTTATATACGCGAATCTCTTAGTCCTTGTGCTGTTCCTATTATACTAGTGCCAAAAAAGGATGGTACGTCGCATATGTGTGTTGATTGTAGAGGCATTAATAATATTACTATTCGTTATCGTCATCCTGTTCCTAGGCTAGATGATATGCTTGATGAATTGAGTGGCTCTACAATATTCTCCAAAGTTGATTTGCGTAGTGGATACCATCAAATTCGTATGAAATTGGGAGATGAATGGAAAACAGCATTTAAAACTAAGTTCGGTTTATATGAGTGGTTAGTCATGCCTTTTGGGTTAACTAATGCACCTAGTACTTTCATGAGATTAATGAACGAAGTTTTACGTGCTTTCATTGGACGATTTGTGGTAGTTTACTTTGATGATATATTGATTTATAGCAGATCTTTGGAGGAACATTTGGAACATTTACGTGTTGTTTTTATTGCTCTACGTGATGCACGTTTGTTTGGTAACCTTGGGAAGTGCACCTTTTGCACCGACCGAGTATCTTTTCTTGGCTATGTTGTTACTCCACAGGGAATTGAAGTTGATAAAGCCAAGATTGAAGCTATTGAGAGTTGGCCGCAGCCCAAAACGGTCACACAAGTGAGGAGTTTCCTTGGCCACGCTGGTTTCTATAGGCGTTTTGTGAGAGATTTCAGTTCCATTGCTGCACCTCTCAACGAGCTTACAAAGAAGGATGTGCCTTTTGTTTGGGGTACCGCACAGGAAGAAGCCTTCACGGTGTTGAAAGTTAAGTTAACACATGCTCCTTTACTCCAACTTCCTGATTTTAATAAGACTTTTGAGCTTGAATGTGATGCTAGTGGAATTGGATTAGGAGGTGTGTTATTACAAGATGGCAAACCTGTTGCATACTTTTCTGAAAAATTGAGTGGGCCTAGTCTGAATTACTCTACTTATGATAAGGAATTATATGCTCTTGTTCGGACTTTGGAAACATGGCAACATTATTTATGGCCCAAAGAATTTGTTATTCATTCTGATCATGAATCTTTGAAACATATTAAAAGTCAAGCCAAACTGAACCGTAGACATGCTAAATGGGTTGAATTCATTGAGACTTTCCCTTATGTCATTAAACACAAGAAGGGTAAAGAAAATGTTATTGCTGATGCATTGTCTCGTCGTTATACTATGCTTTCACAACTTGACTTTAAAATATTTGGTTTGGAGACCATCAAAGATCAATATGTGCATGATGCTGAATTTAAGGATGTATTGCAGAATTGTAAAGAAGGGAGAACATGGAACAAGTTCGTCGTTAATGATGGATTTGTGTTTCGTGCTAACAAGCTATGCATTCCAGCTAGCTCCGTTCGTCTTTTGTTGTTGCAGGAGGCGCATGGAGGAGGATTAATGGGACACTTTGGCGTAAATAAGACAGAGGATGTACTTGCTACACATTTCTTTTGGCCAAAGATGAGACGGGATGTTGAGCGCTTTGTTGCTTGCTGCACTACATGTCAAAAAGCTAAGTCACGACTCAATCCTCATGGTTTATATATGCCTTTGCCTGTACCTAGTGTTCCATGGGAGGATATATCTATGGACTTTGTTTTGGGTTTACCTCGAACAAAGAAGGGGAGGGATAGCATATTTGTTGTCGTGGATAGGTTCTCGAAAATGGCACACTTTATACCATGTCATAAAAGCGATGATGCTGCTAATGTTGCTGATTTGTTCTTTCGTGAAATTATTCGCTTGCATGGTGTGCCAAATACTATTGTTTCAGATCGTGATACCAAATTTCTTAGCCACTTTTGGAGATGTTTATGGGCTAAGTTGGGGACTAAACTGCTTTTTAGTACTACTTGTCACCCCCAAACTGATGGACAAACTGAAGTAGTCAATAGAACTTTGTCTACTATGCTTAGGTCTGTTTTGAAGAATAACAAGAAAATGTGGGAAGAATGCTTGCCTCATATTGAATTTGCTTATAATCGTTCGTTGCATTCTACTACTAAGATGTGCCCTTTTGAAATTGTATATGGTTTCCTACCTCATGCACCTATTGATTTGTTGCCTCTTCCATCTTCGGAGAAGGTTAATTTTGATGCTAAACAACGTGCTGAATTGATCTTAAAAATGCATGAGTTAACTAAGGAGAACATTGAGCGTATGAATGCTAAATATAAACTTGCTGGAGATAAGGGTAGAAAACATGTTGTGTTTGCACCTGGAGATCTTGTTTGGTTACATTTGCGTAAGGATAGATTTCCTGATTTGCGCAAATCAAAGCTAATGCCACGTGCTGATGGTCCTTTTAAGGTGTTAGAGAAAATAAATGATAATGCATATAAACTTGAGCTGCCTGCAGATTTTGGGGTTAGTCCCACTTTTAACATTGCAAATCTGAAGCCTTATTTGGGTGAGGAAGATGAGCTTCCGTCGAGGACGACTTCATTTCAAGAAGGGGAGGATGATGAGGACATCAATACCATTGTTACACCCACAGCCCCTGCTTCTATACATACTGGACCAATTACTAGAGCTCGCGCACGCCAATTAAATTATCAGGTACTTTCGTTTCTTGGTAATGATTCTAAAGTTCATGAGAATATGATGCTGCCTAAATTGGATACATTTGTTTTGCTTACAAATGAAGGCCCTAGCTTGGACAAGAAAGAGGAACCTTGGAGCAAGTTCAAGCATGGAGATGATGGCATGCACAAGGGGAACAAGAACGGAGTTACAAGTGATGATTTCAGGACTTTGAAGCCACCATAATGAGTGCAGGAAGCCTTGGACAAAATATACAAGATGTCACTTCATAAATTTCGTCCAGAGGCTATTATAGGTGCTGCGTCACCTTATTATTGGGCCAGGCCCATGTAATTTCGAAATACTTGAGTATAGGCTGTTTTTAGAGTCCGTATGTGTGGGGAAACAAGAGATAGGGTTGGTTTCGGACCCCTCCTTCAAGGGCCACGAAATCCCCTCCTCTTCCTCCATATATACAGCCCTTAGGGCACCGTTTAGACTTTGGGTTTTGTTTAGATTAAAAGTTCGCCATAGCTGCAACTTCGCGTACTTCGTTTGTGTTCAACGACCAGACCAAGACGTCACAGAACCCCACCTTGATCAATAAAGCCTTCATCTTATATTCGCAATATCCAGATTGCAAATCTTAGTTTCTTGCTTGTTCTTCGTTTGCTTGCAGGAGATAGACCCTCGTGGTCAGGTTGATTGTGCTCCGGCGTGGTCAATAACCTCTCGGAGTTGGTTTAGCGATTGCTAAGGCGCGACGTCCTCGCACGTTCGTAGTCGGATCGTCAAAGTCTACTCCACCAAAAACGATAGCTATCATCTCATCGAAAGATCGGGACACCCTCGCCTCTATCAAACAAGTTCGTCATTAACGATGGATTTGTGTTTCGTGCTAACAAGCTATGCATTCCAGCTAGCTCTGTTCGTCTTTTGTTGTTGCAGGAGGCGCATGGAGGAGGATTAATGGGACACTTTGGCGTGAAGAAGACGGAGGATATACTTGCTACACATTTCTTTTGGCCAAAGATGAGACGGGATGTTGAGCGTTTTGTTGCTCGCTGCACTACATGTCAAAAAGCTAAGTCACGACTCAATCCTCATGGTTTATATATGCCTTTGCCTGTACCTAGTGTTTCTTGGGAGGATATATCTATGGACTTTGTTTTAGGTTTACCTCGAACAAAGAAGGGGAGGGATAGCATATTTGTTGTCGTGGATAGGTTCTCGAAAATGGCACACTTTATACCATGTCATAAAAGCGATGATGCTGTTAATGTTGCTGATTTGTTCTTTCGTGAAATTATACGCTTGCATGGTGTGCCAAATACTATTGTTTCAGATCGTGATACAAAATTTCTTAGCCACTTTTGGAGATGTTTATGGGCTAAGTTGGGGACTAAACTGCTTTTTAGTACTACATGTCACCCCCAAACTGATGGACAAACTGAAGTAGTCAATAGAACATTGTCTACTATGCTTAGGGCTGTTTTGAAGAATAACAAGAAAATGTGGGAAGAATGCTTGCCTCATATTGAATTTGCTTATAATCGTTCATTGCATTCTACTACTAAGATGTGTCCTTTTGATATTGTGTATGGTTTCCTTCCTCGTGCACCAATTGATTTGTTGCCTCTTCCATCTTCGGAGAAGGTTAATTTTGATGCTAAACAACGTGCTGAATTGATCTTAAAAATGCATGAGTTAACTAAGGAGAACATTGTGCGTATGAATGCTAAATATAAACTTGCTGGAGATAAGGGTAGAAAACATGTTGTGTTTGCACCTGGAGATCTTGTTTGGTTACATTTGCGTAAGGATAGATTTCCTGATTTGCGTAAATCAAAGCTAATGCCACGTGCTGATGGTCCTTTTAAGGTGTTAGAGAAAATAAATGATAACGCATATAAACTTGAGCTGCCTGCAGATTTTGGGGTTAGTCCCACTTTTAACATTGCAGATCTGAAGCCTTATTTGGGTGAGGAAGATGAGCTTCCGTCGAGGACGACTTCATTTCAAGAAGGGGAGGATGATGAGGACATCAATACCATTGTTACACCCACAGCCCCTGCTTCTATACATACTGGACCAATTACTAGAGCTCGCGCACGCCAATTAAATTATCAGGTACTTTCGTTTCTTGGTAATGATTCTAAAGTTCATGAGAATATGATGCTGCCTAAATTGGATACATTTGTTTTGCTTACAAATGAAGGCCCTAGCTTGGACAAGAAAGAGGAACCTTGGAGCAAGTTCAAGCATGGAGATGATGGCATGCACAAGGGGAACAAGAACGGAGTTACAAGTGATGATTTCAGGACTTTGAAGCCAACATAATGAGTGCAGGAAGCCTTGGACAAAATATACAAGATGTCACTTCATAAATTTCGTCCAGAGGCTATTATAGGTGCTGCGTCACCTTATTATTGGGCCAGGCCCATGTAATTTCGAAATACTTGAGTATAGGCTGTTTTTAGAGTCCGTATGTGTGGGGAAACAAGAGATAGGGTTGGTTTCGGACCCCTCCTTCAAGGGCCACGAAATCCCCTCCTCTTCCTCCATATATACAGCCCTTAGGGCACCGTTTAGACTTTGGGTTTTGTTTAGATTAAAAGTTCGCCATAGCTGCAACTTCGCGTACTTCGTTTGTGTTCAACGACCAGACCAAGACGTCACAGAACCCCACCTCGATCAATAAAGCTTTCATCTTATATTCGCAATATCCAGATTGCAAATCTTAGTTTCTTGCTTGTTCTTCGTTTGCTTGCAGGAGATAGACCCTCGGGGTCAGGTTGATTGTGCTCCGGCGTGGTCAATAACCTCTCGGAGTTGGTTTAGCGATTACTAAGGCGCGACGTCCTCGCACGTTCGTAGTCGGATCGTCAAAGTCTACTCCACCAAAAATGATAGATATCATCTCATCGAAAGATCGGGACACCCTCGCCTCTATCAGTGTTCCTCTTGAGGATGGCCAAACTTCTGGTGCTGCTGTACCTACTGTTGATGCTTCTTTGGCTCCTGCTCCTGCTGCTGCTGGTGCCGAGGAGGAGGATGATTACGCGGGCGATTATGAGGATGAGGTTGATCAAAATCATAACTACGTGCAACCACCAGCACCAGGTCGTCCACATGCAAATAATCGCAATGGTAGGCCTGCACCACCACTTCAGGTACGAGATCATGACCATCTTCCTAAATTAAAATTGAATATTCCACCATTCGAGGGTAGATATGTTCCTGATATATATCTTACTTGGGAGTTAGAAACTGAACAACGTTTTACATGTTTACAATATCCCGAGGAACGACGTGTTGCTGCTGCTGTTTGTGCTTTCACTAGTTTTGCATGTGTATGGTGGTCTGAACATTGTAGATTATATCCTATTCCAGCTACGTGGGCTGCTTTGAAATCTGCTATGCGTACTCGTTGGGTTCCACCATATTATCAACGTGAATTACTTCAAAAATTGCAGCGCTTAAGACAAGGAAAAAATTCTGTAGAAGAATATTATCAGGAATTACAAACTGGCATGATTAGATGTGGTATTGTTGAGGAGAATGAAGCTATGCTTGCACGTTTCATGGGTGGATTAAATAGAGAGATTCAGACCATTCTAGAGTATAAGGAGTATAATAATATCACTCGTTTATTCCATCTTGCTTGTAAAGCTGAACGTGAAGTGCAGGATCGACAGGCATTGGCGCGAACTAATTTTTCTGCAGGTCGATCTTCATCATGGACACCGCGTGCCTCCTCTACTCCCACACGTCCAACTGCGGCACCACTGACTTCAGCCGCCAATTCCAACCGAGATATAAGAAAACATGCACCACCACCACCATCTGCCAAGAGTACACCTTCTGGGCCTGCCCAGAGCTCTTCTTCATCTATGGCATCAACAGGGCACACACATGATATTATTTGTCGTCGTTGTAAGGGAAGAGGTCATTATGCGAGAGAATGCCAATCTCCGCGTGTTATGATTGCTACTGAGGATGGTGGGTATGAGTCCGCTAGTGACTATGATGAGGAGACTTTGGCTCTTATTACAAGTGAAGAACACGGTGGAGATGATTCTGATCATGAGACGCAATACATGGCTCCTGAAGACGCTGACAGGTATGAATGTTTAGTTGCTCAACGTGTTTTGAGTGTGCAGGTCACACAAGCTGAGCAAAATCAGAGGCATAATTTGTTCCATACAAAGGGAGTTGTGAAGGAACGTTCTGTTCGCGTCATCATAGATGGAGGGAGCTGCAACAACTTGGCTAGCATGGAGATGGTGGAGAAGCTATCTCTCACCACAAGACCACATCCAAATCCTTACTATATCCAATGGTTCAACAACAGCGGCAAGGTTAAGGTAACACGTACTGTTCGTGTGCATTTTAGTATCTCTACATATGCTGATTATGTTGATTGTGATGTGGTACCCATGCAAGCATGTTCATTATTACTTGGTAGACCATGGCAATTTGATAAAAATTCTGTACACCATGGTAGAAACAATCAGTATACTCTTGTTCATAAGGATAAACATATTACTTTGCTTCCTATGACTCCTGATTCTATTTTGAAAGATGATATTAATAGAGCTAGTAAAGCAAAACAGGAGAAAAATAAGAGTGAAAATCAGATTGTGGCAAAAGAATTTGAGCAACAAATGAAGCCTAATAATAAACCATCTAGTGTTGCTTCTGAAATTAAATTGAAAAGTGCATGCTTACTTGCCACCAAATCTGATATTGATGAGCTAGATTTCAACAATTCTGTTTGCTATGCTTTTGTGTGCAAAGAGGCGTTATTTTCATTCGAGGACGTGCCTTCCTCTTTGCCTCCTGCGGTCACTAACATTTTGCAGGAGTTCGCTGACGTCTTTCCACAAGACGTGCCACCGGGATTACCACCTATTCGCGGGATTGAGCATCAGATTGACTTAATTCCCGGTGCTTCGTTGCCAAACCGTGCGCCATACCGTACCAATCCAGAGGAGACGAAGGAGATTTTGCGTCAAGTACAGGAGCTGCTCGACAAAGGTTATATACGCGAATCTCTTAGTCCTTGTGCTGTTCCTATTGTACTAGTGCCAAAAAAGGATGGTACGTCGCGTATGTGTGTTGATTGTAGAGGCATTAATAATATTACTATTCGTTATCGTCATCCTATTCCTAGGCTAGATGATATGCTTGATGAATTGAGTGGCTCTACAATATTCTCCAAAGTTGATTTGCGTAGTGGATACCATCAAATTCGTATGAAATTGGGAGATGAATGGAAAACAGCATTTAAAACTAAGTTCGGTTTTAATGAGTGGTTAGTCATGCCTTTTGGGTTAACTAATGCACCTAGTACTTTCATGAGATTAATGAACGAAGTTTTACGTGCTTTCATTGGACGATTTGTGGTAGTTTACTTTGATGATATATTGATTTATAGCAGATCTTTGGAGGAACATTTGGAACATTTACGTGTTGTTTTTATTGCTCTACGTGATGCACGTTTGTTTGGTAACCTTGGGAAGTGCACCTTTTGCACTGACCGAGTATCTTTTCTTGGCTATGTTGTTACTCCACAGGGAATTGAAGTTGATAAAGCCAAGATTGAAGCTATTGAGAGTTGGCCGCAGCCCAAAACGGTCACACAAGTGAGGAGTTTCCTTGGCCTCGCTGGTTTCTATAGGCATTTTGTGAGAGATTTCAGTACCATTGCTGCACCTCTCAACGAGCTTACAAAGAAGGATGTGCCTTTTGTTTGGGGTACCGCACAGGAAGAAGCCTTCACGGTGTTGAAAGATAAGTTAACACATGCTCCTTTACTCCAACTTCCTGATTTTAATAAGACTTTTGAGCTTGAATGTGATGCTAGTGGAATTGGATTAGGAGGTGTGTTATTACAAGATGGCAAACCTGTTGCATACTTTTCTGAAAAATTGAGTGGGCCTAGTCTGAATTACTCTACTTATGATAAGGAATTATATGCTCTTGTTTGGACTTTGGAAACATGGCAACATTATTTATGGCCCAAAGAATTTGTTATTCATTCTAATCATGAATCTTTGAAACATATTAAAAGTCAAGCCAAACTGAACCGTAGACATGCTAAATGGGTTGAATTCATTGAGACTTTCCCTTATGTCATTAAACACAAGAAGGGTAAAGAAAATGTTATTGCTGATGCATTGTCTCGTCGTTATACTATGCTTTCACAACTTGACTTTAAAATATTTGGTTTGGAGACCATCAAAGATCAATATGTGCATGATGCTGAATTTAAAGATGTATTGCAGAATTGTAAGGAAGGGAGAACATGGAACAAGTTCGTCGTTAACGATGGATTTGTGTTTCGTGCTAACAAGCTATGCATTCCAGCTAGCTCCGTTCGTCTTTTGTTGTTGCAGGAGGCGCATGGAGGAGGATTAATGGGACACTTTGGCGTAAAGAAGACGGAGGATGTACTTGCTACACATTTCTTTTGGCCAAAGATGAGACGGGATGTTGAGCGCTTTGTTGCTCGCTGCACTACATGTCAATCCTCATGGTTTATATATGCCTTTGCCTGTACCTAGTGTTCCATGGGAGGATATATCTATGGACTTTGTTTTGGGTTTACCTCGAACAAAGAAGGGGAGGGATAGCATATTTGTTGTCGTGGATAGGTTCTCGAAAATGGCACACTTTATACCATGTCATAAAAGCGATGATGCTGCTAATGTTGCTGATTTGTTCTTTCGTGAAATTATTCGCTTGCATGGTGTGCCAAATACTATTGTTTCAGATCGTGATACCAAATTTCTTAGCCACTTTTGGAGATGTTTATGGGCTAAGTTGGGGACTAAACTGCTTTTTAGTACTACTTGTCACCCCCAAACTGATGGACAAACTGAAGTAGTCAATAGAACTTTGTCTACTATGCTTAGGGCTGTTTTGAAGAATAACAAGAAAATGTGGGAAGAATGCTTGCCTCATATTGAATTTGCTTATAATCGTTCGTTGCATTCTACTACTAAGATGTGCCCTTTTGAAATTGTATATGGTTTCCTACCTCGTGCACCTATTGATTTGTTGCCTCTTCCATCTTCGGAGAAGCTTAATTTTGATGCTAAACAACGTGCTGAATTGATCGTAAAAATGCATGAGTTAACTAAGGAGAACATTGAGCGTATGAATGCTAAATATAAACTTGCTGGAGATAAGGGTAGAAAACATGTTGTGTTTGCACCTGGAGATCTTGTTTGGTTACATTTGCGTAAGGATAGATTTCCTGATTTGCGCAAATCAAAGCTAATGCCACGTGCTGATGGTCCTTTTAAGGTGTTAGAGAAAATAAATGATAATGCATATAAACTTGAGCTGCCTGCAGATTTTGGGGTTAGTCCCACTTTTAACATTGCAGATTTGAAGCCTTATTTGGGTGAGGAAGATGAGCTTCCGTCGAGGACGACTTCATTTCAAGAAGGGGAGGATGATGAGGACATCAATACCATTGTTACACCCACAGCCCCTGCTGCTATACATACTGGATCAATTACTAGAGCTCGCGCACGCCAATTAAATTATCAGGTACTTTCGTTTCTTGGTAATGATTCTAATGTTCATGAGAATATGATGCTGCCTAAATTGGATACATTTGTTTTGCTTACAAATGAAGGGCCTAGCTTGGACAAGAAAGAGGAACCTTGGAGCAAGTTCAAGCATGGAGATGATGGCATGCGCAAGGGGAACAAGAACGGAGTTACAAGTGATGATTTCAGGACTTTGAAGCCACCATAAGGAGTGCAGGAAGCCTTGGACGAAATATACAAGATGCCACTTCATAAATTTCGTCCAGAGGCTATTATAGGTGCTGCGTCACCTTATTATTGGGCCAGGCCCATGTAATTTCGAAATACTTGAGTATAGGCTATTTTTAGAGTCCGTATGTGTGGGGAAACAAGAGATAGGGTTGGTTTCGGACCCCTCCTTCAAGGGCCACGAAATCCCCCCCCCCTCTTCCTCCATATATATAGCCCTTAGGGCACCGTTTAGACTTTGGGTTTTGTTTAGATTAAAAGTTCGCCATAGCTGCAACTTCGCGTACTTCGTTTGTGTTCAACGACCAGACCAAGACGTCACAGAACCCCACCTTGATCAATAAAGCTTTCATCTTATATTCGCAATATCCAGATTGCAAATCTTAGTTTCTTGCTTGTTCTTCGTTTGCTTGCAGGAGATAGACCCTCGTGGTCAGGTTGATTGTGCTCCGGCGTGGTCAATAACCTCTCGGAGTTGGTTTAGCGATTGCTAAGGCGCGACGTCCTCGCACGTTCGTAGTCGGATCGTCAAAGTCTACTCCACCAAAAACGATAGCTATCATCTCATCGAAAGATCGGGACACCCTCGCCTCTATCAAGTGGTATCAGTTTTCAGGTTGCTCGGTGAGAATTTCCAGTTTTCTCTAGATTAGATTTATTTTCTTACCTATTGTCCAAAAAAAAGCCACAAAAAAAAGTTAGATCTATTCATCCTTTGTCCAAGCCAGTCTGAGCCTTTGCATAATCTTTTTAGGGTTTTTGCTTTGTTGAATTTGCGGTTGCATCGTCGTGTCAAGCTGAATCACTAAATTCCGAGTTGATATGAGGAGTCAAAAAATTCTAAAACTGGCCTGAAAAACTGGAACAAGCTGTGTTCGCGAACTTCGGAGGGCAAAAAGACCTATTTAGAAGCCGATTTGGAGGTCTCAAATATTGAACTAGCTTCTGCAACTATTTAGATGCGGCTCGTCACTAGCTTTAATTTGAGTACTCACGGAGCCAAAACAGACTTCGTACGAAAAAGATATGCCTGTTTTACTGAACACTGCACAAAACAGTTTCCAATCCGAATTCAGCTACGAGATTGAGTCTAGATAGATCCGAATTTTGTTTTTTTTTTCTGCTCTCTTTTTTTCCTCACACTTTTTTTCTTTTTCTTTCTCTCTTTTTTTTTCTCTGACTTTTTTTTTTACTTTTTTTTTCTCTCTCTTTTTTCTCTCTTCCTCTTTTCAAAACAAACTAGATAAGATGTAGATTGGATCAAGCACAGATGTGAACGACCTCAACTATGATTATGACAATGAACAGTGGGTAGCATGATGTGGAAATTGATGGATGGGATGGTGGACAGTGGAAGGAATAACGATGCAGCGGCGGCGTGACTAATGTGAACAGAACTCGAAACTCTAAACGAACTAGACACTAAGACCATCAACTCGACACGACGATGCAACCGATAATTCAATAACGCAAACAATGAAAAGAAAATTGCAAAGGCTTAGACTGGCTTGGACAAAGGATGAATAGATCTCACTTATTTTTTTGTGGCTTTTTCTTGGACAATAGGGAAGAAAATAAATCTAACCTAGGGAAAACTGGAAATTCTCACCGAGCAACCTGAAAACTGATACCACTTGATAGAGGCGAGGGTGTCCCGATCTTTCGATGAGATGATAGCTATCGTTTTTGGTGGAGTAGACTTTGACGATCCGATTATGAACGTGCGAGGACGTCGCGCCTTAGCAATCGCTAAACCAATTCCGAGAGGTTATTGACCACGCCGGAGCACAATCAACCTGACCACGAGGGTCGATCTCCTGCAAGCAAACGAAGAACAAGCAAGAAACTAAGATTTGCAATCTGGATATCGCGAATATAAGATGAAAGCTTTATTGATCAAGGTGGGGATCCAAAAGCGGTCTTGGTCTGGTCGTTGGACACAAACGAAGTACACGAAGTTGCAATGGCTAACTTTTAACTAACAAATCCCAAGGAAAAAGCTACTAGATGGATCTACTTATATAGGAGTAAGGGGTGGCGGCCAAGGAGGTGGGAGGACGTCCCAAGGCAGCCTAAAACTAACCCGAGGTCGTACAAGGCCAATGGGCCCAAGTGGAGGTGATGCAACACCTTTGGACTTGTAGTTTGACTCGGATTCTGCTACAGCGTCAGATTGTTTCGACGACAACTCAACGCTCCGAATGAATTTGAAGGTGGAACCAATTGGGTTAGAAAGAGCATGAAATCTACTTTCCAACAAAAAAAGAATCACCCAATTCGGAGTCCGTATGAAATAGTTCTTGGCATTTTGAGTCAGGTATGTCTGTGCAGTCCGAATCTGAATCCAGAACGTGAGAGACTTGGACTCTATCTTCTCATGGCCCAAAAGTGACGTGAGAGGACTTTTTGAACAGCACATAAACTTCTCTTTTTCCCTTATGTTCATATGTGGATTGTACAAATGTCCCATACACCTGCAATTAGACATGGCACAAAAGTTTGTGAAGTATTTTTGTCTTGGATGACATAAATAAATTATTGCATAGTTTGCATTAGAAATCACCTCACAAATATACATGTATGCAATATTTTTGTTTGTATCCAAGGTAGTCATGTCCTCATCAAGCGGCTATAGCTTAGGAAGGAAGGAAGGAGGAAACAAGGGAAATGTGACTTGTGGCCAGGGAGAAAAGGGGGTGGGGAAGGGGGGCGGGGGTTGATATTTCGGCGGTAGGCCAAAAATTTCGAAATTTGGAGGGAAACTTTGCGCGCGGTGCCGCCGGACACCATTCACTTTGAACGATTGTGTCCATCGCAAACAATTCTTCTACTTTACGCGCATGGGATGAGTTTGATAATTCAAATTTTGGTGGAAATTTCCTTGGTTACTGTCCTCATCCACGTCATTGCATAATTTAACATCGCTTGCTAATTTGGGCACACAAAAGAGCGTACAGCACACAGACCACACTTACTGAATCGAGCAATTTTAGTAATTAAACAGAGCCAGTTGACCTAAACATTGCTCTAACAAAAGACTAGCATTAAAAGCAAAGCCTAAGTACGCGTAATTTTAACAAAGCCACCGCCGCGCCGGCCTATGCACCGCCGGTGTGAGATGAGACATCGATGACTTGTCCTGGCGACATGCCGCCGTTGGTGGACTCCGCGTCCCCCCTGCTGAAGTCGACCGCGTCCTTGTCCTCGTCCTTGGTGCCGCCCTCAAGGTGGTAGTACTGGTAGTAGTGGCTATGCCAGAGCTCGCGTTGGTACTCCACCGCCGATTCCTCGACGGGCAGACTCTTCTCTACCTCGACCTCAGCCATGCGCAACTCCTCCTCCCGGCGCTCCTCGATCTCCGCCGCCTCCTGCATCTCCAGCTCCCGCTCAGCGATCTCATGAGGAAGCAGGTGCTCCATGGCCACCGCCGCCTTTTCGGACATGGGTTGCATGCTGGATTCCGAGGTGGCCTGGAATATTTTGGCGTGGATGGCCTCGACCCGGGCCAAGGCGACATCAGCGGCACGGACGGCAGCTCGAGCGCTCTCGGTGTTTGCAACTGCCGTCGCAGCAGCAGTTGCAGCCATCTCGGCTGCTGCAGCTACCCTGTCGGCTGCCGCAGATGCCCTCTCAGCAGATGCGGCCGCGCTCAATGCAGATGCGGCGGCACTCTTGGCGTAGGCGGCCGCGCTCTCGACACAGGCGGCGGCGCTCGGGGAGGACGCGGCCACCGTACGGGCCTTCATGAAGCATTTCCACGGTGTCATCTTTGCAAGAAGGGGTTGTGGGAATGGGGATCAGGATTCATGGATTCGGGGGTTGCCGGCACTGGAGCAGACGAGCCGGCAAAGCTTAAGGAGGAAGACTTAAATAGACCCACGAATTTTCATCGCAAACGGTTCCTACAAAAAACTGTGTGTGATGTTGTTGATATTTTTTATTAGCTGTGAAAGACGAATTTGGAGTAAAGTGGCAACGGATGGTGTTTTAAATGTACGAGAAAATTTGTAGTACTAATACAACTGTCATGTCAAATTTTTGGAAAATTCAGGGGTCATTTGACCTTTTAAGACATTTAAGTGATTTTCTAGCCATTTAATGACCGTAATTCAAATTTGAACTACATGTACATGCAACAGCTAATCATAACAGTTTGAAAAGTCATATTTTGTATACTTGTGTGCGAGTTAATTCCATGTGCAGTAAATTGGAAGGAATTTTCAAACATATTGGTCTCACGGCTATGACACAATTAAGCATGGAGTGCCATGGCATTTAAATTCCAAAAAATTAAAAAAAGATCAGAAACACATGAAACCTTGCTTGATGTAATGTCATCCCACCAAGATGATGTGGTAAAATTTTTGGCATGTTTGACAAAAGTTTGGACACACACCCCTCACAAACCGAAGCAACTCACTAGAAGGCTCGTGGTTCCGAGAGGGAATAATGCATGTTTGATGACGAACGGGCGATAGCTGCCTCTTACGGGCTTCAAAAAATTTCTACAGTTAACGTGCACTAATACAACTGGCGTGTCAAAATTTGAAAAATTTCAGGGGTCATTTGACCATTTTAAGACATTTAAGTGATTTTCTAGCCATTTAATGACCGTAATCCAAATTTGAACTACATCTACATGCAACGGCTAACCATAACGGTTTGAAAATCATTTTGTGTACTTGTGTGCGAGTTAATTTCATGTGCAGTAAATTTGAAGGAATTTTCAAACATATTGGACTCACGCCCTGGACACATGCATGGAGTGCCATGGCATTTAAATTCCAAAAAATTAAAAAAAGATCAGAAACACATGAAACCTTGCTTGATGTAATGTCATGCCACCAAGATGATGTGGTAAAAAAATTGGCATGTTTGACAAAAGTTTGGACACACACCCCTCACAAACCGGAGCAACTCACTAGAAGGCTCGTGGTTCCGAGAGGGAAAATGCATGTTTGATGACGAACGGGAGATAGCTTCCTCTTACGGCCTTCAAATTTTTTTCTACATTTAACGTGCACTAATACAATTGTCATGTGAAAATTTGGAAAATTCTAGGGGTCATTTGACCTTTTAAAGACATTTAAGTGATTTTCTAGCCATTTAATGACCGTAATTCAAATTTGAACTACATCTACATGCAACAGCTAACCATAACGGTTTGAAAAATCATATTTGTGTACTTGTGTGCGAGTTAATTCCTTGTGCAGTAAATTAGAAGAAATTTTCAAACATATTGGTGTCACGGCATGGACACATGCATGGAGTGCCATGGCATTTTAATTCCAAAAAACTAAAAAATGATCAGAAAAACATGAAACCTTCCTTGATGTAATGTCATGCCACCATGATGATGTGGTAAAAAAATTGGCCTGTTTGATGAAAGTTTGGACACACACCCCTCACAAACCGGAGCAACTCACTAGAAGGCTCGTGGTTCCGAGAGGGAACAATGCATGTTTGATAACGAACGGGAGATAGCGTCCTCTTACGGCCTTCAAATTTTTTCTACATTTAACGTGCACTAATACAACTGTCATGTGAAAATTTGGAAAATTCTAGGGGTCATTTAACCTTTTAAAGACATTTAAGTGATTTTCTAGCCATTTAATGACCGTAATTCAATTTGAACTACATCTACATGCAACGGCTAACCATAACGGTTTGAAAGATCATATTTGTGTAGTTGTGTGTGAGTTAATTCCATGTGCAGTAAATTAGAAGGAATTTTCAAACATATTGGTGTCACGGCATGGACATATGCATGGAGTGCCATGGCATTTTAATTCCAAAAAATTAAAAAACGATCAGAAAAACATGAAACCTTGTTGATGTAATGTCATGCCACCAAGATGATGTGGTAAAAAAACTGGCCTGTTTGACGAAAGTTTGGACACACACCCCTCACAAACCGTAGTAACTCACTAGAAGGCTCGTGTTTCCGAGAGGGAACAATGTATGTTTGATGACGAACATGAGATAGCTTCCTCTTATGGCCTTCATTTTTTTCTACATTTAACATGCACTAATACAACTGTCATGTGAAAATTTGGAAAATTATAGGGGTCATTTGACCTTTTAAAGACATTTAAGTGATTTTCTAGCCATTTAATGACCGTAATTCAAATTTGAACTACATCTACATGCAACGGCTAACCATAACGGTTTGAAAAATCATATTTTTGTGTACTTGTGTGTGAGTTAATTCTATGTGCAGTAAATTGGAAGGAATTTTCAAACATATTGGTGTCACGGTCTGGACACGTATGCATGGAGCGCCATGCCATTCAAATTCCAAAAAATAAAAAAATGTTCAAAAACACATGAAACCTTGCTTGACGTAATGTCATGCCACCAAGATGATGTGGTAAAATAATTGGCCTGTTTGACGAAAGTTTGGACACACACCCCTCACAAACCAGAGCAACTCACTAGAAGGCTCATGGTTTCGAGAGGGAACAATGCATGTTTGATGACGAACGGGCGATAGCTTCCTCTTATGGGCTTCAAAAAATTTCTATAGTTAACGTGCACTAATACAACTGTCATGTCAAAATTTGGAAAATTTCAGGGGTCATTTGACCTTTTTAAGACATTTAAGTGATTTTCTAGCCATTTAATGACCGTAATCCAAATTTGAACTACATCTACATGCAGCGGCTAACCATAACGGTTTGAAAAAAAATATTTGTGTACTTGTGTGCGAGTTAATTCCATGTGCAGTAAATTGGAACGAATTTTCAAACATATTGGTGTCACGGCTTGGACACATGCATGGAGTGCCATGGCATTTAAATTCCAAAAAATTAAAAAATCATCAGACGATGTAAATATCTGGTGTTCAAAAAAGAAAATGTAAAGATCTGGCAAGACAACTGGCCCCCACACGATTAGCACTCCATTTCGCGCCTCGAGGTTTGGAAGGTGAGTGGCACGGGTTATTAATCAGACACGGTTCTGTATTGGAAACCGTTAGCTATTAAGTTCACACATGGATTTTGCTGCGGGAATCATGTTTAATTCAAACTACAGTACTCGTAAATTCCGGCGACCGGCGTGTGTACAGTTCCCGTCGGTCTAGATTCCGGCCGCCAATAATTACTACCTTGCTCACGTCGTCCTGCCTGCATTCTCATCTACATCCTCCTCTCGCTCGCCCTCTCTCTCTCTCTCTCTCTCTCTCAAATCTCTGCCATGGTGCCGCCGATCTTCCCATACGCCGACGAGGAGTCGCCGCTCCCCGAGGATGCTCAGTCGAAGAGCAGCGACGAGGAGGACCCCTACACGCCGCCGGACGAGGTTGCGCTGGACCCCCCAACTTTGGATTGGTTTTGGGGCCAGTACGATCTTTGTCTGTGGAAGTCACTGCCGCCGGCTGAGAAAGCCAGGCAAGTGGCGTTCAAGAAGGAGATGGCGGAGGAGGAAGCCAGGTACCAGGCGACCTGTGAAGCCCGTGATGCCGCCTGGAAAAAGGAGGCAGTGGAGCTTTGGGGGCGGGTGCATCATCGTGCGGAGGAGGTGTACGAAGACGGGTACTTCGCGAGGAAGGTCAAAGGTGCTAGGCACCTCATCGCTGCGTGGAGGTGGGCCGATAAGCTCCAGCGTGCCACCGACAAGGATCTCAGGTGGGCGCCCAACGAAATGGCAAGATCGTTCGTGCTCGTCCACCAGCAAGAGGCAGATTGGTACGTCAAGCGTTGCGAGGCGGAGGAGGTGGAGTACTGCCTCCGTGCTGGGAAGACGCCGCGCACCAGGGAGCTGCTGGCAAGGGGCTGCCGGAATACTGCCCCCAGGAGGGATTATTAGTTTTAGTATTGTTCGTTTTCAATTTTATGCATTGTACCTAGTAGTTAAGTATCATCACGTATATGTGATGATATTATATATATTATGTGATGAACTAATGAACAATTAATATATATATTATTAATTCCATTTCCTATCTATTTTTGTATACTAATTTGTATCTAGCTGTTATCATGCACATATACAGAATGAAAAGCATATATACACACATTGAAACAGAACATATAAGAACGGAAAACAGAGTACACACATTGAAACAGAGCAATAAACAGAGCAATGTTATGATTGCTATGAATACATAGCAATCCATGTCAAAATGACTCAACAAAATAAAATGCGTCCATGAGACCATGACCAGCAGCCCTTGCCTACGGTAGCTCTTGGCTCTACCTGAACTCATGCAGGCGTTCGTCCAAGCGGTCGACACACTTGCGGTACATCTGGAGCGCGATCTCGAGCTCCAAGTTGGCTATTTCATCGGAGATCACTAGCTCGAGGATGCGACGGCCATGTTCCTCTACTGCGCCCAGGTGGACACCTGGGCCAAGGAGGCTGTCGAGCCTAGCGACCAGCACGTTGGCATCGAGCGGGCCGCGGACAAGGCGAACGACACGACCCATGTGAACGGCACGGCGGGCGTCTGGTGCAAGTACGGCGCGGCCGACCTCTGGTGCAAGTACGGGGCAGAGGGCCTCTGCCCACTCCTGGCGAGGAATGGGGGTACTGATGGAACGTGTACCCAGCTGCGACGCCCAGTCGACAGCAGGCAAGCGCCTATGGATCCGCTCTTGCTGTGCAGCGCGCCACGCCTCTCACTCTGCGGCGCTCCAATGGCCTCGCCGTGCGGCGAGCCGCAGCCTATCGGCGTGGATGCGCCTAGCTTGCTCTGCGGCGCGCTGATACATCTCCAACGTATCTATAATTTTTTATTGTTCCATGCTATTATATTATCTGTTTTGGATGTTTTATATGCATTAATATGCTATTTTATATTATTTTTGGGACTAACCTATTAACCTAGAGCCCAGTGCCAGTTTCTGTTTTTCCTTGTTTTTGAGTTTCGCAGAAAAGGAATACCAAACGGAGTCCAAACAGAATAAAACTTTGGCGATGATCTTTCTTGGACCAGAAGGAAACCAGGAGACTTGGAGATGAAGTCGGAGGAGCCACTAGGCAGCCACAAGGATGGAGGGCGCGCCCCCCACCCTTGTGGGCCCCTCATGCACCTCTTGACCTAATTCTTTCGCCTATATATACTCTTATATGCCCAAACCACCAGAGGCATCCACGAAAATACTTTTCCACCACCGCAACCTTCCATACCCGTGAGATCCCATCTAGGGGCCTTTTCCGGCGTCCTGCCAGAGGGGGATTCGATCACGGAGGGCTTCTACATCAACAGCATTGCCCTTCCGATGAAACATGAGTAGTTTACCTCAGACCTACGGGTCCATAGCTAGTAGCTAGATGGCTTCTTCTCTCTCTTTGATTCTCAATACCATGTTCTCCTCGTTGTTCTTGGAGATCTATTCGATGTAATACTTTTTTGCGGTGTGTTTTCCGAGATCCGATGAATTGTCGATTTATGATCAGCTTATCTATGAATATTATTTGAATCTTCTCTGAATTCTTTTATGCATGATTTGATATCTTTGTAATTCTCTTCGAACTATCGGTTTGGTTTGGCCAACTAGATTGGTTTTTCTTGCAATGGGAGAAGTGCTTAGCTTTGGGTTCAATCTTCCGGTGTCCTTTCCCAGTGACAGTAGGGGCAGCAAGGCACGTATTGTATTGTTGCCATCGAGGATAAAAATATGGGGTTTTCATCATAATGCTTGAGTTAATTCCTCTACATCATGTCATCTTACTTAATGTGTTACTCCGTTCTTTATGAACTTAATACACTAGATGCATGCTGGATAGCGGTCGATGTGTGGAGTAATAGTAGTAGATGCAGAATCGTTTCGGTCTACTTGACACGGACGTGATGCCTATATTCGTGATCATTGCCTTAGATATCGTCATAACTTTGCACTTTTCTATCAATTGCTCGGCAGTAATTTGTTCACCCACCGTAATATTTTCTATCTTGAGAGAAGCCTCTAGTGAAACCTATGGCCCCCGGGTCTATTTTCCATCATATTACTTTCCGATCTACTATTTTGCAATATTTTATTTTCAGATCTATAAACCAAAAAACCCAAAAATATTTACTTTATCTTTTGTTTAGTTTTACCTATCTCTATCAGATCTCAGTTTTGCAAATAACCGTGAAGGGATTGACAACCCCTTTATCGCGTTGGGTGCAAGTTATTTGATTGTTTGTGCAGGTATTCGGTGATTTATGCATTGTCTCCTACTGGATTGATACCTTGGTTCTCAAACTGAGGGAAATACTTATCTCTACTTTGCTACATCACCCTTTCCTCTTCAAGGGAAAAACCAACGCAAGCTCAAGAAGTAGTAGGAAGAATTTCTGGCGCCGTTGCCGGGGAGATCTACGCCAAGTCAAGCCATACCAAGTACCCATCATAAACTCTCATCTCTCGCATTACATTATTCGTCATTCGCCTCTCGTTTTCCTCTCCCCCACTTCTAAAATGATTTTTGAAAAGATTTGCCTTTTTCTTCACCCCTCTCTTTGCCTTTTCTTTGCCCCTCTTTCGTTCGTCTTCTTCGTTCGTTTTCGGTTTGCTCATTTGCTAGATTGGTTTGTTGCCACCATGTCTGAAATTGGGGAGGTTATCGTTGAAAAGTATAGTAGTAACGATGGGGGAAACTTTGATGCTTTTGCTAATACTAATCCTCATGAAGAATCTACTATCTTGCACACTAAAAAACTTCGCATTGGTAGCGGCAATATTATTGGAAAAGGGGTTATTCAAGATTTCTTTACTTGTGCCGGTGCACTACCCACTTTAGGTGGATCTATTCTCCATAAAACTAGTAGTCTTGCGGATGCTATATCTTTGCTTCTGGTTGAACTTGAAAGACAATTTGTTCATATGCATCCATCCATACAAAGGATTTTTCTAGAGTTTTCTAATATTGAGCATTCTTCCATTAAGCGCGCCGCCACTATATTTCTAGCTCATGAATTTAGATTTATTATGAAAGAAGCTAGTTAAATTTTTGCGCATTATAAAGTAGATGGTGGTCATCCGCCCATAGAGGGAATTCTCTTTAACCAAGAAGACATAATGCGTTTACAATCTTTAGATCATGTGGCTTATAATGAAAATTTAAGAAAGAGGGTCCCCACCGATGTTTTAGTTGATAAGATTTCCGAGCTTAATGACAATTTTGCTATACAAAACAATGGATTAGGGTTTTCTCTTGGATACAAGCTCATGACTTTTTGCCAAAAGAATGCTTATAATGATGAGTTGGTTATACAATATGAGGGGCCAAAGGAGGAACCAATTCCTCCCGAGATTGATCTTGGGGATTCTTATCCCATTAAATTTAGCCCTTTTGATTACTTTTGCTTACCACAAAGGAAACTTGCTGCTGAACGAAGGGAGTACGAGATGAGTTTTCGAGATTTTCCCTATCATTATTACGATTATACCTAGATCTATTCGTGTTTTTATGCCTAGCTAAGGGCGTTAAACAATAGCGCTTGTTGGGAGGCAACCCAATTTTATTTTTGTTCTTTGCTTTTTGGTTCTGTTTTGCAATAAATAACTCATCTAGCCTCTGGTTAGATGTGGTTTTATGTTTTAATTAGTGTTTGTGCCAAGTAAAACCTTTGGGATGGCTTATGGTGAAAGTTGATTTGATCTTGCTGAAAAACTGAAACTTTTGCGTCCAGTCTCAGAATTTTCATAATTCACTTGAGCATTGAAAAACCCTGAATTTTTTATACGATATTGATGTAGAAATTTCCTATGTTGTACTAATATTTCAGAATTTTTGGAGCTAAATAAGTATTAGAAAAATTCGGATCTTATCAGACTATTCTGTTTTTGACAGATTCTGTTTTCTTTGTGTTGATTGCTTATTTTGATGAATCTATGGGTAGTATCGGGGGTATGAACTATGGAAAAGTTTAAATACAGTAGATATTACACCAATATAAATAAATAATGAGTTCACAACAGTACCAAAGTGGTGATTTATTTTCTTATACTAACGGAGCTTATGAGATTTTCTGTTGAGTTTTGTGTTGTGAAGTTTTCAAGTTTTGGGTATGGATTTGATGGACTATGGAATAAAGAGTGGCAAGAGCCTAAGCTTGGGAATGCCCAAGGCACCCCAAGGTAATATTCAAGGATAACCAAGAGCCTAAGCTTGGGGATGCCCCGGAAGGCATCCCCTCTTTCGTCTTCGTGTATCGGTAACTTTACTTGAGGCTATATTTTTATTCACCACATGATATGTGTTCTGCTTGGAGCGTCTTGTATGATTTGAGTCTTTAATTTTTAGTTTGCCACAATCATCCTTGCTGTACACACCTTTTGATAGGGACATGCATGAATTGTGATTATTAGAATACTCCATATGCTTCACTTATATCTTTTGAGCTAGGCAATTTTGCTCTAGTGCTTCACTTATATCTTTTTAGAGCACGGCGGTGGTTTTATTTTATAGAAATTGATGAACTCTCATGCTTCACTTATATTATTTTGAGAGTCTTTAAACAGCATGGTAATTTGCTTTGGTTATAAATTTAGTCCTAATATGATAGGCATCCAAGAGGGATATAATAAAAGCTTTCATATAAAGTGCATTGAATACTATGAGAAGTTTGATTCCTTATGATTGTTTTGAGATATAAAGATGGTGATATTAGAGTCATGCTAGTGAGCAATTGTGGATTTGAGAAATACTTGTGTTAAGGTTTGTGATTCCCGTAGCATGCACGTATGGTGAACCGTTATGTGATGAAGTCGGAGCATGATTTATTTATTAATTGTCTTCCTTATGAGTGGCGGTCGTGACGAGCGATGGTCTTTTCCTACCAATCTATCCCCCTAGGAGCATGTGCGTAGTACTTTGTTTTGATAACTAATAGATTTTTGCAATAATTATGTGAGTTCTTTATGACTAATGTTGAGTCCATGGATTATACGCACACTCACTCTTCCACCATTGCTTGCCTCTCTAGTGTCGTGCAACTTTCACCGGTACCATACACCCACCATATACCTTCCTCAAAACAGCCACCATACCTACCTATTATGGCATTTCCATAGCCATTCCGAGATATATTGCCATGCAACTTTCCACCATTCCGTTTATTATGACACGTTCCATCATTGTCATATTGCTTTGCATGATCATGGAGTTGACATCGTATTTGTGGCAAAGCCACCGTTCATAATTCTTTCATACATGTCACTCTTGATTCATTGCACATCCCGGTACACCGCCAGAGGCATTCATATAGAGTCATATTTTGTTCTAAATATGGAGTTGTAATTCTTGAGTTGTAAGTAAATAGAAGTGTGATGATCTTTATTATTAGAGCATTGTCCCATGTGAGGAGAAGGATGATGGAGACTATGATTCCCCCACAAGTCGGGATGAGACTCCGGATGAAAAAAAAGAGGCCAAAAAAAATGAAAGAAGGCCCAAATAAAAAAAATAAAAAAAAGAAAAATGAGAGAAAAGAGAGAAGGGGCAATGTTACTATCCTTTTACCACACTTGTGCTTCAAAGTAGCACCATGATCTTCATGATAGAGAGTATCCTATGTTGTTACTTTCATATACTAGTGGAAATTTTCATTATAGAACTTGGCTTGTATATTCCAATGATGGGCTTCCTCAAATTGCCCTAGGTCTTCGTGAGCAAGCGAGTTGGATGCACACCCACTTAGTTTCTTTTTTGAGCTTTCATAAACTTATAGCTCTAGTGCATCGGTTGCATGGCAATCCCTACTCACTCACATTGATATCTATTGATGGGCATCTCCATAGCCCGTTAATACGCCTAGTTGATGTGAGACTATCTCCTTCTTTTTGTCTTCTCCACAATCACCTTCTATTCCACCTATAGTGCTATGTCCATGGCTCACGCTCATGTATTGCGTGAAAGTTGAAAATGTTTGAGAACATCAAAAGTATGAAACAATTGCTTGGCTTGTCATCTGGGTTGTGCATGATTTAAATACTTTGTGTGATGAAGATGGAGCATAGCCAGACTATATGATTTTGTAGGGATAAGCTTTCTTTGGCCATGTTATTTTGAGAAGACATAATTATCTTGTTAGTGTGCTTGAAGTATTATTGTTTTTATGTCAATATTAAACTTTTGTTTTGAATCATACGGATCTGAACATTCATGCCACAATAAAGAAATTACATGGATAAATATGTTAGGTAGCATTCCACATCAAAAATTCTGTTTTTATCATTTACCTACTCGAGGACGAGCAGGAATTAAACTTGGGGATGCTTGATACGTCTCCAACGTATCTATAATTTTTTATTGTTCCATGCTATTATATTATCTGTTTTGGATGTTTTATATGCATTAATAAGCTATTTTATATTATTTTTGGGACTAACCTATTAACCTAGAGCCCAGTGCCAGTTTCTGTTTTTTCCTTGTTTTTGAGTTTCGCAGAAAAGGAATACCAAACGGAGTCCAAACGGAATAAAACTTTCGCGATGATCTTTCTTGGACCAGAAGGAAACCAGGAGACTTGGAGATGAAGTAGGAGGACCCACTAGGCGGCCACAAGGACGAAGGGCGCGCCCAGGGGGGTAGGGCGCGCCTCCCACCCTTGTGGGCCCCTCGTGCACCTCCTGACCTAATTCTTTCGCCTATATATACTCTTATAAGCCCAAACCACCAGAGGCATCCACGAAAATACTTTTCCACCGTCGCAACCTTCTGTACCCATGAGATCCCTTCTAGGGGCCTTTTCCGGCGTCCTGCTGGAGGGGGATTCGATCACGGAGGGCTTCTACATCAACAACATTGCCCTTCCGATGAAGCATGAGTAGTTTATCTCAGACCTACGGGTCCATAGCTAGTAGCTAGATGGCTTCTTCTCTCTCTTTGATTCTCAATACCATGTTCTCCTCGATGTTCTTGGAGATCTATTCGATGTAATACTTTTTTGCGGTGTGTTTGCCGAGATCCGATGAATTGTGGATTTATGATCAGCTTATCTATGAATATAATTTGAATCTTCTCTGAATTCTTTTATGCATGATTTGATATCTTTGTAATTCTCTTCGAACTATCGGTTTGGCTTGGCCAACTAGATTGGTTTTTCTTGTAATGGGAGAAGTGCTTAGCTTTGGGTTCAATCTTGTGTTGTCCTTTCCCAGTGACAGTAGGGGCAGCAAGGCACATATTGTATTGTTGCCATCGAGGATAAAAAGATGTGGTTTTCATCATAATGCTTGAGTTAATTCCTCTACATCATGTCATCTTACTTAATGCGTTACTCCGTTCTTTATGAACTTAATACTCTAGATGCATGCTGGATAGCGGTCGATGTGTGGAGTAATAGTAGTAGATGCAGAATCATTTTGGTCTACTTGACACGGACGTGATGCCTATATTCATGATCATTGCCTTAGATATCGTCATAGCTTTGCGCTTTTCTATCAATTGGTCGGCAGTAATTTGTTCACCCACCATAATATTTTCTATCTTGAGAGAAGCCTCTAGTGAAACCTATGGCCCCCGGGTCTATTTTCCATCATATTACTTTCCGATCTACTATTTTGCAATCTTTTATTTTCAGATCTATAAACCAACAAACCCAAAAATATTTACTTTATCTTTTGTTTAGTTTTACCTATCTCTATCAGATCTCACTTTTGCAAATAACCGTGAAGGGATTGACAACCCCTTTATCGCGTTGGGTGCAAGTTGTTTGATTGTTTGTGCAGGTATTCGGTGATTTGTGCGTTGTCTCCTACTGGATTGATACCTTGGTTCTCAAACTGAGGGAAATACTTATCTCTACTTTGCTGCATCACCCTTTCCTCTTCAAGGGAAAAACCAACGCAAGCTCAAGAAGTAGCACGCGCCATCGATCATGTTGTGCGGCGAGCTGCAGCCTCTCGGCGCTGACATGCCTATCTTGATCTGCAGCACTGAAACGCCATGCGCCAAGGGTCTGCTCAACCCTGGCGATGATGCGCATCACGGCGTCGTCCATCACGTTGCTCGGGAGCGCCTCGGCCTCGATGGGCCGTGGCGCCTTCTCGTTTTCCTCGTCGATGAGGTTGATGGCAGAGGCGGCGCTTTGGTGGGTTGGCATGCTTGGAAAAGGTGGATGTGCTACAGGCTGCACTTGTTTCCTCCATGCGTCGCGCGCCGCCTAGGTTTATGTGCAATATCATTGGGTGGCGGGAAACCGGTGAGGAAATGGTGGGAAATGGTGGCGTGTTCATAAAACGCCATCAATTAATGGAAACTTAGCATAGAAGGAACATCGAGCTAGCACAAGAAGTAGATGATGATCAGATGATCGTTTATCCTAGTTAATTATGCATGTAATAGTTTACTTTGGTGTGTGGAAATGTCATGTGTGTACTAGCCACCTATGTAATTGGATGTTTGCCGCGTATTACACACATCTTGTTTATGTGAAACGTTTCTGTTCTCTTGGCTCAACACAAATAGTTTATCGGAATGAACTGTATGCCCTCCATTGCACACACCTTGATCTGGCTGAACCATTTCTGTTGCGTAGCCTAATCAAAAACAGTTCATCCGAGTGAACCGTATACGGTATATCGCACACACCTTGATCTGGCTGACCGTTTCTTTTGTGTTGCCTAATCACAAACAGTTCATCCGAGTGAACTGTATGCCGTATATCACACACACCTTCATCTGGCTGCCCGTTTCTGTTGTTCTGCCTCATCACAAACAGTTTATCCGAGTGAACTGTATGCCGTATATCGCACACGCCTTCATCTGGCTGCCCATTTCTTTTGTTCTGCCTCATCGCAAATAGTTAATTGAACTGAACTGTATGCCCTGCATCGCACACGCAACTAAAATCTGAACCGTGTTTGATGTATCCTTCATCGCAAATGTTTTGCATCTTTTTTGACGATTTTTTTACATCACCGTTTGCGATTAATGCATCGCACACAGTTTCGTCAAAGGGTCTCTGATCGTAGTGTCGCGATAGCAGCATCCTGCAGTAGTGCTCCTTCGGATGTTTGCGCTTGCCGTCGTTGCTTTGACCACTGTCGTTGCCATTGTGCCCTGAGCTGTTTTGCTGGTGACCCTTGCCACCACCATTTTTCTTACCCTTGCCGGTCTGATCATTATCCGGACTAGGGTCCATCATGGTATCTGACTCAGCATATCTAGTAAGGATGTCCATGAAATCGCCCATATCGTGGACTTTTCACTTGAGCCGCCCAAGCTTCTTAACAAGGGGATCAAAGTGGCAATTCTTTTCCAGGATCAAAACAGCCTGAGCAGCTGTTATGTTGTCCGAGGAGTGGATGACGTCTGCAACCCGACAAGACCAGTGATGGGTCGACTCTCCCTCGCGCTGGATACAATGCCGTAGGTAAACAATCGTCATTGGGCATTTGCAAGTTCCTTGGAAATTCTTGATGAAGCGGTCCTTCAACTCTGCCCAAATGTTGATGGAGTTGGGGGGCAGGTTTTTCAGCCATGTACCAGACGGCCCCTCCAACATCATAGTTACTTACTTGGCACAAACTGCGTCGCTAACATCCAGCATATCCATGGCGATCTCGTAGCTCTCGATCCAAGCAGCCGGCTCGAGATCAGCCATGTAATTGGGAAACTTGCGAGGGCCTTTAAAATCCTTAGGCATGCGCTCATTGCGTAGAGCCGGTGCTAGACAGGGTATGATAAGCCTCCAACATATCTATAATTTTTTATTGTTCCATGCTATTATATTATCAATTTTGGATGTTTTATATACAATTACTAGCAACTTTATATCATTTTTTGGACTAACCTATTAACTTAGTGCCCAGTGTCAGTTGCTGTTTTCTTGCTTGTTTTTTACTTTGCAGAATATCAATAATAAACGAAGTCCAAATGCCACGAAACTTTTTGGAGATTTTTTTTCTGGTGATAAGAGACCCTGGAAGCTTCTGGAGGCCATGATAAGATGGAGCAGTGGCCCACTAGGCACCAGGGCACGCCAGGGGCCCCTGGCACGCCCTGGTGGGTAGTGGGACCCACGAGCCTCCATTTGACCTACCTCTGCCTCTATAAATACTCTAAAATCCCAAAACCCTCAGGGGAGTCAACGAAATACATTTTCCGCCGCCGCAAGTTCTAGAACCACGAGATCCCATCTAGAGGCCTTTTCCGGCACTCTGCCGGAGGGGGTAACGATCACAGAGGGGTTCTTCATCATCCGTGTTGCCCCTCCGATGATGCGTGAGTAGTTTACCACAGACCTACGGGTCCATAGTTAGTATCTAGATGGCTTCTTCTCTCTTTTTGATCTTTAATACAATGTTCTCCTCGATGTTCTTGGAGATCTATTTGATGTAATTCTTTTTGCAGTGTGTTTGTTGGGATCCGATGAATTGTGAGTTTATGATCAGATATATCCATGAATATTATTTGAGTTTTCTCTGAACTCATTTATGCATGATTGTTATAGCCTCATATTTCTTCTCCGAATTATTGGTTTGGTTTGGCCAACTAGATTGATTTATCTTGCCATGGGAAGGGGTGCTTTGTGATGGGTTCGATCTTGCAGTGCTCAATCTCAGTGATAGAAAGAGACATGACATGCATGTATCATTGCTATTAAGGGTAACAAGATGGGATTTATTTCATATGTGAGTTTATCATGTCTACATCATGTCATCTTGCTTAAAGCATTACTCCGTTCTTTCATGAACTTAATACACTAGATGTATGCTGGATAGCGGTCGATGTATGGAGTAATAGTAGTAGATGCAGGCAGGAGTCGGTCTACTAATCTTGGACGTGATGCCTATATACATGATCATTGCCTTGGATATTGTCATAATTATTTGATTTTCTATGAATTGCCCAACAGTAATTTGTTTACCCATCGTATGTTATTTTCTCGAGAGAAGCTTCTAGTGAAAACTATGGCCACTGGGTCTATTTTCTATCATATATCAAAACCAAAAATACCTTGCTGCAATTTTATTTTATTTATTTTATTTTGTATTTTTGTTAGATCTATTTATCAAAACCTATACAATTTAATCTTTCTCTTAATCGTTGAGGGATTGACAACCCCTCTACGCGTTGGGTTGCAAGTATTTGTTGTTTGTGTGCAGGTGCTATTTACATAGTGTTGCTTGGTTCTCCTACTGGATTGATAACCTTGGTTTCATAACTGAGGGTAATACTTATCTCTACTGTACTGCATCATCCCCTCCTCTTTGGGGAAATCCCAACGCGGTTCACAAGTAGTAGGGTATCCCAATGGTTCTGATACTTGAAGCTAATTGGGCTGTAGCGGGTAATACTTGAGCTGCCGCTTTGCTGCCTCCGCTGCCCGCTGAGCTCAAGCTGTGTCAACGATTGTCTGAGTGTCTAAGCCCTCAGGTCGAGGCGGGTCACGCGGCTTCTCACGATGCCGACCGCTGGCGACTCAACATGGTGACTCCTGCGGCGGCTCGTATGCGGGGTAGAATGAAGCCGTTGCTGACTGTAGGAGTAGTTTGCTTGCTGGGCGACCACACTCTTCAACATCTCGATGGCGTTCTGGGCCTCGACCTCAACTGGGGTATGCCCTGTGATCGGAAGCGCGGCCATGTTAGTCGCTGTTGCCAACAGGTTGCCAACAGGATTGGAGAAGTGACACGTCGGTGTCAGGAAACGATGTGGAGGTGTCTAAACAGGTGGAGG
Source organism: Thinopyrum elongatum (assembly GCA_011799875.1). Taxonomy (NCBI): domain Eukaryota; kingdom Viridiplantae; phylum Streptophyta; class Magnoliopsida; order Poales; family Poaceae; genus Thinopyrum; species Thinopyrum elongatum. The sequence goes on from CM022302.1 coordinate 286,642,907, forward strand.
ACGAGGGGCTGGCTCATGCTGGTGCTGCTGAGCCGGCTGATGAGGCTGAGCCAGCGGCGGTTGTCTGTCTCCATTTGGGGGTGCGACTCAGGTTAACTAGGGTATAACCGGTACCTCCAGGGCACTCGTCCTAGCTCCTGGAATAGGCGTGTCTTGCGGTGTGTTGAACAAACGCATGGGCTCAAAATCGGGTGACAGACGGCTCATACATCTCCTCTGATTAACTGCCTATGAGGCACTCTGACGGAGACCCATGCGCCAGGCTTCGGTTTTTAGGCGTTCTTCCTCATTAGGAACCTGAGTCTGCAGCTCCACTTTGCGATTGTTTTCAGCGTTGATATCTGCATAGACCTTAGCCATCTGTTCACGAAGTTTGGTCACCTCTGTGTTATGTTCCACCTGATTTGCCATGTTCACCGGCGTCTCAATGAGTGTTGCTAAGGTGGCTGCTAACTCCGCCAAAGCTTGAGCCAGCGGTATGGCTGAGACAGCCGCTCCCGGAGCCGACGCTGAGGTGCCGGTTTCCGTCGTGGCACTAGCTGCCGTGGAGTTAAGAGCCGGTGCAGTGCCTGCCATATAGATGGTAGCCCGGAGTGGCGTGTCGAAAGCATCCTGAGCCGGCTCATCATCAGAGTAGCCCCCAAGCCTACCATCATAACGCGGGAGGATCGACTCGGTTTCACTGACCGAGGACTCTCCATCAGAGTATACAAGGGTATCGACACCGGACGCAGAGTTATACGCGAGGTCGACCCCCTGAGTGAAGCCGATGAAGACGTGCTTCCGGTCGGCTTGAGCCTGGGCGGGTTGCATGCACTGAGCCGGCTCAATGATGTCGGTGCAGATGTCCAGCTTGGGTCCTGATTCACCAATTTTGTGGATGAAGACGTGGATCTTGCCGATGGGGACCCTGTACCCGTACTTGATTGAGTCGGACAAGGGCCCGAGCGTGAATCGTCGATGTAGAGCTTGCCGCGATGACTCTTGGTCATGCGGCCGATCACATATCCCTCGATCCCTGGGAGAGCTCCCTCCAAGAACTCAACACCACCGAGCGATAGCCCCACGGTGGGCGTCAACTATCATGGTTTTATCACGACAGATGTCCTAGTGAAAGGACTTAGTTGTGAGGCCATCGCAACTAGGTAGTAGCTTCCACGGTGTTGATCGGAATCGAGAGACGAGGGTCTACCCAGGTTCGGCCCTCACGGTGGAGGTAAAAGCCTACCTCCTGCTTCATTGATTATTGCTTGAGATCTCGATTACAAGGGTGCAACTTGGTTATCCTAGTACTGGAGGGTTTGTGATACGTCTCCAACGTATCTATAATTTTTTATTGTTCCATGCTATTACATTATCCATCTTTGATGTTTTATATGCATTAATATGCTATTTTATACCATTTTTGGGACTAAACTATTAACCTAGTGCCCAGTGCCAGTTGTTGTTTTTTCCTTGTTTTTGTCTTTTACAGAAAATCAATACCAAACGGAGTCCAAATGGAACAAAACTTTTTGAGGATTTTCTTGGACCAGAAGACAACGACGGAGCTTCGGGAAGAGGCCAGAAGACCCACGAGGGGGGCACAAGCCCTAGGGGCACGCCCTAGGAGGGTGCCCCTAGGCTTTTGGGCCCCTCGCAGACCTCCTAACCCTAATCTTGGCTCCAAAAATACCCAAATATTCCCCGAATACCAAAGGGCACAGCAAAAAAACTATTCTGCCGCCGCAATGTCGGGGCCGGATTTCGGGGACACAACATATCCCAGAAATTTAACCCCTCATGTTACCACCAGCCCAGGATTACAGTTACTGGTGGACACGTCCTTGTTACAGATTACTAAGCTATTACAAGAATTGGATACAAGACCATAAAGGTCTAATGATACAATAGTGATTCCGGTGGTGGATGACGGAAATGACTCGTGGTTCTCCAACGTCGATGGGGCTCCATTCCCACAGGAATAGCTGACCCGGATAACTCCTATCCGCGTGGCCGCTAATCCTAGGCTCCGCACGAACGTCGCGGTGGTACTCCTCAAAGAAATCCTGACCTGGCCAAGTAAATAGCCAGGGACAAGCCTATGAGTACATTTGAATGTACTCGCAAACATCATGAACAGATGATATACCGAATGCAGCAGATATTATGTGATCAAGTTGAATTAAAAATTATATGCGCATGCTCATAATGGACTTAAAGGCATGCTGTCAGGAATTAAATCATGGCATGATAACATATTAGCATGTGCAAATAACTGGTTATATAAAAATATTATTTATAAACAAGGAAAGTTAAAGGAAAATAAAATAAAGGAAATGCCGGTCGGATGTCTAAAATGACAACACGGTAGGTCTTGAAGAGAAATGCCAAACGGGTGTCTAAAAGAGAAATCGGACGAGACAGGACTTGAAGAGAAATGCCAATCAGGTGTCCGCAAGAGTAGTGGCGGAATAAACCGCCTGTTAACTCGAGAGCTGCCACGAGAGGTCTTGAAAATAAAGTTGAGTGCCCGGGGTAGTCTAGCCAGCCCCTGAGACACTCAGGAAATACTAAATAAGAGAAACGGGTTAGTCCTCAAAAATATGCATAACCATAATAATATTAACATTCATAAAATATTCATGGTAGCATCAGGGTGACATCAATTATCCTGCAAAATATTTCAGGCATGTCATAATTATTTTCCTCTGGAGACCGACACTTGACCAACCTAGACTGTAGCCCTTAACCGCGGACACGGCTATTCGAATAGGTTTAAACTGTCCAGAGGGTGTACTCTTTAACCACAAGTAAGGGATTTCTTTAGTCAGTACCGTGACACTGACTAATTCCCGTTACGGTCTTTGGGTTGAAAACACACCTGACCAACACACACCAGATTAACTTTTCGAATGCCAGGAGTCACCCCAAGCATTGTTCAAGAAAACTCTAAGACGGGGAGACCAATGTCCTGCATGGGATCACTATTAATACGCGCGGATTCCAAGGGGGCACCCCCTCTCGGTCACAACCGGAAACACCCATGCCCCCTGACCCGATGACAGGATTTAGTCCATGGCCCTGGAAACCCTCATCATGGCCCTCTGTACTGTGTGTGCATGGAAAGGGGTTAATAACTTACTAAACCATACCCCACCTATGGCAGGGACAAGTGGCAGCATGAATCAAGTATGGGGGTTATCGGAACAAGACTCGATCTACGGCCGACTCAGGAGGGTCAATTATTTCCTGCAGTGGTTAGCACAACAAAGTATTCCTTCAGTAGCAACACCAAGACAGGGCCACAGCCCTTGCATGCTCCACATGCATAACCAAACAAGGCCTGACCACGCTCCAACGTGATCACCCTTCTGCCGGTAACGGTATTTCTTTTATGCCTGCTCCTGCAGGTTAGTCATGACGAGTACACGATGCACGGTACGATGAAACATGCCAACACTACATGCATGCAAATATAGCCATATGCCAGTTTTATTTGAATTCAACATATTCATGATGCAATTATTCTTGCAAACAAACAACTATGCAATTCACCATATCAAGTTTTCAAGATGCTTGCCTTGAGCATGCAGAAATATTGGGTGCACTCCAAAGGTTTGAAAAGTTTCTTCCCTCCATTTTTCCTATTTTAAAGATTATAGCAATTACCACATAATTCAAAAACAGTACTAAAAGTTGTTTCAAATATTTTTCAAATAAATACTAAAATAAACTAGATGAAAAATAAAAAATAACAGAAAAAGAATCAATTCATTTGGAGTCCAGATGATTTACTTAGAGAATTTCTAAGTTGAAAAGAATAAAGAAATGGACTATTTAATAGTGCTCAGCAGGTACAATGCCTAGGAAAAATGTTCACCTAGGCTTAAATAATAGACCATGATTTTAGCAGCGTTTAGAAATTTGAATCACTGGATTGGGATTTGAAATGGAAGTTGTGGAAGAAGTTTACTGAAAAGAAAAACAAAAAGGTGCAGAAGTGCGCCCTGTGCGCTGTATAGCCGCGAGGCGCCACTGGGCCTAGCCCATCCATTGGGCTACGCGGGAGGACACCGACGTCGAAGACGTACATGGGAAGTACGTTTCCTTCGTGCGAAGGCGGCCACTGCAGAACCCGCGTCCACTTACACAGCGAGCAGTGAGTCACTGACAGTGGGTCCCTTGACCCCACCGGTCAGGTTTGACCGGTCAGCATCGCGCCTTCTCCCCTGGCTGAGCGGAGGCGGCGCTCCGGCGATCGGCGCCGGCGAACGGTGAGGTTCCTCGGCGAGGTGAGCCCACCAACGTGCTCGGGTGGTCCGTGCGGTCCCTCCGGTGCTCGGCTTGGTCGATGGGAAGCACGGGATCGCCGGCGGCGAGGTCTTCCTGAGAAGCACCGGCGGAAGCGATTTTGGGGCTTTTGCCTATGGGCCACCTCCAGAGGAATTGACGACGGGGATTTATTCATAGGAGCTAGAGGGATCTGTAGGAGAAGATAGTGGAGAGGGAGGGGCTCTAGGGATGACGGATTTGACAGAGCGGTGGCGGCGGGTGTCCTGACCGGAAACGGAGAAGACGACCGCATCTGGTCGGCGGGTTGCTCGGGGTGCGTCATAGAGGGGAGAGAGGTGTGTGAGGAATTGCTGGAGCTCGGTTGAGCTTAAATAGGCAGGGGAGAGGCGGTTTCGTGAATTCCAGAGAATGGCTCAACGGCGGCCGACATTGGTGGCACCGCCAAGGTTGATGAGGGGGTCGGTGGTGGTCGGCGGGGTTCGGTGAAGGCGGTGGTCATCCGCAATTAAGGCGAGGTGTGTTGGCAGGCTCAGAACTGAGCCACGCGACGTGGCGGCGCCGTGACAGCGACGGGTGGGAGGCGGTGGCGATGCTGGCCTGTAAGGTCGGTGGGGAGGTCAGCGGGTCGATGAGGACGGTGGCGTCGTCGGCACGCCATGGATGTGCTCCGGTAGTTGGGAGTTAAGGCGGAAGACCCTGGCAGAGACGTGTCCAAGACGGACTCGTCGTGCGGTGATGAACGGTAGTGGTGGACGATGGTGGATGGCATTAGAGGCCAAGGAGAAGTGTCGGCGGGATCCTGGGTGGTCGAGCTGATCCAGCAGAGGATCAGTACGGCGGAGGGATGAGCTGGGGCGGCAGGGGTGCAGGTGCCTGTGGCTGCAGTCCGGGCTCTTTGCTCACGCATTAGACACGCACAGAAGTTGCTCGGCGAAATGCCAGTGAGACCTAGAGGCATCCAAACCAGCTACAACTTAGTAGGAGGAAGCTTCTGACCATGAGAGGAATAATGGACATGCTGGTTTGGCTAAAGGAGTTAGAGTGCAATGCAATTTAGAAAGATGCCCAAATTTGTCATGAGCTCAAGGTACTCGACAGAATGTTAGGGTAACCTAGGTGATTCTGTTAGACATGTAATTTTGCAGGTAGAGGTCTCATTTGAAGATAAAGATAGTGGTGAAGTTGTTTTGGCAAAATGCAAAACTTGCTATTGCAAGTTTTACTGAAATGCAGTTCTAGACAGAAAGTTCAGAGAAGTATTTGGTGAATTAAAAAGATTCCAATGGAGCTAAAATTTTGGACTTAAGGGTTTGTTTGGAAGTACTAGAAGTGGGAAAAATTTCAGGATTTTTGGAGCAAGGAAAATTGGGGTTGTAGTTGAAACTCAAAAATGGGACAGAAATGAAAAGGGATTGTTTCACCCAAAATTTTCAAAACACCAGGTTGGATTTTTCTATAAAAGTGATCTGTAGGCATCACATGACCCATCATAATTTTTGTGGTATTTTAAAACAATTATTTAAAATAGTTGTAGTGCAACAGAGGCATTTAAAATATAGAAATAGCTATTAAAAGAATTGTTTTGGGGCAATTTTTATTATGAAAATAATTGCTATTGTTATTAAAGTAGTAATGAAATGGTTTAAGAAAACTCTCAAAGCCACAATATCATTTTAAAAAAAAATCTATATGGAGGGAAGAATTTTTGGAAAACAGAAACAGAAAAAATACCCTGAAAAATAACAAAAGACTTAATATAATTCAAAATTTTATTTCTGGCCAAATTTTTATTTCGTAAAAACATGATTAAATTTTTGGGGTATTACAAACTCTATCCCCCTTAAGAAAATCTCGTCCTCGAGATTTGTTAGGTGGTCACCAAAATTAAACCCACCTTTCGAGGAGATTTTCCTAAGCTATTTAAAATAACCCATTTAGGCACAGTTGACGTGGGCTCCTGATAATTGGTGTAACTACAGTGGGGCACTGGTGCTGTGGTTCTACTGTGACTGTTACGACAAATTTGGAAAAAGTGTAAATTCCAAAATTTGCTTGCCGTACTCCAGTGCACAGTGCTCTCTCCGGCTGATGGGTGGACCCAAGGCCCACTGTCAGTCTCTACTTCTTCCTCCGTCTCTCTTCTCCTTCTCCCTCTCGCATGCCTTCTCCACCTGCGGTGTCTAGCTCATAGGGTATCTAGGGCCGTACTGTGGTAGTGCGCGGCGTGCAAGCTGCTGATGCAGCGTGCACTCACCTCGCGGGCCAGCACCTTGTCGGCACTGCTCGTGATTTCTCCTCCGAACACCGGTGATCGGACGATGAGCGGCGCTGGTGGACCTCTTTCACCATGCACCGAGCCCGAGCTATAAAACGAACGCAGTGTTACTCTCTTATTCATCTCACCTGGCCTCACTTCTTCTTCCTCCTCGTTTTCTGTTCGCAGGAGCTCGGACGGGGCTCAAATGGAGGATGTGCTTCCCGGGTGGTTTACGATTCTCATGTCCGGAGCGGTGGCGGCGTTGCTCGGGTTCTCGCTACTCCTATGCGTGATGATCCTTGATGATCGCTGTGATGCCGCAGCTCGAGTGGTGGCTCTTCGAGGCGGCGGTGACCGTGAGGATTAGGCATCGGTGGTGGTTACGGGTGAGTGTTAGTGCGTTCTGCAGCAGCTCCGTAGAAATAAAAGAAAACCCACAAATTTTTCTTCAGGAAAATTGGTGGTGTGATGAGAGTGGTCTGGTGTGTGAGACGGTTGATTAGGTGTCAGTGTGTGTGTGGTTCTGCACTTAGTGCATGTAGTGGAGTGAGTGTGTTTGTAAGCCGGGTGTCGTGGCGATGCTTGAATTAATTCTGTGTTTGCAAAAATTATATTCGCAGTGGTCCTTAATAAAAATTAAATCCGAGATTCGCTAAGGGTGAAAAATCCATTATAAAATATGGTAACCAAATTACTCATACGCAACTGCAACCAATCAATTCACTCATAGGTTAAATCCTTAAGATGCAACACAGACACCAAATTATGCAATTAAACGCTAGACTATTGAACACAACCATGGTCCCTATGGTACAAAGGTAAAATCGATAGGGTCCTGAGGAAATATTCCTGGCATTGGGACACATTCTTCTTCCCCTGGGGAAAGTGGATGGAGGAGTCGGAGAACATTCCCTCCTTGGTCTGGCGACAGTGGTCCGCCAATGGCAATCTCAGGATTCAGAACAGCAAGAGTCTGGAGGAAGTCCATCACTTGCTGGGTCAGACGCTCCTACGCGATGACATATTGAACAAGGTTGGCTAGCATTGGATCTCTCTCTGATTGTCTGCAGGGAAAAGATGCTTCTTCTCCGGGTGCTGCACGGCTCGGGAAGTAGTAATACCCCCTTTCGCTGGCATGGGGCACTGCGTACCGGAGGCGGGTAATTGCTTCGTAGGCAGCAACTTCTATAGCCATTTTTGAAGTTGGCATAGATTTCCCGATGAAGATGACACTTGTAGGGCCTTGGTTTGGGTCTACTGGTGGGATGTGCGCGACTGCCCAATATTTCGAGGCGTTGTGGCTGATCCTCGATTTGAACAGCTCGTACTGGTGTGGCTGAGTGGTGCCAAGAGTGTTGCGGGTGAAATCCCACAATATCTTGACAAAACTGCCCGGGGTTGCATCTGGGGTTCTCAGATGAATCCCAAGGTGCGACATGGGGGAAATGGTGGTGGAGGCGGTGTACAAGGTGAGGGATGCTAGTTATGGACGCGAGAGTGGTCTCTTATATAGTGCCTGGGCTAGGAAACATAAATCAGCAGGGTTACGATTCTGGGTATCGGCTCTACTCTAGAGTGGTCAGGGTCAAAGTCACAGATACAAATCACAAAATGTGACGTATTACTGTGGTTGTCGGTTAGGGGGATAGGTTGGCCACCGATTATCAAAAGATGTCGGCTGGCCACTGTGTAGGCTTTATTGGATGGAATGGCCTGACGAAGGACAGGAAAGGATGTGGGCGGTGTGGAAACCTAGAGATAGTAACCAGGCTAAGGTAGGATTAGCCAATGGTCAGCCTGGCTCTGATACCAAGGTTGTCGGAGCCGGATTTCGGGGACACAACATATCCTAGAAATTTAACCCCTCGTGTTACCACCAGCCCAGGATTACTGTTACTGGTGGACACGTCCTTGTTATAGATTACCAAGATATTACAAGAATTGGATACAAGACCATAAAGGTCTAATGATATAATAGTGATTCCGGTGGTGGATGACGGAAATGACTCGTGGTTCTCCAACGTCGATGGGGCTCCATTCCCACAGGAACAGCTGACCCGGATAACTCCTATCCGCGTGGCCGCTAATCCTAGGCTCCGCACGAACGTCGCGGTGGTACTCCTCGAAGAAATCCTGACCTGGCCAAGTAAATAGCCAGGGACAAGCCTGTGAGTACGTTCGAATGTACTCGCAAACATCATGAACATATGATATACTGAATGCAGCAGATATTATGTGATCAAGTCGAATTAAAAATTATATGCGCATGCTCATAATGGACTTAAAGGCATGCTGTCAAGAATTAAATCATGGCATGATAACATATTAGCATGTGCAAATAAATTGATATATAAAAATATTATTGATAAACAAGGAAAGTTAAAGGAAAATAAAATAAAGGAAATGCCGGTCGGATGTCTAAAATGACACCACGGTAGGTCTTGAAGAGAAATGCTAAACGGGTGTCTAAAAGAGAAATCGGACGAGACAGGACCTTCCGAGAACTCAGGCGATGCCACATGAGGTCTTCAAAAGAAATGCCAGTCGGGTGTCAAGTGACACCACGGTCGGACTTGAAGAGAAATGCCAATCAGGTGTCCGCAAGAGTAGTGGCGGAATAAACCGCCTGTTAACTCGAGAGACGCCACGAGAGGTCTTGAAAATAAAGTTGAGTGCCCGGGGTAGTCTAGCCAGCCCCTGAGACACTCAGGAAATACAAAATAAGAGAAACGGGTTAGTCCTCAAAAATATGCATAACCATAATAATATTAACATTCATAAAATATTCATGGTAGCATCAGGGTGACATCAATTATCCTGCAAAATATTTCAGGCATGTCATAATTATTTTCCTCCGGAGACCGACACTAGGACCGACACTTGACCAACCCAGACTATAGCCCTTAACCGCGGACACGGCTATTCGAATAGGTTGAAACTCTCCAGAGGGTGTACTCTTTACCCACAGGTAAGGGATTTCTTTAGCCAATACCGTGACACTGACTAATTTCCATTACGGTCTTTGGGTTGAAAACACACCTGACCAACACACACCAGATTAACTTTTCGGATGCCAGGAATCACCCCAAGCATCATTCAAGAAAAACTCTAAGATAGGGAGACCAATGTCCTGCATGGGATCACTATTAATACGCGCGGATTCCAAGGGGGCACCCCCTCTCGGTCACAACCGGAAACACCCATGCCCTCTGACCCGATGACAGGATTTAGTCCATGGCCCTGGAAACCCTCATCGTGGCCCTCTGTACGGTGTGTGCATGGAAAGGGGTTAACAACTTACTAAACCATACCTCACATGTGGCAGGGACAAGTGGCAGCACGAATCAAGTATGGGGGTTACCGAAACAAGACTCGATCTACGGCCGACTCAGGAGGCTCAATTATTTCCTGCATTGGTTTGCACAACAAAGTATTCCTTCAGTAGCAACACCAAGACAGGGCCACAGCCCTTGCATGCTCCACATGCATAACCAAACAAGGCCTGACCACGCTCCAACGTGATCACCCTTCTGCCAGTAATGGTATTTCTTTTATGCCTGCTCCTGCAGGTTAGTCATGACGAGTACACGATGCACGGTACGATGAAACATGCCAACACTACATGCATGCAAATATAGCCATATGCCAGTTTTATTTGAATTCAACATATTCATGATGCAATTATTCTTGCAAACAAACAACTATGCAATTCACCATATCAAGTGTTCAAGATGCTTGCCTTGAGCATGCAGAAATATTGGGTGCACTCCAAAGGTTTGAAAAGTTTCTTCCCTCCATTTTTCCTATTTTAAAGATTATAGCAATTACCACATAATTCAAAAACAGTACTAAAAGTTGTTTCAAATATTTTTCAAATAAATACTAAAATAAACTAGATGAAAAATAAAAAATAACAGAAAAAGAATCAATTCATTTGGAGTCCAGATGATTTACTTAGAGAATTTCTAAGTTGAAAAGAATAAAGAAATGGACTATTTAATAGTGCTCAGCAGGTACAATGCCTAGGAAAAATGTTCACCTAGGCTTAAATAATAGACCATGATTTTAGCAGCGTTTAGAAATTTGAATCACTGGATTGGGATTTGAAATGGAGGCTGTGGAATTATTGGAAGTTTACTGAAAAGAAAAACAAAAAGAAGCAGAAGTGCGCCCTGCGCGCTGTATAGCCGCGAGGCGCCACTGGGCCTGGCACATCCATTGGGCTACGCGGGAGGACACCGACATTGAAGACGTACATGGGAAGTACGTTTCCTTCGCGCAAAGGCGGCCTCTGCAAAACCCGCGTCCACTTACACAGTGAGCAGTGAGTCACTGACAGTGGGTCCCTTGACCCCACCGGTCAGGTTTGACCGGTCAGCATCGCGCCTTTTCCCCTGGCTGAGCAGAGGCGGCGCTCCAGCGATCGGCGCCGGCGAACGGTGAGGTCCCTCGGCGAGCTGAGCCCACCAGCGTGCTCGGGTGGTCCGTTCGGTCCCTCCGGTGCTCGGCTTGGTCGATGGGAAGCACGGGATCGCCGGCGGCGAGGTCTTCCCGAGAAGCGCCGGCGGAAGCGATTTTGGGGCTTTTGCCTACGGGCCACCTCCGGAGGAATTGACGACGGGGATGGATTCGTAGGAGCTAGAGGGATCTGTAGGAGAAGATAGTGGAGAGGGAGGGGCTCTAGGGACGACGGATTTGACAAAGCGGTGGCGGCGGGTGTCCTGACCGGAAACAGAGAAGACGACCGCATCTGGTCGCCGGGTTGCTCGGGGTGGGTCATAGAGGGGAGAGAGGTGTGTGAGGAATTGCTGGAGCTCGGTTTAGCTTAAATAGGCGGGGGAGAGGCGGTTTGGTGGCTTCCAGAGAAAGACTCAACGGCGGCGGACATTGGTGGCACCGCCAAGGTTGATGAAGGGGTCGGTGGTGGTCGGTGGGGTTCGGTGAAGGCGGTGGTCATCCGCAATTAAGGCGAGGTGTGTTGGCGGGCTCAGAACTGAGCCACGCGTCGTGGCGGTGCCGTGACAGCGACGGGTTGGAGGCGGTGGCGATGCTGGCCGGTAAGGTCGGTGGGGAGGTCGGCGGGTCGGTGAGGACGGTGGCTTGGTCGGCACGCCATGGATGTGCTCCGGTAGTTGGGAGTTAAGGCGGAAGACCCTGGCGGAGACGTGTCCGAGAGGGACTCGTCGGGCGGCGATGAACGGCGGCGGTGGACGTGGTGGACGGCATTAGCGGCCAAGGATAAGTGTCGGCGGGATCCTGGGTGGTCGAGCTGATCCAGCAGAGGATCAGTACGGCGGAAGGATGAGCTGGGGCGGCAGGGGCGCAGGTGCCAGTGGCTGCAGTCCGGGCACTCTGCTCGCACGCTAGACATGCACAGAAGTTGCTCGACGAAATGCCAGTGAGACCTAGAGGCATCCAAACCAGCTACAACTTAGCAGGAGGAAGCTTCTGACCATGAGAGGAATAATGGACATGCTGGTTTGGCTAAAGGAGTTAGAGTGCAATGCAATTTAGAAAGATGCCCAAATTTGTCATGAGCTCAAGGTGCTCGACAGAATGTTAGGGTGACCTAGGTGATTCTGATAGACATGTAATTTGGCAGGTAGAGGTCTCTTTAGAAGATAAAGATAGTGGTGAAGTTGTTTTGGCAAAATGCAAAACTTGCTAGTGCAAGTTTTACTGAAATGCAGTTCTGGACAGAAAGTTCAGAGAAGTATTTGGTGAATTAAAAGGATTCCAATGGAGCTAAAATTTTGGACTTAAGGGTTTGTTTGGAAGTACTAGAAGTGGGAAAAATTTCAGGATTTTTGGAGCAAGGAAAATTGGGGTTGTAGTTGAAACTCAAAAATGGGACAGAAATGAAAAGGGATTGTTTCACCCAAAATTTTCAAAACACCAGGTTGGGTTTTTGTATAAAAGTGATCTGTAGGCATTACATGACCCCTCATAATTTTTGTGGTATTTTAAAACAATTATTTAAAATAGTTGTAGTGCAACAGAGGCATTTAAAATATAGAAATAGCTATTAAAAGAATTGTTTTGGGGCAATTTTTATTATGAAAATAATTCCTATTGTTATTAAAGTAGTAATGAAATGGTTTAAGAAAACTCCCAAAGCCACAATATCATTTAAAAAAAATTCTATATGGAGGGAAGAATTTTTGGAAAAAACAAACAGAAAAAAATACCCTGAAAAATAACAAAAGACTTAATATAATTCAAAATTTTATTTCTGGCCAAATTTTTATTTCGTAAAACATGATTAAATTTTTGGGGTGTTACAAACTCTACCCCCCTTAAGAAAATCTCGTCCTAGAGATTTGTTAGGTGGTCACCAAAATTAAACCCACGTTTCGAGGAGATTTTCCTAAGCTATTTAAAATAACCCATTTAGGCACAGTTGACGTGGGCTTCTGATAATTGGTGTAACTACAGTGGGGCACTGGTGCTGTGGTTCTACTGTGACTGTTACGACAAATTTGGAAAAAGTGTAAATTCCAAAATTCGCTTGCCGTACTCCAGTGCACAGTGCTCTCTCCGGCTGACGGGTGGACCCAAGGCCCACTGTCAGTCTCTTCTTCTTCCTCCGGCTCTCTTCTCCTTCTCCCTCTCGCGTGCCTTCTCCACCTGCGGTGTCTAGCGCATAGGGTATCTAGGGCCATACTGTGGTAGTGCGCGGCGTGCAAGCTGCTGGTGCAGCGTGCACTCACCTCGCGGGCCAGCACCTTGTCGGCACTGCTCGCGATTTCTCCTCCGAACACCGGTGATCGGGCGATGAGCGGCACTGGTGGACCTCGTTCACCATGCACCGAGCCCGAGCTATAAAACGAACATAGTGTTACTCTCTTATTCATCTCACCTGGCCTCACTTCTTCTTCCTCCTCCTTTTCTGTTCGCAGGAGCTCGGACAGGGCTTAAGTGGAGGACGTGCTTCCGGGGTGGTTTACGATTCTCATGTCCGGAGCGGTGGCGGCATTGCTTGGGTTCTCGCTGCTCCTATGCATGATGATCCTTGACGATCGTCGTGATGCCGCAGCTCGAGTGTTGGCTCTTCGAGGCGGCGGTGACCGTGAGGATTAGGCATCGGTGGTGGTTACGGGTGAGTGTTAGTGCGTTCTGCAGCAGCTTCGTAGAAATAAAAGAAAACCCACAAATTTTTCTTCAGGAAAATTGGTGGTGTGATGAGAGTGGTCTGGTGTGTGAGGCGGTTGATTAGGTGTCAGTGTGTGTGTGTGTGGTTCTGCACTTAGTGCATGTATTGGAGTGAGTATGATTGTAAGCCGGGTGTCGTGGCGGTGCGTGAATTAATTCTGTGTTTGCAAAAATTATATTCGCAGTGGTCCTTAATAAAAATTAATTCCGAGATTCGCTAAGGGTGACAAATGCATTATAATATATGGTAACCAAATTACTCATACGCAACTGCAACCAATCAATTCACTCATATAGTAAATCCTTAAGATGCAACACAGACACCAAATTATGCAATTAAATGTTAGACTATTGAACACAACCATGGTCCCTACGGTACAAAGGTAAAATCAATAGGGTCCTGAGGAAATATTCCCAGCATTGGGACACAGTCTTCTTCCCCTGGGGAAAGTGGATGGAGGAGTCGGAGAACGTTCCCTCCTTGGTCTGGTGACAGTGGTCCGCCAATGGCGATCTGAGGATTCAGAATAGCAAGAGTCTGGAGGAAGTCCATCACTTGCTGGGTCAAACGCTCCTGCGCGATGACATATTGAACAAGGTTGGCTAGCATTGGATCTCTCTCTGATTGTCTGCAGGGAAAAGATGCTTCTTCTCCGGGTGCTGCACGGCTCGGGAAGTAGTAATACCCCCTTTCGCTGGCACGGGGCACAGCGTACCGGAGGCGGGTAATTGCTTCGTAGGCAGCAACTTCTATAGCCATTTCTGAAGTTGGCATAGATTTCCCGATGAAGACGACACTTGTAGGGCCTTGGTTTGGGTCTACTGGTGGGATGTGCGCGACTGTCCAATATTTCGAGGCGTTGTGGCTGATCCTCGATTTGAACAGCTTGTACTGGGGTGGCTGAGTGGTGCCAAGAGTGTTGCGGGTGAAATCCCACAATATCTTGACAAAACTGCCCGGGGTTGCATCTGGGGTTCTCAGATGAATCCCAAGGTGCGACATGGGGGAAATGGTGGTGGAGGCAGTGTACAAGGTGAGGGATGCTAGTTATGGACGCGAGAGTGGTCTCCTATATAGTGCCTGGGCTAGGAAACATAAATCAGTGGGGTTACGATTCTGGGTATCGGCTCTACTCTAGAGTGGTCGGGGTCAAAGTCACAGATACAAATCACAAAATTTGACGTATTACTGTGGTTGTCGGTTAGGGGGATAGGTTGGGCACCGATTATCAAAAGATGTCGGCTGGCCACTGTGTAGGCTTTATTGGATGGAATGGCCTGACGGAGGACAGGAAAGGATGTGGGTGGTGTGGAAACCTAGGGATAGTGACCAGGCTAAGATAGAATTAGCCAATGGTCAGCCTGGCTCTGATACCAAGGCTGTCGGGGCCGGATTTCAGGGACACAACATATCCCAGAAATTTAACCCCTTGTGTTACCACCAGCCCAGGATTACTGTTACTGGTGGACACGTCCTTGTTACAGATTACCAAGCTATTACAAGAATTGGATACAAGACCATAAAGGTCTAATGATACAATAGTGATTCCGGTGGTGGATGACGGAACTGACTCATGGTTCTCCAACGTCGATGGGGCTCCATTCCCACAGGAACAGCTGACCCGGATAACTCCTATCCGCGTGGCCGCTAATCCTAGGCTCCGCACGAACGTCGCGGTGGTACTCCTCGAAGAAATCCTGACCTGGCCAAGTAAATAGCCAGGGACAAGCCTGTGAGTACGTTTGAATGTACTCGCAAACATCATGAACAGATGATATACCGAATGCAGCAGATATTATGTGATCAAGTTGAATTAAAAATTATATGCGCATGCTCATAATGGACTTAAAGGCATGCTGTCAGGAATTAAATCATGGCATGATAACATATTAGCATGTGCAAATAACTGGATATATAAAAATATTATTGATAAACAAGGAAAGTTAAAGGAAAATAAAATAAAGGAAATGCCGGTCGGATGTCTAAAATGACACCACGGTAGGTCTTGAAGAGAAATGCCAAACGGGTGTCTAAAAGAGAAATCGGACGAGACAGGACCATCCGAGAACTCAGGCGACGCCACGTGAGGTCTTGAAAAGAAATGCCAATCGGTTGTCAAGTGACGCCACGGTCAGACTCGAAGAGAAATGCCAATCGGGTGTCCGCAAGAGTAGTGGCGGAATAAACCGCCTGTTAACTCGAGAGACGCCACAAGAGGCCTTGAAAATAAAGTTGAGTGCCCGGGGTAGTCTAGCCAGCCCCTGAGACACTCAGGAAATACTAAATAAGAGAAACGGGTTAGTCCTCAAAAATATGCATAACCATAATTGTCGGGGCACGACACCTATGGGATCCCGAGAGACCCCTTTACGATTCAGCGGGGGGAGAGGTATACGCAAAGAGCAGAACCAACGATCGACGCGGGAAGTTTTTACCCAGGTTCAGGCCGCTGATCAGCGTAAAACCCTACTCTTGCTTTGTGTTCTTATTAATGTTCTTGAGCCCAGCCTTTAGGAGCGCTCGCTGTGAACAGTACGTTCAAAGAGCAGCTACGCATGCAGAATGGGCCAGAAGTTCTCCTCCTCTGTAGCAGTTCCCTTGGGCCTCCTTTTATATGCTCAAAGGGGTCACCACAGTGGCAAAATGTACATACATTGAGGTGTAAAGTAGCTACAGGGTATCATACCTAACCCCTAACGGATTAGGACAAACGCATTTAATGCACCGTGAGGTGTCCGTTTAGGTGTCCTCACTTTCTTGGGGATGGAAAAAGGGGCCATCCCATCAGCACCGCTTAAGCTCTCCTCCACTGGCGCGTTGCCACGCATCCAGAGAAGGACCCAGAATGTCAGACTTGTTACTGTGCCGAAGCGGTGGCACAATGGCAGAATCTCGCCGGGCGTTGAATCTTGCCGGGCACCAAGCCTTGCCGGGCGCCAAGCCTTGCCGGACGCCAAGCCTTGCCGGGCGCCAAGCCTTGCCGGGCTCCACAGGCCACCCCGGCAAGATCTTGCCGGGGAAGCTGGCCTTCGGATTCCAGCTCTTCTTATCTGCTGATCCTCATATCTCTGACTTGATGATTTCTTTGGCGGCTTGAATTGACCTCGAACTGTTTCCCGGCAAGCCTTGCCGCGAGGATGGCTACAACTGCCCGTGCACAAGTACGGGGTACTAGTGGCCCAATACTTAGTACACCGACAGGAGCCCCCGGGCCTAGGCCATACACGAGTGCGAGGCGTTGTTGGGCTAGGCCCAAACAGTGCACGGGCACGCGTGGCAGAGGATTAACTGCTCGTAAATATTTTGTTTTACTGTGCCTCCCCACTACACGCACCAAGCGCGCGTCGTGGGAAGCGTGCCTCAAAGGCTGCAACTGCAACGCGCCCATAGAGGCGCATTCACATTGGGGAATAAAAGAGGCGGCCCCGCTCCTTCCCCATAAAAAGGAGAAGCCGTAGAGGCACAAGCCTATTTACCCCCCTCTTCTTCTCAATCTGGCCGTCGCCATCACCTTCCTCCTCTCGAGCCCAAAGCGAAGCTTTTTCCTCTTCCGCCACTTCCACGCTCGTTCCACCCCCGGCTTCCGCCCTCACAGCCGCCATGCCGCCCAAGGCCAGCAAAGGCAAGGGCAAGGAAGCGAAAGCCGACATCCCGGAGAGCAAGCTGGTGAAGATGCGGAAGAAATATGTCGTCTTCCCCCTATCGCTCGATGCTGAAGCTCTGAAGGGGCGGTACCAGTGCATGTGGGCGAAGGGGACGCAAGCTCATCCCGCCACACGCGTGATCCCAGGTGCTTGTTCCAAAGGTGGATCGGACAGATACCCTTTCTTCACTGCGCATTTCTATTGCGGGCTCTGTCCCCCATTTTCCGACTTCTTCAATGATATCATGTACACATACGGCTTTCGTCTTCTCGATTTCACGCCGAATGTGGTACTTTGCATGTCCATCTTTGCCCATCTCTGTGAAAACTTTGTCGGCGTGATTCCCAATTCTGCTCTTTTTCGCCATTACTTCTTCCCTCGCATCCAAAAAGGAGAGGCCCTCTCTGGTTCTATCGCCTGGATTCCAAGGGCTTGGAATAAGGAAATATACCCAGAAGGAGTTTACCGCGAAAAGTGGGACAAGTGGCGGGCTGAATGGTGCTGGATCCAGGAAGCAGATCCCCATCCGTTTTGTCTTCCCCGGCAACAGAAGGTGGTCCGCGGCAAGGACTGGAGCGATCTCGCCGCGGAGGACGAGAGGCTCACAATCGCCACCACTAGGATCCTTCGCCTGAAGGCCGCCGAGCTGACGATGGAGATGATTGGCTTCGACTTTCTCCGCCGCCGCATCGCCCCTTTGCATAACAGGGGAAGGCCAGCTTGGGAATACAGAAACGCGGCAGATGTCATGAGATTGCGCCCCGGGCTAAACAACAATCTGACCACTATGCAGCTTGGCGCTCTCTGTCAAAAACTATTCCAGCGCGAAGACAAGCATCGGCTGCCGGCAAGGATTGTTCCCTTGTGCAACAATTCTGCCTTGGGGTCAATCATTGCCTTCATGCCGATGTTCAACGCCCACGGTCTTGACCCAACCTGGGCCGAGCCAACCGAGGAGGAAGCACAGAAGTTTTTTGACAACTTGACGGAGAGACCCGTCCGGCAAGAGGCAGATTTCATCCGAGCCACCACCGACCAAGAAGTAGCATACATTGCTACTAGGGTGGAGGAGGCAAATCTTGCCGCGGAGGCCGGCAACGTTGGCTTCACGGAATGGGAAGCCAGTGACGCAGAGGTAGTAGTGGAAATAAAACCTGCCGGGAAGGACGGAGCTACCGGGGAACAGAGCAGCGCAGCCGCTGAGAGCTTGTCCGGCGAGGACACGGCCGAAGAGGAAACGCAAGAAGAGCTCCCAGCTCCGAAGAAGACGAAGCGTGTTCTTCGGAAGGCTGCATCTGGCATCCCGGCAAGCTAGCCTTCTTCGAGCGGCGAGGCTCCCGGCAAGAAAGTGACCGGCAAGACTGGACCGCGGCAAGGGGTTCGTCAACAACCTGCGCGGCGCGCGAGACCCACACCAGGGGCCACAGCTGGGGCGGCAGGGATGTCTCGCACTACCGCACCGGAAGCTGCCCCGGCGCCTGCCACAGCCAAGCGGCCTAGGACCCCTCCTCCGCCTCCCCACTCAGACATTGTAGCGGAGGTCGATTTCGACATCTCCGGCTTTAGTCCAGAGCGAGAGGAAGAAGAGTAAGTACTTTGCCACAGCCTTTATATTCCAATCTTGGATCGACCTTACTAACTTGCTTGTATTGTCTCTGCAGTGATGAAGAAACCTTACTGGAGAGGATGGCAAAGAGGACAAAGACTTCCACGGGCGACGAGCCCCCGGCAGGCTCCACGAGCGAGCCAGAAACCGTCGTCGTCAGCCCGGAGCTCAGTCCTCAATGCAGCCCCCAGCGTAGCCTCCAGCGCAGCCCCCAGCGTAAGTTCACTATTCTTTTTCCGCCGGCGGGTGCCGAGGCTTCCATTCTTGCCGCTGATATCCTCGGGCTCGCAGGAGAAGAACGGCAACAAGGAGAGTTGTCAGAAAACATCCCCTTCGTGCCACCTTCATCGACCACGCCGCCCACAAGCACGTCCCCGGCAAGAGTTCCTACCGACGAGCCCATCTTAATTGAGGAGGAGCCGGCAAGCACGGACTCCGGCAACCCACCCCCGGCAACCGAAGCTGCCGGGAGGGGCGAGGCCACCTCCCAACAGCTCGACGCAGGTAATCTATTGCCTCAGAACGCTTGTTACTCTTTCCCTTATCTCTCTGTCTTTAGTCGCTTCAAACTTTAATCTCGATCTTATTCTGTTCTCCTCCTTCGTCCTTCAGAGTTCCCTGTGACGGAGCACATGGACATCGACGTTGTCATCGAGGAGACTGCCAGGGACGCCGCTGCCGAAGCAGATAGGATCGCTGCCAGCGAGGCCACCAAGGATGACACTGTCGAGGCTGGTGGTGCTCTTGACGGGGAGACCGCCAAGACTGCACAAGAGGAACCCGCCAAGGAACCTACTGAAGGGGGCGACAGGGAAGCTGATGACCGTACTGACGGCATTCCTGCCGCAGGAGCGCCAGGCGCTGCACCGGCCACAGAGCCCCCTGCCACTGGTGAGGCGGTCGCTGAAGACCAGCCGTCAACATCTGAGGGGCCCTCATCCAGCAAATACCTCAAGGTTGGCGAGAACCTGTTCGTCAACTTGCCGGGGACGGCAAGCATTGGGGCACCAGCCGAAGGAGAAGTTTTTTACGAAGATATCATTGTTGCTGCCGGGCTCGAGGTTGTTGACGATCCCAGCGCTAGCAGTGGCAAATCTGAAGAGGATCAGCTCCTTCAGGCCATGGGCGAGAATTTCCGCAAGCTCCAGGCTCTCCACCGCGCCCGGAAAGATAAAGCGGACTCCAGAATGGCAGTTGTCGAGGCGGCCGAAGCGGATTTTCAAAGGCGCGTCGCACAAATGCAAGTCTGGCACGCCGAGGCCCTCCAAGAGTTGGTTGCCGGCCGGGAACAAGTGAGCCAGCAGTGGACAGAAATCCTCCTGAAGCAATCCGAGATGGAGAAGGCGCATGATGAAGCTACTCAAAGGATTGCCGCTGAAGATGCCCTCCTGACGGGGCGCCGCGTTGCTCTTGATGCTTATGAGGAAGATCTCACCGCACGTGAGCAGGCGCTCACCGCCAAGCTTCGCAGCAAAGATGAAGATATCGAGAAGCTTGTCGCGCGACGGACCCAGGAGCTGGAGCAAAAACATAAAGAGGCGCTTGAAGCTCTGACTGCAAGTCACGCCGGCAAGCTCAAGGAGGCCGTCGATGCTGCCGAAGCTACAGAGGCCGCCAAGAACGAGCTGAGCGACAAGGTGAAGAAACTGGAAACAGATCTTGAAGAGCACGGCAAGGAGCTCTCGACGCTCAAAGGTGATAGGGAAAAAACCCTCCACTCCTTGGCGGAGATGCAAGTTGCCCTGTCCAACAAAACCAAGCAGCTCTCCTCTACGGCTAATGACATTGCAGTTCTGGAACTGAAGCTGACCACGTTGCAGAAGTCTCTCGAGGCCGGCAGGGCCCGTGAGAAGGCTGTACTCAAGGATCTCCAAGAAGAGAGGAACCTGCTCAAGAGCGCCGCCGCCGCCCAAACCGATTACGAGAAGGGGGTGGAGATCTAGACTGGACGTCTCATCGCCACCGCGGAGAAGCTTACCGCAGAACTGTCAACCATGGGCCTGTCGAACTTCAGGTATTCTTCCGAGGAAAGAATATCTCCAAGTGTCAGGTTGACGATGTTCTTTGAAAGCATCATCAACGCCTTGAGGGTGCTCCAGTCTAGCCGGGCGACCCAATTGGCCAACGCCAACGAGACTCGCCGGCTCTGCCGGGCCGTCCTTCGCAAGGTGCTTATCAAAGTGGTGCACAACAATCCCGGCATCGACCTCTCCAACGCGCTCGGCCATCTGCCACGGGATGCAAATGTTGAGGCGCTTGAAGAATGCATCGTGCCTATCCTCGAGAAGGTGGATTCCATCAAAAGGATTGAAGGCCAGCGCAGGGATTAAGTGCTCCTCTTTTCCTTGTCGTCATCATTCCATGTAAAAGACAATTAAGTCTCAAGTTAGAATTGCGGCAGCTCATGAATGTAATATAACTCGCCTATGTTTAGGTTCATGCTTGCTATTTTCCTTGTCTGATTCCTTTATGTATGGAGTTCACCCTACGCTTACTGAAAAACTTGCCGGCGCGCAACCTGCCGCGAGCGCTGGGTGCGGGACTTCAGCAGCCTGCTAGAGGTGCAGTGGCCGGCAAGACTCCTTGACGTTATCAGTGCAGCCACTTAAAATCGTTGAGCGGGCTCGAAACAAAATAAGGGCGCAACTGATTACAACAAGGGGTCCTTCGCGTGCAGATTTTCCATACAAGAGTCGGAATCGTCCAAGGAAATAACTTTATAATAAAAGAAACTTGCTCTAAGTTTTTAAAACTTAGCTTTCTGTCGCTGTCCTTCCTCCGGCAAGCGTCGATTCCGAACGTCGCCAAGCAGTACTCATATCTCCCTTCCCCCCTCGGCAAATGTGCACGCGAGGAATCCTTCTGTCTTTTAAAAAGAAAGAAGAGAAAATAAAGACATGAAACCTTGGTGGTTCATTAGAACTTACCGGGGGTATGTGTTATACAACATCTTAGACAAACATGCATATATAAATATGAACATGGGAATCAATAAGGGAATGTACAACACTTAAATTTATTCATCTGCGCTCAGGGTCTGCGCCTGGCTTTGTACAAAGAATCACATGCCTTGCCGGCAAGACTTGTACAAAAGGGTGGTTGCCGGGAGCCCCCGGCAACCGCGCCTTATGGGTAGAACTTGCGAAGATGTTCGATATTCCAGGAATTGCTTACTGGACCGCCATCTTCGGTCTCCAGGCGGACAGCGCCGGGCCTCGTGACTCGTACTACCCGATAAGGGCCTTCCCACTTTGGCGTCAACTGGTCTGAATTCTTGGCGGACTGAATCCGCCGAAGAACAAGGTCGGCTTCCTCAAGGCTTCGGGCACGAACTTTGCGGCTATGATAGCGACGCAAAGCTTGCTGGTAGCATGCAGCTCGCACAGCAGCCTGAAGACGATTCTCCTCAAGGAGCACAGCGTCATCTTGCCGCAGTTGCTCTTGCTCAAGCTCATCATAAGCGAGCACTCGAGGAGATCCGTATGTGAGTTCCGTGGGGAGAACTGCTTCCACTCCGTAGACCAGAGCGAAGGGCGTCTGGCCGGTGGCTCGATTTGGTGTCATTCTGATTGACCAAAGAACCGCCGGCAACTCATCAATCCAGCGTCTTCCACACTTTCTCAGTCTGTCAAAAGTCCTGGTCCTGAGATCGCGCAGCACTTCAGCATTAGCCCTCTCCTCTTGGCCGTTGCTTCTCGGGTGAGCAACAGAGGCAAAACAAATTTTGCCGCCAAGGTCTTGGACGTACTGCATGAAGGTGCGACTTGTGAACTGCGTGCCGTTGTCGGTGATGATCCTGTTGGGTACACCGAAACGGCAAACTATCCCTTTAAAGAACTTGACGGCTGATTGTGCTGTCACCTTCCTCACTGCTTCCACCTCCGGCCACTTTGTGAACTTGTCGATAGAAACGTACAAGTACTCAAAGCCCCCGGTAGCACGGGGGAACGGGCCCAATATGTCGAGCCCCCAGACCGAAAACGGCCAGGAGAGAGGGATTGTCTGAAGAGCTTGAGCTGGTTGATGTAATTTCTTTGAATGAAACTGGCACGCTTCACACTTGGTGACTAGTGCAGTTGTATCCTGGAGAGCGGTGGGCCAAAAGAAACCTTGCCGGAATGCTTTCCCGACAAGTGCTCTTGATCCTATGTGAGAGCCACATATGCCTCCATGTATCTCTGCCAACAGCTCTAGTCCATCCTCCCGAGGAATGCACTTCAATTTCACACCGTTTGGTCTTTTTCTGTACAGGACGTCATCGACGAACTTGTACATAACAGACCGATGGGCTACTATTTCTGCTTCTTCCTGTTCCTCCAGGAGTTCTCCTGTCTAAAGGAAATGGACAATGTGCTGCGCCCATGCTGGAGCCTGAGGCTCGACAGCTAGGACTAAAGGCATCTCCTCTGCCGGGGGAACGTTTGTCTCGACAACAAGGGCCTGAGGTCCTGCCGGAGCCTGTTGTTCCCTGGCACGCATGTTGATCCCGGCAACTTCCTTGCCGGTGGCTCCAGGGAGCTCTGCCGGGAAGTACTGGCCAGAGTACAACTTTCTTCTCTTTTCTTGCCGCATCGATGGCGCGACGGAGGGTTGAGTCAATTGTAGCACAAAAGTTCCTGGTTCCACAGGCAACTTGAGGGCGGCACGCTTTGACAGGTCATCAGCAACACTGTTCTCGGCATGAGGAACGTGCTCCATTTGTAGACCGTCAAAGAGCTCTTCCATTTTCCTCACTTCATCCACGTAGGCTTGCATCAATGGACTTTGATAACTCTTGTTAACTTGCTTGACGACAAGTTGTGAATCGCCTTTGATGACGAGCTTTTTGATACCAAGGTATGCCGCGATCCTGAGACCGGCAAGCAAACCCTCGTATTCTGCAGTGTTGTTGGTCGAACTCTCCCGGGGAAAATGCATTTGGACTACGTACTTGAGGTGCTCTCTGGTGGGTGCGATAAGCAGCACACCAGCACCGGCGCCTTGCAGCGAGAAAGCCCCGTCAAAGTACATAACCCATTGCTGATCGATTTCCTTGCCGGGGAGAGTTGTTTCCTGAGCCTCTTCGTCTGGCGTTGGGGTCCATTCTGCAATGAACTCCGCCAAGGCCCTGCTCTGAATCATCGAAGTGCTTTCAAACTTGAGGCCAAAGCTTGACAACTCCAACGCCCACTCCACTATCCTGCCGGTTGCTTTTGGATTTTGCAAAATCCGTTGCAACGGAAAGCGAGTGACGACGGTGATTTCATGTGCTTGAAAGTAATGGCGCAGCTTCCTCAAGGCCATAAGAAGGCCGAAAAGCAATTTCTGCACACCAGAATATCTTGACCTAGCTCCTTGTAAAAGAGAGCTAACAAAATAGACTGGGCGCTGCACCACCTTCTTCTTCTGCACGGGTTCTTCTGTTTGCGCAGATCCTGTCTTGCCGGGATCAACCCTTGCTGGGGAAGATCTTGCCGCGTCACATGGCGGCCCTGCCGCTGGTGTTGCTTCCTCATCAGCCTCTCTCTGCGCCACTAGCGCAGCACTAACCACTTGATTTGTTGCTGCCAGATACAGCAGCAACGGCTCTTGTGGTTTAGGCGTGACTAGCGTCGGCGGAGAGGAAAGGTATTTCTTCAAATCTTGCAGCGCAGCCTCCGCCTCCGGAGTCCATTTCATTGGACTTGCCTTCTTCAAAATTTTGAAGATGGGCAGGGCGCGCTCTGCAGATTTGGAAATAAACCTGCTTAGAGCAGCAACACAACCGGCAAGGCGATGCACATCCTTGACGCGCCTCGGTGCTTCAATTTGCTCAATAGCTTTGATCTTGTCGGGGTTCGCTTCGATTCCCCGGCAAGATACAAAGAATCTGAGGAGCTTGCTGGAAGGAACACCGAACACGCACTTCTCAGGATTGAGCTTCAAGTTGATCTTGCGCAGATTTGCAAATGTTTCTTCTAAATCTTGAATGAGCGTCGCTTTGTCCTTGGTTTTGACCACTATATCATCCATATATGCCTCCATATTTTCTATGGAGTTGAGGCTCAAAACCAATTTGGATTGCTCTTGCAAATGTCGAACCAGCACTTTTCAACCCGAAAGGCATTCATATAAAACAATACGTACCACATGGGGTGATAAATGCGGTCTTCTCTTCATCTTCTTTTGCCATAAAAATCTGATGATACCCTGAATAGGCATCAAGGAAGGACAGGAGATCACAACCAGCGGTGGAATCTACAATCTGGTCGATGCGCGGCAAGGGAAAGGGATCTTTTGGACAAGCTTTATTGATATCTGTATAATCGATACAAAGCCTCCATTTCCCACTCGCTTTCCGCACTACAACCGGATTGGCCAACCAGGTTGGATGAAGCACTCCTTTGACCAATCCTGCCGCCTCCAGCTTTCTGATTTCTTCGGCGATAAATTCTTGCCGCTCCAAGGCTTGCTTCCTGACCCTTTGTTTGACCGGCCGCGCATGAGGACAGACAGCAAGGTGGTGCTCAATTACCTTCCTGGGAACACCGAGGATGTCAGACGGTTGCCATGCAAACACGTCGACATTCGCCCGCAGGAAAGCAACGAGCGCGCTTTCCTATTTGTCATCTAGGGTGGAACTTATGGTGAAAGTTCCCCCCGTTCCGTCCTCTCTGACGGGCACCTTCTTGGTCTCCGGCGGAGCAGCCTTGGATTTCTTGTTCTTGCCGGTGGAACTCTCTGGTACGTCCTCGACGGAAGCGCAGCACTCCGAGGAGGTGCGCTTGCCGGAGTTCGCGCCAAGGTTCTTGCCGGTCTTCTTCTTCTCCCCGGGAGTTCCAGCGGCAGGAGCAGGTGCCTTGATGGCAGGTGCTGCAACTGCTTCCCGGTAAAGTTGGTCGGCACAGATGAGCGCATCCTTCTTATCGGAATGGATAGTGATGACGCCCAACAGCCCAGGCATCTTCAGAACGTTGTACGTGTAGTGTGATGCCGCCATGAACTTAGCCAGCGCTGGCCGACCAAGGATCCCATTGTATGACATGGGGATCTTGGCGACATCAAACACCACTTTCTCGGTCCTGAAGTTGAGCTCGCTACCAAATGCCACCGGCAGTGTAATCTTGCCCTTGGGCTGAGTTCTTCCCGGATTGACCCCTTGAAACGTGCCCGTTTCCTCGAGGCCCTCGTCGGGAATTTGGAGCTTTTTGAGCACATCCGATGAGATTAAATTTAGGCCGGCCCCACCATCAACTAGCATTTTTGTCACCTTGAGCTTGCGAATCGTTGGCGAGACCAACAATGGCAAGCACCCGACCGCAGTTGTGCGATCAGGGTGATCCTCGGCGTCGAAAATGATAGGCGTGTTGGACCACTTCAGGGGCCTACATGCATCTGGGGATGGCTCTGCTGCATTGACTTCCCGCACCCACTGTTTGAGTTGACGGTGGGAAGAATGCAGCGAAGCACCTCCGTCGATACACATGGCCTCCGTAGCCTTCTGGAACTCTTGTTCACTGGACTCATCATCTTCTTCATCAACATCTTCTTCTTTGTCTCAGCCCCGAGTGGGCCTATCCTTTTGTTGCTTGGCCTTGCCGCGGCGCCCCCCTCGGCCACCGCGCTTCTTGCCGGATCCATCAGCACCATCTTGGGCCTTCTCCTTATCTCGCCTTTCATATTCGGCCCTCTGTTTCTCGACAAGCTGTTCAACTTGCCGGCAGTTCTGGAGATCATGGCCCTTGGTGCAATGGATCTTGCAATACTGCTTGCCGGAGTTCTCCGACTTGTCGGCAGCCGCCAAGGCATGACAGGAAGGGCACCCGGCAAGATCCTTGCCGGGGTCACCAACCTTGGCCTTCTTGGCGGCGCCGAGGTTGTCAGATTCCTCGACAGCAAGCACGGCCTTGCCTCCGCGTTTCCTGTTCCGCCGCCGGCCTTTCCTTGATGGGGCCGCGGCATCTTCTTCTTCGGACTCGCCCGCCGCGCCAACAGCCTCGCCAGGGAGTTTCCTCCCCTCTTCAGCTCGAGCGCACTTGTCGGCCAAAGCGTAAAGCTCGGCAATACTCCTAACTTTGTTCATTGCCAGCTCTTCCCGCATTTTGCGGTTACGCACGTTCTGGTGGAACGCGCTAACGACAGCGGCAGGGTGAATGTCAGGAATATTGTACTGCACCCGGCTAAATCTCTGGCTAAACTTGCGCAGGGACTCGCCCTCCTTCTGAGGGATGATATGTAAATCGCTCTCTTGGCCAGGAGCTTGGTGGCCTCCAACAAAGGCGCCAACAAACTGATGGCACAGATCTGACCAGGAAGAAATAGAATTCTCCGGCAGATGCATCAACCACGACCTAACGTTGGGTTTGAGTACCAACGGGAAGTAGTTGGCAAGTATCTTGTCATCTCGGCCCCCGGCAGCCTGCACCGCAATGGTGTAGATGCTCAGGAATTCCGAGGGATGGGTCTTACCGTCATATTTCTCCGGGACCTCCGGCTTGAAGGTTCGGGAATTGGGCCACCGGACTTGCCGCAGCTCACGGGTAAACGCTGGAGTCCCTACCTCATAAGGCAAGTCTCCTACGTTCCCTGGCGCAGGCTCGTCGACAGCCGGCCCCGCGCGCTTATCAAACTGATAGCGCGCTTCCCGTCGCTGCTCGATAGTAGTTCGAGCGTCCTCCTTGCCTTGTTCCTGGAGAACTTGACGCTGATCGCGGCGCATCCGTGGATCGGATGACGCCGTGGAAACTTCTTCATGGCGGTCGACCTGCTGGGTTGTCGGCCGCCGCTGGTGTCGCAGAGGGGAGTGCACTGTGGTTGCACCACCTCCGGTTTTCTCCACATCGGCTCGCGCCGGATCGATGGGCCTCCGTTGCGAGGGCCCTGCCTCTTGCGGTCCATCTTTGTTGGCGAAACCGATAAGGCTCTGGATAGTAGCTCGCCACTCCTCCATCTTCTCCGGGGCAGGAGGAAAATCGAGGAGCAGCTACGCACGTGCCAAGGCTTCCGCTGGCGTAGGCGGCGGCGACAGGTGCGAGGTACATGAGGTGCTCTGACTCCTAATCATATTAGAAGGAGCACCAGCACGGTCACGCGACCGCGCGCCACCTCTGCCAGCAGCTCGGTGTGCATGCTGGTCCCGCGCATCTTGGGATCGATGCGTAGAAATCTTTTCATGGGGACGCCTTGAACCACCAGCGCCATGACGTCGCTCATCATGCACGACCTGGGTAGGTCGTGAAGCTTGCGCCGGCGCGGGAGCTCCAGCAGGCGCCCTCCGATCTCTGGAGTTCGTTGTGCCACCCGTAGGCAACACAGCACCGTCTCTAGATCCAGCGGCGTGCAGGTTACCACTGCCACTGTGAACGATGCCGCTCGCCTAGCTCGGATCACCAGAATGCCGTGGGGGTTCTAGTCCTCTTCCTTCTGCAGCCACGCCGTCGCCCATACGCGAAGGCGTAGGCAAAACGGACGTGGACGGTTGCGCCGTCGCAGCGCTCTTTTTCTTGGGCGGCATGATGATGAAGAAACTGAGGCGCCGATCACTAGATCAGGTTCACGTAACCTTCAATCCCCCTACCTGGCGCGCCAAAGATGTCGGGGCACGACACCTATGGGATCTCGAGAGACCCCTTTACGATTCGACGGGGGGAGAGGTATACGCAAAGAGCAGAACCAACGATCGACGAGGGAAGTTTTTACCCAGGTTCGGGCCGCTGATCAGCGTAAAACCCTACTCCTGCTTTGTGTTCTTATTGATGTTCTTGAGCCCAGCCTTCAGGAGCGCTCGCTGTGAACAGTACGTTCAAAGAGCAGCTACGCATGCAGAATGGGCCAGAAGTTCTCCTCCTCTGTAGCAGTTGCCTTGGGCCTCCTTTTATATGCTCAAAGGGGTCACCACAGTGGCAGAATGTACATACATTGAGGTGTAAAGTAGCTACAGGGTATCATACCTAACCCCTGACGGATTAGGACAAACGCATTTAATGCACCGTGAGGTGTCCGTTTAGGTGTCCTCACTTTCTTGGGGATGGAAAAAGGGGCCATCCCATCAGCACCGCTTAAGCTCTCCTCCAATGGCGCGTTGCCACGCATCCAGAGAAGGACCCAGAATGTCAGACTTGTTACTATGCCGAAGCGGTGGCACAGTGGCAGAATCTCGCCGGGCGCCGAATCTTGCCGGGTGCCAAGCCTTGCCGGGCGCCAAGCCTTGCCGGGCTCCACAGGCCACCCCGGCAAGATCTTGCCGGGGAAGCTGGCCTTCGGATTCCAGCTCTTCTTATCTGCTGATCCTCATATCTCTGACTTGATGATTTCTTTGGCGGCTTGAATTGACGTCGAACTGTTTCCCGGCAAGCCTTGCCACAAGGATGGCTACAACTGCCCGTGCACAAGTACGGGGTACAAGTGGCCCAATACTTAGTACACCGACAATAATAATATTAACATTCATAAAATATTCATGGTAGCATCAGGGTGACATCAATTATCCTGCAGAATATTTCAGGCATGTCATAATTATTTTCCTCCGGAGACCGACACTTGACCAACCCAGACTGTAGCCCTTAACCGCGGACACGGCTATTCGAATAGGTTTAAACTCTCCAGAGGGTGTACTCTTTACCCACAAGTAAGGGATTTCTTTAGTTAGTACCGTGACACTGACTAATTCCCATTACGGTCTTTGGGTTGAAAACACACCTGACCAACACACACCAGATTAACTTTTCGGATGCCAGGAATCACCCCAAGCATCGTTCAAGAAAAACTCTAAGACGGGGAGACCAACGTCCTGCATGGGATCACTATTAATACACGCGGATTCCAAGGGGGCACCCCCTCTCGGTCACAACCGGA
The DNA here is from genome assembly GCA_011799875.1 of Thinopyrum elongatum. Taxonomy (NCBI): domain Eukaryota; kingdom Viridiplantae; phylum Streptophyta; class Magnoliopsida; order Poales; family Poaceae; genus Thinopyrum; species Thinopyrum elongatum. Next base: position 286,672,654 of record CM022302.1, read on the forward strand.
AACACCCATGCCCCCTGACCCGATGACAGGATTTAGTCCATGGCCCTAGAAACCCTCATCGTGGCCCTCTGTACGGTGTGTGCATGGAAAGGGGTTAACAACTTACTAAACCATACCCCACCTGTGGCAGGGACAAGTGGCAGCACGAATCAAGTATGGGGGTTACCGGAACAAGACTCGATCTACGGCCGACTCAGGAGGCTCAATTATTTCCTGCAGTGGTTAGCACAACAAAGTATTCCTTCAGTAGCAACACCAAGACAGGGCCATAGCCCTTGCATGCTCCACATGCATAACCAAACAAGGCCTGACCACGCTCCAACGTGATCACCCTTCTGCCGGTAACGGTATTTCTTTTATGCCTGCTCCTGCAGGTTAGTCATGACGAGTACACGATGCACGGTACGATGAAACATGCCAACACTACATGCATGCAAATATAGCCATATGCCAGTTTTATTTGAATTCAACATATTCATGATGCAATTATTCTTGCAAACAAACAACTATGCAATTCACCATATCAAGTGTTCAAGATGCTTGCCTTGAGCATGCAGAAATATTGGGTGCACTCCAAAGGTTTGAAAAGTTTCTTCCCTCCATTTTTCCTATTTTAAAGTTTATAGCAATTACCACATAATTCAAAAACAGTACTAAAAGTTGTTTCAAATATTTTTCAAATAAATACTAAAATAAACTAGATGAAAAATAAAAAATAACAGAAAAAGAATCAATTCATTTGGAGTCCAGATGATTTACTTAGAGAATTTCTAAGTTGAAAAGAATAAAGAAATGGACTATTTAATAGTGCTCAGCAGGTACAATGCCTAGGAAAAATGTTCACCTAGGCTTAAATAATAGACCATGATTTTAGCAGCGTTTAGATATTTGAATCACCGGATTGGGATTTGAAATGGAGGCTGTCGAATTATTGGAAGTTTACTGAAAAGAAAAACAAAAAGGAGCAGAAGTGCGCCCTGCGCGCTGTATAGCCGCGAGGCGCCACTGGGCCTGGCCCATCCGTTGGGCTACGCGGGAGGACACCGACATCGAAGACGTACATGGGAAGTACGTTTCCTTCGCGCGAAGGCGGCCTCTGCAGAACCCGCGTCCACTTACACAGCGAGCAGTGAGTCACTGACAGTGGGTCCCTTGACCCCACCGGTCAGGTTTGACCGGTCAGCATCGCGCCTTCTCCCCTGGCTGAGCGGAGGCGGTGCTCCGGCGATCGGCGCCGGCGAACGGTGAGGTCCCTCGGCGAGCTGAGCCCACTAGCGTGCTCGGGTGGTCCGTGCGGTCCCTCCGGTGCTCGGCTTGGTCGATGGGAAGCACGGGATCGCCGGCGGCGAGGTCTTCCCGAGAAGCGCCGGTGGAAGCGATTTTGGGGCTTTTGCCTACGGGCCACCTCCGGAGGAATTGACGACCGGGATGGATTCGTAGGAGCTAGAGGGATCTGTAGGAGAAGATAGTGGAGAGGGAGGGTCTCTAGGGACGACGGATTTGATAGAGCGGTGGCGGCGGGTGTCCTGACCGGAAACGGAGAAGACGACCGCATCTGGTCGCCGGGTTGCTCGGGGTGGGTCATAGAGGGGAGAGAGGTGTGTGAGGAATTGCTGGAGCTCGGTTGAGCTTAAATAGGCGGGGGAGAGGCGGTTTGGTGGCTTCCAGAGAATGGCTCAACGGCGGCAGACATTTGTGGCACCGCCATGGTTGATGAGGGGGTCGGTGGTGGTCGACGGGGTTCGGTGAAGGCGGTGGTCACCCACAATTAAGGCGAGGTGTGTTGGCGGGCTCAGAACTGAGCCACGCGTCGTGGCGGCACCGTGACAGCGACGGGTGGGAGGCGGTGGCGATGCTGGCCGGTAAGGTCGGTGGGAAGGTCAGCGGGTCGGTGAGGACGGTGGCGTGGTCGGCACGCCATGGATGTGCTCCAGTAGTTGAGAGTTAAGGCGGAAGACCCTGGCGGAGACGTGTCCAAGAGGGACTCGTCGGGCGGCGATGAACGGCGGTGGTGGACGGTGGTGGACGGCATTAGCGGCCAAGGAGAAGTGTCGGCGGGATCCTGGGTGGTCGAGCTGATCCAGCAGAGGATCAGTACGGCGCAGGGATGAGCTGGGGCGGCAGGGGCGTAGGTGCCTGTGCCTGCAGTCCGGGCGCTCTGCTCGCGCGCTAGGCACGCACAGAAGTTGCTCGACGAAATGCCAGTGAGACCTAGAGGCATCCAAACCAGCTACAACTTAGCAAGAGGAAGCTTCTGACCATGAGAGGAATAATGGACATGCTGGTTTGGCTAAAGGAGTTAGAGTGCAATGCAATTTAGAAAGATGCCCAAATTTGTCATGAGCTCAAGGTGCTCGACAGAATGTTAGGGTGACCTAGGTGATTCTGATAGACATGTAATTTGGCAGGTAGAGGTCTCTTTAGAAGATAAAGATAGTGGTGAAGTTGTTTGGCAAAATGCAAAACTTGCTAGTGCAAGTTTTACTGAAATGCAGTTCTGGACAGAAAGTTCAGAGAAGTATTTGGTGAATTAAAAAGATTCCAATGGAGCTAAAATTTTGGACTTAAGGGTTTGTTTGGAAGTACTAGAAGTGGGAAAAATTTCAGGATTTTTGGAGCAAGGAAAATTGGGGTTGTAGTTGAAACTCAAAAATGGGACAGAAATGAAAAGGGATTGTTTCACCCAAAATTTTCAAAACACCAGGTTGGGTTTTTGTATAAAAGTGATCTGTAGGCATCACATGACCCCTCAAATTTTTGGGGTATTTTAAAATAATTATTTAAAATAGTTGTAGTGCAACAGAGGCATTTAAAATATAGAAATTGCTATTAAAAGAATTGTTTTGGGGCAATTTTTATTATGAAAATAATTCCTATTGTTATTAAAGTAGTAATGAAATGGTTTAAGAAAACTCCCAAAGCCACAATATCATTTAAAAAAAATCTATATGGAGGGAAGAATTTTTGGAAAACAGAAATAGAAAAAAATACCCTGAAAAATAACAAAAGACTTAATATAATTCAAAATTTTATTTCTGGCCAAATTTTTATTTAGTAAAAACATGATTAAATTTTTGGGGTGTTACACGCAAGCTTCTGTTCTCGTGAGATCCCATCTTGGGGCCTTTTCCGGCACTCTGCCGGATGGGGATTCGATCACGGAGGGCCTCTACACCAACCTTGCTACCCTTCCAATGATGTGTGAGTAGTTTACCACAGACCTACATTCCATAGCTAGTAGCTAGATGGCTTCTTCTCTCTCTTTGATCTTCAATACAATGTTCTCCTCGATGTTCTTGGAGATCTATTCGATGTAATGTTCTTTTGCGTTGCGTTTGTTGAGATCCGATGAATTGTGGATTTATGATCAGATTATTTATGAATATTATTTGAGTCTTCTCTAAACTCTTTTATGCATGATTAAGATAGCTTTGTATTTCTCTCTGATCTATCGATTTGGTTTGGCCAACTAGATTGGTTTTTCTTGCAATGGGAGAGGTGCTTTATGATGGGTTCAATCTTGTGGTGTCCTCACCTAGTGACAGTAGGGTTAGCGAGGCATGTGTTTTTATTGTTTCTATTAAGGATAAAAAGATGGGGTTTTTACCATATTGATTGGATCTATCCCTCTACATCATGTCATCTTGCTTAAGGCGTTACTCCATTCTTGTTAACTTAATTCACTAGATGCATGCTGGATAGCGGTCGATGTGCGGAGTAATAATAGTAGATGCAGGAAGGAGTCGGTCTACTTATCATGGACATGATGCCTATATTCATGATCATTGCCTTAGATATCGTCCTAACTTTGCACTTTTCTATCAATTGCTCGACAGTAATTTGTTCACCCACCGTATGTGTTCTTTCAGGAGAGAAGCCTCTAGTGAAAACTATGGCCCCCGGGTCTATTTTCTATCATATTATTTTCAGATCTATAAAATCAAAAACCCAAAAATACCTTGCTGCAATTTTTATATTTACTTTCTTTTCCTTTTTAATTATCTTTTATAACTATCTCTATTAGATCTCACTCTTGTTCGTGACCGTGAAGGGATTGACAACCCCTTTTTCACGTTGAGTGCAAGTGTTTGATAGTTTGTGCAGATGCATCTATTGGGGACTTGCTTGTACCTCCTACTGGAATGATACCTTGGTTCTTAACTAAGGGAAATACTTATCTCTACTTTGCTGCTTCACCCTTTCCTCTTCAAGGGAAAAATCAATGCAAGCTCAAGAAGTAGCAGGAAGAATTTCTGGCGCCATTGCCGGGGAGGTTCTACATCAAGCCTACCAAGTAGCTATCATAAACTCTCATCTCTTACACTTACATTATTTTTCATTTGCCTCTCGTTTTCCTCTCCCCCACTTCTAAAACATTTTTAGAAAAAACTCAAAAATATTTGCCTTTTTATTTGCCTTCTTTCCATTCGTCTTTTTGTTTGCCTTTATGCCTTACTTGGTTTGTTTGCTCGTTCGCTTGGTATAATTGTGTGTTTATTGAAAATCAGGAAGCAAAAAGTTTATGGATCCTCGTCCACTTGCTAATATTTTTAAAGGATCCAATTATGATGAACCAATTGCTAGTGAGTTGAGTGCACTAGATTATCTTTGTGGAGTTTTGCTTGAAATTTGTGAATCTGAAAATTGTGATGAAGTGCTAAAAGAAGAAATTCATAAAGTGATTCATGATAGATCCTTGAATGAAAAGCATGATTGGAATGATGTTATTATAAATTCTATTAATGTCAATTGCGCTAATAATATGCAAAACCCCAAGCTTGGGGATGCTAATTTTGCTATGTCCACTACTTATTGCAATGATCGTGATTGGGGTGATAATGCTTCTTATGATCTTGAAAATTTATTTAAGTCTCATGATGAATATGTTTGCAATAATGTTGAAAGTGGGTTTGGAAGAGTGTCAACTCTAGGTAATAATGATTCCACTACTTTGGAGTATGACAAATCTTATGAAATTTTTGATAAAAGTGGGTTTGGAGAAGTCATGACTTTATTTGATGATAATCCCACTATTTTGGAAGAGTGTCAACTTTGCATGCATGTGGATCATGAAGAGGATATTTTATGTGATAGTTATATTGTTGAATTTTATTATGATCCTACATGTAATTATTATGAGAGAGGAAAATATGGTTGTAGAAATTTGCATGTTACTAAATTTCCTCTCGTTATGTTGAGATTGCTATTGTTTCTTTCTTCTTCCTTGCATATGCGAGTTTTTGCTTGCCTCGATAAATATTTTCCCTATAAAATGCCTATGCATAGGAAGTATGTTAGACTTAAACTTGTTTTTCACATGCTATATGATGCTCTCTTTGTGCTTCAATTTTTGTCTTTCATGTGAGCATCATTAAAATTATCAACGCCTAGCTAAAAGGCTTTAAAGAAAAGTGCTTGTTGGGAGACAACCCAATATTTTTATTTTCTATTTTTATGAGTATACACAATATTACCTCTGTAGTAATTGTGTTTTGGTGTTTTAATTAGTATTTTAGCCAAGCAAGACCTTTGGGATGCTTTGGTATATCGTTGATTTGGTTTTGCTGAAAAATAGAAACTTTTGCGTCCAGTAATAGAATTGTTCAAATTCACTGGAGCGTGGAAAATTCTGAAGTTTTTACACAAGATTGATATGTTAATTGCCTCTATTGTCCTAAGTTTTCAGAATTTTTGGAGTTACAGAAGTATGACTAATATTCTGGTCCTTACAGACTATTCTGTTTTTGACAGATTCTATTTTTGATGTGTTGTTTGCTTATTTTGATGAATCTATGGGTAGTATCGGGGGGTATGAACCATGGGGAAGTTAGAATACAGTAGATATAACACCAATATAAAATTGGAACGAGTTCACAACAGTACCTAAAAGTGGAGATTTGTTTTATCATACTAACGGATCTCACGAGTTTTTTGTTGAGTTTTGTGTTGTGAAGTTTTCAAGTTTTTGGTAAAGATTTGATGGACTATTGATACGTCTCCATCCTATCTATAATTTTTAATTGTTTCATGCCAATATTCTATGACTTTCATATACTTTTGGCAACTTTTTATATTATTTTTGGGACTAACATATTGATCCAGTGCCCAGTGCCAGTTCATGTTTGTTGCATGTTTTTTGTTTTGCAGAATAGCCACATCAAACAGAGTCCAAACGCGATAAAAACTTACTGAGATTTTTTTTGGAATATATGTGATTTTTGGGAAAAAGAATCAACGCGAGACGATGCCCGAGGGGCTCACAAGCCCTAGGGATGTGCCCCCTACCCTGGGCGCAAATGGGAGGCTTGTGGCCACCCCGTAAGGCTGTTCGTGCCCTTCTTCCGCCGCAAGAAAGATAATATCCGGATAAAAATTGTGTTAAAATTTCAGCCCAATCAGAGTTACGGATCTCCGGGAATTTAAGAAACAGTGAAAGGCTAGAAAGCAGGAACGCAGAAACAGAAGGAAACAGAGAGAGATAGATCCAATCTCGGAGGGGCTCCCGCCCCTCTACCGTCATGGAGGCCATGGAACAGAGGGGAAACCCTCCTCCCATCTAGTGGGGAGGTCAAGGAAGAATAAGAGGAAGAATAAAGAGTGGGGCTCTCCCCCCTCTCTCCCGGTGGCGCTGGAGCGCCGCCGGGCCATCATCGTGATGGCGATCTACACCAACAACTTCGTCGCCGTCATCACCAACTCTCTGCCCCTCTATGTAGTGGTGTAACACCTCTTCTCCCTGCTTTAATCTCTACTTAAACATGGTGCTCAACTCTATATATTATTTCCCAATGATGTATGGCTATCCTATGATGTTTGAGTAGATCTGTTTTGTCCTATGGGTTGATTGATGATCATGATTGGTTTGAGTTGTATGTTTTATTATTGGTGCTATCCTATGGTGCTCTCCGTTTCATGCAAGCATGAGGGATCCCCCTTGTAGGGTTTGCAATATGTTCATGATTCGCTTATGGTGGGTGGCGTGAGTGACAGAAGCACAAACCCGAGTAAGTAGGTTGTTTGCGTATGGGAGTAAAGAGGACTTGATACTTTAATGCTATGGTTGGGTTTTACCTTAATGATCTTTAGTAGTTGTGGATGCTTGCTAGAGTTCCAATCATAAGTGCATATTATCCAAGTAGAGAAAGTATGTTAGCTTATGCCTCTCCCTCATATAAAATTGCAATAATGATTACCGGTCTAGTTATCAATTGCTAGGGACAAATAACTTTCTTGTGAGAAAAAGCTCTCTATTAAAACTAACTTAATTGTTTCTTTATCTAAACAGCCCCTATCTTTTATTTACATGTTCTTTATTATCTTGCAAACCTATCCGTTTACACCTACAAAGTACTTCTAGTTTCATACTTGTTCTAGGTAAAGCGAATGTTAAGTGTGCGTAGAGTTGTATCGGTGGTCGATAGAACTTGAGGAAATATTTTTTTTCTACCTTTAGCTCCTCGTTGGGTTCAACACACTTACTTATCGAGAAAGGCTACAATTGATCCCCTATACTTGTGGGTTATCAAGACCTTTTTCTGGCACCGTTGCCGGGGAGCAATAGCGTGGGCTGAATATTCTCGTGTGTGCTTGTTTGCTTTATCACTAAGGAGACTTTATTTTCTGTCCTAAGTTGTTCTCTATCTTTACTTATGGATATGGAACATGAAACACCAAAAAAAAGGTGTACTTGATACTCATGGAGATGGGGAACCTCTTAAAACCCTCGATGCTCGTTATGTGAAAAATATTAAACACTACTTTGATAATCCTGAGAAAACCCCATTCAACTTGATAATGGGAAACATGTTGGATCAACGTGAATACTTTAGAGATTATCGCTTGACTCAAAAAGAGAAACTCTTATGGGATCAAATTCATATGTTGCATTGGTTTGCTTGGAATTTATGCTTGAGATATGATTATACTTGTTGCTCTAGGATGAAGGCTGCACACCTTCCCTTTTCATGTAAATTTAATGATAATGAAATCTTGGCTTCTTATGCTAATGGTATATATGATTACTATGATGTGGAACAAACAGAAGAATTCATGGCTTTTAAGGGTGCTTGTGAAATTGAATCTTTGTTTGAAAAGTGTGAAAATTATGATGATGCTATTTACAGACCAAAAAATTATGCTATACTTAAATATTGCTATGAGAATTATGAATATAATGCCGATATTAATGAGTTTATTGAGAAAGTCTCCGCTGCCCAAGAAGAGATTAATATTTTGCAGGAATCTATGGAAGAAGAAATTGACGACACTGTGAGCTCATTGGATGAAAAATATGACAAGGAGAGCGAAGAACAAAAGGAGGAAGAGCGGATTAGCTACCCGTGCCCACCTTCTAATGAGAGTAACTCTTCAACTCATACATTGTTTAATCTCCCTTCGTGAGTACCGAAGGATGAATGCTATGATAATTGCTATGATCCCGTTGATTCGTTTAAAATATCCCTTTTTGATGAAATTGATGCTTGCTATGCTTGTGGCCATGATGCCAATATGAATTATGCTTATGGAGATGAACTTGCTATGGTTCCTTATGTTAAGAATGAAATTGTTGCTATTGCACCCACATATGATGGTCCTATTATCTTTTTGAATTCTCCCTACTACACTATACTGGGGAAGTTTGCGCTTATTAAGGATTATATTGTTGGGTTGCGTTTTACTACTACACATGATGATTTTGATGAATATAATATGCATGTTCTTGCTGCTCCTACTTGCAGTTATTATGACAGAGGAAATACATCTCCGCCTCTCTATGTTTCCAATACGATAAAATTGCAAGAAACTGCTTATGCTATGTATTGGCCTCTACTTGATGAGCATGAATTGTTCTTTTATGACATGCTGATGCATAGGAAGAGAGTTAGACTTTGTTGTTGCAAGATATATATTACTTTGTGCTCAATACTAAAATACAAATCATTGTTAATTAAAATTGGCTTTGATATACCTTGGGATCCGGGTGGATCGATTACTTGAGCACTTTATGCCTAGCTTAATGGCTTTAAAGAAAGCGCTACCAGGGAGACAACCCGGAAGTTTTAGAGAGTCATTTTATTCTATTGTGTGCTTTTATAAAATTTAAAAACAAAAAATATAGAGGGGAACCTAAAACTTTTCAAAAATAAAAGCGAAAGTGAGAAAGACGAGCATTGTTAAAGTGGGAGCTAGCCTTGAACTTTGTTCATGCCCATGGAAACTTTGCAAATCTTGAATTACAGAAACTTTTCAACAAAAATAATTATCTCCTTGTACAAATCCATTGTATTATAAAAATAATGTGCCAAGAATTGCCTTTAGGATGATTGGATTGCTTGTTTGCTATGTGCGTTGCAAAAACAGAAACTTTTTCTGTAGTGAGTGAATTTACATTTTTTATTGGAATATGGAAAAATTATGAAATTTTTACACAGTACTAATATGCAATTTTTTTATTTTTTCCTAATTTTTCAGAATTTTTGGAGTTACAGAAGCATACGAATTTCCAGATTGCTACAGACTGTTCTGTTTTTGACAGATACTGTTTTCTTTGTGTTGTTTGCTTATTTTGAGGAATCTATGGGTAGTATTGGGGGGGGGGGGGTGGGGGGGGGGGTGGGGGGGGGGGGGGTATGAACCATGGAGTAGTTGGAATAAAGTAGATATTACACCAATATAAAATATGAATTGGTTTGCAATAATACTTAAAGTAGTGATTTGCTTTATTATACTAACGGATCTCACGGGGGTTTTGTTAAGTTTTGTGTGATTGAAGTTTTCAAGTTTTGGGTGAGATCACGATGGATGAAGGAATAAGGAGTGGCAAGAGCCTAAGCCTGGGGATGCCTGAGGCACCCCAAGGTAATATTCAAGTACTCCCAAGCAACTAAGCTTGGGGATGCCCCGGAAAGCATCCCCTCTTTCTTCTAACGACCATCGGTAATTTTACTTGGAGCTATATTTTTATTCATCACATGATATGCGCAAATTCTTGGAGTTTCATTTGTTTTTATTTTTCCTTTTTCTTTTATGCACCATGCTGGTATGTGATAGTCCTTGGTTGATTTATATAATGCTTCATGCACTTCACTTATATCTTTTGAGTATGGCTTTATAGAATGCTTCATGTGCTTCACTTATATCATTTGAAGTTTGGATTGCCTGTTTCTCTACACATAGAAAACCGCCATTTGTAGAATGCTCTTTTGCTTCACTTATATTTGTTAGAGCGTGGGCATATATTTTGTAGAAAGAATTAAACTCTCATGCTTCACTTATATCTATTTAGAGAGTTAATAGGATTTGGTCATTCACATGTTTAGTCATAAAATCCAACATAAAAACTTGTACATCACTGAATATGATATGTTTGATTCCTTGCAATAGTTTTGCGATATAGAGATGGTGATATTAGAGTCATGCTAGTGACTAATTGTGGATTGGTAGAAATACTTGTGTTAAGGTTTGTGATTCCCGAAGCATGCACGTATGGTGAACCGTTATGTGATGAAGTCGGAGCATGATTTATTTTTTGATTGTCTTCCTTATAGTGGCAGTCGGGGATGAGTGATGGTCTTTTCCTACCAATCTATCCCCCTATGGGCATGCATATTAGTACTTTGCTTTGATGGCTAATAAATTTTTGCAATAAGTATGTGAGTTCTTTATGACTAATGTTGAGTCCATGGATTATACGCACTCTTACCCTTCCACCATTGCTAGCCTCTCTAGTACCGCGCAACTTTCACTGGTGCATTAAACCCACTATATACCCTTCCTCAAAACAGCCACCATACCTACCTATTATGGCATTTCCATAGCTATTCTAAGATATATTGCCATTCAACTTCCACCGTTCCATTTATTATGACACGCACCATCATTGTCATATTGCTTTGCATGATCGTAAGATAGCTATCATGATGTTTTCATGGCTTGTCCATTTTTTGATGTCATTGCTACGCTAGATCATTGCACATCCCGGTACACTTCCGGAGGCATTCATATAGAGTCATATCTTTGTTCTAGTATCGAGTTGTAATTCTTGAGTTGTAAGTAAATAAAAGTGTGATGATCATCATTATTAGAGCATTGTCCCATGTTAGGAAAGGATGATGGAAGCTATGATTCCCTCACAAGTTGGGATGAGTCTCCGGACTTTAAAAAAAAGGCCAAAGAAGCCCAAATAAAAAAAAGCGGCCAAAGAGCCCAAAATAAAAAAATGATGAGAGAAAAAGAGAGAAGGGACAATGTTACTATCCTTTTCCACACTTGTGCTTCAAAAATAGCACCATGTTCTTCATGATAGAGAGTCTCCTATTTTATCACTTTCATATACTAGTGGGAATGTTTCATTGTAGAACTTGGCTTGTATATTCCAATGATGGGCTTCCTCAAATTGCCCTAGGTCTTCATGAGCAAGCAAGTTGGATGCACACCCACTTAGTTTTCTTTTGAGCTTTCATACACTTATAGCTCTAGTGCATCCGTTGCATGGAAATCCCTACTCATTTGCATCGATATCGATTGATGGGCATCTCCATAGCCCATTAATTTGCCTAGTTGATGTGAGACTTTCTCCCTTTTTGTCTTCTCCTCACAACCACCATATTCTATTCCACCTATAGTGCTATATCCATGGCTCACGCTCATGTATTGCGTGAAAGTTGAAAAGGCTTGAGAACATTAAAAGTATGAAACAATTGCTTGGCTTGTCATCGGGGTTGTGCATCATGAAATACTTTGTGTGATGAAGATGGAGCATAGCCAGACTATATGATTTTGTAGGGATAACTTTCTTTTAGCTGTGGTATTTTGAGAAGACATGATTGCTTTATTAGTATGCTTGAAGTATTATTGTCTTTATGTCAAATTATAGACTATTGCTTTGAATCACTCATGTCTTAATATTCATGCCATGATTAGATTATATGATCAAGATTATGCTAGGTAGCATTCCACATCAAAAATTATCTTTTTTATCATTTACCTACTCGAGGACGAGCAGGAATTAAGCTTGGGGATGCTAATACGTCTCCGTCATATCTATAATATTTGATTGTTTCATGCCAATATTCTATAACTTTCATATACTTTTGGCAAATTTTTATATTATTTTTGGGACTAACATATTGTTCAAGTACCCGGTGCTAGTTCCTATTTGCTGCATGTTTTTTGTTTCGCAGAATATCCATATCAAATGGAGTCCAAACGCGATAAAAACTTACGAAGATTTTTTTTGGAATATATGTGATTTTTGGGAAAAAGAATCAATGCGAGACAATGGCCGAGGGGCCCACAAGCCCTAGGGGCGCGCCCCCTACCCTGGGCGCGCCTGGGAGGCTTGTGGCCACCCCATAAGGCGGTTGGTGCCCTTCTTCGGCCGCAAAAAGATAATATCCGGATAAAAATCGTGTTAAAATTTCATCGCAATCGGAGTTAGGGATCTCCGGGAATTTAAGAAACGGTGAAAAGCTAGAAAACAGGAACACAGAAATAGAAGGAAACACAGAGAGAGAGAGAAAGAGAGAGAGAGAGAGAGAGAGAGATCCAATCTCGGAGGGGCTCCCGTCCCTCCGCCGCCATGGAGGCCATGGACCAGAGGGGAAACCCTCCTCCCATCTAGGGGGAAGGTCAAGGAAGAAGAAGAAGGAGGGGGCTCTCCCCCATCTCTCCCGGTGGCGCCGGAACGCTGCCGGGGCCATCATCGTGACGGCAATCTACACCAACAACTTCGCCGCCATCATCACCAACTCTCTCCCCCTCTATGCAGCGGTGTAACACCTCTTCTCCCCGCTGTAATCTCTACTTAAACATGGTGCTCAACGCTATATATTATTTCCCAATGATGTATGGCTATCCTATGATGTTTGAGTAGATCCGTTTTGTCCTATGGGTTGATTGATGATCGTGATTGGTTTGAGTTGTATGTTTTATTATTGGTGCTGTCCTGTGGTGCTCTCCGTGTCACACAAGCGTGAGGGATCCCCGCTGTAGGATTTGAAATATGTTCATGATTCGCTTATGGTGGGTGGCGTGAGTGACAGAAGCACAAACCCGAGTAAGTAGGTTGTTTACGTATGGGAGTAAAGAGGACTTGATACTTTAATGCTATGGTTGGGTTTTACCTTAATGATCTTTATTAGTTGCGGATGCTTGCTAGAGTTCCAATCATAAGTGCATATGATCCAAGTCGAGAAAGTATGTTAGCTTATGCCTCTCCCTCATATAAAATTGCAATAATGATTACCGGTCTAGTTATCGATTGCCTAGGGACAAATAACTTTCTTGTGACAAAAAGCTCTCTATTAAAACTAACTTAATTGTTTCTTTATCTAAACATCCCCTATCTTTTATTTACGTGTTCTTTATTATCTTGCAAACCTATCCATTTACACTTACAAAGTACTTCTAGTTTCATACTTGTTCTAGGTAAAGCGAATGTTAAGCGTGCGTAGAGTTGTATCGGTGGTCGATAGAACTTGAGGGAATATTTTTTCTACCTTTAGCTCCTCGTTGGGTTCGAAACTCTTACTTATCGAGAAAGGATACAATTGATACCCTATACTTGTGGGTTATCAACTATGGAATAAGGAGTGGGAAGAGCCTAAGCTTGGGGATGCCCAAGGCACCCCAAGGTAATATTCGAGGACGACCAAGCATCTAAGCTTTGGGATGCCCTGGATGGCATCCCCTCTTTTGTCTTCAATCCATCGGTAAATTTACTTGAGGCTATATTTTTATTCACCACATGATATGTGTTTTGCTTGGAGCGTCTTGTATTATATGAGTCTTTGCTTATTAGTTTGCCACAATCATCCTTGATGTACACACCTTTTGAGAGGGACACACATTAATCATGAATTTATTAGAATACTCTATGTGCTTCACTTATATCTTTTGAGCTAGGTAGTTGTTGTAGTGCTTCACTTATATCTTTTTAGAGCACGGCGGCGGCTTTATTTTGTAGAAATTGATGAACTCTCATGCTTCACTTATATTATTTTGAGAGTCTTAAAAATAGTATGGCAATTTGCTTAGGTTATGAATTTGGTCCTAATATGATGGGTATCCAAGAGGGATATAATAAAAACTTTCATAAAGAGCATTGAATATATGAGAAGTCTGATTCCTTGCATTTGTTTTGAGATATAAAGATGGTGATATTAGAGTCATGCTAGAGAGTAATTGTGGATTAGTAGAAATACTTGTGTTAAGGTTTGTGATTCCCGAAGCATGCACGTATGGTCCATCGTTATGCGATGAAGTTAGAGCATGATTTATTTTTTATTGTTTTCCTTATGAGTTGCAGCCGTGGACGAGCGATGGTCTTTTCCTACCAATCTATCCCCCTAGGTGCATGCGTATTAGTACTTTGCTTCGATGGCTAATAAATTTTTGCAATAAGTATGTGAGTTCTTTATGACTAATGTTGAGTCCATGGATGATACGCACTCTCACCCTTCCACCATTGCTAGCCTCTCTAGTACCGCGCAACTTTCACCGGTGCATTAAACCCACCATATACCCTTCCTCAAAACAGCCACCATACCTACCTATTATGGCATTTACATAGCCATTCCGAGATGTATTGCCATGCAACTTCCGCCGTTCCGTTTATTATGACACATACCATCATTGTCATATTGCTTTGCATGATCATGTAGTTGGCATAGTATTTGTGGCTTGGCCACCGTTCATATTTTCTATACATGTCACGGTAGATCATTGCACATCCCGGTACACCGTCGGAGGCATTCATATAGAGTCATGTCTTTGTTCTAGTATCGAGTTGTAATTCTTGAGTTGTAAGTAAATAAAAGTGTGATTGTTGGGGATATAACCCCGCGGTACGACCCTGCCCAGGAGGGGCCGGGTTACACTGTTGGCGATTCAATGGAGAAAGCCTAAGTAAGCCCAAGAAGGAGACATGAAGACTAGAGGCGGCTCACGAGGCGGGCCTGTTGAAGGCCCAAGACCAGGCGACGGCGCTGTAACCCGGAGATGTGAGCCGCCCGATGGCGGCTTGCCTAGCAAGGCAAGGCAACTTAGAACCCGAGTTGAACACGTTGTGTGATCCGACTTGGACTCTTGTAAGCCCAGGGCCTCGACCTGTGTATATAAAGGCGAGATCTTGCGGCGGGTTAAGTCAAGAAACAATCAATCGATAGCTAGGTCAAGCGATTCCGCTCCCTTGTAATCGATAATCAATTAATACAACACAAAGTGGGACGTAGGCTTTTACCTCGTGAGTGAGGGGCCGAAACTGGGTAAACTCGTGTCTCTCATCTCGTTCAACCCCTTCAAGCTAACCTACGTTGCGATGGCTCCACACCTAAGTCCTTTCATAAGGGCATCTATTGTGACAAAACCACGACAGTTGGCGCCAACCATGCGGCCAGCGCACGGTGGTTTCGAGTTCTTGAAGGGCTCTTTCCAGGGATCGAGGGATACGCCATTGGCAGGATGACTAAGAGTCGCCGCGGCAAGCTCTACATCGACGACGCTGGCTGGGGCCCTGAGGCCGACTCAATCGAGTACGGGTGCCAGGTCCCCTTCGACGGGATTCATGTCTTCATCGGCAAGATTGGCGGATCAGAGCCTGAGTCGGACATCTGCACCGACATCATCGAGCCGGCTCGGCGTGCGCGACCCGCCGGGGTTCATCCGGCCCGGAAGCGTGTCTTCGTTGGATTTGCGCATGCACGGACCTTGTAGAGGATTATGTGTTCGGAGGAGAGACTCTCATCTACTCAGGTGACGAGTCCTCGACTGGAGAGACGGAGTCAATCTACCAGCTTCAAGACGGCGGGCTTGGGGGCTATTTGATACGTCTCCAACGTATCTATAATTTTTGATTGTTCCATGCTGTTATATTATCATTCTTGGATGTTTTACAATCATTTTATAGCAACTTTATATCATTTTTTGGGACTAACCTATTGACATAGCGCCTAGTGCCAGTTGCTGTTTTTTGCTTGTTTATTACTTCACAGGAAATCAATACCAAACGGAGTCCAAACGCAGCAAAAAATTTTGGTGATTTTTTCTGGACCAGAAGACACCTGTTGGGCCAAAGAAGTACCAGAGGGGGGCTCCGAGGGGAGCACAACCCACCAGGGCGCGCCTGGGGGCCCAGGCGCGCCCAGGTGGGTTGTGCCCACCTCGGTCACCTCCCGCACCGCCTCTTTGCTCTATAAATACCCTAGACATCCAAAAACCCTAGGGGAGTCGACGAAAATCAATTCCAGCCGCCGCAAGTTCCAGAAACCACAGATCCAATCTAGACACCATCACGGAGGGGTTCATCATCCTCATTGGTGCCTCTCCGACGATGCGTGAGTAGTTCATTGTAGACCTACGGGTCCGTAAGCAGTAGCTAGATGGCTTCCTCTCTCTCTTTTGATTCTCAATACAATGGTCTCTTTGGAGATCTATTTGATGTAACTCTTATTTGCGGTGTGTTTGTTGGGATCCGATGAACTTTGAGTTTATGATCAGATCTATGTTTTTATCCATGAAAGTTATTTGAGTCTTTTGATCTCTTATATGCATGATTGCTTATAGCCTCGTATTTCTTCTTCGAATCTTTGGTTTAGTTAGGCCAACTAGATCGATTTTTCTTGCCATGGGAAGAGGTGCTTTGTGATGGGTTCGATCTTACGTTGCTTGATCCCAGTGACAGAAGGGGAACCGACACGTATGTATTGTTGCTATTAAGGATAATAAGATGGGGTCTATTTCTACATAAATAGATCTTGTCTACATAATGTCATCGTTCTTATTGCATTACTCCATTTCTCCATGAACTTAATACACTAGATGCATGTTGGATAGCGGTCGATGTGTGGAGTAATAGTAGTAGATGCAGGCAGGAGTCGGTCTACTAATCTTGGACGTGATGCCTATATAATGATCATTGCCTGGATATCATCATAATTATTTGAAGTTCTATCAATTGCTCAACAGTAATTTGTTTACCCACCGTATGCTATTTTTCTCGAGAGAAGCCACTAGTGAAATCTATGGCCCCCGGGTCTATTTTCTCATCATATATTTTCAGATCTATTTTGCTATTTTTCTTTTTATTTATTTGCCACTTTTATTTTCAGATCTATATTTCCAAAAACCCAAAAATATTTTGCTTCATTTTATTTTATTCGCGGTCTATTTATCAATCTACTACAATTTATCTCACGTCCGTTTGCCAATTTCTGGCGCCGTTACCCGAAAGGGATTGACAACCCCTTTAACACGTCGGGTTGCAAGTATTTGTTCTTTGTGTGCAGGTGTTGTTTACATAGTGTTGCTTGGTTCTCCTACTGGTTCGATAACCTTGGTCTCATCACTGAGGGAAATACCTACCGTTGTTGTGCTGCATCATCCCTTCCTCTTTGGGGAAATTCAGGCGTAGTTCAAGCCAACATCAAAAGGAATTTATGGCGCCGTTGCCGGGGAGACATCATCAACATCTACCAGGTTCCTAATCACAAATCTCATCTCCTTGCAATTTACATTATTTGCCATTTGCCTCTCGTTTTCCTCTCCCCCACTTCACAAAAATTTGCCGTTTTATTCGCCCTCTTTTTCGTTTGCCGTTTTCTCGTCAGATCTGTTTTTGAGTGCAATTTTGATTGCGTAGTCATGATGCCTCAGAGAAAATATTATGATGTTCCTTAGCCCAATATTTTGCTTGAAATTGAGAAAAGTACTAAGGAAAATATGACTACACAATTTGAGTACAATAAATTTTTTACTGAAGAACTTAAGGAACACTCTGTTGTGTTGGATGCTATAACAAAACAACTTGATGATATTAGTAGAGAAGTTTGCAATCTTCAATCTAAGTATGCTTTTTCTGAAAGTTTGCTAGGGAAAATAACCGATGCACAAGCTACCCTAGTAAATCAAATGGCCGCTAAACCAATCTCGTTAGAAGATAAAAATGAAGAAGATCTTAAAGTGATTGGTGTTTCTTCTATTGATTCCTTGTTTAGTAAAATTAGAATTAATGAAAAAGGGACTGAAGAAGAGTCAACTTTAGCTAGAAGGCATCCCGATAATTTGGAGGGTGAAAATCTTGTTGAGAAAATTGATAAAAGTGGGTTTGGAGAGGTCAAAACTTTAACTAGTGATGTGCCCACTCTTTTGGATTACAAAGACTTTAATTATGATAATTGCTCTTTGATTGATTGCATTTCTTTGTTGCAATCCATGACAAATTCACCCCATGCCTATGAATAAAATAAAGCTTTTACTAAACATATTGTTGATGCTATGATGAAAGCTTTGGAAGAAAAGTTGGAATTAGAGATTTCAATTCCTAGAAAATTACATGATGAATGGGAATCTACCATCAAAGTCAAGATTAAAAATTATGAATGTTTTGCTTTATGTGATTTGGGTGCTAGTGTTTCTACAATTCCGAAATCTTTATGTGATGTGCTTGGTCTTACCGATATTGAAGAATGTTCTTTAAATTTGCACTTGGCGGATTCCACTATTAAAAATCCTATGGGAAGAATTAATGATGTTCTTATTCTTGCAAATAGGAATTATGTTCCCATAGATTTTATTGTTCTTGATATTGATTGCAATCCGTCTTATCCAATTATTCTTGGTAGACCGTTTTTGCGCACTATAGGTGCCAAGATTGATATGAAAGAAGGGAACATCAAATTCCAATTTCCTTTGAGAAAGGGTATGGAATACTTCCCTAGAACAAGAATTAAGCCACCATATGAATCAATCATGAGGTCATCTTATGGATCTAGAAACAAAGATGGCAATACTTAGATCTTTGCATTATGCCTAGCTAGGGGCATAAAACGGTAGCGCTTGTTGGGAGGCAACCCAATGAATAAAATTTATTTTTGTCTTTTTCTTTCTATTTTTGAGTGTTTGCACAATTATGCTACTGTTATGATTGTGTTTTTTGTGTTTTAATTAGTGTTTGTGCCAAGCAAAGCCTTTGGGATAGCTTTGGTGATAGTTGATTTGATCTTGTTGGAAAACAGAAACTTTTGCGTCCAGTAAAACAATTTTGAAAATTCACAGAAGCGACAAAAAATTCTGAAGTTTTTACACAAGGTTGATATACAAATTGCCTCTGTTTTCCCTAGTTTTCAGAATTTTCGGAGTTATATAAGTATGAGAACAATTCTCATCTTTATAGACTGTTCTGTTTTCTTTGCATTGTGTGCTTATTTTGATGAATCTATGGTTTGTATTGGAGGTTATAAGCCATGGTGAAGTTAGAATATAGTAGATATAATGCAAGAACAAAATTTGAATGGGTTTTATACTGTAGTTAAAGTAAAGATTGGTTTTCTTATACTAACGGATCTCATGAAGGTTTTGTTAAGTTTTGTGTGATTGAAGTTTTCAAGTTTTGGGTGAGATTACGATGGATGAAGGAATAAGGAGTAAGAAGAACCTAAGCTTGGGGATGCCCCATGTCACCCCAAGCCATTATCCAAAGAGAAGCAAGCAAATAAGCTTGGGGATGCCCGAGTGGCATCCCTTCTTTCTTCTAACGACCATCGGTATTTTACTTGGAGCTATATTTTTATTCGTCACATATCATGAGTTTTGCTTGGAGCGTCTTGTATGATATGAGTCTTTTCTTGTTTTGCTTTTTGTTTTAAGTCATGAATCCTTGCTGGACACACCTATTTGAGGAAGCCAAAATTATGCTATGACTTGTTAGAATTGCTCTCTATGCTTCACTTAAATCTTTATGAGCTATGGAATTGCTCTAGGGCTTCACTTATATCTTTTTGAGCACGGTGTGCTTTAGTATGTTTGAAGAAATGCTCTCATGCTTCACTTAGATTTATTTGAGAGTTAGTAATTTTTTTAGAAATTCTCTCTTGCTTCACTTAAATTATTTTGAGAGAAGAAAAATTTTATGCTCATGTTCTTCACTTAGATTTGTTTGAGCTATCAAAAGCAACATATAAAATTAGTCCCAAAGTGATAGATATCCAAGAGGGATATAATAAAAACTTTCATGAAGATCATTGGACAAAATAAACTTGATTCTTTGTAATAGTTTTGCGATATGTCGATATAATATGTGAGTCATGTTGATGAGTAATTATGCTTTAGTAAGAATATTGGTGTTAAGGTTTGTGATTCCCTATTCAAGCACGAAAGTCAATAGTTATTCAATGAAATTACATCCTACTTGTGGTGCATTATTCGGTGTTAGTTATGCTTAATGCTCACTTATGAGATTTTTCGTTTCTTGGTTGGATGCTTCTCAATCTTTTGCTAGCCTTCATTTGCACTAAGTATGATCACCACTTGTGCATCCAAAATCCTTAAACCAGTTTTGCCATATGAGTCCACTATACCTACCTATATGCGGTATTTCCGTGCCGTTCTAAGCAAATTTGTATGTGCCATCTCTAATTTCGAAATAAATTTCTCTTTTGTGTGCTCGTACCGCTCATGAAATGGTAGGGGGTGGCTGATATATTTCCATGCTAGATGTGTTATTCTCAAGATGAGTGTTTATTCACTTGTCATTGCACGAGAGTACGGCAAAGGTATTAGGGATGCCCAGTCCTGAAATGAAAAATGAATTTACTTTATGTTGTCAAATAATAAATTCCTTGGAAAGTGTTGGTATGGAGGGCACCCGTGGATACGGCTAGCCATGGAAAGTGAAAGTATGGTGGAAAAAGGAATAAACTTTATTTTCTGTTTGGGAACCGCCTATGATATATCTAGCATGGAAAGTATTGGGAACTACTCGATCAATTTCATTGACAGGAAAAGCATGCCACCCGAAATGTTTTATCTCTACTTTTTTCGCTTTGAGCTCTGGCACCTCTACAAATCCCTACTTCCCTCTGCGAAGGGCCTTTCTTTTACTTTATGCAATTTTTATTTTATTTTGAGTCTCCATCTTCTCTTATAAAGCACCAACTAACGGGCACTATGATCGTACTTGAGCATTGGGTGTAGCTAATATGCGAGTGTGTTTCATGAATGGATCAATGATTGAGCATAATGGGCTAGGGATAACTTGCTTTAATGTTGATATTTTGGAAGACATGGTTGCTTGTTGATATGCTTGAGTACTGAAATCTTCATGTCAAGACTAGACTGTTGCTTTGAATCATATAAAAGTACAAATGTCCATGCTACAAAGAAAAGAATATGTGATGAACATGTTAGGCAGCATTTCACATCAAAAATTCTGTTTTTATCATTTACCTACTCGAGGACGAGCAGGAATTAAGCTTGGGGATGCTGATACGTCTCCAACGTATCTATAATTTTTGATTGTTCCATGCTATTGTATTATCATTCTTGGATGTTTTACAATCATTTTATAGCAACTTTATATCATTTTTTGGGACTAACCTATTGACATAGTGCCTAGTGCCAGTTGCTGTTTTTTGCTTGTTTTTTACTTCGCAGGAAATCAATACCAAACAGAGTCCAAATGCAGCGAAACTTTTTGGTGATTTTTTCGGGACCAGAAGACACCTGTTGGGCCAAAGAAGTACCAGAGGGGTGCTCCGAGGGGAGCACAACCCACCAGGGCGCGCCTGGGAGCCCAGGCGCGCCCAGGTGGGTTGTGCCCACCTCGGCAGCCTCCCGCACCGCCTCTTTGCTCTATAAATACCCTGGACGTCCAAAAACCCTAGGGGAGTCGAAGAAAATCAATTCCAGCCGCCGCAAGTTCCAGAAACCACAGATCCAATTGAGACACCATCACGGAGGGGTTTATCATCCTCATTGGTGCCTCTCTGATGATGCATGAGTAGTTCATTGTAGACCTACGGGTCCGTAGGCAGTAGCTAGATGGCTTCCTCTCTCTCTTTTGATTCTCAATACAATGGTCTCTTGGAGATCTATTTGATGTAAGTCTTTTTTGCAGTGTGTTTGTTGGGATCCGATGAACTTTGAGTTTATGATCAGATCTATGTTTTTATCCATGAAAGTTATTTGAGTCTTTTGATCTGTTATATGCATGATTGCTTATAGCCTCGTATTTCTTCTTCGAATCTTTGGTTTAGTTAAGCCAACTAGATCGATTTTTCTTGCCATGCGAAGAGGTGCTTTGTGATGGGTTCGATCTTACGGTGCTTGATCCCAGTGACAGAAGGGGAACCGAGACGTATGTATCATTGCTATTAAGGATAACAAGATGGGGGTCTATTTCTACATAAATAGATCTTGTCTACATCATGTCATCGTTCTTATTGCATTACTCCGTTTCTCCATGAACTTAATACACTAGATGCATGCTGAATAGCGGTCGATGTGTTGAGTAATAGTAGTAGATGCAGGCAGGAGTCGGTCTACTAATCTTGGACGTGATGCCTATATAATGATCATTGCCTGGATATCGTCATAATTATTTGAAGTTCTATCAATTTCCCAACAGTAATTTGTTTACCCATCGTATGCTATTTTTCTCGAGAGAAGCCACTAGTGGAATCTACGGCCCCCGAGTCTATTTTCTCTTCATATATTTTCAGATCTATTTTGCTATTTGCCTTTTTATTTATTTGGCACTTTTATTTTCAGATCTATATTTCCAAAAACCCAAAAATATTTTGCTTTATTTTATTTTATTCGCGATCTATTTATCAATCTACTACAATTTATCTCACGTCCGTTTGCCAATTTCTGGCGCCGTTACCCGAAAGGGATTGACAACCCCTTTAACACGTCAGGTTGCAAGTATTTGTTCTTTGTGTGCAGGTGCCGTTTACATAGTGTTGCTTGGTTCTCCTACTGGTTCGATAACCTTGGTCTCATCACTGAGGGAAATACCTACCGTTGCTGTGCTGCATCATCCCTTCCTCTTTGGGGAAATACCGACGTAGTTCAAGCCAACATCACTATTCCGATGGTGACAGTATTCCGGATCCCTATGAGCTGCCGTGTCGGGCTGCTATCTTTATGGCTGGTACAGGGCCGGCTCTCGACTCATCAACAGCGGCGGCTATGACGTCTGGATCGACTATTGCTGCGACAGCTGGGGCTAGCGGCTCAGCTCGACCGCCGGCTCAAGTTTTGTCTAAACTTTTGGGTACTTTGGCGACCCTGTTAGCAACAGAGGTCACAACATAATGTAGAGGTTGCGAAGGTGTGAGATCAGGTAGCCAAGGCTCAGGAGGAGCTTAATGCAGAGAACGCTAGGATGGCAACGGAACGAGCTCTGATGGACGCTGAGTCTCAGCGTATAAGGGCAGAGGCTTTTTGCCTGAGTCTAGATCAGAATGCGTCCAATGTTGTTCTTCGAAGGAGGTACCAGACCCGCCTTCCTTAGCAGTACGAGGCATGGACCATTTTAATACACCTGGGGCAGGGCCAAGTAACCCGCCAGGTACGGCCCGAGGGGCTGAAGTCCCAGGGAGCGGGGCGACGGCTCAGCCTCGATTACTAGACCCGTCCCACAGGGATCAGACCCCGCCTCGACATTTTTCAACACCATCTGGCCATTATTCTATCCCGGTGGATAACATGATAGCGGCAGCTACCCGGCTCAATGCAATCCCTATTACGGATGAGACGCCTTTTGCAGCTGAGGCGCAGAACGTAATTGAGCTCTTACAGACGGCGGTCGCACAGCAAGAGAAGTATTCACATAGTCGTGAGCGAGTGCACTCGACTCCCTTCCCAAGCCGCAGTTACAGCTGGCGCCTTGAGTCGCCGGCGGTTTCCAGTAGTGAACGATGTCGTTGACTGAATCAGGATGACCCGCCCTGTGGGAATAACCCGCCCCTTACTCATGCTCAGGCGATTGTGGATGATGCCAGAGCTTGCCGAGAGGTGGAGGCTGCAGCGGCGGCTCAACTGGGGGCTTATTAGCAGCCTCTGGTGACCCCTTCGGCGTCAGTAGGGGCTAGTGTAATTTCCAGGTCTGTTGGGGTACCTTGTTTAGTACCAGCTTTGCCTAATGAACGTTTGCCTAAGGATTTCAAGGGTCCTCGTAAGGTGGCTAACTATACAGCTGATCTCCCCCCTGAGGCCTGGATTGAGAGTTATGAGTTAGCCATGGAGATGCTGGATGTCAATGATGCTGTATGTGCCAAATATTTTACTATGATGTTGGATGGACCAGCTCGAACCTGGTTAAAAGGATTGCCTGCCAACTCCATCAATTCATGGGCAGAGTTGAAAGCACGGTTCATTCAGAATTTTAAATGAACGTGCAAGTAGCCTTTGACGATTATCGATCTTGATAATTGTGTGTTGCGTGCAGATGAGTCAGCTCATCATTGGGTCCGGCAGGTCTCGGCTATTATGCACTCTTCAGACAGTATTGCGGCGGGTCAGGCGGTTTTGGTTTTGGAAAAGAACTATCACTTTACCCCCCCTTAAGCAGAAGCTTGGGCAAGTTAAACATCATTGTAATGACATGGGTGAGCTTATGGCGGCTCTCATTAAGTACGCCGACTCTGATACCAGTAAGGACCCTGGATCTGATAAGGAGAAATCCAACAAGGGCAAGAAAGGTGGTAATGGTAAGGGTCAGCAGCAGAATATGGCAGGACCCAATGGAAACAATCAGGGTAACGGTGGTAAGCGCAGGCACCCCGATGGCGGGTCAGATCTCGTAGCTAACACCAACACTGGATATAAAAACCAGCACCGTAATGGTAATGGTAAGCCATCCTTTGGAGGAAAAAAACTTTAATATTGAGGCAATGATGAATGAACCTTGCCCAAAACACAGTCTGCCTAATAAGTCGGCGACTCATGCCTGGAAGGACTGCTTTATCATGCTAGAGTACAGGAATTACAATTTTAATCAGAATCATGGCAACAATAATGGTCCGCCCGGCGGGTCAGGATCCGGTTCACAGGGACCTGGCTTTGGTGGCGACGGGTCAAATTCTCGTTATCAAAGCCAGGGCAGTCAGGGTGGTTATAACCAACAGTCTGGCCAGGGTAACCAGTAGCAAGGTAATCAGTCAGGATATCAGAGTAATCCAAAATAGCTCAACAGTGGCCAGTATCATGTTTTCACCACAAGTCTTTGCAAGCGAGATCAGAAGGTTCATAAGCGCGCGGTCAATACAATTGAGCCGGTGGTGTCTCAATACTTGCGGTGGTCAGAGTATCCAGTCACATGGAGTCAGGAGGATCACCCGCCCCGGGTTGAGAATCCAGGTCATCTGGCATTGGTGGTAGCCCCTCAGGTCGGGGGTTATAAATTCACTGAAGTGCTCATGGATGGTGGCAGCAGCATCAACATCCTGTATTATGGCACCTTTCGCCAGATGAACTTAACTGACAATGATCTTAAGCCATCTTCTATAGTTTTTCATGGCATGGTGTCTGGAAAGTCGGCGTATCCTGTCGGAAAGATTGCCCTGGAAGTTGCTTTTGGTGATGACTATGACTATAGAACAGAGACACTATGGTTTGAAGTGGTCAAGATCAAGAGTCTGTATCATGCCTTGTTTGGGCGGCCGGCTTATGCCAAATTTATGGCTTGACCTTGTTATGTTTATTTACAGCTTAAGATGCCAGGGCGTAAGGGCACTACTACGGTCCATGGTGATTGGAAAATCGCCTTGGAGTGTGAGGAAGGAGATGAGGCTTATGCAGAGTCGGCTTGTGCCACTGAGGAGCTTAAATTTTAT
The DNA here is from genome assembly GCA_011799875.1 of Thinopyrum elongatum. Classification (NCBI taxonomy): domain Eukaryota; kingdom Viridiplantae; phylum Streptophyta; class Magnoliopsida; order Poales; family Poaceae; genus Thinopyrum; species Thinopyrum elongatum. The sequence goes on from CM022302.1 coordinate 286,698,270, forward strand.
AAAGATAATGTTGACCCGGCTGATATTACCCCTCTAAAGAAGCCCACCACTGAGCAAGACCCTTTGTTGAAGTTTAAGTTGGCTGATGACACTAAGAAGGTTGACTTTGTCCCTGGCAACTCATCTCAGCAGTTCACAGCAGGGGCTAATATGGATCCTAAATAGGAAAGCGTGCTCATCGAGTTCATCAGTGAGAATCGGGACATCTTTGCATGGAAACCTTCTGACATGCCGGGTGTACCGAGAGAATTCACTGAGCACACTCTTAATGTGGATCCTAAGTTTAAGTCGGTCAAGCAATTCCTTCATCGTTTCAACAAAGAGCGACGTAAGGCCATTAGAGAGGAGGTAGCCCAGCTCTTAGCAGCTGGGTTTATTGTGGAAGTCTTTCACCCTGAGTGGTTGGCTAACCCTGTGCTTGTACTCAAGAAGAATGGCACATGGCGTATGTGTGTTGATTACACAGATCTTAACAAGGCTTGTCCGGCTGATCCGTTTGCTCTCCCTCGTATTGACCAGATTATTGATGCCACGGCTGGTTGTGAGAGTTTATGTTTCCTAGATGCTTATTCTAGTTATCATCAGATCAAGATGGCAGTTAAGGACCAAGAGAAGACGTCTTTTATCACCCCTTTTGGAGCTTTCTGCTACGTTTCTAAGCCTTTTGGGCTTAAGAGTGCTCAGGCGACTTATCAATGCTGTGTTCAGAATTGCTTTCACAGTCAGATTGGGCGCAATGTGCATGTTTATGTGGATGATATTGTGGTCAAGTCTAGAAAGAAGGAGACTCTCCTGGATGATCTGAAGGAGACTTTTAACAATCTCTGGGTCTATAAAATGATGCTTAACCCGGCCAAGTGTGTTTTTGGTGTGCCTGCAGGTAAACTATTGGGTTTTCTGGTCTCAGAAAGGGGCATAGAAGCTAACCCAAAGAAAATCAAGGCCATCACCTCCCTTTCTAAGCCGGCGTGTGTCAATGACGTCCAGCGTTTGGCGGGTCGTATTGCAGCTTTGAGCCATTTTATAAGTCACCTGGGAGAGAAGGCAATTCCTTTATACCAGATGATGAAGAAGACAGATCACTTTGTCTAGAGTGATGCTGCTGATAAGGCGTTTGAGGCGCTCAAAAAACACTTAGCTGAGCTGCCTGTCCTTGCTGCTCCTATTGAGAAAGAGCCTTTACTCCTGTACATGGCAGCTAATAGCAAGGCTGTCAGTGTGGCAGCTGTTGTGGAGCGCAAGGAGGCAGGTAAGGAGTACCCGGCTCAACGGCTGGCTTATTATGTGAGTGAGGTGTTAATTGAGTCCAAACAACGATATCCACATTGGCAGAAACTAGTGTATGGGGTGTTCATGGCTAGTCGAAAGCTGATGCGTTATTTTCTTGGCCATCCTATTACTATGGTCAGTTCTGCTCCTTTAGGAGATATTATTCAAAACAGAGAAGCCACGGGCCGGGTTGCTAAGTGGGCAATTGAACTTGGACCCCATAATTTGAAGTATGTGCCAAGAACAGCCATCAAGTCTCGGGCTCTGGTGGATTTCATCAATGATTAGACAGAGTTGCAGACACCTGAGGAAAAACCTCACAACAAATGTTGGACAATTCACTTTGATGGGTCCAGGCAGTTGGAAGGCTCGGGGACTGGAGTTATTTTGACTTCCCCACGAGGTGACAATTTTTGTTATGTTTTAAGGCTAATGTTTCCTCTTACTAACAATGCAGCTGAATATGAGGCTTTACTCCACGGCTTTCATATGGCCAAAGAGATGAATTTAAGCCGGGTTAGGTGTCTGGGTGACTCAGACCTTGTGGCTTAGCAAGTCTCAGGCACGTGGGATTCCAAAGACCCGCTCATGGCGACTTATCGTCGGGCGGTTGACAATATTGCTGGTCACTTCAAGGGTTATCAGGTGGACCACCTTGATCGATGGAAGAACGAGGCGGCTGATGCCTTAAGCCGGCTTGGATCTCAACGTAAGCCGGTGCCTCCGAACGTGTTTCTTGATGTATTGCACAATCCTTCGGTCATGTTACCATCCGAAGAAGACCTTGCTGTCCCTGACCCCGAGGCGCAGTTGGTGGCGGCTCTCCATGCTATTCCTGATTGGACGCTTCCCTACTTGACCTAATGACCCGGGGTGAGTTACCTAAGGATGAAACTTTGGCAAGGCAAATAACCAGGAGGTCTAAGTCTATGATCAACGGCGAGTTACACCGATGCAGTGTGACAGGCGTGTTCCAACGTTGTGTTTCTCCTGAAGAGGGCCGTGAGATCTTACGAGAGATTCATGAAGGTGATTGTGGTCATCATGCCGGCTCTAAGTCTTTAGTGGCTAAAGCTTTTCGTCACATGTTTTACTGGTTGACGGCTCATACTGATGCAGAGGATATCGTCAGCAAGTGCGATGGGTGTCAAAAATTTGCAAGACTGGCTCATGTGCCGGCTCAAGAATTGCGTATGATTCCAATAACTTGGCCGTTTGCAGTCTGGGGGCTTGACATGGTTGGACCGTTCAAGAGGTCTAAGGATAAAAAGACCCACCTTTTGGTGGCGGTTGATAAGTTTACCAAGTGGGTTGAGGCAGAGCCAGTTAGCAATTGTGAAGCGGCCACAGCTGTTCAATTTGTTAAAAATCTGATTTTCCATTTTGGATACCCTCATAGTATCATCACTGATAATGGCACTAATCTTTCTAAGGGTGCTATGAAGGAATTTTATCAAAGAGAGCATATTCGTCTTGACGTTCGGCGATATATCAGCAAGATCTACGTCGCTATCATAGCCGTAGAGTTCGAAGCCGGACCTTTCAACAGGGCGACTTAGTGTTCCGTTTTATTCAAGATCACACAGGGATGCATAAGCTTTCTCCTCCTTGGGAAGGGTCTTTTGTGATCAGCAAAATCTCAATAACGGGTCTTACTACCTCATTGATATACGAGAGCACAAGGATTCATGCAAGTCGGAAGAGGAGACTCGCCGGCCATGGAACATTGCTCATCTTCGGCCTTACTACACTTGAGCCACTGGCTCTTATCCTTATACATACATTTGTTAATGTATATATCTTTTATGATCAATATAATAAAGCCGGCATCCCTGAAATTCAGGGCCTCTGTCGTTTCATTTCTATGCATCTGAGTCTTTGTTATTTGATCATAAGGTCACTTGGGGGCTTCCAACCCACCGGGTTTAGCTTTCATACCCTCTTGACCGGCCTGAGTTGCCACATTATGATCTATACCTACTTGTTTGCAACTTGCTACTCCGCCAGGTGACCCACCGAACTCTTAACAGTCAATCTTTTTTAAGACCCTGAACTTGTTAAGGTTAAAATGGCGGCTTGTGTCACGTGAGAGCCAGCTTACAGTGAGCTAGGATAAACTCAACGGCTATGCGGCCTTGAAAGCAAATATGAGGCCTATGAGCCAACTTTTCCAGTCGTGTTTTAAAAAACTGGCTTAACAAATACTTGAGATTGGCCTTTTGTCAGCTCTGATTTCTTTTGATGTTTTTATGCTCTCAAGGCTTTTGCTTTTTATGCAAATTTTGATTACCCGGGTCGTGAGGCTCCGGATTATGTTGCTTATGTTTGAGTATTTCGGGTTGTCACCCGCCCTGGCTTTTGACTTTAAGTCGCCAGTATGTTTTGGCTTGAACATCCGTCATTAAGATTTTTTCAGTAGTCGTATAAGGCTACCTGTCTTTGGGTTGTCACCCGCCCTGGCTTTTGACTTTAAGTCGCCAGCACATATGTTGATTGGTCTTCTGCAGGATATGCAAGACTTAAGGAGAAAACACGAGTCGTGGTATGGCTCATATATATGATCACATCAGGCATGCAACATAGTTCAGCTGCCGGATCAAAAGTTGAGATCAACATGCACGAAGGCATGACAGGGCGGATCATTGTTTTATGCTACCATATTACAAGGCTTCAAATTTAGCCCAAAATATTTTGAATCAAGTGTTTTTGCGGAGCTGCACTCCTATAACCCGGCCTTAGAGCCGTCTGGCTTATGATCACCCCAGCTCAGTTCTCTTCGTGATGCTTTGAATATTCTGGATCATCCCGCGCTGGCTCTTCCTCGTTGACCATCTGGAGGTCAGCCGATGTCCAGTCGATGTCGTTTAAAGCTTCGAATGTGGCCTCATCATTAAGAATAATGGAATGATCAACATAAGGGGCGAAGGTATGCTTACGCCTTGGAGGAATAAGGCCCGTGACATCATGAGAAGGCGGCTTAATCTTGTTGTTGTTCTCATCATAAGACGGCGTGTATTTGTTCAAGTTCAGCTCTTCTATGAGTTTGCATGCCACGGGCCGCATCTCTCTGACGCATTGGTTGAAGTCCTTTTCTTCAAATCTTGACTAGTCATCTTTGAACTCTGGGCATCCAGTAGCTATTTCCTCCGGGTCAAGTTCTGATTGCCATGCCTTGGCCCGGCTTAGAGCAACAATGGCTCCAGCTCGGGCGGCTGATAGTGTGATCTCCTCAACTTGAGCCAGCACTGTGAAGAGATGATCTAGCACCATCTAAATATGAGTTGGAGGTTTCTTCCCACCTGATAAGGCGACAAGGCTTCAAAGTGTTCCAGTGTACAGTTGCTCAGTCAATGAATAAGCCACCTTTAGTTTGAGTAGCATGTTCTGACCAAGACTGGTGCTTCTAGGGCCTGTTCAATTTTTTGCGCGAGAGTCGCCAGGCGGGTTAAGAATTATATGTTATGAATTGCAGGTAGGTTAAGGAAATGTTAAATAGATGATGGGTTGCATATGAATCTTACCAAAGATGGCAGCTGACATTTGAGAGATATGTTCTTTTAAACCGTCTAACTCTTCAGTTACCGGCTTAAGCTCAGCTTCAGCGTCTTCTGCTCTTTTTAGCAGCGCAGCCTTGTCAGTCTCCCAGGAGGTTCTCTCAGTGTCAAAACCCGCCTTGATCTTCTCAATTTCCTCCAGTGAAGATTTCAGTTTTGACTCGGCCTTGGAAGTTTCAGCTTGTTGTAGCTCAATATTCTTCTTTAAGTCGCCAAGATGCGACTCTTTCAAGCTCAATTCCTCCTGCAATACAATATTGAAGTAATGGTTACCATACAAGGAGCAATGTTTAATGATACAATTACATTAAGTACCAAGCACATTGCAAGCAATATACTTGGCACTTGGGGGCTAATGTAGCTCATTTTAATTTCTGTTAAGACCCGGCTCATCTTGACAAAAGTTAAGCCGGCCTTTGGGGGCTATATATTTGATTCTATTAAGGTCATCAAGACCCGGCTTATCTTATCAGTTTAAGCCGCCCCTTGGGGGCTATATATTTGATTCTGTTAAGGTCATCAAAACCCGGATTATCTTATCAGTTTAAGCCGGCCCTTGGGGGCTACATATTTGATTCTGTTAAGATCATCAAGACCAGGCTCATTTTGTCAAAATTTAAGCCGGCCCTTGGGGGCTACACTTTGGAAATTTTACAAGTCTAAAGCATAGTCAGCATTTTTCCTATACTTCAGACTTGGGGGCTAGTGTGGACATATGTATATGCACAAGACTAAAGAGAGGTTGGACATTTTCATACCTCAGACTTCTGCTTCATCAATTGGACTAACCCAGCCTCCAGATCCCGGCTTGTGTTCAGGTGGCTCAAATAGCCTGCGTACACGTCACCTGCGCTGAAGGAGGAATAGCTCTCTAGGTCCAGTTTGGCCTTGCCCTTTTCCAAGGAAGGTGATTCTTTTTTGGTGCTATGCTTGGCTAGCACGGTTGTGGCTCCTGACGTTGTATAAGCCGTCCCAGTAATGGCAACGTCAACAGAATTCTTCTCAGGAGATATCTCTTCAGTTAGCTTGACAGGGCTCGGCGGCTTAGGGCTCGGCGGGTCATGACTGGCAGTCGGGTTAACCTCAGTATCCATTTTCTCGAGAACTGTAGCATCAATTGACAGTGGCAGGTCATTGACAGGCTCTTCAGGGTCTTGAATGAGGGCGTCAGAAATTTCTGCCATCTGCTTCTCTGGTTCAGCAGCTTTGGGGTCTTTTGAAGACCCGCCCACCTTTTGTTTCTTGCCCGCCTTGGCAACATCTCTACGACAAGGATACAAAGTCCATGAGTATATCACTACAAGTCACTTATGAACATATGAAAATACTTACCCATGGGCGATCTTGAAAGTAGGCATTTGAGTCCCAGTAGAGTCGCCGGATGACGGAGGCGTCCCCTAATAATTTGAGTCGGAAGGATTAAGAGGTTGACGAATGAGACCAACCTTTGGAAAGGAAAGAGTCGGTCTATGAGGCACCTCATTTCGACGCTTTCGAGGAGCTGGGGTGTTGGGTAAGCCGGACAGGAGATCTTCAGTGCCATCACTCCGGGTCTTATGCCTTAATTCATGTTGTTGTTTCTTCAAAAGAAAGTTGGGATCCAAATAAGCAAGAGGGCGAGAAAAGCTTACTTTTCGAGTGACCCGTTGAGTTTTCTTTCTTGGCAAGGGTTCTGAGTCAGAGGAAATTATAGTTACCTCTGCTGCGTCTGCATGGCTGGTCTCTGCCTCTTCCTGAGAGGAATCAACGTCAATAAGTTGCATGAAAAGAAAGCCAAGGGAATCAAGTTCTACCTCTGACTCATCATCAAGATGGAGCAGCTCTTCGGCTGATGGTTTCTTATGATGACCTGGGCCACGAGTTTTTGTTTTGGGTTTCTTGGCTGGGGCGGCGGCTTGACGTTTCTTTCTCCAGAAAGGAGAGTCGGCCTGTATACATGTGAGCAAACAGTTGAAATAAGGTGAAAAATTAAAGAGATGAGTAAACAGGATGAAATTTGGTCTGATTACTTACAGGAGGAGCCGGGTTAAGAGAGCAAAAAGGGTTCAGACCCACTTTGCTGCAGTTCTCTAAAGATTCTCCAAGCAATGCTTTTGCCATATCATTGATCTCTTTGTCGGTTAGGCGGGTTTGGCTGTAATGTTGCGGGTCTTTGGTGTCACCAATATACTAGCACACTAAGCCGGGCCGCCGGCTCAGTGGCAGAATTCTCCATGCAACCTAGCAGCGGACTAGATCAATCCCGGTTAGACCATTGGCGAGCAAAGCCCTTACCTTTGAAATAGTAGAGGCAAAAGGAGCACGTTCTGCAGTAGTTAATCGGCCTGGGAGCAAGCCGGTGGTGGTGAGCCGATACGGACGGAAGCCCGACAAAGGGTTTTCTCCAGCTGGGGAAGTGTCTCTGCAGTAGAACCAAGTGTAATTCCAGACTTTGGGATGACTGGGCAGGGCGGTTGAAGGAAAAATTACATCTCTTCGTCTTTGGATATAGACACCTCCGAGTTCAAGACTAGGTCCGTCTGACATCTCAGTCTGGCGGTTGATGTAAAAATAGTCCCTGAACAGATCAACAGAGGGCTCTTCCCCAAGATACACTTCGTAGAATACTTGAAAATTTCATATGTTGGAAACGGAGTTGGGGCCAATATCTTGTGGATGAAGATTGTAGTAGTTCAGAACTTCCCGGAAGAATTTTGAGCCGGGTGGTGAGAAGCCACGGAGTAGGTGGTCCGTGAAAACCACAACTTCACCCTCTTGGGGCTGAGGGGGACATTCAGAGCCTGGAACCCGCTAATGGATGACCTCCTTGGCGGGTAAAACGCCCATGGTCACATACTCCTTGATCGAGTCTTCTATGACTTTCGAAACGATCCAGTCACAGGAAGTGGGTGCTTTAGTCATAATGAGCCGGATAGCAAGCTGTGACCAAAGATGTGGCGGGTTAAAATTACTATGGAAATTGCTTAAATGATTATACGACAGTTCAGCAATGATGAGACGCTGCAGTTAAAAGACTATATTATGATGAACTATTAAAAGAATTATGAACCGCCTTAGCTATGGAGTGGAGTAATTATGAAGGTATGAGAAGCATGGCGGGTCAAGTTACAGGAGCATGAGCCGGCAGTATATTGGCGGGTTAAGTGAAAGAAGCATGTTCGGAACTCTTGGCAGATTATAAGTTCATGGTTAAGCCGGCCAAGTGCTGCCGGGTTGCAAAATCATTATTTAAGCCGCCCGAACAAAGAATGGCGGGTCAGTGGTCTATGGATTCAAGGATTATTGAAATTTCGCTAAGTGTGGAACAAACAGGTTTCACAGGATGCAGCTATGTTTATAGATCTACAGCAGTTCAAAAAAGAAGAATTATTTCTAAACCTAAAGCACAGTAGATAAGAACTAGCAAACTACGTATTGGTTCAGAAAGAAAGAGGATTTATCTGAGATGCAAGATAGAGGCTAAAAACAGCTGCCGCCCTATTTGTACATAGTTTTTTGGATTGAGCTACGTTTTCTAAACAAGAGTTGGATGAACTCGGACGAGTTTGGTCGAACGCCGTTGAACTCGATGAACTAGGGTGTTCTAGTGTGGGTCTAAGAAAGGAGTAAAATGATACCTCAGTCACGGTGTTGATGAAGAGCGGATGAGGGCCGCCGATTTCTGATCACAATCAGGTTGATGCAGCGGCCTGGATGGAGTTGCAGGTGAAGATCGGTTGGGGTGGCGGAGCTCCAATAGTGGCGGACGGCACGAGGAAGAAGAAGAGGAAGGGGCGACGGGGGTAAAAGTGAAAAAGGGTACCCCCCCCCATGCCTATTTATAAGGAAAAAGTGAAACAGTGAAATGGCATGCGCGGAAATTGAGGAGGCGTCATGATTATCTTAACTAAGGAGGCGCCTCGATTCTCGGACAGCTAGTTAATGCAAAAAGATCCATTATGATGTCATAGGTTTTTTTGAATTTATTTTGCATGACGTCATGGCGGGTCATGGTAATTTATTCAAGATTAAATGTTGGGAGGAACTAAAGAAGACTCGCCAACCAGAAGCAGTGAAGATTGACATGAACAAGTTCAAATCAATCTGGGGCCTTATGTTGGGGATATAACCCCGTGGTATGACCCGCCCAGGAGGGGCCGGGTTACACTATTAGTGATTCAATGGAGAAAGCCTAAGTAAGCCCAAGAAGGAGACATGAAGACTGGAGGCGGCTCATGAGGCGGGCCTGTTGAAGGCCCAAGACCAGGCGACAGCGCTGTAACCCGGAGATGTGAGCCGCCCGATGGCGACTTGCCTAGCAAGGCAAGGCAACTTAGAACCTGAGTTGGACACGTTGTGTGATCCGTCTTGGTCTCTTGAAAGCCCAGGGCCTCAACCTGTGTATATAAAGGCGAGATCCTGCGGCGGGTTAAGTCAAGAAACAATCAATCGATAGCTAGGTCAAGCGATTCTGGTCCCGTGTAATCGATAATCAATCAATACAACACAAAGAAGGACGTAGGCTTTTACCTCATGAGTGAGGGCCCGAACCTGGGTAAACTCGTGTCTCTCATCTCGTTCAACCCCTTCAAGCTAACATATGTTGCGATGGCTCCACACCTAAGTCCTTTCACAAGGGCATCTGCCGTGACAAAACCACGACAGTGATCATCATTATTAAAGCATTGTCCCATGTGAGGAAAGAATGATGGAGACTATGATTCTCCCACAAGTCGGGATGAGACTCCGGACTTAAAATAAAAAAAGAGACCAAAGAGCCCAAAAAGAAGAGAAAAGAAAAAAAGAAAAAAAGAGAAAAAAAGAAGAAAAAATGAGAGAAAAAGAGAGAAGGGACAATGTTACTATCCTTTTACCACACTTGTGCTTCAAAGTAGCACCATGTTCTATATGATAGACAGTCTCCTATTTTATCACTTTCATATACTAATGGGAATTTTTCATTATAGAACTTGGCTTGTATATTCCAATGATGGGCTTCCTCAAATTGCCCTAGGTCTTTGTGAGCAAGCAAATTGGATGCACACCCACTTAGTTTTCTTTTGAGCTTTCATACACTTATAGCGCTAGTGCATCCATTGCATGGCAATCCCTACTCACTTGAATCGGTATCAATTGATGGGCTTCTCCATAGCCCATTAATTTGCCTAGTTGATGTGAGACTTTCTCCTTTTTTGTCTTCTCCTCACAACCTCCACCATACTCTATTCCACATATAGTGCTATATCCATGGCTCACGCTCATTTATTGCATGAAAGTTGAAAAATCTTGAGAATATTAAAAGTATGAAACAATTGCTTGGCTTGTCATCGGGGTTGTGCATGATAAATACTTTGTGTGATAACTTTCTTTAGCCATGATATTTTGAGAAGACATGATTTCTTTATTAGTATGCTTGAAGTATTATTGTTTTTATGTCAATATTAAAGTTTTGTTTTGAATCTTATGGATCTGATCATTCATGCCACAATAAGGAAAATTACATTGATAAATATGTTAGGTAGCATTCCACATCAAAAATTCTGTTTTTATCATTTACCTACTCGAGGACGAGCAGGAATTAAGCTTGGGGATGCTTGATACGTCTCCAATGTATCTATAATTTTTATTGTTCCATGCTTTTACATTATCCATCTTGGATGTTTTATATGCATTAATATGTTATTTTATATCATTTTTTGGGACTAACCTATTAACCTAGTGCCCAGTGCCAGTTGCTGTCTTTTCCTTGTTTTTGTCTTCTACAGAAAATCAATACCAAATGGAGTCCAAACGGAACTAAACTTTTTGAGGATTTTTCTTGGACCAGAAGACAACCACGGAGCTTCGGGAAGAGGCCAGAAGACCCACGAGGGGGCCACAAGCCCTAGGGGCACGCCCCAAGGGGTGCCCCCTAGTCTTGTGGGCCCCTCGCAGACCTCCTAACCCTAATCTTGGCTCCATAAATACCCAAATATTCCCCGTATACCAGAGGGCACACCAAAAATACTTTTTCGCCACCGCAAGCTTCTATTCTCGTGAGATCCCATCTTGGGGCCTTTTCCGGCACCCTGCCGGAGGGGGATTCGATCATGGAGGGCCTCTACACCAACCTTGCTGCCCTTCCGATGATGTGTGAGTAGACCTACGGGTCCATAGCTAGTAGCAAGATGGCTTCTTCTCTCTCTTTGATCTTCAATACAATGTTCTCCTCGATGTTCTTGGAGATCTAATCGATGTAATCTTATTTTGCAGTGCGTTTGTTGAGATCCGATAAATTGTGGATTTATGATCAGATTATTTATGAATATTATTTGAGTCTTCTCTGAACTCTTTATTGCATGATTAAGATAGCTTTGTATTTCTCTCCGATCTATCGATTTGGTTTGGCCAACTAGATTGGTTTTTCTTGCAATGGGAGATGTGCTTTGTGATGGGTTCAATCTTGCGGTGTTCTCACCCAGTGATAGTAGGGGTAGCGAGGCACGTATTTGTATTGTTGCCATTAAGGATAAAAAGATGGGGTTTTTACCATATTGATTGGATCTATCCCTCTACATCATGTCATCTTGCTTAAGGCGTTACTCCGTTCTTGTTAACTTAATTCACTAGATGCTTGCTGGATAGCGGTCGATGTGTGGAGTAATAGTAGTACATGCAGGCAGGAGTCGGTTAACTTGTCACGGACGTGATGCCAATATTCATGATCGTTGCCTTAGATATCATCATAACTTTGTGCTTTTCTATAATTGCTCGACAGTAATTTGTTCACCCACCACATGTGTTCTTTCAAGAGAGAAGCCTCTAGTGAAAACTATGGCCCTTGGGTCTATTTTCTATCATATTATTTTCAGATCTATAAAATCAAAAACCCAAAAATACATTGCTACTATTTATTTATATTTACTTTATTTTGCCTTTTTACTTATCTTTTATACCTATCTCTATTAGATCTCACTCTTGTTCATAACCGTGAAGGGATTCCTTTTTCGTGTTGAGTGCAACTATTTGTTAGTTTGTGCAGGTGCATCTATTGGGGACTTGCTTGTACCTCCTACTGGATTGATACCTTGGTTCTTAAATGAGGGAAATACTTATCTCTACTTTGCTGCATCACGCTTTCCTCTTCAAGGGAAAAATCAACACAAGCTCAAGAAGTAGTAGTTTGTAACTTGATCTTTCTGTCTCAGGGGCACCCCTTTATATACAAGTCGAGGCCCTGGGCTTACAACAGAGTCTAGGTCATAGTTCAACCTGTGCCCTAATTTGTTTCCTACTTATCTTTCTTCCCAAGTAAGGGAGTTTCCTTTATCTCGTCATCGAGCCGGTGTCCTAGGCACTAGGCCATAAGCCGACCAACTCTACAAATCACCTCCTGGGCCTTGAGCTCTTGGTCGTCATGGCCCATATGACAAACTTCTTCTTCAACTTGCCACTGGATAACCCGACCATGATATGGTCGGGTCATACCATGGGGTTATATCCCCAACATATATGGAGAAGGAATTCCTCGATCCATACAGCTGGATCGGTGGTGCCAGCGTATGATTATATATTGATGAGCTTAAATCCTTCAGGGAATTGATGTTCCATTACCCTATCTGTGAAACAGATAGGGTGGACAGGACCTCGGAATTGGGTGGTGTCCCGTCGGAGGTCAGGTGAGAGCCATGTGTAGGCTTGATCTCGGGCGCGGTCGTTCATGTCCATCTAGGCGTCGTAGCCGTCCGGCCCGGCGGGCGCGCGTCCTCTGGATTCGTAGATGGACAAAGGAGGTGCCCTATTTGCCTTAATGTGACGTCGAACATCGCGAGGGTCCAAGTAGTCCACGGGGTCCTTGCCATAGCGGCGGGGAGGTGGCCGAGTGTTGGGGTTTTCCCACATTGGCTTGTCCCGACCTCTAAGGGGTCGGTCAGGCTCGTCCGCGGCTAGCTCCTCATCCAAATCTGGCAGCAGATGCCTATGTGGGTATGATTTCAGCGCACTATGGCACCGGTCTACCATATCTTGTTCGGTAGAGAGCACTTCGACCCACTTTTCATTTAGTGCGTCGGTGTTGGCTTGCAGCGGCTGCTGCTTCCGCTTCATGCTCCGAGCCATGGCAATAAGGCGCCACCGGAAGCGCTCTTGTTCGAAAGGGTCTTCGTGGATGACATAGTCCTTAGTGTCGAGGCTCTCGTCTTCTCGGATTCCGGCATGTAGTTGTCATCGGCCCCTTCAAAGAGGCCGTCGGGATCTAAGTCCTCGGGATGTCCTTCAGGTGTGCCGTTCCGCACTGGGGAAGCTTGAGGGTCCTCCCCAGGGTCATCGGCGTCCCTGGCTGCTGCGTCGCCGTTGTCGGCGGTAGCATTGTTACCATTGGGTTCCCCATTATTAGCCCTTCGGCGTCTACGCTGATGTCTTGGAGGGGAATTGGGGGTGTCAACCATGTAGACATCATAAGTGGATGTTGGAGTCCACCTGCCAATGTTTACCAGAGGCGAGGTGTTTTCTGTGGGGCCATCGGCATCTTCATCCATGTTCGTGGCCTCGCCATAGTCTAGCACGTCGGTTAAATCGTCGACCATGGCGATAAGGTGGGTGGTGGGTGGGAAGTAAATTTCCCGATCGCCGGCTTTGAGTCCGATCTGATCATAGACCGAAGCCTTGCCATCCAAGATAGACATGCTCTGGATACGGTCAAGCATCTCACTGAGGTGAGACAGCTCTTTGGAATTCATTGCTTGGCTATAAGCGGGGCTGATTTCGAAGTATGCACAGTGTGTAACTTGACGTATCTTCGGAGCGAAGAGGGTCTGGAAGTGATTCTGGCTCCTGCGCCAAGGTCAGCTCTAAGGCTGGCGCCTCTTCAAAGGTGGGAGCCAGATCTACATCCGGACTGGAGATTAGAAGGGGATTGTCCGGGATTATTACGCACGGGGTCTTGGGTGAAGCTACGATGGAGATCGGTTCCGGAGTTGAGCCTCCAAAGCCGGGCAGGTTTTCGATTCGGCCCGGGGTCCAGCCTAATAGGACAAGTTCGTTGTGGGAGTCCGCGGTGTACTCGAGGCCACTGAAGGTCACGATCCAACCTGGGCTGTAGTTCTCGACGGAGGCCAGATGGTCCATCGAGTCGGTGCAGAAGATCATCCTGCCGAACACAAGAAGCTGGTCGGGGGCGTAAACGCTCCCACGACAATTCGCGCAGTTGATCTGCGGATGAGTCATCGACCATTTTGACGATCACACAACGGAACACTCAATGAAAGCACCATTTGTCAGTGTTCTGGGATTGGGGGTACCCAGACTTGCCTGCCTACAGCCCAGCGCGTGGCCCTGTCGACGGCCCGGTACAGCTCAGCTGCAAGACTCTGCGAGCAAGACCCTCGCGAGTCCCCCCCGGCCTCGCGAGGCGAACGACGCCAAGACCTCCTGAGGGGCGGCTTCCCGAGCCTATCTCCTGAGGAGCGGAGATATCTATGCAGGTACCCCCCCTCACGAGGCTCACCATGACGTGAGCCATGACGACCAAGGCCAGGCGGGCGCGAGCGGGCATAGAGGAGGACAGTTTCCTCTTTGGTGCTAAGAAGGCAAGGACCAGCGCGGGTTCCCGAGGGATCCCCCAAAGGTTTCCATGCCGGTGCAACGAGACCAAGACCACGAGCTCGGCATGACGGATGTCATCACTGAGCCCACCACTGCGTCAAGGCCAGAAGCTTTGCAGGCGAAGACCACCTTTCATCAGGATAAGATGTACCGCTTGTCCCCTTTCAAATTGGCCGTTATGGAATCCCTTCCCGCCTAAGCTATGAGGGAAGAGGACCGAGGCCACTATAAATATAGGCTAGTCTCCACCGTAGAGGGGGGTAGATCCATTCTCATCCACTGAGCCATCGCGAGGCTGCTCACCCACTGTACTAGTTCATCCTCAACCTCCTCATGAGGCCAATCCACCACAAAGCAGGAGTAGGGTTTTACACCGCAAGGTGGCCCGAACCTGGGTAACTGCTGTGTCCCCTCTTCCCCCGCTCGCACGAACTCGACGAGGCCAAGCCATGGGGCGATGAGCTTGAGGCTGTGGCTAGGCTTGATCTTCTTCGTACACGCCCCAGAGTTCGAACCTTGTTGTGTCCGCGGAGCCCCAATTCTGACATTTGGCACGCCAGGTAGGGGTGTGTCAAAGTTTTCACTTCCGCTTTGCTCTTTCTCGCCTCATCGCTCCCATGGGTGACGTTGTCCGCCTCACTGCTTGGACTGCTGTCCCAGGGAATCCCACGGGCTGCCCGAGCTTCACTCCTGACCTGCGCCGAGTGCGGTGCCCGGTCAGGTTCAGGCCCGTGCTGCCCCCGCGCTACGACGGTGCAGCCGACCACGAGGAGTTTCTCCAGCTGTATGCCCAGGGTATTCTAGCAGCAGGAGGCGACGAGAAGGCCATGGCGAACTGGCTCCCTCTAGCCCTCACAGAGGTTCCGCGCTCTTGGCTCCGCGGCCTCCCGGAGGCCTCGGTGTCCTCCTGGGAAGAGCTCTGCGGTCAGTTCATCGCGCGCTTCACAGCTCCGGGGCGCCACGCGGTCGCTTGCATCCGCGGCGGGTCGCAGGCGCCCGCATCTGGTCGCCACGTCAAGCAAATCTTCCGTCAAGCGAGCACCGCCTGGCTTCAGCCTGAGACCCCGTGAAGCCGCACGCGGTGCGAGGTCGCCATCACCTTCAACTCCAGGGGCCCCCGCCCCTCCATTGCCTGATGAGGCACCCGTGTCCCTTGCGTCTCGCACGAGGCAGGATGTCGTCAACGCCCCGTGCCTCATCGAGCGTCCGGTGTACTTCGTCAGCACCGTGCTATGGGATGCACGCGCACGCTATCCTATGCAGCATAAGCTCCTCCTCGCTCTCCTCGTTACTTCCAGGAAGCTACGCCATTATTTCCAGGGCCACCCCATCAAGGTTGTATCCGCATACCCCCTAGAGAAAGTGCTCCACAGCCCCAATGTTGTCGGCAGAGTCGCTGAGTGGAACATCGAGCTCCAAGCTTTGCAGCTAGAGTTCAGTATCACTCGGGTTATCAAGGGGGTGGTCCTCTCCAGCTTCGTGGCACAGTGGACGGATGCTCCTGTCCAGGGGCTGAGCGAAGACCAGTCCCTTGCGCCCGGCGATGAAGCACCCGATGGCTGGTTCATGCACTTCGACGGCGCCTTCACGCGACAAGGCATGGGGGCTGGAGTCATGCTCATTTCCCCAACCAAGGACAAGCTCTTCTACGCCGTACAACTATGTTTCCAGCGTGGCGAGAAGGTCTCCAACAACATCGTGGAGTATGAGGGCCTGATCGCCGGCCTCAAGGCCGCGGCCGCTCTGGGGGTCAGGCACCTCACCATCAAGGGCGATTCCCAGCTCCTCGTCAACTTCTCCAACAAGGAGTACAAACCGAAGGATGTGCACATGGAGGCATACATGGAAGAGGTACGTAAAATCAAAAAACACTTCTTGAGCTTGGAGTTGCAGCATGTCCCGCGTGGCACGAACAGGGAAGCAGATGACATCGCCAAGAGGGCATCCTGCTGCGAGCCTCAGAAGCCTGGCGTCTTCGAGGAGAGGCTCTTCAAGCTGTCGGCTGCGCCTCCGGCTGCAGGCCCAATGCTGCTCCGAGAGGAACCGCCGCCAGCGCCGCCCTTGGGCACCCCAGCATGCGGCCCGACCTCAGGAGCCCGCCTGCTCCTGGCATTGGAACCTCAGGCGGGCGACTGGACCGAGGAGTTCAAGGCATACTTGCTCCGTGGCGCCCTACCAGAGAAGGAGGAAGATGCAGAGCGTGTGGCTCGACGGGCCACTGCTTATTGCTTGCATGACGGCGAGCTGTACTGTAGGGGCCCCAACGACGTCTCGCTGCGGTGCATATTAGAGGAGCAGGGGCGCGAGCTATTGGCCGACATCCATGGTGGAGACTACGGGCACCATTCCTCGTCATGCACCCTCGTGGGAAAGGCGTTCCACAGCGGGTTCTACTGGCCTACAGTGCTCCACGACACCACTGAGCTGGTCCGATCCTGCGAGGCCAGCAAGTTCCACGCCAAGCAGATTCACCAGCTAGCGCGAGGCCTCCAGACCATCCCGCTCTGATGGACTTTTGTGGTCTGGGGGCTGGACATTTTGGGCCCATTCCCTCGGGCGGCCGGCGGTTACCGCTACCTCTACATCGCCATCGACAAGTTCACTAAGTGGGCGAAGGTGGAGCCTGTGCGCACCATCCCCGCAGGATCGGCTATCAAGTTCATCAAGGGCCTCATGAGCCCATTCGGTGTCCCCAACTGCATCATCACCGACAATGGCTCCCAGTTCACAAGCAATCTCTTCAGGTCATATTGTGCTAACCTTGGAACGCAGATATGCTATGCTTCGGTGGCGCACCCGTGGAGCAACGGCCAGGCCGAGCGCGCCAACGCGGAGGTCCTGGGGGCCTCAAGACCAGAAGCTTCAAGAAGAAGCTCGAGGCCTGCGGCAGGGGTTGGCTGGACGAGCTGCAGTCCGTGCTATGGTCTGTCCGCACCACCGCGACTAAGCCCATCGGTGAGACCCCGTTCTTCCTCGTCTACGGGGCCGAGGCGGTCCTCCCACTTGAGATCAAGAATCATTCCCTGCGAGTCTTGGCATTCGACGAGGCGCGTCAAGATGTCTCGCGAGGGACTGATCTTGTGCTCGGAGAGGAGCCCTGCCGCCAGGCCTCTCTCCGAGCCGCAAGGTACCAGCAGGCCCTGCGGCGTTACCACTGCTGCAGCGTCCGCCCCAGGACTCTCGAAGTCAGAGACCTCGTCCTGAGGCAGGTCCTCTCTAGGGAGGGCCTACATAAGCTCTCGCCCATGTGGGAGGGCCCGTTCAGGGTCGCCCGCGTCTCCAGGCCTGGCGCCGCGTGCCTGGAGACGGGGGATAGGGTCCCCATCCAGAATGCCTGGAACGTCCAGCACCTCCGCAAGATCTACCCGTGACACTCTCACATAATAATGAGTGGGGCTGTACACGCCCCGGAGTCTCTCGGTGTGCCGTTTCATGTCCTCGCGGGAGCTCCCACCCACGCCCCAATGGAAGCCCCATGCTCCGCGCTAGTGGAAACAGTCGAACAGCGACTATGCCCATGCCCAAGTGGAGGCCCCATGCTCCGTGATGGTGGGAAGACTAGTATAGGTGCCAGATGCGGCCGTTTTTCATCCTCTCTTGTAATAGAATTTGCAATTTCTTGGAATGAAGTTTGAAGTTTTCGCATCTTTGTTCGAAAAGGGTCAGGATTTTCTCCTTGCCATGTTTCCCTTCATGAATCTCGTTTTTAAAGGAAATGGCGGCTGCCTATTGCTCCCTCCCACGCGTCCCGCGAGCGGGGGCTAGGCACGGTGTTTACGCTTGGGTTAGCCCCAGTGGCGTTGAGGACCCAGGCTACAACAACCGCAGGTTCGCCCGTACGCACACCATGCCAAGGCTTTGGCGCCTAAATCCTCGCGTGACACTCTTGGGTGAGTCAACAGGCATGTGCTGCCTTTGGCCCCTGGCCTTGGGAGCGCTCGCCCCCTAGCCTTGCCGGACACCACGACCCAGCACACCAACGACGACTAACCCTTGCTCGGGGGCTCTAGACGCTGGAGGGGCACCAAGGGAAGGTGGCCTAGGAAGACACAATTACAGTCCACGCATCATTAAGTAATCCTTCGGCAAGTGCTTTTTACATCTTAACAAGGCCCGACGCCTGGCGGAGGCATCTCAAGAGGCCCCGGACCCTCGCAAGCCCCCCAGGGCCTCACGAGCCTCTCGAGCCTCCGGAGCCATCCGGTCCGTGAAGAGGAAGCCTCCCCGACAAGCTCCTCCGGCTGCCTCGACGCTCCAGCAGCATTGTTGCCGGAACAAGAAGAGTACATAGGATCAAAAGCTCCGGAGAAGCGCGCCCCACGATGCAGGAACCCGCCAAGGGCCACGAGTGCACCAAGCTAAGTTATCCTAATCATGTCAGGCAGGAACCTTTCAATTAATGCCAATATAATTGATGAACATGAGCGGGAAACACTAATATAAAGACGCAAGAGCTGCAGTTCATTACACGCCCCCGCGGGGCTCTTCACGATTCTTGGTGCAGGAAATAAAAAAACAAAAAATGGCCTCTTGAAGGTCGCAACTCCTAAAGTGCTGGCCCCGGCGCCACAACACCTAGTCGGAGTTCTCCTCCTCCTTGACGGGGGTGTGGCGACGCGGCAGCTCATCGTAGTCGTCATCGCTCGAGCTCCCCCCGGAGGAGATGCCGCCGCTGCTGGAGGTATCGCGGTTGTCACCGAGGGCAAGTTCGCCGCCGAGGACGTCGCCGCCAGGACGGCCGTCGTAGTCAGGGCGGTGGTCGCCGCCGCTGCTTCCACCCTCCAGGCAGCACCCCAAGTGCCCGCCGTCTTCCCCGAAGATCTTGATGAAGAGCATCGTCGCCCCATTGTATTTGAAGTGGAGGGTGTGCCTCAACTTCAAGCCATGGGCGCGGGCGAACATCTGCCACCCACGGGCCAGGAACACATAGCCCGTGGGGGTAACCTCGACCTCCGCCCACGAGGACCGGTTGTAGCAGCCATCGGGCTGCAGCCACAGCCCGACGGGTCCACTGGCCGGAAGCTCTTCCGCAAAGGAGTGCGGAAGCTGGATCCAGGTGCCAGGCGGACTCTCCATCCACACCACGAACTCACGGGCCATGTAATCCGAGTGGGCCCGCAGGCGAGGCGGTCTGGTGGCCATCGCGTGCCTCCTCCTTGGCCTCGGCCGCCGTGGCTCCCACGGCCACTTCCGTGGGAGGGGTTCTTCCCGCGGCTGCTTGAACCAATGCGAACCGCCAGCGAAGGGCGCCCACGCCCCCGAGATGACGCTGCGGACGTAGCCGCGGACTTGCGGCGGCGGCCGCGCCCCCTCTTGGGCGGCGGCGACTCTGGTCCCTCCTTGGGGGCTTTGCCTTTCTCCTCGGCGGTGAACCTCCTCACTGGTGCCATGGTTGCTTCGGCAAGATGGTTGCTGCGGCGAGGATTGGAGGAGAACAGACGAGAAGACAGAGATGGGATGGGGCTCTGCCCCCTCACCTTCTTATAGGCAGTTGGAGGAGGCTAACCGGCACCCCTCCACCTTCGTGCAATGATGGCCTAGCAGGATGCATGTCCAGACTTTTGTCAGTCCGGGCAGTTGTGAGGCGACATGGGGAAGTGGAGGCATCCGCGTCCCATCATACGCCACGCGTCATGCCTGGCCAGCAGGCGATGGGCCTGCGTCGCTTCGCCCTTCGCTCCTTGCCTTCACTTCGAAGCCAGGCCGAGCGTGCCTTGGGCCTGGGGGCTACTGTCGGCATTCTGGGATCAGGGGTACCCAGACTTGCCTGCCTACGGCCCAGCGCGTCGCCCCGTCGACGGCCCAATACGACCCAGCTACAAGACTCTGCGAGCAAGACCCTCGCGAGGGCCCCCCGGCCTCGCGAGGCGAACGACGCCAAGACCTCCTGAGAGGCGGCTTCCCGAGCCTGCCTCCCGAGAAGCGGAGATCTCTATGCAGGTACCCCACCTCACGAGGCTCGCGATGATGTGAGCCATGACGACCAAGGCTAGGCGGGCACCAGCGGGCGCAGAGGAGGATAGTTTCCTCTTTGGTGCTAAGGAGGCAAGGACCAGCGCGGGTTCCCGAGGGATCCCCCAAAGGTTTCCATTCCGGTGTAACGAGACCAAGACAACGAGCTCGGCAAGACAAACATCATCACCGAGCCCACCACTACATCATGGCTAGAAGCTTTGCAGGCGAAGACCATCTTTCGTCAGGATAAGATGTACTTCTTGTCCCCTTTCAAATTGGCCGTTGTGGAATCCCTTCCCACCTAAGCTATGAGGGAAGAGGACCGAGGCCACTATAAATATAGGCTAGTCTCCACCGTAGAGGGGGTAAATCCATTCTCATCCACTAAGCCCTCGCGAGGCTGCTCACCCACTATACTAGTTCATCCTAAACCTCCTCGTGAGGCTAATCCACCACAAAGCAGGAGTAGGGTTTTACACCGCAAGGTGGCCCGAACTTGGGTAAACTGTTGTGTCCCCTCTTCCCCCGCTCGCACGAACTCGACGAGGCCAAGCCATGGGGTGATGAGCTTGAGGTTGCAGCTAGGCTAGATCTTCGTACACGCCCCAGAGTTCGAACCTTGTTGGGTCTGCGGAGCCCCAATTCCGACACCAGTGTTGGTGTGAAAACCGGCAGACCTCGAGGTAGGGGGTCCCGAGCTATGGATCTTTGGATAGATGGTAATAGGAATAGAGAGACATTGTTTACCTAGGTTTGGGCCCTCTTGACGGAGGTAAAACCCTACTTCCTTCTCTTGTTTATATCAATGGAGATGTATAATGTACAAAGTTGATCTACCTCGAGATCATAAGATGTGGTTTAACTCTAGGGATAGGTGAATGATTTTGCGTTGATGTTCCCTCTATGGGCTAAACCCCAAGGCTTATATACACGCCAGGTAGGTTATCTAGGGTTACAAGGTCGGTATCTAGGAGCAAGGCGGCATGAGAAATCTTGGAGTGGACGTCAAGTCTTCGGTGATGGTAGTCTTGATCACGCCTCCTGCGTACATCCTCCGGAGTCCATCTTGATCATAAATGAGGGCCTATTGGCCCAACCCGAGGAGACGGGCCGACTAGGTTAGCACCACCTAATCTAGGACACCGTCAGAGGGGCTCCGACGAGGGCGGCGTAGGCCATCCATGGCGTGGCAGGGTTGGAGCTCCACGTCCATGTGAAAATAAAAAAGAGAGGTTAGGGAGGAATGGAAAAACGGAGAAGAGGAGAACGAGACGGGCGGTGACGAGGTCTTATCGGCGGGAGGAGAAGAAGTACAGGGAGGGGCTCCTCTCCTGATCTGGACAAGGGGGCACTGAGGGGCGACGCTCGTGCTCGGGTGCAGCGATGGATGGGTGATACGTCTCCAACGTATCTATAACTTTTGATTGTTCCATGCTATTATATTATCTATCTCGGATGTTTTATATGCATTTATATGCTATTTTATAACATTTTTTGGGACAAACCTATTAACCTAGTGCCCAGTGCCAGTTGCTGTTTTTTTCCTTGTTTTTGACTTCTACAGAAAATCAATACCAAACAGAGTCCCAATGGAATAAAACTTTATGATGATTTTTCTTGGACCAGAAGAAACGCACGAGACTTGGAGAGGAGGCCAGAGGTGCCACGAGGAGGCCACAAGCCTCCTGGCCGCGCCCTAGGGGGGTGCGCCCTCAGGGCTTGTGGGCCCCTCGGGACTCTCCTAACCCAAACTCCAGCACTATAAATCCTCAAATATTCCCCTATACCAGAGGGCACACCAAAAATACTTTTCCGCCACCGCAAGCTTCTGTTCCCGTGAGATCCCATCTTGTTGCCTTTTTCGGCACCCCATCGGAGGGGGATTCGATCACGGAGGGCCTCTACACCAACCTTGCTGCCCTTCCAATGATGTGCGAGTAGTTTACCACAGACCTACGGGTCCATAGCTAGTAGCTAGATGGATTCTTCTCCCTCTTTGATCTTCAATACAATGTTCTCCTCGATGTTCTTGGAGATCTATTCGATGTAATCTTCTTTTGCGGTGCGTTTGTTGAGATTCGATGAATTGTGGATTTATGATCAGATTATATTTGAATATTATTTGAGTCTTCTCTGAACTCTTTTATGCATGATTAAGATAGCTTTGTATTTCTCTCCGATTTATCTATGTGGTTTGGCCAACTAGATTGGTTTTTCTTTCAATGGGAGAGGTGCTTTGTGATGGGTTCAATCTTGCGGTGTCCTCACCCAGTGATAGTAGGGGTAGCGAGGCACATATTTGTATTGTTGCCATTAAGGATAAAAAGATGGCATTTTTACCATATTGATTGGATCTATCCCTCTACATCATGTCATCTTGCTTAAGGCGTTACTCTGTTCTTATGAACTTAATACTCTATATGCAAGCAGGAGTCGGTCGATGTGTGGACTAATAGTAGTAGATGCAGGCAGGAGTCGGTCTACTTGTCACGGACGTGATGCCTATATTCATGATCATTGCCTTGGATATCTTCATAACTTTGCGCTTTTCTATCAATTGCTCAACAGTAATTTGTTTACCCACCGTATGCTTTCTTCGAGAGAGAAGCCTCTAGTGAAACCTATGGCCCCTGGGTCTATTTTCCATCATATATTTTTAGATCTATAAATTCAAAAAAAATACCTTGCTGCAATTTATTTATATTTACTTTGTTTTGCCTTTTTATTTATCTTTTATATCTATCTCTATTAGATCTCACTCTTGCAAGTGACCGTGAAGGGATTGACAACCCCTTTTTCGCGTTGTGTGCAAGTGTTTGTTAGTTTGTGCAGGTGCATATATTGGAGACTTGCTTGTGCCTCCTATTGGATTGATACCTTGGTTCTTAACTGAGGGAAATACTTATCTCTACTTTACTGCATCACCCTTTCCTCTTCAAGGGAAAAATCAACGCAAGCTCAAGAAGTAGCAGGAAGAATTTCTGGCGCCGTTGCCCGGGAGGTTCTACATCAAGCCTACCAAGTACCTATCATGAACTCTCATCTCTTGCACTTACATTATTTGCCATTTGCCTCTTGTTTTCCTCTCCCCCACTTCTAAAACATTTTCAGAAAAACACAAAATATTTGCCTTTTTGTTCGCCCTTCTTTCGTCTTTTCGTTTGCCTTTTGTTTACTTGTGTGCTAGATTGCTTGCTTTGTCACGATGTCTCAAGAAAATACCAAGTTGTGTGATTTTTCCAACACTAATAATAATTATTTTATTAGTACTCTGATTGCTCCTGCCACTAGTGCGGAATCTTATGAAATTAATGCCGCTTTGTTGAATCTTGTTATGAAAGATCAATTTTCTGGTAGTCCTAATGAAGATGATGCATCCCATATAAATACTTACGTTGAGTTGTGTGATATGCAAGAGAAAAAGGATGTGGATAATGATATTGGTAAATTGAAGCTATTTCTGTTCTCACTACGAAATCGTGCTAAAACTTGGTTTTCATCTTTGCCTAAAAATAGTATTGATTCATGGAACAAGTGTAAAGATGCTTTTATTTCCAAGTATTTTCCTCCTGCTAAGATCATCCCCCTTAGGAACAATATAATGAATTTTAAGAAACTTGATCATGAACCTGTTGCGCAATCTTGGGAGAGGATGAAATTGATGATAAAAATTGCCCTACTCATGGTTTACGTTTATGGATGATCATACAAATTTTTTATGCCGGATTGAATTTTGCATCTAGAAATATTTTAGATTCCACCATGGGAGGTACTTTTATGGAAATCACATTAGGAGAAGCTACTAAACTCCTAGATAATATTATGGCAAATTACTCTCAATAGCATACCGAAAGATCTTCTACTAGTAAAAAAGTGCATGTGATTGAAGAAATTAATACTTTGAGTGGAAAGATGGATGAACTTATGAAATTGATTGCTAGTAAGAGTGATCCTATTGATCCTAATGATATGCCTTTCTCCACTTTTATTGAGAATAATAATGAATCTATGGATGTGAATTTTGTTGGTAGGAACAATTTTGGTAATAACGTGTATAGAGGCAATTTTAACCCTAGGACGTTTCCTAGTAATTCCTCTAATAATTATGGTAATTCCTACAACTATTCTTATGGAAATTATAATAAGATACCCTCTGATCTTGAGAATAATATTAAAGATTTCGTTAATTCTCAAAAGATTTTTAATGCTATGGTAGAAGAAAAATTGCTTAAGATTGATGATTTGGCTAGGAACGTTGATAGAATTTATCATGAGATTGATTCTGTTAAGATTAGATCTATACCACCCAAGATTGATATTAATGAGTCTCTGAAAGCTATTAAAATTTCTATGGATGAAAGTAAAGAGAGAACCGCTAGGATGCGTGCTAAGAGAGATTGGCTAGAAAAAGCATGTTCTTCTAGTTTTTGTGATAATAATGATGAAGATCTTAAAGTGATTGGTGTGACTCCTATTGAATCTTTGTTTGATAATATAAAACTTGATAAATATGGGACTGAAGATGAGTCAACTTTAGCTAGAAGGCATCCCAATAATTTGGAGGGTGAAGATCTTAATGAAAAAATTGATAAAAGTGGGATCGGCGAGGTCACAACTTTAAGTAGCGATGAACCCACTCTTTTGGATTTTAAGGAATTTAATTATTATAATTGTTCTTTGATTTATTGTATTTCCTTGTTGTAATCCATTCTTAATTCACCTCATGCTCATAATCAAAATAAGGCTTTTACTAAACATATCGTTGATGCTGTGATGAAATCTTTTGAAGAAAAACTTGAGTTGGAAGTTTCAATCCCTAGAAAGCTTTATGATGAGTGGGAACCTACTATTAAAATTAAAATTAAATATTATGAGTGTAATGCTTTGTGTGATTTGGGTGCTAGCATTTCCACTATTCCAAAAACTCTTTGTGATGTGCTAGGTTTCCATAAATTTGGTGATTGTTCTTTGAATTTGCATCTAGCGGATTCCACTATTAAGAAACCTATGGGAAGGATTAATGATGTTCTTATTGTTGCAAATAGGAATTATGTGCCCGTAGATTTTATTGTGCTTGATATAGATTGCAATCCTACATGCCCTATTATACTTGGTAGACCTTTCCTTAGAACGATTGGTGCAATTATTGATATGAAAGAAGGAAACATTAGATTTCAATTTCCGTTAAGGAAGGGCATGGAACACTTTCCAAGAAAGAAAATTAAGTTGCCATATGAATCTATTATGAGGGCCACTTATGGATTGCATACCAAAGATGACACTACCTAGATCTATGCATTATGCCTAGCTAGGGGCATTAAACGATAGCGCTTGTTGGGAGGCAACCCAATTTTTATTTTGTGTTTTTTGTTTTTTTCCTGTTTTCCAATAAATACACATTATTACCTCTGTATTAATTGTGTTTTAGTGTTTTAATTAAGTGTTTGAGCCAAGTAAGACCTTTGGGATGACCTATGGTGATAGTTGATTTGATCTTGCTGAAAAACAGAAACTTTTGTGCTCATTGCCAGAAATTTAAAAAATCACAGAAGAGTGCTTTTGATCTGAATTTTTTACAAAAGATTGATATACAAATTTCCTAGGTTGTCCCAATTGTTCAGAATTATTGGAGTTACAGAAGTATACGAAATTTCAAGATTACTACAGACTGTTCTGTTTTTTGACAGATTCTGTTTTCAATGTGTTGTTTGCTTATCGGGGGCTACGAGCTATGGAGAAGTTGGAATATAGTAGATATAACACCAATATAAATTTATAATGATTTCACAACTATACCTAAAGTGGTGATTTATTTTATTATACTAACGGATCTTATGAGTTTTCTGTTGAGTTTTGTGTTGTGAAGTTTTCAAGTTTTGGGTAAAGTTTTGATGGACCACGGAATAAGGAGTCGCAAGATCCTCAGCTTGGGGATTCCCAAGGAACCCCAAGGTAATATTCTAGGACAACAAAGCATCTAAGCTTGGGGATGCCCCGGATGGCATCCCCTCTTTCGTCTTCAATCCATCGGTAAATTTACTTGAGGCTATATTTTTATTCACCACATGATATGTGTTTTGCTTGGAGCGTCTTGTATGATATGAGTCATTGCTTTTTAGTTTGACAAAATCATCCTTGCTGTACACACCTTTTCAGAGGGACACATACTAATCGTGAATTTATTAGAATACTCTATGTGCTTCACTTATATCTTTTTAGAGCACGGCGGTGGTTTTATTTTATAGAAATTGTGAACTCTCATGCTTCACTTATATTATTTTGAGAGTCTTGAAAATAGTATGGCAATTTTCTTAGGTTATGTATTTGGTCCTAATATGATGGGCATCCAAGAGGGATATAATAAAAACTTTCATAAAGAGCATTGAATATATGAGAAGTTTGATTCCTTGCATTTGTTTTGAGATATAAAGATGGTGATATTAGAGTCATGCTAGTGAGTAATTGTGTATTGGTAGAAATACTTGTGTTAAGGTTTGTGATTCCCGAAGCATGCACGTATGGTAAACCGTTATGTGATGAAGTCGGAGCATGATTTATTTTTTATTGTCTTTCTTATGAGTGGCGGTCGGGGACGAGCGATGGTCTTTTCCTACCAATCTATCCCCCTAGGAGCATGCGTATTAGTACTTTGCTTCGATGGCTAATAAATTTTTGCAATAAGTATGTAAGTTCTTTATGACTAATGTTGAGTCCACGGATTATACGTACTCTCACCCTTCCACCATTGCTAGCCTCTCTAGTACCACGCAACTTTCGCCGGTGCATTAAACCCACCATATACCCTTCCTCAAAATAGCCACCATACCTACCTATTATGGCATTTCCATAGCCATTCCGAGATATATTGCCTTGCAACTTCCACCGTTCCGTTTATTTTGACACATACCATCATTGTCATATTTCTTTGCTTGATAATGTAGTTGGCATAGTATTTGTGGCTTGGCAACCGTTCATATTTTTTATACATGTCACTCTAGATCATTGCACAACCCGGTACACTACCGGAGGCATTCATATAGAGTCATATTTTGTTCTAGTATCGAGTTGTAATTCTTGAGTTGTAGGTAAATAAAAGTGTGATGATCATCATTATTAGAGCATTGTCCCATGTGAGGAAAGGATGATGGAGGCTATGATTCCCCCACAAGTCGGGATGAGACTCCAGACTTAAAAATAAAAAATAGGCCAAAGAGCCCAAAATAAAAAAAGAGAGGCTAAAGAGCCCAAACAAAAAAAATGAGAGAAAAAGAGAGAAGAGAAGGGACAATGTTACTTTCCTTTTTCCACACTTGTGCTTCAGAGTACCACCATGTTCTTCATGATAGAGAGTCTCCTATTTTATCACTTCCATATACTAGTGGGAATATTTCATTATAGAACTTGGCTTGTATATTCCAATGATGGGCTTCCTCAAATTGCCCTAGGTCTTCATGAGCAAGCAAGTTGGATGCACACCCACTTAGTTTTCTTTTGAGCTTTCATACACTTATAGCTCTAGTGCATCCGTTGCAAGGAAATCCCTACTCACTTGCATCGATATCAATTGATGGGCATCTCCATAGCCCATTAATTTGCCTAGTTGATGTGAGACTTTCTCCTTTTTGTCTTCTCCTCACAACCTCCATCATATTCTATTCCACTTATAGTGCTATATCCATGGCTCATGCTCATGTATTGAGTGAAAGTTGAAAAAGCTTGAGAACTTTAAAAGTATGAAACAATTGCTTGGCTTGTCATCGGGGTTGTGCATGATAAAATACTTTGTGTGATGAATATAGAGCATGGCAAGACTATATGATTTTGTAGGGATAACTTTCTTTAGCCATGATATTTTGAGAAGACATGATTGCTTTATTAGTATGCTTGAAGTATTATTGTTTTATGTCAATATTAAACTTTTGTTTTGAATCTTATGGATCTGAACATTCATGCCATAATAAAGAAAATTGCATTGATAAATATGTTAGGTAGCATTCCAATCAAAAACTCTATTTTTATCATTTACCTACTCGAGGATGAGCAGGAATTAAGCTTGGGGATGCTTGATACGTGTCCAACGTATCTATAATTTTTTATTGTTCCATGCTATTACATTATCCATCTTGGATCTTTTATATGCATTAATATGCTATTTTATATCTTTTTTTGGGACTAACCTATTAACCTAGTGCCTGCCAGTTGTTGTTTTTCCTTGTTTTTGTCTTCTACAGAAAATCAATACCAAACGGAGTCCAAACGGAACGAAACTTTTTGAGGATTTTTCTTGGACCAGAAGACAACCACGGAGCTTTAGGAAGAGTCCAGAAGACCCACGAGGGGGCCATAAGGACTAGGGGCGCGCCCTAGGGGGCGCCCCCTAGGCTTATGGGCCCCTCGCAGACCTCCTAACCCTAATCTTGGCTCCATAAATACCCAAATATTCCCCGTATACCTGAGGGTACGCCAAAAATACTTTTTCGCCGCTGCAAGCTTCTGTTCTCATGATATCCCATCTTGGGGCCTTTTTCGGCACTCTGCCGGAGGGGGATTCGATCATGGAGGGCCTCTAAACCAACCTAGCTGCCCTTCCGATGATGTGTGAGTAGACCTACCGGTCCATAGCTAGTAGCTAGATGGCTTCTTCTCTCTCTTTGATCTTCAATACAATGTTCTCCTCGATGTTCTTGGAGATCTATTCTATGTAATCTACTTTTGCGGTGCCTTTGTTGAGATCCGAAGAATTGTGGATTTATGATCAGATTATTTATGAATATTATTTGAGTCTTCTCTGAACTCTTTTGTGCATGATTAAGATAGCTTTGTATTTCTCTCTGATCTATCAATTTGGTTTGGCCAACTAGATTGGTTTTTCTTGCAATGGGAGAGGTGCTTTGTGATGGGTTCAATCTTGCGGTGTCCTCACCCAGTGACAGTAGGGGTAGCCAGGCACGTATTTGTATTATTGCCATTAAGGATAAAAAGATGGGTATTTTGCCATAATGATTGGATGTATGCCTCTGCATCATGTCAACTTGCTTAAGGCATTACTCCGTTCTTGTTAACTTAATTCACTAGATGCATGCTAGATAGCGGTCGATGTGTGGACTAATAGTAGTAGATGCAGGAAAGAGTCGGTCTACTTGTCACGGACATGATGCTTATATTCATGATCATTGCCTTAGATATCGTCAGAACTTTGCGCTTTTCTATCAATTGCTCGATAGTAGTTTGTTCACCCACCGTATGTGTTCTTTCAAGAGAGAAGCCTCTAGTGAAAATTATGGCCCCTGGGTCTATTTTATATCATATTATTTCAGATCTATAAAATCAAAAATCCAAAAATACCTTGCTCATTTTTATTTATATTTACTTTACTTTGCCTTTTTACTTATCTTTCATACCTATCTCTATTAGATCTCACTCTTGTTCGTAACCGTGAAGGGATATACAACCCCTTTTTCGCGTTGAGTGCAAGTGTTTGTTAGTTTGTGCAGGTGCATCTATTGGGGACTTGCTTGTACCTCCTACTGGATTGATACCTTGATTCTTGAGGGAAATACTTATCTCTACTTTGCTGCATCACCCTTTCCTCTTCAAGGGAAAAATCAACACAATCTCAAGAAATAGCATTGGGCTTCGCGGGCCTCTCACGGGATCAGGCGGGCCTGCAGCAGGACGAGGGAGATAGGGGTGGCATGGCTGCACGCGATTGGACAAAGACGGTGGCTCAGGTGGAGGCGGGTCGGGCTACTACTCGCCAAGTGGCAGCAGAGGAGTGGGGCGGCGCAGATCTCGAGGAAGGCGGCGGCTGGAGCTGCAGGGAGGGGTAGGAGCTTGGGCTTTTGCCTGATTTGAAAGGAGGGAGATGTTTAAATAGCGAAGGCTAGGCTTTTGGGGTGTTTAGGGGGTTTCGGGACCCTCCGATCGTGATCGGACTGCTCCGGGCGGAGGAGGGGGTAGTTGGGTTTAGTGGCTTGTGTAGGAGGCCATGGGCTGAGATGAGAGGGAAATGGTGCAGCCCGGCACAGGTTTTAAATACAAAAAATGTCCGACATTTTTACCGGCTATAGTGTCACTATAGTAAACGGTTGGGCTATCAAGCAACCTCCTAATGCAATGAAATTTGGCACGCGGTCTACCCACAATATAACAAGACCGCACGCCAACTTTCAAACCATTCCAAGAACGTTTTATTCCCACTTAGAAAATAATTATATAACAATGCCGCGGGCGCGTGCAAGTGCGGTTGGTCTCGGAATAGTTAACGAAGAGAACGAGGAGGATCGGTAACTACGAATGGATGCAAGTTCTATGAAAACATGCGGATGCAATGCACATGATGTGATGATGAATGCAACAAACAAATGAAACATACGGCAACAACGAAAATAAATGGAAGGCTTCTGAAACATCGGTCTCGGGCTGTTACATCCCCGCCTTCTCAAACTTTTATCATCCAATACTTCTTCACTAGGTTTTGTTCTTCAACAGTAACTAATGCTAATTCCTCACAAGTCCTGGCAGTAAACGTAGGAGTACCATCTTTTTCTGTCAGGAAGCAATCAAAGTACTTAATAACTCCTTTCTGGAACTCAATCAACTTATATGCATGTTTTTGGTCTCAGTGTCAGATGGATAATTTCCAGATAAAATCTTGCTAAATAGATAGCAATCTTGCTAATTAGCACCCAAACCAATAACTTAAGAACACTACTAAGTAAACAAAAATGCTAAAAAGGGCATTGAACTAGGTACCTGGATCATGGCAAGAAAAATAGAAATCGAAAGCTTTTGGTGCTGCTTACGAGTCATGAACAGAAATTTGAGTTTCCCTTTTCTAATCCCAATCTGTACAGGAAATCAGGAAATCCGAGTCTAAGAAAGATATAAGTATGTACATGGATTAACTTCAGGGAACGAACTATCTGCCAAAGCTATAAGAAGAGGGGATTTCCATTGAGGAGGAGGTTGATGGAATCTGGAAAATTGAATTACCTTCCTCCATTAATCCCGCTCAGCAGCGGAAAATCACAACTAGATCCAGCGGCGCACCGTCGATCTTCGCTCTGGCATGGCTCATTCATTGCGAGTTCGGAAAGAGAAGGAGTAGAAGCTGAGAAGACCGCGCGTGTGGGGCAAGCCGAGAACTAATGGATTTGTTAGGATTCCTTTCATTTTCGATTGAGAATCACTCGGTCTGTTACGGACATGGGATAATGATCTGTTGAACGGGCAGATGGGCTAAGCATCACACACATATCAGGGAAACCAAGCCATCGTTGGGCTATCAAGCAACCTCCTAATGCGATGAAATTTGGCAGGCGGTCTACCCATAATATAACAAGACCGCACGCCAACTTTCAAACCATTCCAAGAACGTTTTATTCCCGCTTAGAAAATAATTATACAACGATGCCGCGGGCGCATGCAAGTGCGGTTGGTCTCGGAACAGTTAACGAAGAGAACGAGGAGGATCGGTAACTACGAATGGATGCAAGTTCTATGAAAACATGCGGATGCAATGCGCATGATGCGATGATGAATGCAACAAACAAATGAAACATACGGCAACAACGAAAATAAATGGAAGGCTTCTGAAACATCGGTCTCGGGCTGTTACATCCCCGCCTTCTCAAACTTTTATCATCCAATACTTCTTCAATAGGTTTTGTTCTTCAACAGTAACTAATGCTAATTCCTCAGAAGTCCTGGCAGTAAACGTAGGAGTAGCCAATGGTCAGCCTGGCTCTTATACCAAGGCTGTCGGGGCCGGATTTCGGGGACACAACATATCCCAGAAATTTAACCCCTCGTGTTACCACCAGCCCAGGATTACTGTTACTGGTGGACATGTCCTTGTTACAGATTACCAAGCTATTACAAGAATTGGATACAAGACCATAAAGGTCTAATGATACAATAGTGATTCCGGTGGTGGATGACGGAACAGACTCATGGTTCTCCAACGTCGATGGGGCTCCATTCCCACAGGAACAACTGACCCGGATAACTCCTATCCGCGTGGCCGCTAATCCTAGGCTCCGCACGAACGTCGCGGTGGTACTCCTCGAAGAAATCCTGACCTGGCCAAGTAAATAGCCAGGGACAAGCCTGTGAGTACGTTTGAATGTACTCGCAAACATCATGAACAGATGATATACCGAATGCAGCAGATATTATGTGATCAAGTTGAATTAAAAATTATATGCGCATGCTCATAATGGACTTAAAGGCATGCTGTCAGGAATTAAATCATGGCATGATAACATATTAGCATGTGCAAATAACTGGATATATAAAAATATTATTGATAAACAAGGAAAGTTAAAGGAAAATAAAATAAAGGAAATGCCGGTCGGATGTCTAAAATGACACCACGGTAGGTCTTG
Organism: Thinopyrum elongatum; assembly: GCA_011799875.1. Taxonomy (NCBI): domain Eukaryota; kingdom Viridiplantae; phylum Streptophyta; class Magnoliopsida; order Poales; family Poaceae; genus Thinopyrum; species Thinopyrum elongatum. Next base: position 286,730,998 of record CM022302.1, read on the forward strand.
AAGAGAAATGCCAAACGGGTGTCTAAAAGAGAAATCGGACGAGACAGGACCATCCAAGAACTCAGGCGACGCCACGTGAGGTCTTGAAAAGAAATGCCAGTCGGGTGTCAAGTGACGCCACGGTCGGACTTGAAGAGAAATGCCAATCGGGTGTCCGCAAGAGTAGTGGCGGAATAAACCGCCTGTTAACTCAAGAGACGCCATGAGAGGTCTTGAAAATAAAGTTGAGTGCCCGGGGTAGACTAGCCAGCCCCTCAGACACTCAGGAAATACTAAATAAGAGAAACGGGTTAGTCCTCAAAAATATGCATAACCATAATAATATTAACATTCATAAAATATTCATGGTAGCATCAGGGTGACATCAATTATCCTGCAAAATATTTCAGGCATGTCATAATTATTTTCCTCCGGAGACCGACACTTGACCAACCCAGACTGTAGCCCTTAACCGCGGACACGGCTATTCGAATAGGTTTAAACTCTCCAGAGGGTGTACTCTTTACCCACAAGTAAGGGATTTCTTTAGTCAGTACCGTGACACTGACTAATTCCCATTACGGTCTTTGGGTTGAAAACACACCTGACCAACACACACCAGATTAACTTTTCGGATGCCAGGAATCACCCCAAGCATCATTCAAGAAAAACTCTAAGACGGGGAGACCAACGTCCTGCATGGGATCACTATTAATACGCGCGGATTCCAAGGGGGCACCCCCTCTCGGTCACAACCGGAAACACCCATGCCCCCTGACCCGATGACAGGATTTAGTCCATGGCCCTGGAAACCCTCATCGTGGCCCTCTGTACGGTGTGTGCATGGAAAGGGGTTAACAACTTACTAAACCATACCCCACCTGTGGCAGGGACAAGTGGCAGCACGAATCAAGTATGGGGGTTACCGGAACAAGACTCGATCTACGGCCGACTCAGGAGGCTCAATTATTTCCTGCAGTGGTTAGCACAACAAAGTATTCCTTCAGTAGCAACACCAAGACAGGGCCACAGCCCTTGCATGCTCCACATGCATAACCAAACAAGGCCTGACCAAGCTCCAACGTGATCACCCTTCTGCCGGTAACGGTATTTCTTTTATGCCTGCTCCTGCAGGTTAGTCATGACGAGTACACGATGCACGGTACGATGAAACATGCCAACACTACATGCATGCAAATATAACCATATGCCAGTTTTATTTGAATTCAACATATTCATGACGCAATTATTCTTGCAAACAAACAACTATGCAATTCACCATATCAAGTGTTCAAGATGCTTGCCTTGAGCATGCAGAAATATTGGGTGCACTCCAAAGGTTTGAAAAGTTTCTTCCCTCCATTTTTTCTATTTTGAAGATTATAGCAATTACCACATAATTCAAAAATAGTACTAAAAGTTGTTTCAAATATTTTTCAAATAAATACTAAAATAAACTAGATGAAAAATAAAAAATAACAGAAAAATAATCAATTCATTTGGAGTCCAGATGATTTACTTAGACAATTTCTAAGTTGAAAAGAATAAAGAAATGGACTATTTAATAGTGCTCAGCAGGTACAATGCCTAGGAAAAATGTTCACCTAGGCTTAAATAATAGACCATGATTTTAGCAGCGTTTAGAAATTTGAATCACTGGATTGGGATTTGAAATGGAGGCTGTGGAATTATTGGAAGTTTACTGAAAAGAAAAACAAAAAGGAGCAGAAGTGCGCCCTGCGCACTGTATAGCCGCGAGGCGCCACTGGGCCTGGCCCATCCGTTGGGCTACGCAGGAGGACACCGACGTCGCAGACGTACATGGGAAGTATGTTTCCTTCGCGCGAAGGTGGCCTCTGCAGAACCCACGTCCACTTACACAGCGAGCAGTGAGTCACTGACAGTGGGTCCCTTGACCCCACCGGTCAGGTTTGACCGGTCAGCATCGCGCCTTCTCCCCTGGCTGAGCGGAGGCGGCGCTCCGACGATCGGCGCCGGCGAACAGTGAGGTCCCTCGGCGAGCTGAGCCCACCAGCGTGCTCGGGTGGTCCGTGCGGTCCCTCCGGTGCTCGGCTTGGTCGATGGGAAGCACGGGATCGCCGGCGGCGAGGTCTTCCCGAGAAGCGCCGGCGGAAGCGATTTTGGGGCTTTTGCCTACGGGCCACCTCCGGAGGAATTGACGACGGGGATGGATTCGTAGGAGCTAGAGGGATCTGTAGGAGAAGATAGTGGAGAGGGAGGGGCTCTAGGGATGACGGATTTGATAGAGCGGTGGCGGCGGGTCTCCTGACCGGAAACGGAGAAGACGACCGCATCTGGTCGCCGGGTTGCTCGGGGTGGGTCATAGAGGGGAGAGAGGTGTGTGAGGAATTGCTGGAGCTCGGTTGAGCTTAAATAGGCGGGGGAGAGGCGGTTTGGTGGCTTCCAGAGAATGGCTCAACAGTGGCGGACATTGGTGGCACCGCCAAGGTTGATGAGGGGGTCGGTGGTGGTCGGCGGGGTTCGGTGAAGGCGGTGGTCATCCGCAATTAAGGCGAGGTGTTTTGGCGGGCTCAGAACTGAGCCACGCGTCGGGGCGGCGCCGTGACAGCGACGGGTGGGAGGCGGTGGCGATGCTGGCCGGTAAGGTCGGTGGGGAGGTCAGCGGGTCGGTGAGGACGGTGGCGTGGTCGGCACCCCATGGATGTGCTCCGGTAGTTGGGAGTTAAGGCGGAAGACCCTGGCGGAGACGTGTCCAAGAGGGACTCGTCGGGCGGCGATGAACGGTGGCGGTGGACGGTGGTGGATGGCATTAGCGGCCAAGGAGAAGTGTCGGCGGGATCCTGGGTTGTCGAGCTGATCCAGCAGAGGATCAGTACAGCGGAGGGATGAGCTGGGGCGGCAGGGGCGCAAGTGCCTGTGGCTGCAGTCCGGGCGCTCTGCTCGCGCGCTAGACACGCACAGAAGTTGCTCGACGAAATGCCAGTGAAACCTAGAGGCATCCAAACCAGCTACAACTTAGCAGGAGGAAGCTTCTGACCATGAGAGGAATAATGGACATGCTGGTTTGGCTAAAGGAGTTAGAGTGCAATGCAATTTAGAAAGATGCCCAAATTTGTCATGAGCTCAAGGTGCTCGACAGAATGTTAGGGTGACCTAGGTGATTCTGATAGACATGTAATTTGGCAGGTAGAGGTCTCTTTAGAAGATAAAGATAGTGGTGAAGTTGTTTTGGCAAAATGCAAAACTTGCTAGTGCAAGTTTTACTGAAATGCAGTTCTGGACAGAAAGTTCAGAGAAGTATTTGGTGAAGTAAAAAGATTCCAATGGAGCTAAAATTTTGGACTTAAGGGTTTGTTTGGAAGTACTAGAAGTGGGAAAAAATTTAGGATTTTCGGAGCAAGGAAAATTGGGGTTGTAGTTGAAACTCAAAAATGGGACAAAAATGAAAAGGGATTGTTTCACCCAAAATTTTCAAAACACCAGGTTGGGTTTTTGTATAAAAGTGATCTGTAGGCATCACATGACCCCTCATAATTTTTGTGGTATTTTAAAACAATTATTTAAAATAGTTGTAGTGCAACAGAGGCATTTAAAATATAGAAATAGCTATTAAAAGAATTGTTTTGGGGCAATTTTTATTATGAAAATAATTCCTATTGTTATTAAAGTAGTAATGAAATGGTTTAAGAAAACTCCCAAAGCCACAATATCATTTAAAAAAAATTCTATATGGAGGGAAGAATTTTTGGAAAACAGAAACAGAAAAAAATACCCTGAAAAATAACAAAAGACTTAATATAATTCAAAATTTTATTTCTGGCCAAATTTTTATTTAGTAAAAACATGATTAAATTTTTGGGGTGTTACAAGCAAGCTTCTGTTCTCGTGAGATCCCATCTTGGGGCCTTTTCCGGCACTCTGCCGGATGGGGATTCGATCACGGAGGGCCTCTACACCAACCTTGCTACCCTTCCGATGATGTGTGAGTAGTTTACCACAGACCTACATTCCATAGCTAGTAGCTAGATGGCTTCTTCTCTCTCTTTGATCTTCAATACAATGTTCTCCTTGATGTTCTTGGAGATCTATTCGATGTAATGTTCTTTTGCGGTGCGTTTGTTGAGATCCGATGAATTGTGGATTTATGATTAGATTATTTATGAATATTATTTGAGTCTTCTCTAAACTCTTTTATGCATGATTAAGATAGCTTTGTATTTCTCTCTGATCTATCGATTTGGTTTGGCCAACTAGATTGGTTTTTCTTGCAATGGGAGAGGTGCTTTATGATGGGTTCAATCTTGCCGTGTCCTCACCCAGTGACAGTAGGGGCAGCGAGGCACGTGTTTTTATTGTTTCCATTAAGGATAAAAAGATGGGGTTTTTTACCATATTGATTGGATCTATCCCTCTACATCATGTCATCTTGCTTAAGGCGTTACTCCATTCTTGTTAAATTAATTCACTAGATGCATGCTGGATAGCGGTCGATGTGCGAAGTAATAATAGTAGATGCAGGAAGGAGTCGGTCTACTTGTCATGGACGTGATGCCTATATTCATGATCATTGCCTTAGATATCGTCATAACTTTGCACTTTTCTATCAATTGCTCGACAGTAATTTGTTCACCCACCGTATGTGTTCTTTCAAGAGAGAAGCCTCTAGTGAAAACTATGGCCCCCGGGTCTATTTTCTATCATATTATTTTCAAATCTATAAAATCAAAAACCCAAAAATACCTTTCTGCAATTTATTATATTTACTTTCTTTTCCTTTTTAATTATCTTTTATAACTATCTCTATTAGATCTCACTCTTGTTCGTGACCGTGAAGGGATTGACAACCCCTTTTTCATGTTGAGTGCAAGTGTTTGATAGTTTGTGCAGATGCATCTATTGGGGACTTCCTTGTACCTCCTACTGGAATGATACCTTGGTTCTTAACTAAGGGAAATACTTATCTCTACTTTGCTGCATCACCCTTTCCTCTTCAAGGGAAAAATCAACGCAATCTCAAGAAATAGCATTGGGCTTCGTGGGCCTCTCACGGGATTAGGCGGGCCTGCAGCAGGACGAGGCAGATAGGGGTGGCATGGCTGCACGCGGTTGGACAAAGACGGTGGCTCAGCTGGAGGCGGGTCGGGCTACTGCTCGCCAAGTAGCGGCGGAGGAGTGGGGCGGCGCAGATCTCGAGGAAGGCGACGGCTGGAGCTGCAGGGAGGGGTAGGGGCTAGGGCTTTTGCCTGATTTGAAAGGAGGGAGATGTTTAAATAGCGAAGGCTAGGCTTTTGGGGTGTTTAGGGGGTTTCTGGACCCTCCGATCGTGATCGGACTGCTCCGGGCGGAGGAGGGGGTAGTTGGGTTTAGTGGGTTGTGTAGGAGGCCATGGGCTAAGATGAGAGGGAAATGGTGCAGCCCGGCACAGGTTTTAAATACAAAAAATGTCCGACATTTTTACCGGCTATAGTGTCGCTATAGTAAATGGTTGGGCTATCAAGCAACCTCCTAATGCGATGAAATTTGGCAGGCGGTCTACCCACAATATAACAAGACCGCACGCCAACTTTCAAACCATTCCAAGAACGTTTTATTCCCACTTAGAAAATAATTATATAACAATGCCGCGGGCGCGTGCAAGTGCGGTTGGTCTCGGAATAGTTAACGAAGAGAACGAGGAGGATCGGTAACTACGAATGGATGCAAGTTCTATGAAAACATGCGGATGCAATGCACATGATGCGATGATGAATGCAACAAACAAATGAAACATACGGCAACAATGAAAATAAATGGAAGGCTTCTGAAACATCGGTCTCGGGCTGTTACATCCCCGCCTTCTCAAACTCTTATCATCCAATACTTCTTCACTAGGTTTTGTTCTTCAACAGTAACTAATGCTAATTCCTCACAAGTCCTGGCAGTAAACGTAGGAGTACCATCTTTTTCTGTCATTAAGCAATCAAAGTACTTAATAACTCCTTTCTGGAACTCAATCAACTTATATGCATGTTTTTGGTCTCAGTGTCAGATGGATAATTTCCAGATAAAATCTTGCTAAATAGATAGCAATCTTGCTAATTAGCACCCAAACCAATAAATTAAGAACACTGCTAAGTAAACAAAAATGCTAAAAAGGGCATTGAACTAGGTACCTGGATCATGGCAAGAAAAATAGAAATCGAAAGCTTTTGGTGCTGCTTACGAGTCATGAACAGAAATTTGAGTTTCCCTTTTCTAATCCCAATCTGTACAGGAAATCAGGAAATCCGAGTCTAAGAAAGATATAAGTATGTACATGGATTAACTTCAGGGAACGAACTATCTGCCAAAGCTATAAGAAGAGGGGATTTCCATTGAGGAGGAGGTTGATGGAATCTGGAAAATTGAATTACCTTCCTCCATTAATCCCGCTCAGCAGCGGAAAATCACAACTAGATCCAGCGGCGCACCGTCGATCTTCGCTCTGGCATGGCTCATTCATTCCGAGTTGGGAAAGAGAAGGAGTAGAAGCTGAGAAGACCGCACGTGTGGGGCAAGCCGAGAACTAATGGATTTGTTAGGATTCCTTTCATTTTCGATTGAGAATCATTCGGTCTGTTACGGACATGGGATAATGTTCTGTTGAACGGGCAGATGGGCTAAGCATCACACACATATGAGGGAAACCAAGCCATCGGGGGCCTCTCCTACTTGGGGGCCCATGGCAGCCGCCCCTCTACCCTCTGATGGCCGGCCCTGGTTGCACCCATAATAACATTTTACAAATGGTTAACATGTAAAACAACATCACATTCAAATTTGACACATTTTTCTAATCAAATTTCATATAAACATGTGAAAATTGGAGTGGAGGTTTAAAAAATATAGATATTTTTCAAAAAGCAATTGAATTTACCCAAAAAATAAATATATATCGTTTATTTTCTAGATGGACTGCGGGTTGATGGACTAGAATATCAGGGTTTTTTCCGCAAAAAGCGAAACATTTCCTAGACTCACTTAAAATGGACTGCAGGTTAATTAACCAAAATATCAGGGGGTTCTACAAAAAAGCGAAACATTTCCATAGACTCACTTAAAACAGGACCACTGGTTGATTTTAAGATACAACAGGGGGGTTTCGGCAAAAAAGCGTGATGAACAGGCAGAAATGTTTCTCCCTTTATTAGTAGGTATAGATTAGTTTTTCTAGCTACATATTAGCAAAGCTTGTTAAACATAGTAATATCATATTCTTAGATGAAAAGCAAATGCCAATATAATCTTTGTATGAAATATCTAAATATGTAACATATGAACCGGACAAAATTCTCTATTGTATTTTGGAAAAGTTGTCTTGGTAAGAAAACTCAATACCCTGTATGTTGCTTTTTTGGTTAGTGGAGATGATTGAGATTGATGTTGTGTCAGTTGACAATGTGAGGATCAAAGTGTTATGTCTTGGACCTTGGAAGGTGACGCGGCGACATCACATCGGGTGGGTGATCGGTGTGCGAATCTGTCTTGATCACACTGAAAGTGCGTTATATCGACTAGAGGGGGGGTGAATAGGCGATTTTTACAAATTCGTCACTGAGGAATTTCAAGGTGAGGAAATTCCTAAGCGATGAACTACTTAGCAGCGGAATAAGTACTCAGATGCAAGCATAACAGAGCAGTAGCACAGTCATCATGATGAAATGAAAACAAGCACAGAGTACGAGTAGCGTAAACACAGGATAAGCAGGCTGAAGACAAACTGACTGAAGAAATTGAACTGAGGAAATTGAGAAAGTCTTCAATCAAAGTCTTCAAACAGTAATGATCAAATACATAGCAAGTATGCGAGGAAATGAAAGGGTTGAGGAAATAGAACCAGTAGCTCGGTGAAGACAATGATTTGGTAGACCAGTTCCAACTGTTGTGACAGTTGTACGTCTGGTTAGAGCGGCTAGGTATTTAAACCTGAGGACACACAGTCCCGGACACACAGTCCTCACCGTATTCTCCTTGAGCTAAGGTCACACAGACCTCGCCCAATCACTCGTGGTAAGTCTTCAGGTGACTTCCAAACCTTCACACACTCGGTCACTCGGCAATCCACAATTTCCTCTTGGATGCTCTAGACAATGCCGCCTAACCGTCTGGAGGATGCACAGTCCTCAAAGGTAACAAGCGTCGGTTCCACACAGGAACAATCTCTTCAGTGATGCTCAATCACTTTGGGTTTGTAGGTGTTTGGGTTTTTGGGTTTTTCCTCACTTGATGATTTTCGCTCAAAGTCCTCGGAGGATGGGATGCTCTAAATGACAAGTGTCAATCTATCTCTCGGAGCAGCCAACCAGCTAGTGGTTGTAGGGGGCGGCTATTTATAGCCTAGGGAGCAGCCCAACATGATAAGACATAAATGCCCTTCAATGATATGACCGTTAGGTGGGTAGGATATTTGGACAGCTGGCGCGCAGCACAGCAATGGTCGGATATTTGAGTATCAAATTCCTCAGGGCTATCATGTTCCTCACTTGTAGGCAATCCGCACTGGCGAATTCCTAACTCCTCAGTCAGAACAAATTCCTCAGAGAACAGAAGAACTTCGTCTCTGTCACTGAAGAACTTGACTAAACTGTATGAGATTTCCAATGGCTTCACTCGAAAGGATTGGGTAGGTGTAGGATTTTGAGTTGAGCATCACTTGGAAACTTTTCCTTAGTTTTACCTCGACCCCCTTTAACAGTACGGTGTTTCCTATGACTCAAGAAGAAGAAAATGAAACTACAAAAACAAAAGTCTTCACGCTTCATAATCCTCGCAAGAATATCAAGTCTTCAGGGTCACACCAATTTCTTCACTTTCAAAGTCTTCAAGAAAACCAAAGTCTACAGTTGAAGACATTCATTTTTAGGGGTCGACATTCATCATAAATAACAAACTCCTCATAGACTTATAGACCTGTGTACACTCACAAACGCATTAGTCCCTTAACCTATAAGTCTTCAATACACCAAAATCACTAAGGGGCACTAGATGCACTTACAATCTCCCCGTTTTTGGTGATTGATGACAATATAGGTTAAGTTTTCAACGGGGATAAACATATGAAGTGTAAATACTGATATTGAGGAATTTGATTGCAAGATATAGAAGAACTCCCCCTGAAGATGTGCATAATTGAGGAATTTGCTTTGAAATAGCAAATGCACATTGTTGAGTAATATCATGGAGAACTCCCCCTATATCTTGAAATTCATACACGCATTTAACATATGATTTGAAGAATTTGAAATGCATGATGAAATATGGTGTCTGACGAAATTCAGCATGCGTGCATTATGGTATTGAGGAAATAAGCATGCAGAAAGCAGTTCAAAAGTATCAGACCACCATAGGACTTAAGTTTACAACTCATCAGAGCAAACACCTCAGAAAAGCAAGAGTTGTAACTTAACAGAAATATAGCCCATATATAAGACCTGCTTGAAGACTAACTCAAATTTCTCCCCCTTTGTCATCGAATGACCAAAAGGGACGAAAAATGAGGACTAACGCCCCTGAAGAATATCATCATGATGTCGATGGAGGAGCGCCAACATTGTTGGGGTCGTCCGTTGATGTAGGACCTGTCGCAGTGTCGTTCAAGTCTTCAGCTTCATCTGTCTCGCGCGATGAAGAATATGAACTGGCAACCAAGTGAGGAACTTTGACTTTCTTGAATTTCTTCGATGGTGGCTGAGACCAGTCAAAGTCCTGTTGAAATTCCATCTCCTTGAGTTCTTCAGCACTGTAGAGGTTAGACAGAATAGCCCAAGTGCGGTCAAAGACTTCATGCAAATAGTAGTGGTTTTTCTTCACTGAATTCTGAGTGACTGTCATGTTCTGAAGAATAGCACCAAACTGTCTTTTGACCCATTTGTGGTTGCGATCGATCTTTTGGTGAAGACTGAGGAGAAGCTCACGATCAGTCAGCACCTTTGGAGCAGTGCCTTGAGGAGTTGGCTTTGAAGCATTTACGGCAGAATCATGAGTGGCAGAGTCATCATTGGTGGAGTAAGATGCAGCTTTGCGAAACTGTCCATCCAATGGACGAATGCCTTCATCAATAACAGCAGCCTTGCCCTTCTCATCAGCTGAGAAATAGTCTGTTTGAGGACTTCAATAGGGGGCAAATAGCTAAGATGATTTTGAAAGTCAGCCTTATAATGAATTGAAGACCTTAATATGATGAATTACATGATCCAAGGAGCATAAGGCTTCAACTCAAAAGGTGACAGAGCAGCATTGGCCAAAGTCCTCATGAAGAAATCGTGGTAGTTGATAGGAATACCGTGAATGATATTGAACAGCAGATTCTTCATAATGCCAACAACTTCTTCATCATCAGAGTTGTGGCCCTTGATTGGACTAAGGGTTTTGGTCAATATGCGATAGACTGTCCTTGGCACATAGAGCAATTCCTTGACGAGGAATTTGGTCCTTGGAGCTTGGCCTGGCTTCAAAGGCTTCATCAGCACTTGCATCAGATGATCAGACAGTTCAGGTTCAACATAGAGAAGCCTTGCACCTTCAGTGGGAGGACTGACTGGGACGGCATGAAGCAATTCAGAGGCCGGTGCTTTGAAATGAGTATTATCGGTCATCCAGTCGAATACCCATGAATTGACATCATCAACATTTCCAGTAATGTGCAGCGTGGCGAAGAATTGAAGAATGAGTTCTTCATTCCAATCGCAGATGTCGGTGCAGAAATTGAGTAACCCAGCGTCATGAAGAACACTGAGGACTGGGGTGAAGCTGGGCAGCGATTCCATATCTACATGAGGAATTTGCTCACGTTCAAAGATCTTATCCTTATCAACCAACAATGAGGAGTAGAAGTTCATCTGGCTTGCAGTCCAGAAGCGCTTGCGACGAAGTCGAGCAGAGTCATAGGGATTGTAGTCAGTGAAGAATATGTGCTCATTGAAGAAATCCCCAGCATTAAACTTCTGCTTCTTGGAGTGAGGGTTCTGTGGCTTGGGCTGAAGATTAACAGTTGAAGAATTTACAGCCTCTTGAGGTATAGCCACTGGAGCCACACGCTGAGGAATTTCAGCAGCAGCCTTGGCCTCCATTTCTTCAGACATATGTACATCAGCGCTAGTGACTGGAACTTCTTCAGGAATAGAATGAAGTGAAGCTTGACGTTCATCAGAGCCCATATGAATTTCTTCAGTTGGCACAGGGGACTGAGGAACATGATGTAGAGGAGTTGTCAGAAGTGAATTAGGGTGATGACTTTCCCAAAAGTCATCATTTAGAATAGGTGTTGTAGACCCAATATCCACATCCTCATCTTCTTCAATTCCTTCGACGCCTGCCTCTTCAGCTGTGAACTGAGGCATGGGCGATGATACCAGTGGGGTTGAAGGGAAAGTATCCACTTCAATTTCTTCATCCATCTGCTCTGTCGAAGCAGCAGAAGGATCATCTTCATCAGATTTACTTGGAATTTCATATTCCTCACCAAAGGGAATGATCTCCTTTGATGGCATGCTTGATATTGGAATAGCATCAATTGGGTTTTCAGATGAACTCGTCAAAGTCTTCACTTTCTTGGGAGCTGAAGACTCTGAGGAGGCAGATGCTTTCCTTTTCTTCACAGCTACTCGCTCTGCAGCCTTGGTTTTCTTCGCTTCTGATGCAGAAGGAAGGTTGATGCTTGTCATCGGTGCAGGAGGAGCAGAGGAAATTGGTTGAATTTCTTCAGGCACAACTGATGCAGTTGCCCTGGCTTGTTCAGATTCCTCAGGCACAGTAGCAGATGCTTCAACTGGCCTGGATTGCTCTTCAGGCGCAATGTTGGAGGTTGCCCTGGCATTTTCTTCAGAGACTGGAATTTCTTCATCAGCTCTGGCGCTTTCATTTTCTTCAGCGGATGTTCCAGTCTGAGGAAATTTGGGTTGCGATGAAGCTGCAACACTTGGAGTAAATCCTTTTGCCATTCTGACGAATCTGACTTTGGCACCTAGCCAATCTGCACGGAATGCATGAAATTCATCACTGAGTGCTTTGATCTCAGCCTGCATAGACACAAGTTTTTCAGGAGACATTTTCACAACATTGTTCTTCAGAAAACGCTCCTTCTTGTACTGAGTCTTCTTCACCTGCCAGGCCTTTTCAAATTTCCATTTCTCTTCATTTATGAAGGCCGTCAACATGTGACTTTGACCAGGAGTGAGGTTTAATTCAGGCAAAGGTGTATTTGGATCCTTGTGCCATAGATCGATGAAATCAAGGATCTTCCTTGGATCCAGCATGAGGGGCACAGCACTGCCTTTGGCACTAGAGGCCCTTTGTTGTCGATCTCTGATGATCTCAGCTAATTCTTCATCATCAGCTTCGTCTTTGCTTGACGGAACCTGAAAGGCGACTTTCTTCTTGTGAGGACTTGGCCTTGTGCCTCGTCCAGCAGTGGCCTTTTTCTTCAACAAGGTCGGAGTTGTTGAAGATTGAGGTGGAGCTGAAGAACTTGCAGAGACTCCTAAAGCAATTGAGATTCCAGTAGTCCTTTGGCATGTGGCAAGATGCACAGGTGCTGAGGACTTTGCAGGAGCAGCTAAGGATTTTGCAACCGAGGGAGTTGGAGCTGCTTTTGAGGAATTTGCTTGAGGAACAGGCCGTGAGGGCATTGCAGTTGAGGAACTTGTCTTGACAGCTGATTTCTTCAGCATAGCCTTCTTAGGCTTGATAGCAAAGGCCTCAGCGGCGGCAGCAACAGAATCTTCATTGAATTTCTTCACTGCCTCTTTAGCCACTTTGGCCAGCTTGGCTTGACGCTTAGCCCACTCCTGAGGAAATTCCTCACCTCTTCTGATGCTAGTGGGATCAGCTACTTGGCCAGGAGCCAATGGAGGTCTTGGACATGGAGGGTTAACTGCGAATTTCTTCATGTACTTAGGAGTGACATAGCGATATTCCCTCCATTCTCTTGCCCATCTCCTCTCAATCTTCTGAATGCGCACTTTACACTGATTTTTGTTCTCCTTGCCATGAGTTGCTTCATCAGGAGTACAATATTCATCATAGATGTCATCAGGGATCTCAAACGCAGTATTTGTTTCTGGCCTCTTTCCTCCCTTCTGAGGTCTTTTACCATCAGCCATTTTCTTCACTTGAGGATTTTGAACAATCGAATTTTCTGATGAGGTATGCAATTATTCTTCAAGGAACACTGCAAATGAGTTAAGTTGATGAGAACCTAGAGATTCAGCAGCGGACATGTGTACCTGTGAACAGAATATAGGTGCGAAGAGTTTTGGAGAGGTCATATGCGTTCTCAGAAGATTTTCAAAAGTATCAAGTTTGAGGAATTTGACCAGGGGTGTCTTGAGGAATTTCACTAAGCATTTTGACTTAGGTTCCAGAGTTGTGTAGATTGAAAATCCACACAATTGAGGAATCTTAAAGAAAAGCGTTGCTTAGAGAAACTGATCAAGGATAGAAGCAAGTTGGTGTTTAAGAACATGAAAGTTGAAGAATAAACACCTTTTGAAGATTTTGTGGAAATCATCAGAATCAACAAGGGCAGTAAAAATAAATTTTATTTACCCTTGACGAAGAACACGACAAACAGAGAGTAGCAGTGGAGATGTTTGTCCGTTCAGATCTTCCACGCCCTAACTTGGCGATGGAAAACAGCTACGGCGGCGGCGGAGTGAAGATTTCCGCGGCCGGCGTGAGTACGACGGTGACGAGGTCGAGGCAGTGAAGCTCTTCCTCACCGGCGACGATGGAATGTAGCGGCGGTGCTAGGTTTGAGAGCTCAAGCGAGGGGAGTGAGATCGAGCGGGAGGAGAAATCTGAGGAGGGTGAGTGGGTATTTATAGCCGAGGTGAAAAACCGCCTGTCCGAGGAAAATGGACGAACATGCCCCTGACCCTTCTCATCCTAGCGACATGTGTCACCCACGTACTGTGAAGTGGAGATCGTGTTAGATCGTGGGTGAATAGATAAATCTTATCGAGGGATATGGAACGGTTTGAGCGGCAAAAGCCGAAAATTCAGATGAGAATATTTTAATGTTTAGTTCGCAAATTCTTCAGCTGTCAAGGACACAGTGAAGACTTTGAACGGGTTTCAAATAGAACGCACATGAAGAATTTGTGAACAGACTGGGTTGAGTTTAGCATAGAAGGGAAGGGTCCGATCACATTCACTTAGGTAAAGGTCAACTTGAAGAATTAGCAATAAGTGAATGCTGTAGAGGACAGAAAAACTCAAATATATATATAGTCAATGAAGAACACAGTCGGAAAGAGTGAAGATTTTGCAAAGTTGAAGAATTTGAAAATTTGAAGAATTTGCACAATGATGAAAAACTCAAATTTTGAAGATTTTCAACTTTTTGTGGTGGCGTGACCCACCGTGTAAGAATGATGATTTCAGACACCGCGTACAATTATCGTAGGGTTCTGAGAATCAAATTCTTCATCAATTTCTTCACACTTAGAGGGTTAGTCTTCATTGATTGAAGAAAAATGTTTCTTCGTGTGTTGCACATCTAAGTCATCAATTTGCATAAGTGTTAGGATGTGTGTCCTTTTCAAAGGACATTCGAAGATTCTAAGATATTTAGCTCACACCGCAACTTGCTAAATCTCTTCTCATCCAAGGGCTTTGTGAAGATATCCGCTAGCTGATCTTCAGACTTCACGGGATCAATAGAGATGTCACCCTTCAACACATGATCTCGAAGAAAATGATGACGAATCTTGATGTGCTTTGTCTTTGAGTGCTGAACTGGGTTATGAGCAATTTTGATGGCACTCTCGTTGTCACAGTAGAGTTGCACATTCATCACATTGATGCCGTAGTCCTTGAGGGTTTGCTTCATCCATAGCAATTGAGCACAGCAAGAGCCAGCAGCAATATACTCAGCTTCAGCAGTAGAGAGTGATACGCAGTTCTGCTTCTTCGAGGACCAACATACTAAGGATCGTCCGAGGAAATGGCATGTCCCTGATGTTGACTTGTGGTCCACACGATCACCAGCATAGTCAGAGTCAGAATATCCAATGAGATCAAAAGCCGAGCCCTTGGGATACCATAATCCAAGTGTTGGAGTGTGAGCTAGATATCGAAGAATATGTTTCACAGCCTTATGGTGTGATTCCTTCGGTGTAGCTTGAAAACGGGCACACATGCAAACACTAAGCATAATATCTGGCCTAGATGCACATAGGTACAATAAAGACCCAATCATGGAGCGATATACCTTTTGATCAAAGTCTATTCCATTCTCATCAGTGCATAGATGGCCATTTGTGGGCATAGGGATTTTAACGCCTCTGCATTCTTGCATACCGAATTTCCTCAGAACGTCCTTGAGGTATTTCTCTTGAGAAATGAAGATGCCATTGCGTTGTTGACGAATTTGAAGACCTAAGAAGAATTTCAATTCCCCCATCATGGACATTTGATATTCCTCACTCATCATGTAAGCAAATTCGTCACTGTAATGTTGGTTAGTACAGCCAAAGATAATATCATCAACATATATTTGGCACACGAATAATTCATCATCATAGGTTTTGGTGAAAAGAGTTGGGTCGAGTGAACTGGGTTTGAAGCCTTTCTTCATGAGGAATTCCTTCAAAGTATCATACCATGCCCGAGGGGCCTGCTTGAGGCCATAGAGGGCCTTATTGAGTCTGAAGACTTTGTCAGGATGCTTAGGATCTTCAAAACCTGGGGGTTGAGCAACATATACTTCTTCCTCAAGCTTACCATTGAGGAATGCACTTTTCACATCCATTTGATATAAGATGATATTATGATGGTTAGCATAAGCAAGCAATATGCGAATAGCCTCAAGTCTAGCAACAGGTGCAAAAGTTTCATCGAAATCAATTCCTTCAACCTGTGTGTAGCCTTGAGCTACAAGACGAGCCTTGTTCCTCACCACTAGGCCATTTTCATCTTGCTTGTTGCGGTAGATCCATTTGGTACCGATGAACTTGTGCTTGCATGGGTCCGGTTGCTTGACAAGCTCCCACACATTGTTCAGCTTGAATTGATGTAATTCCTCTTGCATTGCTTGAATCCATTCAGGCTCCAGAAATGCCTCATCAACTTTGGTGGGCTCTGTGATAGAGACGAAAGCAAAATGCCCACAAAAGTTAGACAAATGTGAAGCTTTTGAGCGAGTCAGAGGACCTGGTGCGTTGATGTCGTTGATGATTCTCTCAATCTGTACTTCATTTGCAACGCGGGGATGAGCAGGTTGACGACTTTGATTTGGCTCAGCATTTTCTTCAGAGCCATTTTCTTCAGATGCGCCAGCATGCTGTTCTTCATGTTCTGGAATGATTTCTTCAGCAGATTCTTCAGTAGGAATGACATCCTCAGTAGCTTTGAACTTGATGGTTTCCTCAGGCGTCTTTTCATCTAGCACAGGAGGTAGGTGCTCTCTTTGCGAGCCGTTAGTTTCATCGAACCGCACATCTACAGTTTCAACAACCTTGTTGTGATAGGTGTTGAAGACCCTGTAGGGGTGCGAGTCCTTTCCGTAGCCAAGCATAAAACCTTCATGTGCTTTCGGTGCAAATTTAGAATTGTGATGAGGATCTCTAATCCAGCATTTAGCACCGAAGACTTTGAAATAACTCACATTGGGTTTCTTGTCAGTGAGGAGTTCATATAAGGTCTTCTTGAAGAATTTGTGAAGATATACCCTGTTGATGATGTGGCATGCAGTATCAATTGCCTCAGGCCAGAAGTGACGAGGTGTCTTGTATTCATCAAGCATGGTGCGAGCCATCTCAACAAGAGTCCTGTTCTTGTACTCCACAATGCCATTCTGCTGAGGAGTGTATGGGGCAGATAGCTCATGAGTAATACCAAGTTCATCGAGATAGTCATCAAGACCAGTATTCTTGAACTCGGTCCCATTGTCACTACGTATATGCTTGATCTTCACACCGAAATTCGTCGAAGCCCTTGAGGAAAATCGTCTGAAGACTTCCTGCACTTCAGTTTTGTAAGTAATGACATGCACCCATGTGTAACGAGAATAGTCATCAACAATGACAAAGCCATATAGAGATGCTGCATTTGTTAGTGTGGCATAATGAGTAGGGCCAAAAAGATCCATATGAAGCAATTCAAAAGGACGAGAAGTAGTCATGATAGTCTTCGAGGGGTGCTTGGCTCTGGTCATTTTTCCAGCCTCACAAGCCCCACAAAGATGATCTTTGAGGAATTTGACACCCTCGATGCCAATGACGTGCTTTTTCTTCATGAGCGTGTGTAAGTTCCTCATGCCAGCATGACCCAGTCGTCGATGCCATAGCCAGCCTTCTGAAGCTTTAGCAAGTAGACAAGTGGCAGGCTGTGGTCCTGCAGAGAAATCAACAATATACAAGTCTCCTCTCCTAAAGCCTTCGAAGACTTTGGAATTGTCAGATTCCATGAGCACTAAGCAACGATATTTGCCAAAGACAACAACCATATCAAGATCACAAAGCATTGAGACAGACATGAGGTTGAATCCGAGGGACTCGACAAGCATGACTTTATCCATGTGTCGATCCTTTGAGATTGCAACCCTACCTAGACCCAATACCTTGCTTTTGCCTTTGTCAGCGTAGGTGATATGCTTCAAGTGTGATGGAGATAAAGGAGTGTTCATCAGTAAGCTCTTGTCACCGGTCATGTGATTTGTACATCCACTATCGAGGACCCACTCAGTAGCTTTGGGTAAATCATCCTGCAGATGAATTAGTGCATCTTACGAACTCATATACTTCAGAGTGAAGAATATGACATCAAATTCATTCGACATATTTCATCAATTAAAGCAACATATGTATATATAGCAATGTGAGGACGTGAGAAATGAATAAATCATTTCTTCATGATTAGCTTGCATCCTTTCAAGCATTTCAGGTCTCTAGCAAATTCTTCAGACGATTTAGTTCGTCTGGAGACCTGACCCTGCATAAGAGATTAGTTCTTTTTCTTCACCACCCACATCTGGAGGGGTGGCAAAGAGTTCATCATTCTGCGAGCTCCATAAGAGAAAGGTGGCATTGAAGCCAGAGTGCTTCGTTTCACAGGAGAGGGATTAGCATAGACATATGAGTAAGCAGAGAAATTCTTCGAGGACTTATGAATATAATGATTTGAAGAATAATGCACATAATCAGAACTCTTAGATTTTCCCTGCGAAACAGAAGCGTTAGCATGATGATGATCATGTGAAGACTTGGATCCATGTGAGGAATTTGATCCACAAGAGGACTTGGATCCATATGAAGACTTTGGTCCATATGAAGAATTTGATCTGGGGTTCTTATTCTTCACAGGTGGTGTCATGAGGACATTCACCTGAAGACTTTCAAAGCACCTTTTGGGAACCCAGATTTTCTTCATAGGGGGACCATTCCTGCAGTTAGATCCAACATATCTAGCAAATACTTCACCATTCTGATTTTTGAATAGTTTATAGTTGGAGTCAAATGACTCATCAGATGAATATGAGGATTCACAAGTAAAGCCGGATAAAGTGGATGGATCTACGGGAGATCCCTTCGCAGCAACCCATGAGGTTTTGGGATACTGCTCAGGTTTCCAGTAGGTTCCATCAGCATTGAGTTTCCTCTCAAAGGCAATACCCTCTTTCCTAGTGTTCCTATTCAAGATATGCTTTTTGAGCACATCACAAAGAGTCTGATGCCCTTTGAGGCTTTTGTACATGCCTGTCACATACGATTCCTTCAACCCTACATTTTTGTCAGTGATACTAGTGGTATCCTCAGATGAGAAATTTGTGACCACAGAGATAGTTGAAGAATTTGCAGCAATAGAAGCATTTGAACATTCAGGTGAAGAATTAGCAGTTTCACGTTCAATGCATTTCAAGCATGGTGGAATAAATTCTTCCTGAGTGGAACTGATCTGTTGAGCAAGCAAAGAATCATTTTCCTTCTGAAGATCTTCATGACTCACCCTTAGCTTCTCAAGATCTTGTTTTCTTTGAAGAAATTCATAAGAAAGCTTCTCATGATCGGCTACGAGAGTTTCATGACGACCTTGAAGGGAGTCAAACTTAAACTGTAGTTGCTGAAGATTATCAGTCAGTGTTTGAGTTCGATCCATTTCCTCACCTAACAAATCATCGCTTTTGTCTAGCATATTTTGAACCTTTTCCAAAGCCTTTTGTTGTTTAACAGCAATATTAGCAAGTTTGGAATAGCTGGGTTTGAGGTTATCATCAGATTCATCCTCACTTGATTCAGAGGAGGGATATTTGAGTACCTTGGCACCTTTTGCCATGAAGCAATAGGTGGGAGCATAGTCATCGTTGCCGTCATCAGCAGTGTTGGGGAAGCCATTTTCCTCAGTGTTGAAGATGGACTTGCTAACATAAGCAGTAGCGAGGGCTAGGCTCGCCACACCAGAGTCTGACTCCTCAGATGCCTCCTCTTCCTCATGTTCCTCAGATTCAGCTTCAGAGTCCATTTCCTTGCCAATGAATGCCCGAGCTTTCTTGGAGCTGCTCTTCTTGTGAGATGAAGACTTTGAAGATTTTGACGATGAGGACTTTGAAGATTTCTTCTTCTTCTTAGAGTCATCTGAACTATCATCCTTGTATTTCTTCTTCTTTGATTCCTTCTCCCATGAGGACAATCAGTAATGTAGTGACCAGGTTTCTTGCATTTATGGCAAGTTCTCTTCTTGTAATCACGGGATGAGGAATCTGATTTCATGTCATCACCTCTTGAGGATTTTCCAAATCGGCCACATCTAGAGAACTTCTGGAATTTCCTCACGAGCATTGCTAGCTCCTGACTCAGTTCTTCAGGATCACCAAGGCTGCTACCAGAATCTTCATCTTCAGATTCAGAGACTGCCTTGGCTTTCAGTGCACAGATCTGCCATAGCTCGGTCCGTAGAGATCTCTCTTCTCAGCAAGTTGGAACTCATGAGTATTTAGCCTCTCGAGGATATCAGCAGGATCAAGTGACTTGTAGTCTCCACGTTCTTGAATCATCAGTGCCAGTGTATCGAATGAAGAATCGAGTGACCTCAGCAATTTCTTCACCACTTCATGGTCGGTGATGTCAGTGGCACCCAGTGCTTGAAGCTCGTTTGAAATGTCAGTGAGGCGATCAAAGGTTTGCTGAACATTTTCGTTGTCGAGTCTTTTGAAGCGGTTGAAGAGATTGCGAAGAACGTCAACTCGAGAGTCACGTTGAGTTGAGACTCCTTCGTTGACCTTGGACAGCCTATCCCAGATAAGCTTAGCTGTCTCCAAAGCACTCACTCTGCCATACTGCCCTTTGCTCAGATGGCCACATATGATATTCTTTGCTTGAGAGTCTAGTTGCTTGAATCTCTTTACATCAGCAGCGTTTACGGAAGGAGTGATAGAGGGAACACCATTTTCCACAACGTACCAAAGATCGTTGTCAATTGCCTCAAGATGCATGCGCATCTTGTTCTTCCAGTAGGGGTAGTCCGTCCCATCGAAGGTAGGACACCCAGCCGAGACCTTGATCATGCCTGCAGTCGACATAACTAAAACTCCAGGTGGTTAAACCAAAATCACACAGAACAAGGGAGTACCTTGCTCTGATACCAATTGAAAGTGCGTTATATCGACTAGAGGGGGGGTGAATAGGCGATTTTTACAAATTCATCACTGAGGAATTTCAAGGTGAGGAAATTCCTAAGCGACAAACTACTTAGCAGCGGAATAAGTACTCAGATGCAAGCATAACAGAGCAGTAGCACAGTCATCATGATGAAATGAAAACAAGCACAGAGTACGAGTAGCGTAAACACAGGATAAGCAGGCTGAAGACAAACTGACTGAAGAAATTGAACTGAGGAAATTGAGAAAGTCTTCAGTCAAAGTCTTCAAACAGTAATGATCAAATACATAGCAAGTATGCGAGGAAATGAAAGGGTTGAGGAAATAGAACCAGTAGCTCGGTGAAGACAATGATTTGGTAGACCAGTTCCAACTGCTGTGACAGTTGTACGTCTGGTTAGAGCGGCTAGGTATTTAAACCTAAGGACACACAGTCCTCACCGTATTCTCCTTGAGCTAAGGTCACACAGACCTCGCCTAATCACTCGTGGTAAGTCTTCAGGTGACTTCCAAACCTTCACATACTCGGTCACTCGGCAATCCACAATTTCCTCTTGGATGCTCTAGACCATGACGCCTAACCGTCTGGAGGATGCACAGTCCTCAAAGGTAACAAGCGTCAGTTCCACATAGGAACAATCTCTTCAGTGATGCTCAATCACTTTGGGTTTGTAGGTGTTTGGGTTTTTGGGTTTTTCCTCACTTGATGATTTTCGCTCAAAGTCCTCGGAGGATGGGATGCTCTAAATGACAAGTGTCAATCTATCTCTCGGAGCAGCCAACCAGCTAGTGGTTGTAGGGGGCGGCTATTTATAGCCTAGGGAGCAGCCCGACATGACAAGACATAAATGCCCTTCAATGATATGACCGTTAGGTGGGTAGGATATTTGGACAGCTGGCGCGCAGCACAGCAACGGTCGGATATTTGAGTATCAAATTCCTCAGGGCTATCATGTTCCTCACTTGTAGGCAATCCGCACTGGCGAATTCCTAACTCCTCAGTCAGAACAAATTCCTCAGAGAACAGAAGAACTTCGTCTCTGTCACTGAAGAACTTGACTAAACTGTATGAGATTTCCAATGGCTTCACTCGAAAGGATTGGGTAGGTGTAGGATTTTGAGTTGAGCATCACTTGGAAACTTTTCCTTAGTTTTACCTCGACCCCCTTTAACAGTACGGTGTTTCCTATGACTCAAGATGAAGAAAATGAAACTACAAAAACAAAAGTCTTCACGCTTCATAATCCTCGAATGAATATCAAGTCTTCAGGGTCACACCAATTTCTTCACTTTCAAAGTCTTCAAGAAAACCAAAGTCTTCAGTTGAAGACATTCATTTTTAGGGGTCGACATTCATCGTAAATAACAAACTCCTCATAGACTTATAGACCTGTGTACACTCACAAACGCATTAGTCCCTTAACCTTTTAGTCTTCAATACACCAAAATCACTAAGGGGCACTAGATGCACTTACACACACGTCGCTGCTTCTTGCAGGCGGTGGCTTGATGACATGAAGAGGCGCCTTGCTGTTGCCTATGGTGGTTGGCATGATGGACGGTGGCGGTGACAACATGCTCAGCATGTACATCCCAACTTCGATGCGGTGATTGGTTGGATTTTGCTCTAGGTGGTCGTTGGTTTGCTCCGAGTGAAAGATTAGCTTGAGCTCGGTTAATTCCGGTGGTGGCGGCGGCTTCAGACAACATTTCCCTCCTTGGAGGCTTTGTCCTAGAGCACCAAACTCTTGCTGCCCCATCTCGGGCTCTCCGAGTGAAAACCTAGTTCCAGCCCTGACCGAAGCGGGAGATGGTGACGTCTTCATCACTCCCTCCTTAGGGTGTTTCCTTTGGAGGCTTGGCACTTCGTATACCATTTTGGTGCTTTGCGATGTTGGTTTGTCTTGTCAGATGGGACGGTGGAAGTTGAGGCAGTGACCTCGAGTTTGTTGTTGTATGTTGGGGTGGCGGCTCCGAGCGACGGTGCACTAGCGACCCTATGGGGTAGGGTTGGGGCTCGACATGGTGTGAGTGGTGATCCGGTGCATCATGGGGGCGAGATTCGTCGGACCGATGGTGGCAACCTCTGAGGATGGTTCTTCTTGTATGTCGGGGTGGCAGCCTTGGGTTTGGCGTTGCGGCCCAGATCTAAAGGTGGACATTTATGTGCAACTTGGGATGCAGTTGTCCGGGTTGTGTTGCATTGTGGTATACGTGCGAATGGTGGATGTCAGGGCAGAGGCTGCAGAAGGTGGCGTCGGCCGCTTATGTAGGACATGACGGCTAGGTGGATGCCGGGGTGGCGGCCCTGGGTATGTGTTGGTTGTCAATGTGTTTGCTGAGACAATTTGCATTTCTCATGGCACGCTATATTCACCGGCGAGGTTGGGGCAGCCCAATCCTGCGTGACGAGGTTGAGGCATCGCAGCCCTGCGTGACGAGGGCTTTTGATTATCAATCTTTCATATCTTTAGAACCAAAAGACCAAATTAAATTTCATTTCCATTTTCATGTGTTTCTCGTGATGTGGGCTTTCAAATGAGATCCATTTTAAATATATTTTGATGCATTTTTTTATTTCATTAAGTTCAACTTCTAAAACTTGGTACGTGTGACCGACAAAATCGTGAGTTCAATCCTGCGACCGAAAAGTTCTGAAACTTGATACGAGCGGCCGACAAAATCATAAGTTTCAGAACCTGCAACAAACAAAAATGTAAGTTTTAGAAACCGAAACTTAAAATTGTGCCATCATGTGAGATCCATCGACTTTGTGGATCGCAGAGTCAATCAGGCGGTGCATGCCCTATTTTTACCAACAAGCAATTGAAGATGTCGAAAGTAAGTAGGAAGGTCGAATCATATAGGCTAGCTGGGGTAATCATTACATCTTGTTGTATGGACTTCATATCTTGTCAGTGCAAGCTAAGCTGAAGTCGATATGTGATGAAAGCTAAATATTATCCTCATGGGCATCTTATTGACACCATTTTCCCGCAAGCATCATCCATTACTTGGCAAGTTATTATGCATGGCCTTGAGTTGCTGAAAAAGGGCATTATTTGGAGAGTTGTTGATAGTACTAGAATAAATATTTGGAGGGATAATTGGATTCCTAGGGAAGCTGGCCTAAAAATTATTTCCAAGAAGAATAGAACGAGGATTAAATGGGTGTCTGAATTATTCATGAGTGGATCTAGGAGTTGGGATGAAAATTTGATCAGGCATCTTTTTTATCCTCATGATGTAGAGGAAATTTTAAAGTTGCGTATTCTGAATTTGCGTGAGGGAGATCTTATTCCGTGGCACCATGAGAAAACTGGTTTATTTTCGGTGAAGAGTGCGTATAGACTGGCACTGAGTCTTTCAATCGCTGGGTGAGTTCGGGAATTCTAGTAGTGCCATGAATGGGGAACGGAGGCTCTGGAACATAATTTGGAAGGCGAATGTCCCCCAGAAAATTAGAATCTTTGCTTGGAGGGCTGCTTCTAATAGTTTGGCGGTTCAAGTTAACAGGGTAAAACACCATCAAACTATTCGAGGTACGTGCTTGATTTGTGGTATTGAAGATGAATGTATTTTTCACGCGTTGGTGAATTGCCCTAAAGCTCGTGCATTTCGTATGGCTTTGAAGGAAGTGTGGAATTTACCGGCTGAAGAGACTCTCAAATATTTTGGGCCTGATTGGTTTCTTATTTTATTGGATCAATTAAGTTCGCATATGCATGAGCAAACTATATTCATGTTCTGGAGAGCCTGGCACTTGAGGAATGATTTGATTTTTGGTAAGGGAAAGGAATCCATCGCAGACTTGGTGTGATTATTGGGCATCTTTCTCGTCTTGTCATGCAAACATGCAGGTGGCAGTGTGCAACAAAGGTAGGCAAGTGATGGAAGAACCCAAGGTAAACACTAATATGGAGAGGAATGTTATCTCCTTGAAGCCTCCCACCTTGGATTTTTTCAAGATTAATGTCGATGCAAGTTATGTGGAGGCCATCAAAGCTGCAAGCATGGGGGTGGTCGTCAGAGACCATTATGGACAAGTTATCATCTCCTCTTGGGACTTCATTAGCGCTTGCCATAGCGTCGAGGAAGCGGAACTAAGAGCGACCCTATCCAGCCTGTATATTGGTACCACTCTTGACAAGCCCATCATTTTGGAAACTGACTGTTCTTTTGTGGATTCTGTGTTTGGAAAAGAGTCTGTTGATAGGTCAGCTCTGGCGGACCTAAAGAAGGAGACGTTGAATGTCTCTAAGTTGATCGTGGGTATAAAGATATTCAAGATTAATAGGATGGCCAATATGGTGGCTCATGAGATTGCAAAGTTCAGTTTTGGTAGTAGGTCCGATGGTATTCTTTTTAATACTGTACCGCCCCACGTGGCTAATTTTCTAATGAATGATTGTATGAATGGTTTAAATTAATTAATATATGGTGGGGTTTTCAAAAAAAGATATGTGATGTGCGTATGCTGGAAGGAAAATAAAAAATGGGATCGATATTTTGTGACGATGTCATCGCAGAAGAGAGAAACTTCTATGCATGAATGGTACTATATACTATTACTATATTAACTACCTCGACAAAGCATACTATTATCTATCCAATTATTAATTTGACATCTTTGGTTTCAGTTAGTAGTTGAGAAGTCTATTCCTGGCATCAAGTGTTGTGCAGCCGCTCTCCGATGAATGAAGCACAACGGTATTTGGGGCCAACTCAACACCAAAAACTTACTACAAGTTGCATCTCACATTTCGCGTTGACACAATCTGAACTCTCATGAAACTGGCAAAATGAACTATATGCTTAATATTGCAATACAAATCATTGTCTATTGTCATTTTATAATGCGCATACAGATAGACGGTTACATTTTCATATGCTTTTTTTATACAGGCTGGCATGTAATAATATGCCCTACAACCATGTTTGTTTTCATTACTAAGCAAAGTGTAAATTGCAATTTGAAATACTTATATATATTTATTATGCCGTGTGAAAAAATTTGAACCAGATTTTGATCTTCTATGAGACATTGAACAATATTAGGCATGAATATTCAAACTTTAGTTAAAATTAAAGTTACTTGTCATCGTAAAAGAGAGACCCAGACGATTTCTTTTTGTCGGAGTGGGGGCAAAATTTGAAGTACATAGAAATTTGGAAATAAAGCACATCAAACGGGGCTTATCAAAAGCTTCATTTTTCTAGAGGAATTGTGAAAAGCTTCATCACATCTGCAAAGAAGAAATGGCGCTCCCCATTTCTTGCACCAAGCGACATGACCCTTTTCTTATAGTATGCCCTACAACCCTATTTGTTTTCATTACTACGCAAAAAATAGGTGGATGTTGCTCATTTCTTTGTAGCTCATATCACTTGGTGCTCATGTTTTCTTTAGAGGAATTGTGAAAATCTTCATCACGTCTACCATGTTTTTCTCAACGGAAGTACACATATTAATGACACTCCCTATTTCTTTGCTCTTTTCGTTGGATGTTGCGTTAGCATGCAATAAATTCATGGTCTATAGAGGTGGTTTGGAATTTGGAGTACTTAAATGCAGGAGAGCTGTACTCTCCTCCGATTTTGATATTGTTATTCAATCTCCTCTCATTTGACTTCACAGTATCGTTTCACAACTACACCCTCTAGGCAATACGTTATTACTTACAAGTATTGGATGATATTTGCTAAGGTGACGCCAGTTGAAAGAAGGCAACTCAACCTGGTCAAAAGAAACAATTGTTATCCCTTTTTTAGAAACTCTATCCATATTTATGCATACATTCTATTAGAGAAATTTTAGAAAAACGAGGGTTTAAAACCCCAAAAGGTACTACAAATGAATTCTATAGTTCACTTGTATCTTTCATATCACTACACGATACATTGTAAAAATGTTTCAAGCACATGAGACAACAATACATCAAAGCACTTTTGGTGTGGAATGTAGACGTTAAACTTTTGTAGAGTCAATCACTAAGATCTTCTTTGTTATCCCTCATCCCCCATATTTCATGGGCATCCAGATTAATCCTACGTGACATGATGATGAGACAAGTAAATTCACATCTATGTACTTGCTCTAACATAGACATTAAACAAATCAAAATCTAGTGTAAAGAGAAGATAATGTAAAAAGAAATGGATAAGCTAGAAAGAGTGCTACTCATGTGTCGGGGTATTCTCGCGACAGATGCCAGGGGGTGGCTTATCGTGGATGGGGTCGAAAGGACGTCATCGGGCCCTGGAAGTCGGAATGGGCGCGAGCTCGATCGCACATGAGACGTACCCAGGTTCGGGGCTCTCCGGGGAGATAACACCCCTAGTCCTGCTCTGCGGGGTCTCCGCATGATGACTATGATCAAATGGTGGCTACAAGGTTGCTCCTTGAGCTGCGTTGCTAGAGGAGGAAGAAGGGCAGAGCTGCTACCTTGCTCTCCCTAGCTATGGTGTGTGTGAGTGGCGTGTGTGCTGAACCCTTTGCATGGGTGATCCTCGGGGGCTTATATAGGCCTGCCCCCCAGGGGTACAATGGTAACATGGCCGGGTGTAGGACCCGGACGTCAGTGTCTAGGGTCGCCGGGTTCTCCGCCGGCTCCTGGGGCCCGCCTTTGGAGGGCCCGCCGCCTGCGGGCCACGCTGATTGCCTTTTGCTGTAGCGTTGTACCTGTGTCGTATGGCTACAGTCCCGCCGATTGGTCAGCGCACACTGTAGCCATGCTCCGTCTCATCGAAGTAATTGAGCGCGGACTCTGAGGGGAGGGGAGGGCCGGCTGCTGGAGGCCGGCCCGCCCCCAAAGCCGCCTTCTTGGGGAGCGCCGTCTTCTGGGAGCTCACGGACAGGTTGGGCCCGCCGCCTATAGGCCGTACTGATTGCCTTTTGTTGTAGCATGACCCTGGCTGACGAGGGCCATGTCGTGGGTCGCATGGCTACAGTCCCACGCCTGCCAGGTGGGTGACAGCTTGGTCAGCTTGCACTGTAGCCACGCTCCCCCAGGATTTGGGGTAGTGGGTGGCCCTGTAGCCATGCAGATCTTGTCATAGTGGTTGAGTGCAGACTTCGAGGGGAAGATGGGTCGTCTGCTAGGAGCCGGCCTCCCCTGAAGCCGCCTTCTAAGAGTGCGCCGTCTTCTGGGAGCCGGCTGCTTGGGCCTAGCCGGCCCAAGGAGCCGGCTGAGAGTCCGGAAGGTGCGAGGGGCTTTGCTAGCCCCGATGTCTTGAAATGCTAAGGGGTGTGGACGAGGCTACCCGTGGTCAATCCCTCCGACAGTAGTTCCCGAAGCTGGTGAGGTGCCGCGGCTCAAAGCCGGAGTGCCTCAGCAGTTTCCTCCTCTAAGAGATCTTGTGCCCTTGCTTCGTCCGGCTGGGAGAAGCCGTCCGACAGGAGCCAGCCGAGGCAAAGCCGGCCGTCTAGTGAATTTGAACTGTCGTGGCGGGCGCCGAGCTGACGCCATCGGGTGGTGCGCTTGGCGCCCGTTGCTCGCTTGCCACGCGGCGCCAGCAGGCTAGGCCGGCCTGCCAGCCCACGCGCGTGACGGGACATCGCCACAGGCCCGGGCCCACCACTACAGGGCCTCGGCACGCGCGCGGATCCGTTGCGGCCGAGGTGGGCGGTTGCCTTCTGGGGCATAATGATCACGCGTCTTTGAGGCGCGGGATTTATGGGGTCGTGCGGGGCGTGGGTGCAGTTAATCCCCACATTCCCCACGACCTGCCACTTCGGCACCGCCGCCATTGCCGTATAAGTAGGAGGGAGGGGTGCGGCCGAACGCACGCGCCCCCCTTCGCTCTTCTTCTTCTTCTCGCTCCTTGTTGCCGCTGTGCTGCTGCGCCGCCCACCACCGAAGCGCCACCGCAGCTCGTCATCGCCTAGCCTCGCCGCGCCACCGCAGACTCGCCGCCACCCGACCTCGCCGCGCCGCCGCCAAGTCGCCATGAACCATGGCGCAAGGCGAGTGGGACGGCTCGAATGTCCATGATGGGCACGTCGAGTTCCTCCGTGCGATGCGGCGGATGCCCAACGAGGCGTGCGTGGGGACACGCCTTCCGGACACGCGGGAGATCTCGCTGGAGCCGCGGGCCGGTGAGTACATCATCTTCCGCCGCCACTTCCTCCGTGGCTTCAGCTTGCCGGCGAGCGCCTTCCTCCACGAGTTCCTCGACTTCTACCACCTTCAACCTCACCATCTCACGCCCAACACGGTGGTCCTTCTCTCCGTCTTCGTCACTTTCTGCGAAGGCTACCTCGGCGTCCTACCCACACTCAAGTTGTGGGGCAGGTTCTTCTACCTTAAGCTCGGCACCGCGGCCAAGGGCGAGCCGGCCCAGTGCAGCACTTGCGTCGCCGTGCGGCGCACCGGCACCGAGACCCGATTTCCCCCGGTCGTCTTGCACGAGTCGGCAAAGTTGTGGCAGAAGTCATACTTCTACGTCCGCAAAATCCACCCGACCCATGATTACGTCAACCTGCCGGCCTTTGTGCCTAGCCCGCCTGCTAAACCGCGGAACAATTGGGGGCAGCAGCCCAAACCGTTGCCGGCTGCCATCACCAACGCCCTCGACCGGCTTCAGGAGATGACGGACTCGGAGGGGCTCCAGCCGGTGGACCTGCTAGCCGCCTTCGTCTGCTGCCGAGTGTCGCCCCTCCAATTCCGGCCGCATCCGATCTGCGACATGAGCGGCCGCCGGGACCCCTGCCGGATGTTGACGAAGGAGCTGCCGACTGTTGAGGTGGTCCGGCATGTTAATTACTTTTCCAACAGCCAACTGAGCGAGACCGACTGGAGCTTCGGCAAGCCACCGTACAGCTGCGCCAACCCGCCGCCTGCGGTTAGTATCTGGTCCCCTTTCTTTTCTCATGTTGTGCTCTTCATCCGTCCTGACCACCCGAACGCGGCGCAGCGCTTCGCTGGCCAGGCAGCAGCCGCCGCACTGGCTCCTGGCCACCAATGGATGAATGACCTGGAGGTGAGCGACATGGGCGACCCCGAGCTGGGGGTGGCCGCGTTGGAGGAAGACGACGCCGCCGGGGGAGGCGGCGCTGGAGCAGGCGGAGCCGCAGGAGGCAGCGCGGGAGGCGACGTCCGGGACTGGCCGGATGATGATGAGCACGGCGACGGGCAACGCCGCCCTGAAGGCGCCGACAGGGCGGGTGCCGGCTCCTCGGCGGCGCGGTCGATAGGTGGGGCGCCGACTGGGGCACCCGGCCCATCTAAGCGCCACGCCGATGCGGGGATGTTCGGCAGCAAGCCGGCCAAGATGGCCAAGTCGATGGCCGCCACTAGGCGGCAAGAGGCCGCGAAGACGGCTGCCGTCCAGAGGACCCCGAAGGAACGCCCACTGGTGTCCGTGTGAGTGCTCTTACTGCTCTTGTCTTGATTGTTTTGTCTTGGCCTTTCCTCTCTTACGAGTTTCTTATCTTTGCTTGCTTTGCCACGCACGGGCTTCGTCTGCCTTGCTGATCGGAGCAGCAGGCGGCTCTGAGGAGGCCCGCCGCGTGGACCCGGCCACCGCCCTTCGGGAGGCGATGGAGAGGAACGCGCGAGAAGCGCGGGAGGAGCAGGAGGCCACGGCGCGACTGGAGGCTGAGGCTACCACCACGGCGTAGGCGGAGGCCGACGCCGCAGCCAAGGCGCAAGCGGATGCGGCGGCCAAGGCGCAGGCGGAGGCCGACGCCAAGGCCGTGGAGGACCCGGCCCGCAGCGTGGTTCCGAAGGCCACCGACTTGCAGAAGTCGGAGCCGCCGGTGGTGGAGGATCGGGCGCCGACTGGAGCAGCCGAAGCTGAACAGGCGGCCCCGGAGCGGGAGGGGACCGACCCCGTCGTCCCGGAGATGGAGGTGGCCCAGCGCGCGCCGAATGCTGGCGAGCGAGGTGGAGGCCATCCCAAAGGGCCAGAGGTGCCGCCAGCCAGCATCGAGCTGGTGACGAGCCGGGCCATGACGACACGCGCCTCCGCGCACCTGTGCCCGTCACGGGCGGCTTCCGCACCAAGGCCGGCAGAGGCCGGGGCCGTGAGCTCATCGAGAGCCAACACCAAAGCCTCGAGCTCTGCTCCACCTGGTTGGACACCAGGAGCCAGCCTGGCCGCCCTGAACCTCGTGGTGCAGGACGTCCTGGACAAGTTCTCCGCCCACGGCGCCACCCTCCTGAAGGCGAGGAGCTAGATGGTGGCGATGCAGACGTCTGTCCAGGCATGTTCTTAGTCTTGCTTTTTATCTTTGCAATCTTCAGTGGGGGCGCGCCAGCGCACCCACTGGGTATAGCCCCCGAGTTCCAAGCCGGCTGCTGAGCAGGCGGGTTGGAACTTTTAAGGCGTGTTTCTGAATGCTGAAGTGTTGCTCTTGCCGCAGGACTACCACAACCTGCGTGCGGCCACCTTCAATTCACAGAACCAGCAGCTTGCCAACCGGACCGCTGAGTTAACCAAGAGCCGAGGTACGTAGGCCAGCCGTCAGTGGGGGCGCGCAAGCGCACCCACTGAGTGTAGCCCCCGAGATTCGGGCCGACTGCTGAGCAGCCGGGCCGGATCTTCCTGGCGACTTCTTGTCTTTGTTGACGCTGACGGTTCTTCTTTGTCTTTGCAGAGGTCGCCGCCAATCTGCGGAGCCGTGTGCACGAGCTCGAAAGCCAGCTTCAGGCCAAGGAGCTGGAGCATAGCCAGGCGGCTGCGGAATGCAACTGGCTCGAGAAGGAGCTGGCTGACCAGGCGACCCGGCATGCGGACCAGGTCCGACAGCTGAAAGACGGGGAGGAGCTTCTCAAGGCTGAGTTCGAGTCTCAGCGCTCGGGCTAGGCCGAGAGGGAGAAGTGCCTGTCGAAAGGCTATGAGGTGATCGAGGCCATGCTCGAAGGTAACTTTTCTTTCATGCTTGGGGGTGCCGGCTGTTGCTGGAAGCCGGCCTCCTATTCCTTTATTTTCTTTTTACGCAGAGTGCTTCCCAGACCATGCCGGCATCATCAGCCAGGCGATCGAGGCACGGCGCGAGCAGCGGAGGCAAGTGGGCGAGGAGATTGCGCCGGACCGGCCTCGGACCTTGGGCGAATAGTTCCAGGCCGTCCAACTACGCCTTGTGTCGGTCCGCCGGCTGCTCCGCCGCTTTCAGCGCGCCGGGTCCCAGGTCTTGGAGGGGCTCTGGCCGGGTGTGCAGGTGCCCCGGACTCCCAGTCGGACCGCCGACTGGTTGGAAGTGGCAGCCGAGCGCCTCGACGCTTGGAAGGGTGCCGCGGCATGGGCAGGCGCCAGGGCAACGCTGGAATTCGTCAAGGCGTGAGTTTGGCTCAGCTGGCCACTTTTCGCCAGGAGGCAGCGCCGGAGCTGGAGGCGGAGCGTGAGGCGATCGCCGAATGCGCGGCAGCACTTGCCGACTATGCCGACGTCAACGTCTTCGTCCCAGAGCGGGCGGAAGACGGCACTGAGGTGCTGCCCTCTAAGTTCGGGCTGAACCCGGACGAGGAGGAGGACCTGGTGGAGGGGATCGCCTCCAGCGACGAATGCACGGAGGAGAGCGGGGACAAGGAAGGCGATGACGTCGCACCAGACGGCGGAGCAACCGGCTGGACTCAGCCCGACCCGGCCTCGGCCAGCGAGCCGCGGGAGACTATGTCAGCCGTCGCCGACGCCGACCAAGCCGAGACCCGCCAGCCGGAAGCCCCACCAGCCGGTGCCTCAGCCACCGCTGACCTGTCCGAGCAGCCCACCGCACCTTCGGCCTAGGCGGCCCTTTTATCTTCTTAAATTCTCTGTCTTGTACTTAAGAACAAGTTAATCGTGCGCAGTTCCACCCACTGGGGGTGTATTAAACTCTGATGAATGCTGGCCTTGGGCCTTTTGCAATGTAAATAACTTATTTTCACATGCTTGTCTCTCTGCCAGGCTCTGGCTCGGTTTTGCCTTTGCTCTTGTTGGCTTTTTCTTTTGCCGCGTTCCTCTGGCCGCCGCCCTGCCAGCTGGACAGCTGCGCTGCGGTCTGTGGCCGGGTCAGGGACTTGGCCATTTAGAATAGGCAAGTTACTTCAGCCGCCTAGAGCGTAGCTAGTCGAGCGAGAAGCCGGCCGGCCGGCTGCTGGGCAACCGGATGGGTGAGGCGAGGAGCCGGCTTGGCCTGTATTGGCGTTCTTCCTTAGTCGTTTTTCGTATGGACAGCGTTTCCGGCCTTTAGCTTTTGCCAGCCGGACAGTCGCGCTGCGAGCTGTAGCTGAGGCGAAGAGAGGGCCTTGGCGTGGGCACATTACTTAGCCGACTTCGGGTGGTGCCAACTTAGGTCAAGGCGGCGAGCCCCCGGGCCGGCTGACCGGACCCGGACAGGGCGGAAGAATGAAAGAACACATTCATAGGCGAAGCTTATCATATAGATAAAAAGGTAGCCCCTGAGTGTGCCTCGGGGGACCTGTTGTCTTTGCTAGTACAAAAGATAGCGTGGTACATACACTGCATCAACTGTAAAATGGGCGGAGAAGGTTCGCATTCCACGGACGCTCCGTCTCTTGGCCGGCATTGTCCCTCTTGCGTGCCCTGGGCTTTTGTGCATCGATGAGGTAGTAGGAGTCATTGCCCAGGGCCTTGCTGATGATGAAAGGCCCCTCCCAAGGAGCCGAGAGCTTGTGCTGGCCGGCTGTTCGCTGGATCAGCCGGAGCACAAGATCGCCCTCGCGGAAAGCACGTGGCTTGATCTTCTTGTTGTGGTAGCGGCGCAGGCTCTGCTGGTAGATGGCGGCCCGGCTGAGTGCTAGCAATCGGGCCTCTTCCAGCAGATCGATGCCGTCCTCTCGCGCCTCCTTGGCTTCCGCCTCCGTGTACATGGTGATGCGAGGCGAGTCGAACTCGATGTTCGTTGGGATGACAGCCTCGGCCCCGTACACGAGGAAGAAGGGTGTGAAGCCGGTTGCTCGATTCGGCATAGTCCGAAGACTCCAAAGGATGGCCGGCAGCTCCTGGATCCAGCAGCCGGCCGAGCGCTCTAGAGGCTCGACCAGCCGGGGCTTGATGCCGGACAAGATGAGGCTGTTTGCTCGCTCCACTTGGCCGTTTGACTGCGGATGGGCAATGGATGCGAGGTCCAGTCGGGCCAAGGCGCCTTTGGCGAAGTTCGTGCCGTTATCGATGATGATGATGTGCGGGATGCCGTATCGAACGGTGATATCCGTGATGAATGTGACAGCAGTCGAACCATTCAGCTTCTTGATTGGCCTCGCCTCAATCCACTTCGTGAACTTGTCCACGGCAACCAGCAGATGGGTCATGCCACCGCGTGTTGTCTTGAATGGGCCCACCATGTCCAGTACCCATACGGCAAACAGCCAGGTGAGGGGAATGGTCTTGAGTGCAGAAGCCGGCAGGTGCTGCTTGGAGCTGAAGCGCTGACACCCCTTGCACTTGCGGACCAACTCCTTGGCGTCGTCCTAAGCAGTCGGCCAGAAGAAACCGTGGCGGAAAGCTTTGGCGACGAGGGCTCTGGAGGCGGCATGGTGGCCACATTCGCCTTGATGAATATCCCTGAGGATTGCTATGCCCTTCTCCCGCTCTACGCAGCGTTGGAAGACACCAGTCACGATGCGCCTGACGAGCTCTTTGTTGACAATTGTGTATGCGGCCACCCGGCGTTGCACCTGCCGGGCCAAGATCTCGTTGGCTGGTAGCTCTCGGCTTACCAGAAAGTTGAGGATGGGCTGCGCCCAGGATGGGGCTTCTACCACCGTCATGACGGCAACCGGTACCATGGCGTCCGGGTTGGGAGGCGGTGGGTCGGAGCAGGCCGCTGCTTGCTGCGTCGTTGAAGTACCCGGGCCGACTGCAGTAGTCCCTGGGCCAGGTGCGGGTGCTGCAGCCCCCGGGCTGCCTGCAGAAGTCCCCGGGCCGACTGCTGAAGTCCCCAAGCCGGATCCGACTGTTCCAGGGTCAGTCGGCACGAAGATGGATTCTGATTCTGGTGAAGGTTTGACAGACGGCTTGCGCAGGCACTCGAGGGAGACGCCAGCTAGTATGGCCTGCTGAGTGGAGCCAATCCGTGCCAGGGCATCGGCTGCTTCGTTGTCGGCCCGTGGCACGTGGAGGAACTCGCACCCGTCGAAGTGTCCGCTCATCTGCTGGACGAGGAAGCGGTAGCTAGCCATGTTGGCGTCCTTGGCGTCCCAGGCGCCAAAAGACTGTTGGACCACCAAGTCCGAGTCGCCGTAGCACAGAATGTGGCGGATGCCGATCTCCTTGGCTAGCCGGAGCCCGTGGATGAGCGCCTCGTACTCGGCCACGTTGTTGGAGGCGGCAAAGTGGATATGTAGCTTGTACTTGAGCTTGTCGCCTTTGGGAGAGGTGAGGACGATGCCGGCTCCCAAACCGGTGCGCATCTTCGAGCCGTTGAAGTGCATCCGCCAATGCGTGGAATCCGGCGCTGGCAGCAGTACTGGGTCTCGGCCCAGTCGACAAGGAAGTCAGCCAGCGCTTGGGACTTGATGGCGCTGCGGGGCTGGTAGAGGATGGTGTGGGGAGCCAGCTCGATGGCCCACTTTGCCACCCGGCCTGAGGCGTCTCTGTTGCCCATGATCTCGGCAAGGGGGGCGGTGCAGATGACCGTGATGGTGTGCTCCTGGAAGTATTGCTTCAGCTTCTTGGCGGCAAAGTACACACCATAGCACATCTTCTGGTAGTGGGGGTAGTTCTGCTTGGAGGCAGACAACACCTCGCTCAGGTAGTACACCGGCCTCTGGACCGGCTGTGCTTTGCCGTCTTCTGGGCGTTCGACAACGATCACAGTGCTGACGACCCGGCTGGTAGCGGCGATGTAGAGGAACATGAGATCTTTAGCAGCTGGAGCGGCCAGAATAGGTGGCGTGGACAGCATCCGCTTGATCTGGAGGAATGCCTCGTTTGCCTGATCGGTCCACTTGAAGCATGTGGTCTTCTTCATCAGCTGGTACACAGGGAGGGCCTTCTCGCCCAGCCGACTGATAAACCGGCTGAGAGAGGCTAAGCACCCGGTGAACTTCTGGACGTCCCGCAGCCGGGTCGGCTTCTTCATCCGCTCAATGGCCTTGATCTTCATGGGGTTGCACTCGATCCTGTGCTCAGAAACAAGGAAGCCAAGGAGCTGACCGGCTGGTACTCCGAAGACACACTTCTCCAGGTTGAGCTTGATCTGGAAGCGGCGCAGGTTGGCGAAGGTCTCCTTGAGATCCTCCAAAAGGGTGCCGCGCTTCTCCGTCTTCACCACAATGTCGTCCACATAGACATGGGCGTTTCTGCCGAGTTGCTTCAGGAGGCACTTCTGCATGCAGCGCTGAAAGGTGGTGCCGGCATTCCTCAAGCCGAACGTCATGGTGATGTAGCAGAAGGCGCCGAAAGGGGTGATGAAGGCGGTCTTCAGTCGGTCGGCCGGGTCCAGCTTGATCTGGTGGTAGCCGGAGTAGGCGTCCAAGAAGGACAGCAGCTCACAGCCGGCCGTGGAGTCGATCACTTGATCTATCCGGGGCAAGGCAAAAGGGTCCTTGGGGCAGGCTTTATTGAGGCTAGTGTAGTCGATACACATGCGCCACTTGTTGTTTTTCTTCAAAACGAGGACTGGGTTGGCAAGCCAGTCCGGGTAGAACACTTCCATGATGAAGTCGGCTGCCAGAAGCCGGGCGATTTCTTCACCAATGATCCTTCTCTTCTCCTCTGATAGGCGGCGGAGGGGATGCCTGACCTGTTTTGCATCCGATCTCACATGTAGCTTGTGCTCGGCGAAATTCGTCAGAACACCCGGCATGTCTTTGGGGGTCCATGCGAAGACGTCCCGATTCTCACGGAGGAAGTCGACGAGCTCGCTTTCCTATTTACTGTCGAGGTGAGACCCCACGACAGCAAATCTCTCCGGGTGCGCCGGGTCCAAGGCGATCTTCTTGGTTTCCTTGGCCGGCTGGAAGGAGGCCCCGGTCTCCGCGTCCTTGGGGTCAGATAGAATGGCCGGCTGCTCGGTGGCCATGGCCACAGCCCAGTCAAGGAGGCGCTTCTCTTCGGCGATGACGAGGGACTCGGCCAGCCGGCTGCTGGCAGCGGCACATGTGAGCGACTTCTGGTAGTCGTCGGCAATGGTTATGATGCCCTTGGGACCCGGCATCTTCATCTTCAGGTAGGCGTAGTGCGGCACTGCCATGAATTTGGCCAGCGCAGGCCGGCCCAAGAGCGCATGGTAGGGGTTGTCCAGGTCGACCACTTCGAACCAGATCGGCTCGCGATGGAAGTGGGTCTTGTCGCCGAACAGGACATCAATCTTGTTCTTGTCGATTGGGGAGCAGGAAAGCCCGGGAACGATGCCATGGAACATGGTCCGGCTGGGCAGGAGCTGCTTCTCCTTGATGCCCAACTTCTCCATGGTGTCGCGGTAGAGGATGTTGATGCTGCTACCGCCGTCTATTAGGATCCGGGAGAAGCGGTAGGCCCGCCTCTCCGTTGAGAAGGTGGAGTCCAGCACCATTGCATAAGCACCCGGCGAGGGCATCACGGCTCCAGGAGATGGGCCTCTCGGACCTGTGCATGAATTGGGGGACCTCTGAGGCGACAGCATTCTGCTCGCGGTGGTGCTGGCGCCAGCTGTGCTTGTCGTCGGCTTCACTGGTGAAGACGACGTAGGTGGCGTTGGCGTCGGGGAACTCATCTTGGAGCATGCCGACTGGGCGGGCCGCCGACTGCTAAGGAGGCGGAGCCGCCGCGCCGGCAGGAGGAGGCGGCAGGCCCTCACCGTTGGCGATTCTGGCGAGCCAGTTGCACTGCCGGGTGGTGTGGTTAGACGGCTTCGCTCCGCTATGGAACTTGCACGGGGCATCGAGGGTTTGCTCGAAGGAGAAGGCAGGCAGCCAGGCACCCTTGCCGTCCTTCTGGCGCTTGGGGCCGGGTTGCCCGGCCAGCTGCTGATCCTTGATAGTGGCCACTTGCCGGTTGTTGGTAGCTGGTTGCTGGTCCTTGCGCTTGTTGTCGTTCGGCTGTTGACGCCGGTTGGAGTCACCAGCCGGCGTTTGGGGAGCCGGCGGGAGCACCTTCCCGGACGCGTCAACCCGGATCTCTGACTTCATGGAGGAGTCGGCGGTGGCGTACTTGTCCGCCACGACCAGGAGCTTGTCCAATGTAGCTGGCTCATCTCACAAAAGCTTGTGCTTGAGCAGGGTGCCCTCTCTGCACCTGGTGGTGAAGTACTCAATGGCCTGTACCTCGTGCACCCCTTCGCAGGAGTTGCGCAGCTCGGCCCAGCGCGTCAGGTAGTCGCGGGTGGACTCGGTCGGGCCCTGAACGCACATGGAGAGCTGGCGTGGCTTGGGGGCCGCTTGTAGGTGCTGGTGAAGTTGCGGACGAAGACGTCGGCGAAGTCCAACCAGCTGTTGACGCTGTAGGGTTTGAGGTTGTTCAGCCAAGTCCGGGCCGTGCCTCGAGCATGAGCGGAACATACTTCACGGCAACGCGCTTGTTGCCGTTTGCTATGCTGACTGCCATAGCATAGTCGGTCAGCCAGTCATCCGGCTTCACGGAGCCGGTGTACTTGGGAGTGTCTCGGGGGAGCGAGAACCCTTTGGGGAAGGGCTCGTCACGGATGCGGGGGCCAAAGCAGGCCGGGCCGATAGTGTCCTCCTCCTTGACTGCCAGGGACCGAGCTAGCCGCTCGATCTGGTGGCGGGCATCTTTCTCGCCGATTCCTTCACGGGGGCCTAGCCAGCCCCCGAGAATCGGGTGGTCTTCCGGCGCCCGAGAGGCCAGCCTCTCCCTGCGAGGGGGAGGCAGACGCTCATCCTGCTGGCGCCGGTCCTCCACTCTTGGAGGAACTTGCCGGCTGTTGACAACCGTCAGGCGGGTGCACCAGCAGCGGCTAGCAGCCGGCTCCGGGTTCCGCTGGCCGCGTCGCCGCCGCTTGGGGACCGGGAGGTCGTTCCATGCTCACGGCGGGGGGATGGTTTTCGGCTTGCTTGCCGGCTTCCCCCGCGCGGTTGCACGCGTCTTCCTGTGTATTCGCAGCGTCGAGGAGCTCCTGGAGGCGCACCATCTGGTTGCGCCGCTCGTCGCCCTCCAGGTGCTCCAATTCTTCTGCCGCCGCCTGGGCGGCGCGCAGGTTCTGCGCGGGGGTGGCGTAGATCGGGCGTCCGACCCCCAGCATGTTGGCTATGGCCGCGCCGCGTTGCCGAACGGCGTCGGCTCGGCTGGGCTCGCCAGCAGTCGGCGTGCCAACTGTGATGCGGTCGATCTTGCGCTGATTGGCCTCCGCGCGACGCTTCATGGCCGCCGTCTTATTGGCGCTGTCAAGGAGCGTGACGCGGAACACCTCTAGTGTCGCCCCATCGGCGTTGGCAGCAACGGGAGTGGCCAGGCCCTGCATGGCCGCTCGCAACGGGTCCTGGGCGGCCCCATCGGAGTCCCCGCTGTGGCCAGTGACCAGCACCTCCGCGACGATGCCGGCGTCGGCGTCGCTGGCGACAGGAGGGAGCGGATCGTCAACGACCACCACTCGGCGGGGAACCCGTTGGTGGAGGCCGCGTTGGTGACGGTGAGCTTCTCGAAAAGCTCGAAGAGGGGGTCGACGTCACAGAGGGCCTCGGCGTCGGAGGCGGGCTCGTCAGAGAAGCTGGCCTTGCCAAAGAGGTCGATAAGGCAGCTCGCGGGGCAGTCTACCCCTGCGTCAGGCAGTGCGCTGGTGCAAGCGCAAGCGGGCGCGCCGGGCTGGCTGATCAGGCCGTCCACGACGTGCTCGCCGGAGAGAAAGAGGGTTCCCGTCCAGAACGTGTCTCCGGCCGACGCTGCGTTAAGCCCCACGGTGGGCGCCAACTGTCGGGGTATTCTCGCGACAGATGCCAGGGGGTGGCTTATCATGGATGGGGCCGAAAGGACGTCGTCGCGCCCTGGAAGCGGGAATGGGCGCGAGCTCGATCGCACACGAGACGTACCCAGGTTCGGGGCTCTTCGGGGAGATAACACCCCTAGTCCTGCTCTGCGGGGTCTCCGCATGATGACTATGATCAAATGGTGGCTACAAGGTTGCTCCTTGAGCTGCGTTGCTAGAGGAGGAAGAAGGGCAAAGCTGCTACCTTGCTCTCCCTAGCTATGGTGTGTGTGAGTGGCGTGTGTGCTGAACCCTTTGCATGGGTGATCCTGGGGGGCTTATATAGGCCTGCCCCCCAGGGGTACAATGGTAACACGGACGGGTGTAGGACCCGGACGTCAGTGTCTAGGGTCGTCGGGTTCTCCGCCGGCTGCTGGGGCCCGCCTCCGGAGGGCCCCGCCGGCTGCCGAGAATCCAGCCGACAGGTAGGGCCCGCCGCCTGCAGGCCATGCTGATTGCCTTTTGCTGTAGCGTTGTACTTGATGACGGAGGCCGCGTCAGGAGTCGTATGGCTACAGTCCCCCCGCTTGGTCAGCGCACACTATAGACATGCTCCGTCTCGTCAAAGTAATTGAGCGCGGACTCTGATGGGAGGGGAAGGCCGGCTGCTGGAGGCCGGCCCGCCCCCGAAGCCGCCTTCTTAGAGAGCGCCATCTTCTTGGAGCTCACGGACAGGTAGGGCCTGCCGCCTGTAGGCCGTACTGATTGCCTTTTGTTGTAGCATGACCCTGGCTGACGAGGGCCATGTCGTGGGTCGCATGGCTACAGTCCCATGCCTACCAGGTGGGTGACAGCTTGGTCATCTTGCACTGTAGCCACACTCCCCCGGGATTTGGGGGAGTGGGTGGCCCTGTAGCCATGCCCATCTTGTCATAGTGGTTGAGTGCAGACTCCGAGGGGAGGATGGGCCATCTGCTAGGAGCCGGCCTCCCATGAAGCCGCCTTCTAAGAGTGCGCCATCTTCTGGGAGCCGGTTGCTTGGGCCTAGCCGGCCCAAGGAGCCGGCTGAGAGTCCGGAAGGTGCGAGGGGCTTTGCTAGCCCTGATGTCTTGAAATGCTAAGGGGTGTGGACGAGGCTACCCGTGGTCAATCCCTCTGACATCATGCCATTTAGCTAAAAAAATGATTCCTTATGCTTTTCCGGACCTCCAATAAAACCGAAGTGAGGCAGAATCAATGTTTGGCAAGCCAACTCATTAGGTACAAAAAAGATAAAAACTCATTGCATGGTAATTAAAATGGGTTATAGGACAACACACGACTTGTGTGATTGCACAATGTTAAAATAAATATACCATGCAAAAATACATACGACACTGAGGCATGATATTTGTTAACAAGGTTCACCGAGATCAGCTACATTCTCGGGGCAATGACTACATACGCTCCTCTCAAAGATACTGCAACACTAGTCATTTGGGCGCCGACACATGCCGCTGGCTCCCATGTGTACCTGTTGCTATCAAGTCATCATGGGATTACAAGGTTTGGTGCTCCCTCATTATATAAGAGGCATAGGATACAATGTGTTCAACTCAAACATGACTCGTATCTATCCACACCGATTTCAACTGCAAGTCTGCATAACCCCACACATACTAATATTCGAGACAAATATAAAAAACTCCACCTTCGAGAATATTCTCCCCTGCCTAGAAGTAATCCATGCGTCGAACCTCCATGCACACCAGACTTGGGTTGTCTTCTTTGTAGCTGAAGGAGAGCTACCCAACGGGTCTAACTTGGCCTCAGACGTGCCACCACTATGGGACTCCACTACTACTCTTGCAGCTCCACTATCCATGTCTTCACCTACAATAG
Organism: Thinopyrum elongatum; assembly: GCA_011799875.1. Taxonomy (NCBI): domain Eukaryota; kingdom Viridiplantae; phylum Streptophyta; class Magnoliopsida; order Poales; family Poaceae; genus Thinopyrum; species Thinopyrum elongatum. The sequence continues at coordinate 286,772,238 of CM022302.1, forward strand.
TGCTCCCTTTCTATAGGAGAACGCATTACGAAACAAAAAATATTTATGCACACGATCATCCGAAGATCACTATGACGTTACATGTAAAGTTCATCTCACCAATGTTTCCACACAGCCGAAGGAGAGTTGGTGTAGCGTGATGATACCCGCAGCTTGGTTATACCTCGCAGCCACAAGAATTTCTTCAGGACAATCCGTTGATCTAGTGTAGAAGAAAATGAAACCTCCGAGGTATCCACGCGTACAGATCTATATGTATGGCAACACTCCATGGACCAACACAAAGAACGACCGGAAGAACTAGAGGGAGAAGTGCAGCCTAGTGGCATACCGTCTAGATCAAGTTTAGATGGGAGAGAGATCGGGGCGTAGGGCAGTTTGGGGGTGCTCTAGGTGGTGCCCACCACATATATATAGGTGGATGCTAAGGGGGTGGCCTAGTTGGGGACGGGGCCTCCCCTTGGTTTGGCCGACTTGGTAGAGGACTCCACCTCTAGGCGGCTTGGCCCCCAAGGACTCCTAGTGTATTCCTTTTTGGCCGACTTGGGACCATGTGGGCCTGGCCCCTTGGCCCAGCCAAGGTGGTAGCCCAGCAGGGACCCTCTGGATTTATCCGGAAGGATGTAAAACTTTTCAAACCTTTCTGCAAGCTTCCAAGCCCTTCAGGGACCTTCCCGGGCACTTCCGGGACACTCCCGGAATAACCAAGACACTCTCAGGACCTCCTACAACATTTCCAGGATCATCCGGAACTCATACCGTGCCAATTATCTCATTCTTCCTTTTCTTCCAGTTCTCCTAAATACCACTAGTCATTAAGCGTGTGACTATACATGTCAGATAATATGCAGACATGTCTGGAACACCTGCTAGTGAATAATTGTTAGTGAGACTTGGACACCCATAATAATTCATGCATACCAATGAAGTTCTTTTATAGGACATTCTGTTATCTATACCATTCCCTTTGCTTCACATAACTTCACAAAATTCAAGGTGAGACTTATGGCATCGTAGTGATCAACACTTTGATCACTATACCTGGTTATCCTCGTTACTTATTCATACTCTTTACCCGTTCCTGTATTCCGGTGTTCCCGTGACTAACACCTTTGTCACTATGCGTGGCCAGACAATGATGAACTTGGGAATACCGATCAGACCCAGAGTCTATCTCTCCATCGTCAGAGGAGCAAATGCAATCTTGACATATTGAATACCACAACAAACTTTTCCGGTATACTCAAAAGCTACCTTTATAATCACCCAATTATGGTGTGACTTTTGGCAACCTCAAAGCAACCATCCAATACCTAGGTATATGATATTCTCATGGTCTAAGGGTGTAAATGAAAATTTAGAACTTTATACGAAACTATTCACATTGGTCTCACAATATTTCATAAGTTGGGTCAAACCAACACCATTGTTACCCTAACAATGTGTTCTTACTATCACGAGCATCCTTATTACAATAACAATGTCCATGGTTAGGAAAACAAAATCATCAACAATACATGAGCTAGTCTAGGGGCTAAACTAGGGATCTATTTGGTGTTTATCTTTCCTCACATGCAAATATGTTTTCCTCTGAATCCCACATTCAAGAACCATTGCAATTAGATTATAGAAATATAAACTTAGTTATGAACACAATAACTTGTAAAGATGCAAAACTATCTTCTCTCCTGTCATCACTGTCACTTCATCTTCCATGATTTTCATGGTCTTCTTATGCCGACCAGCCTGAAATATCGTACCATCACTGAAGAACACAAAGTGAATTAGATTCCTCCTTAGCCCTGGCACATGCCTCACACCTCGAAGCCCTCGCTCAACTCCGTCAAACATCCTAATTTTGATGTCACCTACTCCAGTAACATGGTAGCCCGATTCATTGCCAATATACGCTAAATAAAACTCACCAGACTCATAGAAAGAGAACCACTCCCTTTTGGGCGCCCACATGAAAAGAGTTTGTTGAATCCAACATCCATGCTTCATCTTTAGTTGACCGCCTGTATGATAATGGAAAAACATTACTATCACCGTCTGAGCCATCACCGCGAGTAACTACATTAGACATGCCCCACCCTTCAGTTCTAAGAATTCCCTCTTTACATGTTCCCACTCCTTGCATTTGAAGCACTCCACCTTCTTCTTATTTTTCTTCGCCACCTCTTATCCCTTTGTGGGATCACTAGTACAGCGAGGTGCTATACAAACAGTTTTTAACCCCTTTCCGCAACGACATTTGGAACCGTCGCCTAGTGAGTGACTACGATAGGGGGGTCCTTCCCACACGACCTAGAAACCGTCGGGGATAGGGAGCCTTGATGCATACAGTTGTCCCTATATAACCACTTCTGGTATCTCGAATATCCCAACGCTTCATCCTTGCTACTCGTTTGTGATCGCATTGCCATTGCAATCGGAGTTTTGTGGTTTTACCTAAAACCAGGCACATTCCAGGCACGTACCAAACTGGCTCTACGTTTATGATGCCTGGCACATCACAAACAGTTCATGATTGTAAACCGTGTACGATAGGTAGACAATCACACACATTTAGTTTTCCCGCACCGTTTTGTGATAGTGTCTGACATCACACATGCTTTGCAAACGGCAACTGTGTGCATTGTTACACACGTTTCCTCTTCGTGAACCGTGTCGGATTATGATGTATATCGCACACGCTGTGCTTTATAGACCGTGTGCGCCGTAATGACCTGCACACCGTAATTTCACCCTAATTTAATTGCTGCTATTTAAAATTGTACCTAATTTGAACTTGAAAGTAGGCTATAGCTTTATTCATATCCATCAGGTTCAAACAACCAATGCATTATTCGATTCATAGGTACATATGTTTAAGAATTACATAAGCACCAAATAAAGAATGATGAACCAAGGTTCTATACTTGTACTATTACAGATGGTAAAGAAAGAGGTGACAGACATTCTGGTTGCTGAACAAGGTGAAGCGGAATGGCCCTATTGTGCTCTCCTGGATGCAGAAGGCATGCACGACTCTAGTCCAGCCCCTTGTGATGGCCGGCCGCCAATCATGTAGTTTGAGAGGTAATCTTGAGTAAACTACTTCAGGATCCACTGCAAAGGAAAAAAGATTCAGACATTGTCATCTAACACAACTCATTACGGGCAGTAAAAAGAAGCCTACAGAGTTCTTACTTACCATCCTGCAGTTCACTATTGTCTTGCATAAAGTGTAAACAAATAGTTTGATTGACACCTTTTGACCCATTTTAATAACAATCTTTATCAGTTTCCTCACTTGATGCTGGTTCATGAATATCTCATTGCCCCATACGCAGAAAGGGTCGAAGTATGGGTCTTTGGCAATGACATATGTACCTAAAAGCACCAAGTTAATATTAGAAGCTAAACAACAATTGCAAAATGACGTAGTACAACACTCCCTCCATCCCATTATATAAGATTTTATTACATGTATATCTAGACATCATCAGAACATTAAGTTAACACTCTTCCTTGTTGCTATGTAGCCTGGGATTGCATATTTAGTCATTCAGTACAATGCATGTTGCTATGTAGCCTCAGATATATTAAATATGGCCCTAGTTAACCTACTAATAAATGGGTTATAGATATATTCAGTGAGATGTCCGATTCGACGATTAATCCCTTATCAGCCCCCAGGCTATATGGTACCAGCTACCGATATCCTGAACAGTGAGTACATATAAGCAATGCGATGAAACTAACCTCGATGGAAAACAACACTGTTCTCAATATTATCCTGTATGAGTACATATAAAGGCATGTTAAGCACAACAGGCTAAACATCAAGCAAATATATCCATGGTAGACAACATAATCTACAAATGATAGCTTCAGTGTGCAGGTTTACGCACGCTAGTTAAGCAAAACAAGAAGTGGAAAGGTGTGTTAACTGCATCAGGCATAACATTTAAAAACAAGCAAATAGTCATTCAAACTCGTATTGTGCAGGTCTAAAGTACACTAGTTATTGTTAAAAAAATGAAAAGGCATGTTAACTGCAACATCCTTAACAACAACCAAATATCGTAATTCATAGTGGTATTGTTGAAACTGTTATTGATGAAATTGAACTGCACGGCAAATAGTTGCACATATAGAGCATCACATTGTGAAGAACTGAAATAAACAAGGCATAAGGCCATCTCTAGCCGATCCTTTAAAAGTTAACGGACTAAAACCCTTAGTGGATATATATATATATATATATATATATATATATATATATATATATATATATATACTCCAGCAATTTTTGGCCGTTTCTAGTCGATCCCCTAAACTTAACATTGTAAACTTCAATGTGATCAAGTTCAAAGCAGGTTCAACCAAAAGTAGCATGCATTCAAACATAAACATAGATAGTTTTGCATAACCGAACATAAAACATAAATTTAAACTAAGCTAAACTACTTTCGGTCGAAGTGGAGGTCGATCCAATCCTTCCTCGTCAGGTACGGTGTGCCGCGAGCCGGGTCCGGGCCGGTGCCGTCGTCGGGGTCGTTGGGGAAGACACTCCTCCACTCGTCGACGTCAATCTCCTAGTCCTCGCCGCCCACCTTGACGCCCTCCGCGCAGCCGTCCTCGCTGCCTTCGACCTCGTCATCGGAGGAGAGCACGATAACCTCGCCGCCCTCCGCGCCGGCAAAGATCACCCGCTCCGCCACCACGAGCTCCGGGTGCTGCCAGCGGAGCTCTTGCATGTAGGCCTCGTCAGCGGGCTTGGCCTTGAGGCGCTCCAACGCATCGCGGTTCTCCCGTGCCATAGACGAGATCACCACCCCTGGCTCCGGTGGAACGAGGTCGACCGGACGTGTGCCGAAGGGGAAATTGAGCCTGGCTGCCGCGCCGTGGTAGCGGACCTGCCAGCGGTTGTACTCCATGGCCGCGAGCTCGGCTGTGTGGAAGCTACCGAGCCACCGGCGGGTGTGGGTCTCCCGATTCGTAATCTCGGCGACCCACGTCCCCCACCGCCACTACCGGACCCCGAGGTAGGACCTCGTCGGCGGCCGGGCCCGAGGGAGGACGGGGAAGTCCTCGAACAGGCGTAGGGGCGTGGCGGCGGGCGGATCGGGCGACCGGTGACGGCGGATCGATAAAGAGCCCGCGGAGGACGACGGGGACACCTCAGCGGCCACCTCGCCGGCGTCGGGCGAAGAGGCCACGATAAACCTCTTTTTGGCCATTAGCTCCTCGAGCTCTCGGGCACACAGGTAGAGGTTGAGGATGGAGGTGGCGGCGGCGGCGGCGGCGATGGCGGCGACCTACCAATGGTTTCGAGCGAGGGAGGGGTGGTGTGTGTCTGTGTGAGCGGAGGTTTTGGGGAGTGTGTAGTGTGTGTGGAGGGGGGGCAAGGTGGTGTTTGAGGAAATACCGCGGCAACTAAAAATTTTACTAGGCAGGAGTAACAAGGCGGGGCTACTGAAAATTTGGATCAAGGGTGAGCAGATATTTTTGAGATTACGAGGGATGCAGAGGCGGGAGTAAAATGCCGGGGCAACTGAAAATTTGAATCAAGGGCGAGCAGATATTTTTGAGATTGCGAGGGATGCAGAGGCAGGAGTAACAAGGTGGGGCTACTGAAAATTTGAATCAAGGGCAAGCAGATATTTTTGAGATTGCGAGGGATGCAGGAGGCGGGAGTAAAATGCCGGGGCTACTAAAAATTTGAATCAAGGGACTGAAGCATAGCGGGAGTAACAGACATCGCACATGGTCCACACATACTAATCGTGTGCTATCAAACATTAAAACCTTCCAGGCGGTAGATATTTTCGAGATTACGAGGCAGTAGATATTTTCGAGACTGGGAGGCAAGCCTCGTGGAGCCCAATCTAATTGTGCTGATGTGAGGGACTGCAGGGCACGGGCGTGGCACACGGGTAGTCTGACTGAACCATGTCTGTTGCGTACCCAATCGCAGATGGTTTCTACGTCCAACTCCTGTGCTGTTTATAAATATGGCAAAAAGAATAACGCGGGAGAGGGTCAGAACACGAACACACTTGCATGTGGACCAAATATATGTATGAAAAGGGTGGTTTGATGTTCGAATACCCAATGCACAACTTTGATGTGGCACCTGTCGCACAAAAGCACAGTATTGCTAGTCAGCCACCCCCTACGAACCCCACTTTGTGTTGGTGGTAAGGGAATCCTAGCTACGAATGCATGCCCCCAAATAGCTAGGTCTGAAATCTCACCCTACCGTAACACAAAACCTATAGGAGTCCATCATATATATATGGTCACACTTCCCCTTTCGCTTCTCGACAAAGGTGGACCGTGTGCCAACCCAGAAATGTGTGCTTGTGGCGTGAGATGGGTGAGACCACATACGAACCACATGCGGGTGGCCCTACTATATGTATGAAAAGGGTGTGGTGTGATATTTAACTACCATTCACAACTTTGATGTGGCACGTGTGCCTCGCAAATTAATCGGACTTCCCCGACCCCACGGAGGTTGCAGGTAGCGTGAAGTAGCCCCCCACACACACACGTCGGGGGGAGGGCATCTCACCAAGACGTACTGTAACACGGACCAAGCAGAATCCAACTTGGTCGTACAACCTCTCCCGCTCGTTGTTGGTCAAAGTGATGGACGTCCACATGGCCCCACAAAATGGGCTAGCTTGTTGCCGATAACCTCGCGAGGGAGTACTGTATGAAGACAAACCCACTCTGTGCATGTGGCCCAAGTATGTATATGGAAGTGGTGTGTGTGCTGTTTGAATACCCAATGCGCAAATTTGATGTGGCACCATGCTTTGAATCCGTAAAACCCCCACACTGAGCGAGGGTTCACGACGCGTAGCATGCGCTCAAACTTAATTAGGCTTGGAATGGTCGACCTACTATACGGTAACTCGAAGCAAAGAAGAAGAATCCACCCTGGTAACCTTTCTCGTCGTTGGTCGAAATGATGGACGTCCACGCGGGCCCACTAATATATATAGGCTTGCCGCCCATAACCAAGCGAGTGAGAGTGTGTCCAAAGACAACCATTGCATGCGTGTGTCCCGAACATATTTATGGAGGTGTGTGATGCATGCATATGTGTTGAATACCCGACCCAATGCACAACATTGATGTGGTGCATGCATTGAAAATCGCAGAGGTCCCCCACACAGAGCAAGAGGTCGTTCATGACATGTTGTGTGCTCGCCCCCCCCCCCCTTCGATCCAGCGGGATGGATTCATGTGTATACATGCGCTATTATATATATGTAATCTCACATCATGATCTATATCATGAGACAAAAAAAAATTAATCGCCTCCTAAGTCAAATTAGTTAACCTCTCTCGCGCTGTCGGTGAAAGTGATGGACCAAGCGGGCCAACAGATGGAAGCATTGCCGATAACCGTGTGAGTGAGTGCCATATATAGGACAACAACCATCGCGATTGCACGTGTGCCAGAACATATATATGAAGAGGTGTGTTGTGATGTTTTGAATACCTAATTAATGCACAACTTTGATGTGGCATTTGCCTCAAAAACCGCAAAGTCCCCACACAGAGTGAGGTTCATGTGACACCTAGTATATATATATATGCTGGTCACCCCCCCCCCCTTCGACACGTACTATACACCTAGTAACATAGCCCTAAAAGAATTAATCCTCCTTGTTCGTCAAACGTACCTCTCTCTCACTGGGTCAAAGTGATGGACGACGAACTCGCGTGCACAGCACAGAAGCAAAGCGTACGTCGCACGTGAGTGATCATCCTATATAGGACTACGTACCACCGTCTGCATGTGGCCCAAAGAGGTGTTTGTGTGATGTTTGAATATGCAATGCACAACTTTGATGTGGCACCACATATATAGGAAACCAAAAAGTCCCCATAAAGAGTGCGAGGTTCATGATGCGTGGTATGTGCTATATGTACGCCCCCATTCGACGTGTGGTATATATGTATTTCTACTATATAGCACAAACCAAAAAAGAATCATTCCTTGATGGTCAAATTAACCTCTCTCTCGGTGGGTCAAAGTGATGGAGGACAACCTCGCATGCCCACGGATGGAAGCGCCACATGCAAGTGAGTTCCTATAGGCAACCACCGCCTGCATGGTATTGCGTGATGTTTGAATACCAATATAATGTACAACTTTGATGTGGCACCTGCCTCGGGAACCGGAAAGTCCCCACATGGAGCGAGGTTATGACACGCATATATAGAGAGTATTCATGTTGCCCCCTCTTTGACATGTACATACTCCTACCGTGCATATACGTAACACAAACCAAAAAAGAACCATCCTTGTTGGTCAAATTAACCTCTCTCTCGTTGTACGTTCAACTGGTCGACGACGACCTTGTGGGCCCACAGAAAGAGGCACACGCGAGTGATGTCATAGGACAAAACCACCGCGTGCATGAGCCCGTGTGTTATGTGATCTTTGAATACTACCCCAATGCACAACTTTGACGTGGCACATGCTTCACAAACCGGAAACGCACTACACCATGATGCGTGTAGCCCCCTCACTTCAAGCCGGTGGGAGGGTGTGTACGCACGTGCTTGAACTTTGATATGGAATCTCACCATGATCCACACCACACACATGCCTAGATGAATCCACCTTTTGGTCAAATGCCTCTCATTGTCGGTGGAAACTGAAAACCTTTGCGGGCTAACGAATGGGCACGTCGCTGATAACCGCACGAGGGAGAGTGTCCGAGAGGACCACCAATGCATGCATGTGGCCCGAACATGTATGTATGAAAGGGTTGTGTAATGCTTTAAATAACCAATTCACGACTTTGATGTGGCATATATGACTCACAAAATGATCAATAATCCCACACGAAGGTTCACAACTCGTAGTGTACTGCCGGACCCCTCCCCCACCCCCCACACACACAGACACACACATCCCGCACCACCATAGCCACTCTAAGCCATGTCAAACTTTTTCTGTAGTGAACATGTGACCAAAGGCGGAGTGTCGTGTTAAAATTAAAAAAAACAGACATCATTCGACCGTTTTTATACATTGATTGATTTCCTAGGGATTTAATGTGCAAAAATCAAATTTGAGCTACATGTGCACCAAAATGGATTGCAAAATCATATGTGTCCCTGGGTGCATGTTTCCCTGTGCAAGAGATTTCAAAACATTGAGAATATAGATTTTTAAAATTCAGTAAATCCAAAACTTAGTTGAAATTCATGAAACTTATTGTGGTGTCATATATGGACACCAGTAGACTGTGATATTGTATTTTTTCGTCAAATTTGAGACCCGTTTTGATATAATCTTCTTACAAATGGGAGATTATTAAAAACTGGCAACCAATATCTCATACGGATTATTTATTCGGACCGTGTGCGTTAGACCGTGCCATGCTTCGGTTAAGCAGTAAAGCGACAGAATGAATCATCAATAAACCAAAAAATATACGTGCTGCCACACGCCCCGTGTGCCGTGTGAGCAGGCGTGAGTTGATGGGATGCATGCAAGCAGTCCGCCGCGCAGGCATACCGGGAGGCGTGCGTGCAGGTGTGCGTATTGACAGGAGGCATGCGAGTAGCTGTGTGAAATGATGGTAGGAATGGCAGAAGTCCGCCGTGCAGGCTCACCAGGAGGCGAGACAGCCTTTGACCGCCACCCGCCTCGCTCCCACTGGTCCGTCTTAATTGCGCGCCCGAGCCGCCGGCCATAATAGGTGGCCGCACCCCCGGTCCACAATGGTCACCAACGTCTGGACTCTGGAGTGTATGAGGATGCCGCCGAAGCACACCATCGGAGGGAGTGGCGATGTCGGGGCTGGTGAAGCACATGCACAATGCGTGAAGCTGGGCACAGAGCTTGTCGTCGCCGCCGACAAGGTCTCGCGTGGGCAGCAGCACAACCTTGACTTCGTCGGCGCCGTCGTGCCCCCCTCCCCAGCCGGAGCCGGAGGTCAACAGCAACTCCGGCAACGACTGCGACTCCGATGGAAAACCGGTTAGTCATCTATATACCCATTTGTGTGGCAAACATATCATGTGTTTTCTCTGGTTACTCCATCCCTCTATAACTCTTTTGGAATACAAATCCTATGGTTATGTTCTCCCAGTCCATGAAATCAGAGTAATTAAGATCCGTTAGATGCACGTAGTGTATTGATTGTTTGAATGTTATCCGTATAGAGTTAGTGATTAATTGTTTGTTCTGTACAAATGATTTTTGCTAATAATTCGACTAGGGTTAGCTTGCGTGCTAATAATTTGTGGCCAGATCTTGAGAATTGATTTTGAATGTCCTACATATATGTTTGTGCCTTTTTTCTTCCAGATCTTGAGAATTGATTTTGAATGTCCTACATGTATGTTTCTGCCATTTTTTTTCTTTCAGATTGGTATGTACACAGATGAGGCTCCGGCCAGTGCCGCCGCCGGATGTAGATCTTGGACCCGGCAGCGCGGCCAGAAGCGGCCACGCCCCCCTGGACCTGAGGAACCAGTAGAATCTCCGGCGGACCACATCAGCGATCTCCCGGACGCCATCCTTGGTGCGACGCCCCCGACTCAGTCGTGCCCTAATCATACACGCAAACATGCACGATCAAGCATAGGGACTCACGGGAAGATATCACAACACAACTCTAACACAAATAAACGGAGATCCACAATATTACAGACCAGGGATCACAAGGATCCAAATACATAAGTCAGTCATACAAATAATATCTGAGTACATACATAGTTAGACAAGGTTTTGCCTTAAGAAGGCTAGCACAAACAACGACTCTAGATCAAAAGGCATAGGCCTCCTACCTGGGAGCCTCCGATCCTACTCCTGGTCGGCTGGCTCGATCCAGTAGTACGTGCCGTCTGGACCCTCCTGGTAGTAAGCTCCTGTGGTGGCATCTGGCTCCGGGGCTCCATCGTCTGATGTATCATCAAAGTGGGGTATGGGGAAAAAGAAGTAACAAAGCAACCGTGAGTACTCATCCGAATTACTCAGCAAGCAAGGATCTACACTACATATGCAACATTATCAAAGAGGAAAGGCTGTATATGTGGACTAGACTGCAGAAATGCCAGAATAGAGAGAAGGCCTAGTCCTATCGAAGACTAGCATCTTCAAACATCTTCACGAAGCCACCATCTTGCAGCAATAGAAGAGAGTAGAATAGCATTTTATTAAGCAAACATGTTGAAGTAAGCCTAGAGATCCTTCCTCAAGTCCCTGCGAGAAAGCGATCCCAAAGCTTCCATTAAGTAAACAAGTATCCAGTTCAAGTAGTAGATCGGGATAAACAAACTGAGCGTCCTTTACCGTAGGACCGGCTATCGATAGATTATTCTTCCCTGCAGGGGTGCACTACTGTTACCCAACACGCTCGATCACCTCTGGCCGGACACACTTGCTGGGTAATGCCCGGCCTCGGAAGATCAACACGAAGCAGCGCCCTACCTAGGCTCAGCAGAGAGGTCAGCACGCCGGACTAACCTATGCATCCAGAGGTCTTGGGCCATCGCCCTGGGCACCCTGCGCGATGCGAGACTGGCCGGGGTGCAGGCGCGACACTGAACTCGTCAGTGAAGTATCCAGCCCATTCCCGACAATCAGCCCGCACGATGAACCGTGACGTCTGAAGAGCTTTCGGGAGAAACGTACGACATAGAGGGCCCCATAGACCATAATCTGGCGTGGTGGTAGTACGTATAGGGCACGTCGACCCACTCAGATCAAATACCCAAATCCAATAGGCTGACTTAGTAACACGCGGAGACGATCAGAGTTTCTGAAGCTCCGCCACAATATCACACTCGAGTGCCCTTCCGGCACAGCCGACATCATAGATCCCCTGCGGGTACCCATCAGGGTTGACCTGCCTGTATCAAAGGTCAAAGTAACCGTGTGGTCATAAGATCAAGGGGGGAACCCCGAGGAATTACCCTCGGTGAATTCCACTCGATGAAATTATCAGGGTGAACGTATGAGGCATCACCCTCGAGGTTCACACTGAGGGGTTGCACGACAGAGTCGTATCGAAAGTGGAGAAGGAGGAATCACCCTCGATGACCACGACCGAACAGCTACACTGCAGAGTATTCATCAGGAGTGCATTACGAGGTATCACCCTCGGCACTCGATAGTAACTATGCAGAGTCATACAACTAAGGGGGGTGAAGTGATGTGTCGGTCTCTGATCGACGATCACATTGATCGAGTCATCGATGATCAAGCAGGGGCAACAAGGGTAAGGTGGTGGGGGTCACTGATGGTTCACTACCAACCTATACTAAGCAGTTTAACATAGGCAGGTAAGGTAACAATAAACCGGTTACAAAAGCAGGATATGCATCAGAATAGGAGCAAACATTGACAGTAGCAAAATCTAATGCAAGCAGGAGAAATGGAATGGGCGATATCTGGATGCTCAAGGGGGGGCTTGCCTGGTTGCTCTGGCAAGAAAGAGGGGTCGTCAACGGGCTGCTTGTCTGGAGCGTAGTCGTACTCAGCTACAACGGCGTCGGTCTCGGCGTCTATCGAGAGAGAAGGAGCGGAGAGAAACAATAAATACACGGCAAAAATGCAAACAATATGCATGACATGCCTAAATGCTATGCAGAGGTTCTACTGCCTAACTAAATGAGTTAGTTAATTTAGGAATTTATTTGAATTTATTTAATTAATGTTGGACACTATTCATTTATTGAAATTGGTCTAAAAGTTCCACGTTCATCTAGCTAGGCGCATCTCACAGGAATACAGAGGGCGTATTCAGATTCGTATCAAAATTCTGAGCAACTTTCATATATAAATTATTTTCATCGGAGTTACGGATTATTTTATATGATTTCTAAAGATTTAATCATTTTCTGAATTAAGTTATTTATTTAAATTCGAATTATCCAGAATAGTAAATGATGACATCAGCACGACCTAGGTGTGACATCAGCATGACCTAGGTAAAGATTTAATCTGGCCTCTGATTAGTTTAAATAGAGTTAATTTAAACTAAATAGGATTAATTAGCGTGTGGGGCCTACTGGTCAGTGAGTGTTTAGTCTACTAATTAACTTAATTAACAGTTTATTTATTTATTTAAATTAGTTTATTTGGCGGGACCCACATGTCATAGACAGGGGCCAGCCCAGTCAGCGTTGACCCAAGTCAACGGGTCAACAGGGCCCCGCGGGGCCCACAGTCAGTGGCACAGAGGCGGGACCCACCGGCCATGTCAGCGTCGACCGGCGACTCGTCGACCGGCGACTCGTCACCGGCGACCAAAAATGACGGTGGCGCGACCGGGAGGGGGTCGGGATTCGTCCACACCACGCCATTTCGAGCGCGGCCGGGCTCGTCCGAATGGCAAGACGGCGGCAGAGCGATCTGGGGTGACGGCGGGGGCTACGGTGGTCGGTATCATCGACGGCAAGCGACGAGGCGGTCGCCGGAGTTCGGTACTCATCGGGATCGGGGCTACGGTGTGCTAAACGAGCAGCGCGAGATGGCTACGGCGTCTTCTCGACGCGGGGAGGGCAACGGTGGCACGCACGGGACCAAACGGTCGCCGTGGCCACGACGGCGATGAGGCCAGGCGGCGGAGGGATCGGGCGATCGTGGATCGGGCGCTACAGGCGACTAGCGGAGGTAAGGGAGGGCGCGTCACGCGCAGGAGCTCACCGGGGGAGCGTGGGGACTGGGCAGTGGGCTCGGGGTGGTCCGTTGAGGCAGATCGACGGCGAGCGACGTGCGGTGGCCGAGACGGAGGCGAGGAAGAATGCGGCGACGCGAGGGGCTCCCGGGCTCGATCCGGCAGCGTAGTCGAAGCAGAGGAGCGAGGCGGAGTGTTGGACTTGTCGGGGCGGCGAACGGGCGACGGTGGCCATGGCTACGGCGAACGGCGGCGAGGGTGGCGCTCGGGCATCTCGAACGAGAGTGAGGGAGGGGACGAGAGGGGAACTGGTGGGCGCTAGGGTTCGCCAGGGGGTGCGGGGAGTTGCTCTCATCCTCCCCAGCGAGCGCGGCGCGCTGTCGACCGCGCGGAGGGGGGGGGGCGGGCTGCGCGTGCGAGGTGCTCGACAGCGAGGCGAGGGTGAGCAGTGAGAGGTGGGGGAAGACGCGGGGTGGGCTGGGCTGGCGCTGTAGAAGTAGGCCTGAGTGCACAGTAGGTTTAGGCCTTTTTCTTTTTTCTCTTATTTTCTGTTTTCTTTTGTTTTCTTTTGTTTTCTGTTTTTCTAAAACGTGTGGCCTCATATTTAGTTTTGTAAAATATGTGAACTAGCCACAAAACTCCAGTGCAACATCTACTAATGCCATAAAATGGTTTTGAGTTCATATCATTTCATTTGCAATTTTATAAAACTAAATGGGATTAAATATTGCTGTTTTGACACTGTTAGAGTCACTTAAGTAATTTAGTGAATGTTGATTATAATTTTAGAATTGTCTCTGGATTATTTGTTATTTAACGAACATTTTTGTTTCCAATTTGGAACAACTTTTATTTTCACTTTAATTTAATTTGAAGTTTGAATTAGGAGTTTGAAATGCAATATGATGCAAATGATGACTATGCACTGTTGAACTTGATGACATGGCATTAACTAGGGGTGATCACTGTGGCTAAGTACATGGGGTGTTACACTTGGGGAGATCATCTCCCTTCTCCACACCAAGGATGGCTGCCGCACACAAGTCCTCGCACCTCGGTGGCGCACTCAGTGGCGCGCCGCGCCTCTTAATCTCGACTGTCGTCAGCTATCTATCGATGATGATTCTGAACTCCCCGGAGCCATCATCTCCTCCCACCAGGGCTCTGTTCAACGCATCTGCATCCCGGCATGCTACCTGCTGGACATACCCTGCACGGTGGCCGCCTGGCTGACATCCCGTCAATTTGATAAACTCCAGCAGCTTGAGTTCTACCATTACTACAGTGATAGGTTACCACCAATAGATGCATCTATGCCCTCACCACCGATGCCCATCTCATGGTTTTCCTCCTCTCTCCACACCGCCACCTTGACCCGGTGCCATCTAGCAGACAATCTGGTACAAATGCTTTGACTCCCACTGCTGAAAAAACTTGCGCTTGTGTTGGTTCATCTGTCGGAGGCCTCACTACACAGCATCATCCACTCCAGCTGCCCTGCACTGGAGCGTTTGGTGCTTGTTTTTGGAGCAGGAATCGATATCCCTTGTCTCAAAATAAAGTCGCCTCACCTTGTAAGCATTGGAATTCGTTTTGAAGGACAGGAGCTCATCATCGAAGATGCCCCTTCACTTCAAAGGTTGGTCCTTGATTGTTGTTATAAACCTTCGCAAATAACTGTGGTCTCTGCGCCTAAACTGGAGACCTTGGGTGCAATTCGTGATCCGTTTAAATAGTTCGAGATGGTGTTTGCCTCCACACCTATTGAGGTACTGTATATTATTCACATACACTTTTGTAATTTGCATTTTTCATTTGTGTGCATAAGTTCAGTATCATCTTGGAGTACACTTTCAGTGCTAATATTATGTTCTATGCTCAATGAAGCGCTTGTCCATCCTATCAGTGGTGGTGGATTCTGTCAAGACCTTATATATCAGTATGTGGTGTTTTGATCTCAACATCATTATTGCCTTGCTGCAATGCTTTCCATGTCTGGAGAATTTGTATATAAAGGTGATGATTTCACGCACATTGAAAGCTCATATATAATGTACTATAATTAATCGTTCAGCTATCATTCTTTCAACATAATCTTTTTTAGACATTAACTGTTTTCAATCTTCATCTCTATTTAGGCAACAACACATGGAGAAAAAGGTATAACCAATCGATGGTTGATGAAGCACGGGGATTTTCTCAGATCTCATGACATTCGTTTGAAGACAGTAACGCTGGAACGATATTCATCCAATAGTACAAACACTAGCTTTGTCATATTCTTCATGTTGAATGCGAGGGCACTATTGTCCATGAGGATTAAGTTTTTCAACAAGAAATTACTCTCGGCTGTAAGTGTTGAACAACATAAAAAGAAGTTTCAGGTGGACCTAAGGGCTTCTGATCGTGTTCGGCTTCTATTTACAACAGCTTGTGGTCATCATGGAGCAGTAGAATTATTGTACTGGGATCTTGATTTTATGGATCAGACTGATCCATTTGATTGTAACTGCTGAAAACTTTGGTTGAGTTAGATGTCATTGTCCTGTTCAATCTGGAATTTGTCTAAACCTGATGAGCAATTAATCCTCGTGCTTTTGTACTGTTTGTAAGATGGAGTTAAATATTGTTGCCCTTTTCAACTCGATTTTGACCCATATTTTATTTCATACTGGGCCAATGGCTTGCCATTTCTTTAATTAACACATAAATATTATAAGCATTCACAACATAGGGAGAGAACATCACTCTCGCGGGATCCTTGAGATCTTTGTTCATTACAGAACCCGCAAGTTCTTAGCGACCGCCAGCACCCACAAACTTATTTTCAGCTAGCACACACCAAATGGGTTGTAATTCTTAATAAGAAAAGCTGCATGTTAGTTAAAGATTAGGATTTATCATTTGGGACCCACGAGGAAAAAGCCTATCCAGGGCGATGCCGACTCGACAGTAAACATTGAGAAACCTGGTTTTAAAATTACTGTAAATCCAAAACTCGCCTCAAAATCATGAAACTTGGCATGGTGTTATGACATGGCACCAACATGCTGTGGTAAAAAATTAGTCCAATTTGGGACAAGTTTTGGTATAAACTTCTTACAAACCGGAGCTTGTCTAAAAAAGGCTCATGGTTCCGAAAGGGAACTTGTCACCTATGTGTGCGAAACGACATACACTGTCTCTTTCCACCTTGATTTATTTTACAGAGGCAACATGTAACTATAGGAGCGTCGTCCTAAAAACATGAAATTATTCAGGGTTCGTTTTGCCTTTTTATACATTATTTGAGTTTTCTAGGCATTTTGGAACATACTTTGGTGTGTGCAAAGGTCATGTGTGTACTAGCCACCTATGTAATTGGATGTTCAATATGTTTATGGAATCAAGTACTTATAAGTTATAAGTACATATGCTGTTGTTCTGTGTGCAATGACATCGTACATGGACCATACTAGGGAATCCATCGGTGATGATTTCATCAATCGCTGACAATTGTATACCAGCAAGCATTTGCCCACAACATACACGGCTTATTAGCAGCAATTGTCTATGTTATTATCGGTCTTCGCACATATTTCTGATTACAGATCTGTTTGCCGTGTTTGCCGCGTATCACACACATCTTGTTAAATTGAATCGTTTCTGTTCTCTTGGCTCAACGCAAACAGTTCATCCGAGTGAATCATATGTCGTATATCCCACACACCTTCATTTGGCTGCCCGTTTCTGTTGTTCCGCCTCATCACAAACAGTTCATCCGAGTGAACTGTATGCCGTATATCGCACACGTCTTCATCTGGCTGCCCGTTTCTATTATTCTGCCTCATCGCAAACAGTTCATTAAACTGAACTGTATGCCTCGCATCGCACACGCAACTAAAATCTGAACCGTGTTTGATATATCCGCCATCGCAAATGTTTTGCACCTTTTTTGACGGGGTTTTTACATCACCGTTTGCGATTAATGCATCGCACACAGTTTCGTCGAAGGGTCTTTGATCGTAGTGTCGCGTTAGCAGCATCCTGCAGTAGTGGATGATAACTTTTGACTGCCAACCCCAAAGCTCGAGTACTCTCCATTTCAGGTGCATTCTTTTGCTTCATCAACTCATGTCCAAGCAACGCTACGGTGATTTCCTCATTATTGATGGTTGTCTTTCCGTGTGTCAATGTAATGACTAAATGCTCATTGGATGGTGGCAACAAAACTAGAAGAAGTAGAGCCTTGTCCTCATCATCAATCTTCACGTCCAGACGCGCTACATATGTGACCAACTGATTAAGGGCATTCACGTGCTCCACAAGATCCGACCCCTCCCGCGTCTTCGGCGCATAAATTTTGCTTCAAATACAGTTTATTGGTTGCCGACTTGGACATATAGCAACTTGCCAATCGCCTTAGGAGAAATTTCCTCCATGACATGATATATGACCTAATTTGAAATACAAAGTCGTATGGTGGCCGCTGCCTACACTTGCATATCCTTCGACCTATTGTCCTCAACCTTGGTTGGCTTCGTATCCTGCAAACTCGTAAAGATTCCCTGTTGTGCTACAAGATCCTTGACTCTTGTTTGTCATAGACCGAAGTTTCCTGTGCCATCGAATTTTTCTCTACATCAAATTTGATGAACCCCATGTCCATGCCGAGACGCGATTTACCAAACCCGTTGTCGTTCGTCTTACCGCCTTTGCTTCCCTCCGCGACTTCCTTCAAAAACAGACCATCAATCATGTATTCCTCGTCCGAAGCCATTCTGTAGTCCGTAATCTACCAAGAAAACTGGCCCGCACACCGTCACTCTGTCTGCCCTTCAGAAATTGCCATGGAACTAGGCTGTAACGCGCAGATCAAATTGCTCCATGCCGAGATTTGACCGGTCCATCTTCTCCCGAGCTCGCAGCAGATCTTTTGCATAGTCTTCTCACAAACTTATTCTGATACCACCTGTTAGAATAAATACGCTATGCAAGATCATAGACGACACCCATGCACGATATTTGTTAAAAAAGTTCACCGAGATCGGCTACATCCCCGGGGCAATAACTATAAGCGCTCCTCCCTAAAATACCTCGATACAAAAATCATGAGGTCAAAGTGTAGACCAAGCATCCATTTTATAGAGAGGCAGCTGTATTTTGTTTTAAAAAAATCATTTTTTAGGGGGTTGGTTGCAAAGTTTTCTTCCCTTGGAGTGTGTAAGAAAAATACTACAATGACATCGACCTTTATTTGTTGAGGGTTTCAAAATCGCCATGGGCGATATTCAACAATCACACATCACTGAACCATAATTTTGGACAACTTTCAGATATTCCTCATTGTTGAGTTGTATTTTGTGTTGCATGTATATTAGAGTTGTGGCCCATCTCCTAGTCTTGTATAGTTGAGGCAGAGGCCTTCCCTTGTAATTATATATACGTGCACCAGCACCCCATCAATACAACGTTCATTGTATTGCAAATCTCTCCATCTACATACTTGCACTCCAAACTGATAACGGAAAAGAGTTTGACAACGTCGCTCTTCGCACCCTTCTCGCCTCTCACGGCACCATCTTTCGTCTAACTTGCCCTTACACTTCACAGTAGAACGGCCGTGCCGAGCGCATTCTTCGCACTCTTAATGACTGCGTTCGCACGTTACTCTTTCACTCTAACGTGCCCGCTCGGTTTTGGCCCGATGCTCTCGCCACCGCCACTCTTTTAGTTAATATTCGTCCGTGTCGTCCTCGGTGGAACTACGCTCCTCACCACCTTCTCTTCGGTACACCACCATCCTATGACGGTCTCCGCATCTTTGGGTGTCTCTGTTATCCTAGCACCGCGTCCACCACGCCACACAAACTCGCACCATGTTCCGTCCCGTGCATCTTCCTTGGCTACCCTCCTAACACCAAAGGTTACCGGTGCTATGATCCTGTCACTCATCGTGTGTACACCTCAAGGCACGTGTACTTTGTCGAGACGGTGTTCCCTTTTTTTCAGGTTCCTCCGGCTTCGGTCCCTTCTGCGCCGGCCCCCGCGCCCCCCTCTTGGAGCGATGCGCGACGGCGGCCCCCGGAGGCCCCACCGGCACGGTGCCTTCTGCCGCCACCGCCCGGTTTTTTGACTCACTCCCCCGAGGTCGAGTCTGATCGGGCCCTCGGATCCCCGTCTCCCTCCTACGAGGTTGAGCTGGTGGGTACTCCGCCCGCCACCCCGGCTGGCGCCGCAACCCCGGTGACGGGCTCGACATCCTCTTCGCCCGTCGCCCCCTCGGCCGCCGGCTCGGCTGGCGTCGCTGCCGCCGCCGTGGCCCCCGTCCCCGGCGCCGCGGCCCTTGCCGCCGCCGCGGGTGCTCCCGCCGCCGCCGCCGCCCCTGTCGTGGCCGCGGCCCCCGCCGCTATCGCCGGCCCTGCTGTCCCGCCTCTTGGTGTGACTACCCGTGCCCGAGCAGGAGTGCTTCAGCCGAGCACGCGCTACTCCTCCGACGAGTATGTGTGCGCCGCCTCGACGTCGACGCCATCACCCATCCCCACCTCCGCTCGTGCTGCCCTTCGAGATCCCCATTGGCTAGCTGCGATGCAGGAGGAGTTCGACGCCCTACAGCGCAACCGCACGTGGCAACTTGTTCCGCGACCCCCTCGTGCCAATATCATCACTGGCAAGT
Source organism: Thinopyrum elongatum (assembly GCA_011799875.1). Classification (NCBI taxonomy): domain Eukaryota; kingdom Viridiplantae; phylum Streptophyta; class Magnoliopsida; order Poales; family Poaceae; genus Thinopyrum; species Thinopyrum elongatum. The sequence continues at coordinate 286,792,542 of CM022302.1, forward strand.
GGGTGTTTCGCCACAAGACTCGCCCGGATGGTTCTCTCGAGCGCTACAAGGCTCGGTGGGTGGTTCGTGGATTTCGGCAGCGCGCGGGCGTGGACTTCACCGACACCTTTGCCCCGGTTGTTAAACCGGGCACGATCCGCGCCGTGCTCTAGTTGGCGGTCTCGCGCGCCTGGCCTGTGCACCTGTTGGATGTCTCTAACGCTTTCTTGCACGGCCATCTTGCCGAGCAGGTGTACTGTGAGCAGCCCACTGGCTTCGTCGACGCCGAGCACCCAGACTTTGTGTGCTTGCTCTCCCGTTCTCTTTACGGGTTGAAGCAGGCACCTCGGGCTTGGTACCAGCGTATCACAGCCTTCCTGCAGTCTCTGGGATTTCGGTCCACTCGCTCCGATGCCTCACTCTTCGTGTATCATCAGGGAGCCGACACTGCATATCTGCTGCTCTACGTCGACGACATCATCCTCACGGCGTCCGCTCCCGATCTCCTTCAGCAGCTGACTGCTCGTCTTCATGATGAGTTCGCCCTCAAGGACTTGGGGCCCCTGCACTACTTCCTCGGCATCGAGGTGGTCCGCCGGGCTGACGGCTTCTTTCTGCATCAGCAGAAGTACGCCCACGAGCTCCTGGAGCGTGCCGGTATGCTTAACTGCAAGCCGGCGCCCACCCCCGTCGACACGAAGGCGAAGGTCTCTGCTTTGGAGGGGTCTCTCGTGTCCGATGGAGCGTTTTATCGCTCCATTGTTGGTGCTTTACAGTACCTGACGCTGACTCGACCCGACCTGCAGTACGCTGTTCAGCAGGTGTGCCTCCACATGCACGCTCCGCGTGACTCCCACTGGACCTTGGTGAAGCGTATTCTCCGTTATATACGCGGCACCATGTCTTTGGGACTCACCCTGACGGCCTCCGCCTCCACCGACCTCGTGGCCTACTCGGATGCCGACTGGGCTGGCTGCCCCGACACTCGACGCTCCACGTCAGGCTACTGCGTCTACCTTGGGCCCTCGTTGATCTCTTGGTCATCGAAGCGGCAGCCCATGGTCTCCCGCTCCAGCGCCGAGGCAGAGTATCGCGCCGTGGCTAATGCCGTGGCCGAGTGCTCTTGGCTCCGTCAGCTGCTCCAGGAGTTGCTTTGTGATGTTCATAAGGCCACTCTTGTCTACTGCGATAACGTCAGCGCGGTCTACCTTTCCGCCAACCCGGTGCACCATCGACGTACGAAGCATATTGAGCTCGATATTCACTTCGTGCGCGAGCAGGTTGCCCTTGGCCGTGTTCGGGTTCTTCATGTGCCGACGTCGCAACAGTTTGCTGATGTGATGACTAAGGGATTGCCTACTTCCGTCTTCGAGGAGTTTCGGTCCAGTCTCTGTGTCTCTGGCGACGCTTCGACTGCGGGGGGGTGTTGAGTTGTATTTTGTGTTGCATGTATATTGGAGTTGTGGCCCATCTCCTAGTCTTGTATAGTTGAGGCAGAGGCCTTCCCTTGTAATTATATATACGTGCACCAGCACCCCATCAATACAACGTTCATTGTATTGCAAATCTCTCCATCTACACTCATCAACCTGTCCTTTAATCATTTCGAAAAAAAGAAAATAAAGCCTGTCCTTTAATCAACTCAGTGACCTGTTTCCTGAACATTCATTAAGGGGCCGGATATGTAGAGAGAGAGGGAGAGAGCGCATCAGAATTTAATGCACAGCTCTGCGGACTCGTCACACTTCTTCATCCTTCCGTCTGAATTTTTCTTTTCAAGCAATTCCAAAATTCTCTTGTTAACCTCGAAAGGAAAAGAAAAGAAAATTCTTGTTCGTTGGCCTCCCCATCCTCGCCGTGTTCTCGCAAGCCTGGCCGCCTCTCGCGCGGCGATCCTTTCGCTCTTGAAAAAAGGGAACGCCCAGCAGATTTCCGGAGTTGAACCCCAACAGAAGGTGAGTCCCTCCCTCCCCTCATTTCTTCTCCCTTCGCGTGATTGTTTCGCCTGGTTTCCTATGTGGGAGTTCTTGATTTTTGTTAATTTTTAGATGAATTTCGCTTCCTCGCCATGCCCCGGCGTTTTGTTCCTTGTGCCGACCTCAACTCAGCAGAGAAAAACATTACTGATCTGACCTAGCTAGGAGAGAGAAGAACTAGGAAGCACAACTTTGCTACAGGATGGCAAACACGTGGCAATTAGACAAACTTTTCTTCTTCTTCTTCTTCTTCTTCTTGTGGTTTTCTAGTATTTGCGGGTGAGTTCTTGTTCCCTGCCTGCTTGCCTGTACCGTAGTTACTGCTGTGGGGGGCACGCTTAGCTATCGACAGTAGTACAACAACTTCTGCTGCATGCAGTTAAGTCCATTAAACGTACTACAGCTTCTCCCTGCTTCTTCAACTTTCGAACCCGTTACGGCGGAATCGGCACACGGCTCTCCAACTCCAATCCCAATCCCCGGTACGCTATCCGGAGTAGATTCTGTGCGCATCGCGTTCTTGCCGGACGCCGGTTCTTCTTTCTCTTCTCTTCTGAGAGAGTGTTCTTGCCGTTCTTGGACAACAGCTTCCCGTTGATTCGGTACTACGCGTATATCTCCTCTCTGCTTCTCATGCTTCTCATGTGAGAACAAGTTCGATTCTTTTATCGCCTGAAAAAAAGATTTCAATTCTTTTAGGTCTTAGTAGCAGTAGGTTGTTGCACCAGATTGTACGGTTGTGGTACCGTGTCTAGGCGAGTAGCATATCGAGACCATCTCTGGCGTTTGGTGAGATTGGGTCTGAGTTTTGACTTTTGGATGCTTATGGTGCACGCTTCTTCAGTTTGCTTGCGTTTGTACTACTGCTGGTTCATGCAAATAATGTGGCGCCTGGGCTGTTTGAACATACACCAAGTGCAGTTTTGCCCTTTTGGCTAGTATAAACAGTGGCAGGAATAAGCCATGCTCATATTAACTCATATATAGTTCTCTGCCACAATTTCCAGGAGACACACAACTCTGCTCTCTCTGAATCGGCGGCTCGGTGATGGCTTGGCCGAGATAGGCCGCGGACCATGAAGGTAGGTAAACTTCTATTTCGATGAACGGTTTGGGTTTGGATCAAGTATATGAGGAGTTTTGCTCTCCAATTATATCTCGTTGATTCATTTATGATGGGGAGAATACTCTTTCTTCTTGTTAGACTCGGTGCGTGTAGCTGGACTAGTCAACTGCCATTTGAAAGTTCAGGTGGATGTCCGCTTAGTGCTTAGAATATGTACATAGCCAGCAACTGATTTAGATACAAACCAATATCGACGATTAACCTGGTTTTATTAACTCTGACAACTTTAACATAATATTTGTCAAATGAGACTCTGAGAGTAAGCATGAGAAATATTTGGGATGCGCATCCCTACCAGAAATAAATGAATATATGTTCCTTCAGCAACTTGTGGGAACTGAAGTTGACATGTTCCCCTTAATAGTCAGAAAAGGTGCCATGATGTATTCAGGTCGCAATCAGTCTCAGTTGCAGGCTTGCAGCTCTACCTGTCCAAATGGACATTGAACTTGGGACCTTTGCTTCCAATAATCTGGCATGCCCGATGCGTCTTGATCATGCTAATGTACCACCAGCCACTTTTTCCATAATGTAGAAAGAAGCGCCTCTATCGGAGTCATCGAGCATTTAGGACGATGGTAGTTCAGAGTCACAACAAGAATATTCAATGCTTGCGCCTGATTAAAGGGACGCAGCAACCAAAATGAAAAAGAAGCAAAACTGCAAAAGATCCCCATCAGTTTCAGTTTACACTTTGTTGTTAGGGTTGGCCCAAAAGATCATTTTATAATGGAAATCATTGCTTAATTCTGTATTATAATACGTACATCATATGATAACTTGGTTAAAGATGGAGACTGGCGTCATGATAATACTACAACACTAGCTTGACATTTGTTGACAACATGTTGATTTGTTACCTTGTGACTGTCTTGGTGAATTTGTGATGCTAGATGACATCAACCACATGGTTATAGTATTTCTTGTGAAATATGCAGGACTGAGCATTTCACAGAAAAAATGGTTGAGGACAAAAATCCAGCACAAGATATGGTAGACATAGCTGGGCATGTACAGCAGGAGGATCCTTCTTATGAAAAGGACATCGTGGAGATCAAATTGCCAGACAGTGTTGCTTCTTTTGATTATGGTGGTAATTTTGTCAAAGATGTCTGCATTGATGACGGACAACCTCTTCCTCGGAAGATTTCAGAAGATAAAGTAGTAGATGAAAGGTCATCTCCAAATTTTGATTGTCAAATAATGATACACGCAAATGATGCTCCGACGTACATAGAAAAAGATTGTGCTGCAAAATCTTTCCACAAACTGAAACCAGAAGCAGTTCTACCTGTTAATTTTGCTGCTGATAGTAACAATGAGAAACGATATTCTTCTTGTGAAAAACATGATCCTGAAGACAGGAGTAAAGCCACTAATTTTGGTGATCTCAGTGAGAAGAAAAAAAGTTTGCAAGAATTACTTAGACTCGAAAGTGCAGAAGAGTCTCTGCATAAAGGTGCAATAAGCTCTGAAACCAGTAAAAATCATATGCCATCTTTCCATGGAGAAGCAGTTAGGCAGGTACACCACTGCTCCAGAGTTACAGCTCACAAGTACTTAGAATTGTTTTTTTCTTGTCATCACTATGATCATGGCATAGATGCATTGTAAAAAAACCCATCATACAAAATATAGTGGTGTTCTTGAGGAAAGAATAATCAGCTATAAATGCATCAACACACTTTAGGGTGGTAAATTTTTTTCCCAAAACTTCACGATGTTAAACTGAGAAATACGGTTTTGTTATAATTTCAGGTTTCCGCAAATGTGGGTCATGGAGTCGAAGCTATTGCATCCAAAACCAGTAGTCTTGTTAATGATATTGTATCAAGTAAGAACAACATTGATGATTGCTCAGTAACAACCTCTGAAGAATGTGATGCAGCGGCATCATTTGATGCGAGAGGACAGAACCTAATTGATCACTATAATCCTTTTGTTGGTCATGGGTCCCTAGAGGATACATGTAAACCAGAATGCTCTACATCAGCAATCGCAGATGCTGCTTCCACTGGACCTATCTGCACTTTTGAGAAGACTGATACTATTAGTGCTGAAGGATTTAATGAAGTCGAAATAACTGAACCTAGGGTTGATGCTCTGAGTTCGCTAGGTTCAGAGATCCGATCGTCTGCGAAGAGCAATGATCAGAATGGAAGTATTATGGGTGAAACAATAAACAACAAGATGCATGAAACAGAAGCAGCTACAACTTCATCAGCTGAAAATGTAGAGCCCAATGGAGCAAATGGGGAGAATAGTGAAAAACATGAGACTGGCCGTACCGCCGATATACATGGTTCCAGCCAGATAGATGAAGGAACTAATGATGACGCGGTTAGTAGGAGTCCTGTGCTGGCACAACATGATAATGTGTGCGAACAGAATGCACCTGATAGTGCAAAAGCGCCATCTCGAACTGGAAACGGCTATCCTCCCTTTGAACCAGGTTTTGGTCCTAGTATTATGTCTGCTCCAGTGTCAAACTCTGGCCATCTTGCTTATTCTGGCAATATCTCCGTCCGGTCAGATAGTAGCACGACCAGCACCCGGTCCTTTGCATTTCCAGTGTAAGTTTCTGGTCAGATCACAGCAAGTACTTTCTGAAAATATACCGGTCATTTTATCTGTGGGAGAAATATTATAGTACTTACTGGTTATGTTCCATTTTTGTTCGAAAAGAATCTTAAAAACTTTTACTAGCTGATCTTCATTTGTGTTTCAGAATAAATCTTGAAGGCATGAACCATGCAACATCTATCATTTTTCTTTTGTTTGATAGAAATGCAACATTTATCTCATGCCTCTGTTGTGTTGCGCTTGTGGAATAGACTGCAGAAGGACTGGATCAGCAGCCCGGTGAGGATGGCGAAAGGAGAGCGGAGGCGCACCAGGCGACGCCAAGGCTGGAGGAAGGGGCTTCTCTGCTGTAAATTCTGAGCGCGTTTTCCGTGAAGAGCCTTTTATATTTGTTCTATTGCAGGTTAAGTTCATGGCTTGTACTCCCTCTGTTCGGAATTAACTGTCGCTGAAATGAGTAAATCTACACACTGAAACGCGTCTTAGATACACTTATTTCAGCGACAGGTAATTCTGAACGGAGGTAGTAATAATTTGTATCATGAGAGTGAGGTGAGGAGTGAAATAGGTATATATAGTTGTAGCGTAGCGATCGTGCTTGGCACTAGGTCCTGCATGAATTAGTTTTATTGTTCTTGTTAGTTTGAGCTCATGGTTGGTTGATTACCCGTGCTTGATTCATATTCAGAGAGTGTTACAAACAGCGAGTGCTTTGAACGGTGTCTCAGGGGTGTTACAAACAGAGAGTGTTACTTCTGTCTGATGAATCCAACTGGGCCGGCCTGCACCTGCAGGGACGCTCATGCCTAAGCGCGAACTCTTTTAAAAATAGACAAACATATTTCCTGTTAACTCTTTTATTTTTTCTGTTTGAAATCCACAAACATTTGTAAGAAATGTGCGAACACTTCTCCAAAATAAACCAAGATTTATGAAAAGTGCGTGAACATTTGTTTAGATGCTTGAGCGCTATTTTAGTAACATGAACATTTTTTAAGTAAACAATGAATAAATGCACCATAAACATTTTTCATGAACATTTTTTTCATATGCGATACACATTTTTTATTATACAATGAACTGTGTTTAATATTGAATTCAAACACTTTATTTTCTGATTTTTTCCAGTGGCTCGGTCTTTTTCCTTTCTCCCTTTTTCCCATTTTTGCTTTTTTTTCTTCTGTTTTCTATTATTTTCTTATTTTAAAATGCACAAAGATTTTCAAAACTCACGAGAACTTTTTCAAAATACATGAACATATATGGATTTGTTTAATACATGATGAACATTTTTAAATAAGTATATTTTTGGTTCCTCCACTAGTGCACCCAAAGCCCTATGTAAACGGTTTAAACCCCCTTTTGCTGACAAACCCTCGCCTTACTTAGGAGTGCGAAAGGGGTGGCCCATCGCACATGATAAGGGTTAACCTCAACCATATATAGGGCAAAAGCATGCATACGTTTCACGAAAGAAAATCATATGCGATGCCCCAGCCTATCTCTTTCAGTTACGCGTGGGATAGGGGAAACCCACATTTGCGATCACTCTTACGGTGCACACGGTTTGAGAAAGTGAAATATTTGCGACCAACCTCAAGAGATAGGGGAATTTCTTTATGATTTTCTTTCTGGGGCACAAATAAGATAGGGGAAAACTACATTTGCGATCACTCTTGAGTTGGTCGCAAATGTTTCACTTTCTCAAACCGTGTGCACCGTAATGACCCGCGGAGCAGATTTTTCTCCCCTAATATAATCCTTTCAATTTAAAATTCTCCCGAATTTAAATTTGAAAGCAGGTAATCGCTTATTTGATATCCATTATATATATTTGATGAAAGTAGGCAATCCAATTTACAAAGTTTCAACAACCAATTCGCATATATTCACGAATTACGGAAGCACCAAATAAACAATGATGAACCACAATAGTATTAATGACGGTAAAGAGAGAGGGGAAAGACATTTTGGTTGCTGAAGAAGGTGAGGCGGAATGCCATATTGTGCCCTTCGCCATGCCGAAGGCACCCATAACTCTTGTCCAACCCCTTGTGCCATCCTTCATTGTCTTCATGAAGACTTCTAAATAGTCATTATAGTTTGGGTGAAATACTTTAACTTACATTGCATTGCCACCAATCATCTAGTTTGCAAAGTAATCTTGAGTAAAATGCTTTGGAAACCAATGCAGATGAAATAAACACAACATAATTAAACATCACATGACAAAAGTTACTAGAACAATAGGTACCAGTTGGCTAGCTAGAAAAAGTAAAATTTGGTAAAACGAGCTACTACTCGCCATCCAAGATGATCATAGGCTATTTCCCTCTTGGAAGAACCATGTGAAAATAAATCATAGACTCCCTCACTTGTCACGGATGGGCTCCTTCCCCTTGGAAGAGCACAAATCCTGGGTGCCCCCCCAATTGTCTATAACGCCCAATACTCGATACGAGTCCCAACAAATACTTTGCAATTCTTGCTAAGGCTAGAGCGCATATTGGTCTCCCCAGCATATGACTTCATAACATACACGCATTGTCATATGCCAGTGAACAAGTTGTACATCACAACAAACACAACTACACGCAGTTTAAATATGAGTGAACAATAGGGAAAACATATGATAATATATAATTTATCACCATTCAAAGGTCAACATGACCCAACATTACATTAGTCATGCAGCGGAAGAAACACGGGTCTGAGTACAGACAAGAAGCAAATTTTGCCTAAGAGGCGATATATGTAAACGACATCTACCTTGCAGTCCCAGACTGTCAACCAAGATCCTCAAGTCTACTCATCATTGTGAACATCATCGACAATAACATACTATTGGCCACGGTTTTCATCATAGAGGAACCGGTATCGGGGTAAATCACCTGGACCTGTCTCATCGGTACCTCCATCTAGGTTATTGTGGCAAGGGTGAGTCTTTTGGACTCGGCAAGTACATTATCAAGGGTACTAAGACGAAAAATATACATGCGTTAGATATGGATAAGTGGTGAGGTTGCAGCAATCAGCCAAACAATGTAAATCAACTAGTCCTACGAGTATTTAGAACAAGATGAGATCAATCTATGCAAAAGGGGTCGCAAACTAGTTGACCACTAAGTGATCCTTAACACCTGCCTACGATTTCAATCATCACCTCACCGTGTCCTCTTCTTGTTTACATACCCACAAGAAGAGATAATCATGGTACACATATGTTGATCAAGTTTCATTTATTAGTTCAATTTGTCTATGACTGGGATAATAAATTTTGAAGTCGTCTGTAACCGCGAACACGACTTTCCGAAGAATTTAGCCTTGCAGGGGTGCTCTAGCTTTCCATTATAGATTCTGCATGCATACCCGATTCCAATCGGTACATTGCATTTAGAACCACTGTGTAAACACGAATGTGATCCGGAAGTTTGGAGGTAACAAGTTCCTCTAATTAACATCAAACTAATCCAAAAGACCTCCCGGCGGGTCAACACCCAAACCAGAGCCGACGTATCTCTAGATCCGGTCCCAGCCAGATGGGCAAAGGATACGGTAGCCAAACATGATTTCCCGTGGTGGCACTGAAGATTGCTTAGTGTGGACCAACGCTTTTGGGGCACTGGCCCAAGTTGCTTCGAAGTTGCCTTGGGTAACGTCAATTTCCTGTGCAAGTTTTATGTTTTTCTAATGGTAGTACCAATGTTGGGTCCTATAGAATATTTCAACGCTAGATAAAGGAGTTCAGGGGGACATAATACTCCCAAACACGGTTGTATGCGATAATCAAGGAACATAACAACCAGTTTCTTGGTGCTTATTATTGACCAGAGTGGAACAAAACAACCGGGACATAGACTTGAGCCTTCCACCCTTAGTCAAGTTTATAGTCAAGACTAAACAATTAAGCATAATAATAATGATATCCCAAAGATATCCATGTTTCCACATGGAAACACCTACACCTGCAACTAGCAAATCTATAAAAGGGGCTGAGCAAGCAACATGGCCAATCAAAAGGTTTTGCTAGGTAGTGGACGTTAAAGGTTGTATCACAATTTGGAAGGCTTGAACAATGTGGTAGGTAATGAGATCAAACAATAGCATCAAGACATATAACAAGCAAAGCTAGTAATAGTATCCAAGGTAATGATCATCCTTGCTTGTTGTCTCCTCAAGTTGATTATAGGTCTGCTCCTCGGAGTAGTCGTCACTTGGTTCCTCGAACTCCGTAACGTTTCCGAACTTTATTGATAAGAACCAAACCGAAAACAAGCAAATGATACGGTAAACAAACAAGGCATGACATATTGCACAAAAATAACAAAGCACGACATATTAAAGGTGCATTTGAATTAATCACTAATAAGTTTAATTGGAGTTTGGATCAAAGTGAGTTTGATCCATGTGATACTCCAAGTGTAATTATTTGATTTAAGTCATATTACTACAAACACTTCTCAAGCAAGCTCGATGTAGAATGTACTAAGTAGGCTCTCTAGAATAATTCATCAAACAAACACTTATTAAACGTGCTTCACAGACTTCACCTCCCTTCTGATAAACTCGGGAAGGGTGGTGAATGTCGGTGTCAAAACTGGCGGATCTCGGGTAGGGGGTGCCGAGCTGTGCATCTTGGATCAATGGGGAACGGTGAACGCAGGTACAACATTTACCCAGGTTCGGGCCCTCTCGAAGAGGTAAAACCCTATGTCCTGCTTGATTATATTGATGTGTATATGATGGTTACAGAGTTGATCTACCACGAGATCAGGTGAACTAAACCCTAGATGACTAGGATGATGGTTCTTGCCTCTACGGACTAAACCCTCTGGTTTATATAGACACCAGGGGTACCTAGGGTTACACATGGTCAGTTGCCATCAGGGAATAAACATGCCGATTCTACCATCTTGACTTGGAGGACACACCAAGGCTTCGGAGGTTTCCTTCCTGAACACGGAGTCGCTTATAGCTCGGCCTTCCAATAATAGTGGCCCAACTGTCTGGCCCATAAGAGATAGACCGATAGCCCGAGGATCCCTTAGTCCGGGACATCCTCAGTAGCCCCCGAAATAGTCTTCGAAGCCAAGGTTTGTGTGGGAATCGTCGGCTTTTTGGACCAATTCCTTCTTCCCATGGTGCTTGCGCTAGGTTTGCTATTACCGTCGGTGAAACCTTCAAGGGTCGCCTGGCTATGCCTGGCCATGTGTCCGGACTATGCCCCGATTTCCGAAGTGTAGGTTGTTACTTAGCCTCGAAGGCCAGTTGCCCAAGTTTGAATAGTGTCCTCAACTGACAAATTTTGCCGAAAGGTCACGACCGGTCAGTTATGAAAACTTGGTTCACGGTTCGAGGCAGTTTCTCCATTGGCACGTCCCATCAATATGGAGACCGTGCCCCGTTTTTAAGGGATATGATCAATGATTTGTGTTATCCCATGCGCGCATAACGACACGATTATATCAGGAAGAGGCGAGGTCTGCGGCCCAGTAAAGGGACCCTTGGGCTTAGAACAGCTTATAAAAGGGGAGCGGCCATCAAATTCTTCGCTCGCTTTCCCCTCCTCCCTTGCCATTGCCTTCCCAGCTTCTTGAGCTCCAGCGCCCAGATCCATCCTCCCTCCAAAGAACTTCCCTAGCCATTTCCTTGATCCGGCCATGGCTGGTTCTGGTTCCAAGGACAAGCGGGAGGCCTCCTGCGTCACTGAGGACGACATGAAGGAGCTGAAGAGCGCGGGCTACCTGCCGACCAACGTCGCCCATCACGTTCCGGAGGAGGGCCAGGTTGTCCCACGCCTAGGATAGGCAAGAGGGTGGTGTTCCTCCCCCACTTCGTCCGGGGACTGGGCTTTCCTCTCCACCCCTTCGTCAGGGGTCTCATGTTCTTCTACAGGCTAGACTTCCATGACATTGCCCCGAACTCCTTCTTGCACATCTCGGCTTTCGTCATCATCTGTGAAGCTTTTCTTCGAATCCGTCCACACTTCAGCCTGTGGCTGAAGGTTTTCAATGTCAAGATGAAAATAGTGGACGGCCAGCAAGCAGACTGTGAGGGGGCAATGATCAGCAAACTCCCCCGGGTTGAGTGGCCGAAAGGCACCTTCATAGACACCATCAAGATCTGGCAAAAGGAGTGGTTTTATATCACAGAGCCACGCGGTGCGGATTGGGCGGCAATCCCCACCTTCAGATCCGGACCCCCCACAAGGCTGGTCTCATGGACTAAGAAAGGTCTCGACTGGGGGTCGCTTACGGAGGTGATAAAGAAGAAGGTTGAACTGACCAATGTGGTTTAGATCATGCTTCGTTGCCGCCTCCTACCTTTCCAAGGTCGGGCTGCCCCCATGTGGTCCTACAAGCCCGGAGACCCCGCCACCGTGCTCCACTTCTACCGCACCACCCACGCCAAGTTGTGGAAGGTGCTGTTCAAGCCCCAAAAGGACTAGCCAGCCAAGGAAGAAGACATCATCCTCGACACTACAACCCCTCCTTGGGAGGTATAACAAGTTTTACTCTTATCTTCGGATTCTGTTCCTTTTTGACAAAGCACTTAACCCCTTCCTCCTCTGTCCGCAGAGCTGGCTGCAGAAATCCGAGCAGATCAATAGCCCAGCCCCGCTACATGAGGGCTCCAGGACATCTTTGTTGACAGAGATGCTGGCCGTGACGCCGTACTAGGAGCCGGAGAAGAAGGAGAAGAACAAAGAAGGGAAGAAGGAGGCCAGAGAAGGCCTCCATCCCAAAGGACCCCCGGACACTAGATCCGGCCCCTCTGCCCTTGATGGGAAGCCGGGGCAGGGTGAAGATGGGGAGGAGAGTGACTCCTCCCGAACAAAGAAGAGGGCAGCGTCCGAAGACGCCAAGGAGGATCAACCTCCTCCCGCCCCGAAGAGGCAACACAGGGACAAGGTGGCCCTATCCTGGCGACAGCTCGGACTCCGCCGAGGAGTCTGAGACTTCCGAAGAGGTTCCCTAAAGGAACCCCAGGGTCAAGCCCCCAACCCAGAGGTATATATCCGAAGACTCTCCAGTGTGTCCGAACTAAGTTCATTATTAACCATACGCCTGCTGTTGGGGATATGACTATTAGATATGACCCGCCTACGAGGGGCCGGGTCATCCCAATGGCAGTTCATCTAAAGGAAGCCTAAGAGTATATTGAAGATGGCGGTTCATAAGACAGGCTTGTTAAAGGGCCCAAACCCGAAGGCGGCGTAAGGTCTGTAAGTGTAAACCGCCATGTACATGTAAACTTGTATTGTAAGGCATATAAGATAAGTCACCGAGCCGGACACGTTTGTATGAGCCGGCCGGGACTCTGTAGGCCGCAGGACGTCAACCCATGTATATAAGGGGACGACCCGGCGACGGCTTAGGGGAGAAAAAAGGAGACAACAGCTCGAAAGCCAAGCAAAGCGTATTCGCTCCCTGGTAATCGAAACCCTAGCAATACCACCTCAAACTGGATTAGGCCTTTACCTTCACCGCAAGGGGCCGAACCAGTATAAACTCCTCGTGTCCTTTGTCCCGTTTAACCCCTTTAAGCTAACCTCGTCGCCATGGCTCCACAACTAAGTCCTTTCATTAGGACATCTGCCGTGACAATTCCACGACAGTTGGCGCCCACCGTGGGGCACGCGCACGGTGGTTTTGAGTTCTTAAAGGGCAGCTTCAAAGGGATCAAGGGGTACGCTGTGGGGCAGATGACCAAGAGTCGTCGCGGCAAGCTTTACATCGACGATGCAGGCTGGGCCCCCGAGGCCGGCTCATTTGAGTACGGGTACCGGGTCCCCTTCGGTGGAATCCACGTCTTCATCGGCAAGATCGACGAGCTGGGCCCTGAGCCGGACATCTGCGCCGACATCATCGAGACGGCTCAGCGCGCACGACCTGCCCGGGTTCAACCCGCCGTGAAGCGTGCCTTCGTTGGGTTTATCCACGGGGCTGAGTTAGAAGGCTCTGTGTCTGGCGGAGAGATGGCCATCTACTCTGATGGTGAGTCGTCCATGGGGGAGACCAGCTCACTGTATCAACTACGAGACAGACGGCTTGGGGGCTGTTCCGATGGTGACAGTATTCCGGATCCCCATGAGCCGCCGAATAGGGTGGCGATCTTCATGGCTAGCACCCAGCCAGTTCTCGGTTCGACAGCCGCCGCGGTCATGACCTCCAGTGCAGCGGCGGTGACGGCAGCGGGTGTTTGCAGTTCAGCACGCCTGCCGGCTCAAGTTTTAACAGATCTGTTGGAAGCTCTGGCAACCCTGATGGAGGTAGATGTAACTCCAGACAACCAGGAGCAGCATAAGGCGGAAGTGGCTAAGCTGCGCGACGAGATAGCACAGGCCAAGATAGAGCTGGCAGCGGAGAACGCTAGGATGAATGCAGAGCGGGCCGTTTTAAACGCACAAGCACAGTGGATTCAAGCGGATTCATACCGGCTCTCGGTGGATCAGAATGCTGCCAACGAGGTCTTAAGGAGAAAGCACGGGAGTCGTCTACCTTTGGTTTATGAGTCGAGGAACCTCTTCAACACACCTGGAGCAGGGGCTAGTGACCCGCCGGTGATAAATCTGACAACTGAAGCACGAGGGGGTGGAACGCCGGGTCAGACACGCGTGACAGGTTCTCCGCATATGAACTACACCCAGCCTCAGCACATGGTGACGCCGCCGGATCATTACTCAACCCCTTTAGACAATATGATTGCTGCAGCTACATGATTGGCAGCTCTGCCAGTTGAGGGCGAGAACCCGACGGCGGTTGAAACCCAAAGGGCTAGAGAGCTTCTTCAAACAGCTTTGGTACAACAGCAGGCTTATTCTTATAGTCGTGACCGGATTCATTCGACCCCTCGTCCAGGCCGGAGCTACAGTAGGCACATTGACTCGCCAGCCGTCTCGAGTACTGAGCAGCGCCGTAACCAACCTCATGGATATGACCCGGCACGCAATGATACCAATGCACAGGATTTAGTGGACCAGGGCAGAGCGCGTCGAGAGGCCGAGCTGGTGGCTTGACTGGCGGCTCATCAGCACGCGCCGGTTTACCCGACGGCTTCAGTTGAGGCAGGTGTAACTTCTAGAGCGTTGGGTGTGCCGTGTTTAACGGCGGCTCTACGAAACGAACGTCTGCCCAAGGACTTCAAAGGCCCCCGCAAGGTGCCTAATTACACAGCAGATCAGGCCCCTGAGGCTTGGGTAGAGAGTTATGAGATGGCTATGGAGATGCTGGATGTTAGTGAGGCTGCATACGCTAAGTATTTCACCATGATGCTGGAAGGAACGGCACGTACCTGGTTGAAGGGGCTACTGGCTAACTCCGTCGGGTCCTGGGTAGAGCTGAAGGCCCGATTTATCCAGAATTTCAAAGATACGTGCAAGCAGCCCATGTCGATCGTGGATTTGGTTTCTTTTGTTCAAGCCGAGGGCGAGTCAACGACCAGCTGGGTACGCCGGGTCTCGACTATCATACATTCTTCAGATAACATTAATGTCGGCTCAGCGGTTCTAATGTTGGAAAAAAATTGCCGTTTCATTCCACTTAAGCAGAAGCTCGGGCGGCTTAAGCGTCATTGCAACGACATGGGGGAGCTTATGGCGGCTCTTGTTAAGTATGCCGACTCTGATGGTACCAAGGACCCCGACTCTGAGGATGAAAGATCGGGAAAGGGAAAGAAGAGTAGCGGCATGAAGGGACAGCAGAACAACTTAGCCAATCAGGGCGGCAACGGTAAGCGCAAGGAGGATGATTTTGTGGCTAACACTGGTGCCCGGAGTTATAACCATCGTCGTAAGGGGAGGCCGACTCAAGGGACAAAATTTGACCTTGAAGCAATATTGAATCAGCCATGTCCGAAGCACGGAACGGAGGAGAGGCCAGCTACCCACCTGTGGAAAGATTGCAGTATCATGAGACAATTTAGGGAGTCTGTCCAGCACAACCATGGCCCGAACGGCGGTTCAGGATCCGGCTCTCATGGTCCGGGTAATGGAGGCGGCGGCTCAAATTCCGGGTTTCACGGTCAAGGCAATCAAAGTGGTTACAGCCAACAGAATAATCAGGGGAATCAGCAGCGCCAACAGTCTGGTTATCAGAGCAACCCGAAGCAACTGAATAGTGGACAATACCACGTCTTCACCACCAACCTGTGTAAGCGGGATCAGAAGCTTCACAAGAGGGCAGTAAACGCGGTTGAGCCAGCGATGCCACGTTATTTACGGTGGTCAGAGCAGCCTATCGTGTGGAGTCGTGATGATCATCCGCCCCGGGTTGATAATCCGGGTCACCTGGCTCTGGTGGTGGCGCCTCAGGTTGGGGGCTATAAATTTACTAAGGTACTCATGGATGGAGGCAGCAGCATTAACATACTTTATTATGAGACCTTCCGTCGCACGGGACTGACTGATAAAAATCTTAAGCCGTCAAACACTATTTTCCATGGTGTGGTGTCGGGTAAGTCAGCCTATCCAGTGGGTAAAATATCTTTAGAAGTTGCCTTTGGAGATGAGCATGACTCCAGATCTGAGACTCTAACCTTCGAAGTGGCCAAGATCAAGAGCCCTTATCATGCGCTGTTTGGTCAACCGGCTTATGCTAAGTTCATGGCGAGGCCTTGTTACGTTTACTTACAGCTTAAGATGCCGGGTTACAAGGGCACCATCACAGTACATGGGAGTCGCAAGGTGGCCCTGGAGTGTGAGGAAGGTGATGCTGCTTATGCTGAATCAGTTTGTGCGGCGGAGGAGCTGAAATTTTACAAAGATAATGTTGACCCAGCGGACATGACGTCCTTGAAAAAGCCAACCACAGAACATGATCCTTTGCTAAAATTTAAGTCGGCAGATGACACTAAAATGATTGATATTGTTCCTGGCGACTCATCTAAGCAGTTCAGCATCAGTGCCAATTTGGATCCGAAATAGGAAAGCGCGCTCATCGAGTTCATCCGTGAGAACCGGGATATCTTTGCATGGAAGCCTTCAGACATGCCAGGTGTACCGAGGGAACTCGCTGAGCACACTCTCAATATTGATCCAAAGTTTAGGCCGGTCAAGCAATTCCTTCGTCGTTTTAATGAGGAGAGGCGGAAGGCCATTGGTGAAGAAGTGGCCTGGCTCTTAGCGGCCGGGTTTATCATTGAAGTTTTTCATCCGGAGTGGTTGGCTAACCCGGTGTTGGTACTCAAGAAGAATGGCACGTGGCGAATGTGTGTGGATTACACGGACTTAAATAAGGCCTGTCCGGCTGATCCGTTTGCTCTCCCCCGTATTGATCAAATCATTGATGCTACGGCGGGTTGTGAGCGAATGAGTTTTTTGGATGCTTATTCTGGTTATCATCAGATCAAGATGGCGATTAAGGACCAGGAGAAGATGGCTTTTATTACTCCGTTTGGATCCTTCTGCTATGTGTCTATGCCTTTTGGGCTCAAGAGTGCACAGGCGACTTACCAACGGTGTGTGCAAAATTGCCTTCATAGTCAGATCGGACGAAATGTTCATGCTTATGTAGATGACATTGTGGTGAAATCCAGGAAGAAGGAGACCTTGATTGATGATTTGAAGGAGACGTTTGACAATCTCTGGGTCTACAAGATGATGCTTAACCCGGCCAAATGTATTTTTGGTGTACCAGCAGGCAAGCTCTTGGGTTTTTTGGTTTCTAACAGAGGCATTGAAGCTAACCCGGAGAAGATCAAAGCCATTACTTCTTTGGCTAAGCCGGCGTGTGTTAACGATGTTCAGCGTCTGGCGGGTCTCATTGCAGCTTTAAGCCGGTTTATAAGCCAGTTGGGAGAGAAGGCTATTCCCCTGTATCAGATGATGAAGAAGACAGATAATTTCGTCTGGAGTGATGCTGCTAATGAGGCATTTGAGGCGCTTAAAAAGCAGCTAGCTGAGCTGCCGGTTCTGGCTGCTCCCATTGATAAGGAACCTCTATTGTTATATGTGGCTGCCAATGGCCGAGCTGTCAGTGTGGCCATTGTGGTGGAAAGGAAAGAGGCAGGCAAGGAGTATCCGGTTCAATGTCCGGTTTACTACATCAGCGAGGTACTTATTGAGTCCAAACAGAGGTATCCGCATTGGCAGAAACTTGTATATGGGGTTTTCATGGCAAGCCGGAAACTCAAGCAATATTTTCTGGGTCATCCCATTACTGTGGTCAGCTCTGCTCCTTTAGGGGATATCATCCAAAATAGAGAAGCCACAGGCCGGGTTGCCAAGTGGGCCATTGAGCTTGGACCTCATGGTCTGAAGTATGTGCCTCGTACGGCCATCAAGTCCCAAGCGCTCGTGGATTTTATCAATGACTGGACAGAGTTGCAAACGCCTAAGGAAAAGCCGGATAACACATATTGGACTATTCACTTTGATGGGTCCAGGCAATTGGAAGGCTCGGGGGCTGGAGTCGTCTTGACTTCCCCGCGAGGAGATAAATTTTCTTATGTTCTCCGGTTAATGTTTCCTTGTACTAACAATGTAGCTGAGTATGAGGCCTTGCTCCACGGTCTTTGGATGGCTAAGGAGATGAATTTAAGTAGGGTAAGGTGTTTTGGTGACTCAAATCTGGTAGCTCAGCAAGTTTCCGGCACTTGGGATTCTAAGGATCCGCTCATGGCGGCTTATCGTCGAGAGGTTGATACTATTGCGGGTCACTTCAAAGGATACCAAGTCGAGCATATTGATCGCAGGAAGAATGAGGCGGCCGACACTTTAAGCCGGTTGGGCTCTCAGCGTAAGCCGGTGCCACCCAACACGTTCCTGGATGTCTTGCTCAACCCTTTTGTCAAATTACCTACTGAGGAGGATCTTGCTGTTCCTGACCCAGAAGCACAATTGGTGGCGGCTCTTCATGCTATTCCTGATTGGACAGTTCCATATTTGGCTTACATGACCCAGGGCGAATTACCTGAGGATGAAATTCTGGCCAGACAGATAACCCGGCGGTCTAAGTCAATGTCAATTGTTAATGGGGAATTACACCATCAAGGTGTCTCAGGGGCGTTTCAACGTTGCGTCTCTCCTGAAGAAGGCTGTGAGATTCTGCGAGAGATCCACGAAGGAGATTGTGGTCACCATGCCGGCTCTAAATCTCTCGTAGCCAAAGCTTTTCGTCATGGGTTTTATTGGTTGATGGCTCATGCTGATGCAGAGGATTTGGTCAGCAAGTGTGACGGTTGTCAGAAGTTTTCACGCCGCGCTCATATGCCGGCTCAAGAGTTGAGGATGATTCCAATTACGTGGCCTTTCGCAACCTGGGGGCTTGATATGGTGGGGCCTTTCAAGAGGTCCAAGGATAAGAAGACCCACCTTTTGGTGGCGGTTGACAAGTTCACTAAGTGGGTTGAAGCAGAGCCGGTCAGTAAGTGTGATGCAGCAACGGCGGTTCAATTCATCAAAAAGGTGATCTTCCGTTTTGGCTTTCCACACAGCATTATAACAGATAATGGTACTAATCTCTCTAAAGGCGCTATGAGAGAATTCTGTCAACAGGAGCATATTCGACTTGACGTCTCCTCTGTGGCTCACCCTCAGTCTAATGGTCAAGCGGAATGAGCTAATCAAGAGATTCTGCGAGGTATCAAGCCCCGGCTTATGGTTCCTTTGCAAAGAACGCCGGGTTGTTGGGTGGAGGAGTTACCCTCTGTGTTATGGAGTATCAATACAACTCCCAACAGATCTACGGGTTACACACCTTTCTTCATGGTTTATGGAGCAGAGGCGGTTCTCCCTAGTGACATCCGTCACGATTCACCCCGGGTGGCGGCTTACATTGAAGCTGATAATGAAAAGGCACGTCAAGATGCACTTGACCTGTTGGATGAGGAGCGTGATCTTGCGGTGGCTCGTTTAGCGATTTATCAGCAAGATCTACATCGTTATCACAGCCACCGGGTCAAAACCAGAACCTTTCAAGAAGGCGACTTAGTGCTCCGGCTCATCCAGGATCAGACAGATATGCATAAGCTATCACCACCTTGGGAAGGACCTTTTGTGGTCAGCAAGAATCTGCATAATGGATCATACTATCTTATCGACGTTCGAGACCACAAAGACCCACGTAAGTCGGAGGAGGAGACACGTCGGCCGTGGAATATTGCTCATCTTCGGCCCTACTATACTTGAGCCACCGGCTCCCATAATGTACATAGTCTGATGATGTATATATTATAGACAGTATATTAAAGCCGGTATCCCTGATAATTCAGGGCCTCTGTCGTTTCACTTCTTCGAAGCTGAGTCTTTATCATCATCTTACCTGTTCATCTAAGAGGCTTGATGCCCAAAGCTACAAAGACCAAAGAGAGTTGGATGCACAGCACAGCTCAAACATAGGTCCCCAACGAACACAATCCGTAAGTATGTCACTTGGGGGCTTCCTGTTCAAACATAGGCGTATTCGACCAAAGAGAACATAGCGTGACTACCCTCTTGACCAGGTTATCTTGTTCAAACATAGGCGTATTCGACCAAAGAGAACATAACCTTTCCGGGTCATCCTACCTGTATGCCAGCTGCTTCAACTCCATCAGGTCATCCTGATTGACCCGTCGAACTCTTAACAATCAATCTTTTACGGTGTATTCACCAAAGATCTTGAGCTTGTTAAAGGTTCAAACGGCGGCTTGTCATGCGAGAGCATGGCCACAGATAGTCAGGATAGATCCAGGCTTCATAAGCCGCATTCTTTGAAACTTGGATAAATCGGCCCATGATGCATGCTGCTACTCTGACCCCGCGTACTCCTGATAAGTCTATCTTTATACAAGACCTGACTTTATCTGGGTTCAAATGTCGATTGGGTACTGTGAGTGCCGGCTCACGGAAAGCACGTACCTTCCAGTGGCTCAGGCTAGTTTCATCGAAGAAGACACTTTGGCTTGGCGGCCTACAACAGCCTCGAGTTTCTGGAATTTCTTGATTTCTTATTTTTTGACATTTGGTTTTACAAATCGGGCCAAGCTGCCCTATTTACGGCTCATATTTGAAGCACCTTTCGGGTTTCTGCAACCCACCAGGATGGCAGACTCTAAGTCGCCAAAAGCATAATAGTATTATGTTTCGAGTTATAGCTCTAATCACATGAAGCTATTAAGCTGGTAGTTTAAAGCGTACATCACAGGGTAATGATAAATCAGACCTGCATCAATTCACGCTGCCATAAGCATAAAGTGATGGTTTCTTAAACTGGCAGATCAGCAGTGTTGCGCAAAACAGAAGCATGTACGATGGCACGGCAGTTTAAAGTTTTACTACCCTATTACATGACTCCATGAATCAATAGATCAAGTGTTTTTCATATGGATCAAATATAAACCGCCCAGCGGTTCAATCTTCTTGGCCTTGCTGACTTGAGGTTTCTGGATTATCCTTCTCCGGATCTTCGTCCTCTACCGCTGTCTGGAGATTCGGTGATGACCAATCAATGCCACATAAAGCTTGAAATTCAGCCTTATCATCTATAAGTCCAGACGGGTCAACTTCAGGGGCAAAAGTATGCTTATGGATTGGAGGGATTAAACCCATCACTTTATAAGCCAGCATAGGCATCTTTTGATTCTCCATGCTATAAGCCGGGTGATATTTCGACAGATCCGTCTCATTCACGATCAGACTGGCCAGAGGGCTTATTTCTTTCACACAGGTAGCAAAGTCTTTCTGATCAAATGCAGTGCCGTCCTCTTTTAAGCTTGGATATCCAGTAGCTACCTCAGACGGGTCTAGCTCTGGTAGCCATGCCTTGGCCCGGCTCAAGGCCGTTACGGCACCGGCTCTTGCAGACGACCGTTTTATTTCATCAATCCTGGCAGGTAGCATGGAAAGTTTTTTCAAGACATCTGACAAAAGAGTTGGTGCTTGAATATTCTGAGAGATTGTAGCCAGTGTACGCTGAGCTCCAGTATACAGTTGTTCGACAAGGGTGTAAACCGCCTTCAGCTTCACAAGCATGTCTTGGTTAAAATTGCTGCTCCTTGGACCTGAGTAAATCATAAATCGGTCAGAGGCGGTTTATAACCATCAAGGAAAAGATTCACTTTTGATGTTTAAGAAGGCGACTCACCAAAGATAGCAGAAACCATCTGAGATACACGGTGTTTTAAACCAGTGAGTTCAGTGGTCACCTCCTGAAGAGCCGCTTCTGCTTTTTCAGCTCGTTGTATCAAAGCAGTCTTCTCTTCAGCCCAAGTGTTTCTCTCCACCTCAAAACTGGTCTTCATCTTTTCCGTCTCAGCCACGCTAAATTCGAATTTTGATTTGGCCTTCTGGGTCTCAGCTTCCTGATTCTTCAGCTGGGTCTTTGCATCAGTCAATTGTGATTCAAGTTCAGCAGTTGCAGCCTGTATGAAGTACAGACTTATCAACACATTCATATCAGGATTACAAGAGTATAAGTCCCAAGTCTTTTGCAAGCAATAACACTTGGCACTTGGGGGCTAATGCCTGCCGAAAAAATTTCTTTATACAAACAATTCATGTGAATAAAGTCCCAAGCACTTTGCAAGCAAGAGTACTTGGCACTTGGGGGCTAATGCATATTGCTCGTGTCTCCTAACTATCTTACAATGACCTGGTTGTGCTGTAAACAATCACAGCCGGCTCATGGGGGCTACATAGATAAGCTCTCTGTTATAAGCAATGGGAAACAGGACTGGCTCATTCATGCTGATTAAACCGGCCCTTGGGTGCTACGGATGCAATGTTATCAGAACAAGCCAACTTTAGAAGGATTCACTACAAATGTTCACATTTCTGCTAAAGTCTACAGCCTATTCAATCTTATCATAACCAGTAGACTTGGGGGCTGGCAGGATGTATATAATTTATTTAAGCAGGAATTCATACCTCATGTTTCTGATGCATTTGTTTCACCATCTCAATTTCAAGATCGTGGCTAGAGTGTACTTGGTTGAGATAGCCAGACAATATCTCGCTGCTGCTCAACTATGCATAGTGAGAGACATCAAACCTCACTTTCCGCCTTTCAATAACCTCTTGTTTGGTGGAGTGTTTTGCCAAGATAGTTGGATTTCCCGGTTCTATAAAACCGGAGCCAGTAATCAGAACGTCATCAGTATGAGTCTCTGACGGCTTAGGTGAGCTTGACGGTTCAGTGATCAAAGAGTCGGTGTTGGTATGATCAATGGAGAGATCAGGAATTTCAGGTGGAACGCCAAGGGCAGGTTCTTCTGGCTGTTTTTCAGAAGCTTCAGGTGCAGAGACTTGCTGCTCCATTTCAACAACTTTAGGAGCTTTAGTTGGCTTGGTAACTTTGGCCTTCTTGCTAGGCTTTGCTTGTCCACTACACGGGTTGTGACAGGTCAGTATAGTTATCAGAGTATAAAGAGGTAAAGAATAAAAGTAATTGTTGTTACCCAGGGGCAGTCTTGAAAGTTGGCAGTTGGGTCTGTGATGAGTCGCCAGAGGAAGAACGAGAGGTTTCCTGGTAGTTTGAGTCAGAGGAATTGAGTGGCTGGCGAAAGCAACCCGCCAGTGGGTAAAAAGAAGTTAAGCTTAGAAGGACCTCATTTTGGCGTTTCCGTGGAGCTGGAGTATTCGGTAAGCCGGAAGACAATTCTTCACCTCCGCTGTTCCGAGTCTGGCTTTAGTTTTTGTGCTGCTGTTGCTTCAAAAGAAAGTGAGGATCCAAATGAGCTAAGGGGTGTGAAAACCTTACTTTCTGGGTTACTCGTTGAAATTTCTATCTTGGCAAAGGCTCTGAGTCGGAGGAAATAATAGTTACCTCTTCTTCAACTGCTTGGCTGGCCCCTGTGTCATCCTGAGAGTAATCAATGTTAATAAGATAATTGAAAAAGGAGCCAAGAGAGTCAAGGGCTACCTCCGACTCAGAGGTGTCATCTTGATCAAGCATGTCAGAGGCAGTTGGTTTCTTCTTATGCTTCTTGGTGGTTTTCTTGGCGGCTTTCTTGGCATCCCTGGCCTTCTTGGCGGCTTCATGGTCATATTTTACCTTCCAGAAATCAGATTCAGCCTGTGGAAATTAGCAAAGTTGAGTTAGTACAATGTTCGAATAATGAGATAAAAGTAAGATGAGTTAAAGACTCACATCTGGCGGCGGGTTAAGTTTGCAGAAAGGGTTCAGACCCACTTTACTGCAGTCTTCGGAATCTTCGTTCAAAAGAGTTTTAACCATATCGGTAATTGCGTCATCAGTTAAACGCAAGGGGCTGTGGCGTAATGGATCCTTGGTACTGCCTATATAAGTGCACATTAAGCCGGGTCGGCGGCTCAAAGGTATGATCCGCCAGGCAACCCAGCACCGAACCAAGTCAATGCCAGTTAAACCGTTTCCCAGCAAAGCTTTAACCTTTGCAATGGTGGGAGCAAGTTTTTTTCGCTCAGCAGCGGTAAGCTTTTCAGGAAGATGATGCTTTGTGTCAAGACGTTGGGCACGATAAGCCGGCAATGGATTTTCGTCAGCCGGAGAGGTGTCTTTGCAATAAAACCACGTTTGGTTCCAATCTTTGGGAGGACTTGGCAAGCGAGCGTAGGGAAAGATGGCGTCTCTTCTTCGCTGAATTGAGATTCCACCAAGTTCCAAGCTGGGTCCGTTCGTAGCCTCGTTCTGGCGGTTTAAATAAAAATATTCCCTAAAGAGTTCGACGCTGGGCTCCTCTTGAAGGTATACTTCGCAGAAGACTTGAAAGTTGCAGATATTTGACACAGAATTGGGTTCGATGTCTTGAGGATGGAGATGGAAGAAGTGCAGAACATCTCGGAAAAACTTAGAGCCGGGTGGTGAGAAGCCCCGGTTCATGTGATCAGTAAATACAATGATTTCGCCGTCCTTTGGCTGAGGTCTTTCTTCGCCTGGATCAGGAGCACGGTAATGCATAACATTCTTTGCGGGCAAGTACCCGATTTTGACAAAGTCTTTAAGTGAGCCCTCAGTGACGACGGAGGGAACCAAATTGCATGTATAGACTGTCTTTGGCGGCATTGTGAAGGGAGAAAACCTAAAGGAAAGGGAAATTTTGCCGGTTCAGATCAATTTGCGAAACAGCTACAGTGTATACTCAGAATGGCGGCTTAAATGAGGACTAATGATATATGAGTAATTATAAGCCGGTGATGTAAGCCGCCATGACAAGTACTGGTATTCAAGGTCTGACAAGAGAATTTTTTACTAAGTATTGGGACAAACAGGTCTTGTAGATTAAAGCTATGTGATTGGATCTGCAGCTGTTCAGAAAAATGGAATAAAATCTAAACCTAAGGTGGCGGCAGCAGAGAAGTGGGGATGTTTAGATGAGATCTATTGCTATGAGGATATATTCTGATATTGCAAAACAAGTGCTAAAACTGCTACTGCGCAAGATTTGTACTGTCTTTAGATCAAAATTATGCAAGCTAAGAAAGAAAGGGAAGAACGGTGATGAACACCGTTCAACAGAGAAACCCTAACACAGATCTATGAAGAGGAAAAGGGAGGACTTACCGGCGCTGGTTGACAGCGGAGGGGCGCCGCAACGTTCTGGTTCGTTCAGGGTGATGCGGCGGCCGGAAAGAGCAGGGGATGAAGATCGACGACGGCGGAGCTCGGGTGCGCTGGGGCGCTGTGAGGAGGAAGAAGAAGGCGAGAAGGAAAAGAGGGAGAGTGAAAGAAGGTCTCGAGGCCCTATTTATAAGGTTGGAAGGATAAGTGGCATGCGCGGGAATCGAGGAGACAAGAAAATGGATATATAACGGCGTGGACGCCTCAATTTTCGGAGGTTCAATAAAGGAAAAGATTTATTAAGATTTGGGCCATATATAGAATTAATGACAGGTGACGTCACAGCGGGTCACCGCGATTTTAGGAGATGATGTCATGACGGATTACAAATAACACAAGAAGATGAAGAGCGATTTTTCCTAACTGAAGAAGATTGACATGAACAAGTTCAAATCAACCTGGGGCCTAATGTTGGGGATATGACTATTAGATATGACCCGCCCAGGAGGGGCCGGGTCATCCCAATGGCGGTTCATCTAAAGGAAGCCTAAGAGTATATTGAAGATGGCGGTTCATAAGACAGGCTTGTTAAAGGGCCCAAACCCGAAGGCGGCGTAAGGCCCGTAAGTGTAAACCGCCATGTACATGTAAACATGTATTGTAAGGCATATAAGATAAGTCACCGAGCCGGACACGTTTGTATGAGCCGGCCGGGACTCTGTAGGCCGCAGGACGTCAACCCATGTATATAAGGGGACAACCCGGCGGCGGCTTAGGGGAGAAAAAAGGAGACAACAGCTCGAAAGCCAGGCAAAGCGTATTCGCTCCCTGGTAATCGAAACCCTAGCAATACCACCTCAAACTGGATTAGGCCTTTACCTTCACCACAAGGGGCCGAACCAGTATAAACTCCTCGCGTCCTTTGTCCCGTTTAACCCCTTTAAGCTAACCTCATCGCCATGGCTCCATAACTAAGTCCTTTCATTAGGACATCTGCCATGACAATTCCACGACACCTGCCTTTAATATCGCAGCCCACCGCGTGACTTCCTCACCAATCAAGTCTCGGAGGGGGATTCTCCGCCAGCTGAGCTAGCGGAGAGTGGGACCGTGTCATGCACCATGCCTCCTCTGGTCGTCGAGGAGACCGGGGAGGTGTTGTCGCAGAAGACCCCTCCCGGGCCGAACAAGGGGGCCAGGGGTGATGACATTATGGTCGAGGTGAATACCTCGACCGCCGAAAACCAGTAGGCGACGACTCCTCTGGAGAACAAAGTGGGAGAGCCTGGTCGATACGAGCTCTCCCCGAAGACGGTTCTAGAGCCACTAAGGCACCAAGAGCCGAATACTCCGGCCGCCACTATGGGAGGAGCCGGGGTAACTCCGCCACCCCAGCCTGCTTCAGAGCGGGCTCCAACTGGGTGGACAGATGTGGTGGAGGAAGCGCTGACCAACTCCTCCATCACCGAGGAGCATCGTGCCTTGCTGGGCACGGTTTTGCAAAGCATTCGGTCCATGGACAACGGGCTGAAAGACGCTTTCAGTGGCCTTCTGACGGGCTTCAAGGTAAGCCATGTAATGCCCTTTGTCTCTTATTTTTTATGCTTGTATGGTCATGCAGTCATATATACAGTAGCCCCCGGGCCCTGAGTGAGTTTGAAAAAACTCATGCGGGGGTCGAATAGCTTAGGAGTATAGATCGTAGACGTACTGAAGCCCCCGAGACCATTGTCCGATTTAGGGAACGCCGACGGAGGATCAACATTCAAATGTTCGGGGGTCTGATATGTAAAGTGTAATGTGCAGGACGAGGAATGGGCCGAGCTCAACTGGAAGGTCAAGAGCTCTGATGATGAGCTCGATTGGATTAACAATCGGTTCGACGAGGCGCAAGGTGAGTCCGAACTCGGCTATTGACAATAGTCGTGTGTGTACTGAATTTTTTTCTGGAGTGTAACCTGGACTGGGTGCAATTGTTATTGCTACCGTCGTGGAGGTTGAGAGCCTTGAGGCTGAGCTGCGGAAGGCTCAGCAGGCGCCGGCCGAACAAGCGGCCACCAAACTGGCAACGATGAAAACCGCCAGCCAACACCACGAGGCCAGAGTGGCCGAGGTGCAGTGGGAGCTCAAGGATGCCATCACAAAATGTGAGGACCTTGAGCAAAAGAGCAAGGATCAGGCCTCCGAGCTGACCACGTTGAGGTCAGCGATCTAGGAGGCCCGGGTGGAGGCATGAGGCTGCCAAGTGGAGCTCCGCCAAATCAAGCTTATTGCAGATGGTAATCTGTACTTACTGGAGTGTGCCTTTGGTGGTAACAGGTTTGCCTTGCTCACGCAAGTATGGCGTTCCCTAGGCGCTTTTGCAGATCTCCCGAGGAGTGCGTCCGACGCAGCTAAGTACTTCGCGTCCAATGGTCGTGCCGAGCAGAGGTTGTTTTGGGCATAGTTTCAAACCCTCGAGCACCCTCCCCTCCTCAACAACCAGATGAAGCAGCTGATGGAGTTGCATCGGATGGCAGAGCCGGCGATCAAGGACCTCTGCGTCAAATTGTGGCCTTCGGAGTCACTACCGAGCAGCTACTTCGGCCTGGTGCAGAGGTTGTGCAATGCCGCACCCTGATGACTCACAAGTATAGGGGATCAATCGTAGTCCTTTCAATAAGTAAGAGTGTTGACCTAACGAGGAGCAGAAGGAAATGACAAGCGGTTTTCAGCAAGGTATTTTCTGCAGGCACTGAAATTGTCGTAACAAATAGTTTGATAGCAAGATAATTTGTAACGAGCAAGTAATAGTAACGGTATAAAAAGTGCAGCAAGGTAGCCCAATCCTTTTTGTAGTAAAGGATAGGCCGGAACGGTCTCTGATAATAAGTAAAACGTTCTCGAGGACACACGGGAATTTCATCTAGTCACTTTCATCATGTTTGTTTGATTCGCGTCTGCTACTTCGATAATTTGATATGTGGGTGGACCGGTGCTTGGGTGCTGTTCTTACTTGAACAAGCCTCCCACTTATGATTAACCCCTCTTGCAAGTATCCACAACTACGAAAGAAGAATTAAGATAAAGTCTAACCAAATCATTAAACATGTGGATCCAAATCAGCCCCATACGGAATAGCGCATAAACTAGGGTTTAAGCTTCCGTCACTCTAGCAACCCATCATCTAATAACTACTCCACAATGCATTCCCTTAGGCCCAAAGATGGTGAAGTGTCATGTAGTCGACGTTCACATAACACCACTAAGGGAATCACAACATACATATCATCAAAATATCGAACGAATATCAAATTCACATGATTACTTGTAACATGACTTCTCCCGTGTCCTCAAGAAAAAAAGCAACTACTCACAAATCATATTCATGCTCAAGATCAGAGGAGTAATAAATATCATAATGGATCTGAACATATAATCTTCCACAAAATAAACCAACTAGCATTAACTACAAGATGTAATCAACACTACTAGTCACCCACAGGTACCAATCTGAGGTTTTGGTACAAAGATTGAACATAAGAGATGAACTAGGGTTTTGAGATGAGATGGTGCTGGTGAAGATGTTGATGAAGATTGATCCTCCCAAGGTGAGAGGGTTGTTGGTGATGACGATGGCTTCGGTTTCCCCCTCCCGGAGGGAAATGTCCCCGACGGAATCTCTCTGCCGGAGAGCAAAAGTGCTCCTGCCCAAGTTCCGCCTCGAGGCGGCGGCGCTCTATCCCGAAAGTCATCTCCTAATTTTTTCTAGGTCAAAAGAGCTTATATACCAGAAGATGGGCACCGGAGGTGGGCCAGGGAGCCCACTACCCACCAGGGCGCGCCAGGGGGGGGGGTAGGTGCGCCCTGGTGCCTAGTGGGCACCTGGGTGGCCCCCTCTAGTATTTCTTTTCTCCAATACTTTTTATATATTCCAAAATAATTCCCGTAAAATTTCAGCCCATTTGGAGATGTGCAGAATAGGTGTCTCTGACATAGCTTTTTCAGGTCCAGAATTCCAGCTGCCGGTATTCTCCCTCTTTGTGTAAACCTTGCATATTATAAGAGAAAAGGCATTAGAATTACTCCACAAGGTGTTATATTGAATAAAAACACTATAAATAACAGTAAGAAAACATGATGCAAAATGGACGTATCACGCCCCGGATTGACGTCTGGAAGTGCTCTGTGTGCATCGAGGGAGCTCGGATGGCCTTCGGCAAGACCATGGTGCACTGGACGAAGATCAAGCCAGCCGAGATGGCCACCGGGCCGCCGCCCTCTGGGAAGGAGCATAGGCGCCCCGAACAATATTTTCCCATCGTGATGGATGGTGCTCGGGCGATAGAGGCCTAGTGCTCTAAGGATGTAATTTATGAGTGAATGTACTGCCGTTTATCCGAGCAAGTTGAAACTTTTTGTGCTTTATAATGCAACCAGTTGGCATAATAGAAAGATAGGGGCTTATAGTTTCGCCTCCCAACTTGTTCGGCTCAAGGGTGATGTCAACAATAATAACTCATGATAACTCATATCCAACTGGATATATGTGCCTAGATCTTTCCCCAGCACATGATGCTTGCGAAAGACAAAAACAAAAGGAATAGAGGAGAACACTATTGACTCTTGCATAAAAAGTAAATACATAAAAGTAAAAGATAGGCCCTTCGCAGAGGGAAGCAGAGGTTGTCATGCACTTTTATTTTTGGATGCACAAGCTCTTAGTGCAAAAGAACGTCACGTTATATTGCCCCTTATGATAGCACCCTTTATTATGCAGTCCGTCGCTTTTATTACTTTGCCATCACAAGTTCATACAATGCTTATTTTCCTTTACACTAAAAGATCATACATATTTAGACGCAATTTTTATTGCTTTATGCACCGATGACAACTTACTTGACAGATCTTATTCAATCCATAGGTAGGTATAGTGGACTCTCATAACTTGAGATTGGGTTTAAGGTTTTTGGATGCACAAGTAATATCTCTACTTAGTGCGGATTTTTGGCAACAAAGATATTGGGCAAGCACCACATGTTGGAGGATCTATGACAATATAACTTCTATGTGAATATGAACAAACATAAATCATTACATTGTCTTCCTTGTCCAACGTCAACAATTTGGCATAAAATACTTAGTGGGGGCTCACAATTATAAAAGATGTCCAAGATAGTGTATTTGCATGTGAATCTTCTCTTCCCTTATTAATTCTTTCATGAATTGCATCATTAACCAATACTATGTTTATCAACTTTCAATAAATTTTACCACTTATACTTTTCCTTATGTAATGTTACTACTTTCCATAAGATTAGCATATGATCCTTTTCATTATTTTCTTTATTTTGATTGAAACAAAAAGGTAAAGAAGCAAAAACTCAAACTAAACTTTATTATATAACTCTCACTCGATTACATATATAGATAGATCATGAAACTAGCACTCGAAAATTGATCATACTAAGCTTTTATTCTACTAAATCACGAAACAACTAAAGATCGAACTAAGATAGGTAAAGATAATAAAAGTGATGGTGATATGATATCGGGGCACCTCCCCGAAGCTTAGCACAAGCCAAGGGGAGTGCCCATACCCGTGTAGTTAAGTCTCCCTCTTTGGTGATGGTGGTGGTGATGAGGAGGTAGCACTCTTCTTCTCCAGCTTACGCTTGAGGAAAAAAATTTCCTCCCTCAAGTCATATTTTTCTTGCTCAAGCTTCAATATCTTTTTGCATAATGCTTCCTTGCTTTCCTGCATAAAATAGGACAAGATAAATTGGATCTTAGATTTGTTTACTCCATTTGGAAGGCTTGACTTCTAGAATTTCACGTGCATATCTCCAAGTTGAGGTATTGGAACTTCGTCTTCATCCCAGCTGTCATCCCTTGTTTCCTCCACGTCGGTGTCTTCCTCCTCCTCGGTGGACCATAGGTAGGGATAAATCTCCCTAAAGATCTGTGGATCTGCAACATAGTGGGAAACATAGCTCTCTCCATCTGAATCTTGAGACGACATATTTTCAGATCTGCTAGAAAAATAAATAGCACGAAACAAGAACAGAGGATATTTCCGAGATGCCATGGTCAATACGTCTGGGGGAGTATATAAAGAATTTTTATCTTGGGAAATAAGTATACTACAGGAAAACGGAGTCGG
Organism: Thinopyrum elongatum; assembly: GCA_011799875.1. Lineage (NCBI taxonomy): Eukaryota > Viridiplantae > Streptophyta > Magnoliopsida > Poales > Poaceae > Thinopyrum > Thinopyrum elongatum. The sequence continues at coordinate 286,823,805 of CM022302.1, forward strand.
GAAGGTCCCCGAGGGGCCGACAACCCACCAGGGCGTGCCAGGTGGGGCAGGCGTGCCCTGGTGCCTAGTGGGCACCTGGGTTACCTTCTCGGGTGTTTCTTTTTTATTTTTATTTTTTCTAATATTCCAAAACTGACAGAAAATATTTTTGTGATATTTTTGGAGTTGGTTTACTTATCGTATCATGTACTGTTCCTTTTTAGGGTTCTGGAGTGTTCTGGAAGGTCTCTTTTATGTATTCCTTCGGTGTCATGGTTTGAATAATATTAGTTTCAATATTAATAGGTGTACCTGAAATATAGTGCTTAATTCTTTTTCCATTGACCACCTTCGGATTAGTGCCTTCGGCATTATTGATTTTAATAGCTCCAGAGCGATAAACTTTTTCATGATATATGGTCCTTCCCACTTGGAGAGAAGTTTTCCTGCAAAAAATCTAAAACGAGAATTGTACAATAGAACATGTTCACCAACTTCGAATTCCCGCTTTTGGATTCTTTTTTCATGCCACCTTTTGACTTTTTCTCCAATACTTTTTATATATTCCAAAATAATTCTCCGTAAAATTTCAGCCCATTTGGAGATGTGCAGAATAGGTGTCTCTGACATAGCTTTTTCAGGTCCAGAATTCCAGCTGCCGGTATTCTCCCTCTTTGTGTAAACCTTGCATATTATGAGAGAAAAGGTGTTGTATTGAATAAAAACACTATAAATAACAGTAAGAAAACATGATGCAAAATGGACGTATCACGCCCCGGATTGACGCCTGGAAGTGCTCTGTGTGCATCGAGGGAGCTCGGATGGCCTTCGGTAAGACCATGGTGCACTGGACGAAGATCAAGCCAGCCGAGATGGCCACCGGGCCGCCGCCCCCTGGGAAGGAGCATAGGCGCCCCGAGCAATATTTTCCCATCGTGATGGATGGTGCTCGGGCGATAGAGGCCTAGTGCTCTAAGGATGTAATTTATAAGTGAATGTACTGCCGTTTATCCGAGCAAGTTGAAACTTTTTGTGCTTTATAATGCAACCAGTTGGCATGATTTACTATGCTCTTGTTTAATTATTTTGACTCCTATGCGGCCGTTTTAAACTGAAATTTACCAGTCATTAGCTTCGACCCCTTTGCAGATACTTTAAAGGGTGTTTCTTATTTAACACTTCAACCCGTAGCCGACGTCTCGGTGCCCGGAGGCGGTAGTGTGTAGGAGAAACGAGGCAATCAGACTATGCGGCTTTAATGCTTTCACTAAGCCATAGGAGATTGACTACGGGAGCTAATGACTAGCTGATACATCCATTTTACGTTATGCTTTTATATTGATATTTATTGCATTACGGGTTGGTATTACCTATTTTGGTACAATACTTATGCCTTTTCTCTCTTATTTTACAAGGTTTACATGAAGAGGGAGAATGCTGACAGCTGGAATTCTGGACTGGAAAAGGAGCAAATCTGAGAGACCTATTTTGCACAACTCCAAAAGTCCTGAAAATTTACGGAGAATTATTTTGGAATATATAAAAAATACTGGGCGAATAAAGCACCAGAGGGGACCCACCAGGTAGCCATAAGGGTGGGGGCGCGCCCTACCCCCTGGGCGCGCCCCCTGGCTTGTGGGCCACCTGGCAGGCCCCCGATGCCCATCTTTTGCTATATGATGTGTTTTGACCTGGAAAAAATCAAGAGAGAGCTTTCAGGACGAAGCGCCGCCGTCTCGAGGCGGAACTTGGGCAGAACCAATCTAGGGCTCCGGCGGAGCTGTTCTGCCGGGGAAACTTCTCTCCCGGAGGGGAAAATCATCGTCATCGTCATCACCAACGATCCTCTCATTGAGAGGGGGTCAATCTCCATCAACATCTTCACCAGCATCATCTCCTCTCAAACCCTAGTTCATCTCTTGTATCAGATCTTTGTCTCAAAACCTCAGATTGGTACCTGTGGGTTGCTAGTAGTGTTGATTACTCCTTGTAGTTGATGCTAGTTGGTTTATTCGGTGGAAGAACATATGTTCAGATCCTTAATGATATTTATTACTCCTCTGATTATGAACATGAATATGCTTTGTGAGTAGTTACGTTTGTTCCTGAGGACATGGGAGAAGTCTTGTTATAAGTAATCATGTGAATTTGGTATTCGTTCGATATTTTGATGAGATGTATGTTGTCTTTCCTCTAGTGGTGTTATGTGAACGTCGACTACATGACACGTCACCATTGTTTGGGCCTAGGGGAAGGCATTGGGAAGTAATAAGTAGATGATGGGTTGCTAGAGTGACAGAAGCTTAAACCCTAGTTTATGCGTTGCTTCGTAAGGGGCTGATTTGGATCCACATGTTTCATGCTATGGTTAGATTTATCTTAAATCTTCTTTCGTAGTTGCGGATGCTTGCGAGAGGGGTTAATCATAAGTGGGAGGCTTGTCCAAGTAAGGACAACACCCAAGCACCGGTTCACCCACATATCAAATTATCAAAGTAACGAACGCGAATCATATGAGCATGATGAAAACTAACTTGACAATAATTCCCATGTGTCCTCGGGAGCGCTTTGCTTTATATAAGAGTTCGTCCAGGCTTGTCCTTTGCTACAAAAAGGATTGGGCCACCTTGCTGCACCTTTTTTACACTTGTTACTTGTTACCCGTTATGAATTATCTTATCACCAAACTATCTGTTACTGATAATTTCAGTGCTTGCAGAGAATACCTTGCTGAAAACCGCTTGTCATTTCCTTCTGCTCCTCGTTGGGTTCGACACTCTTACTTATTGAAAGGACTACGATAGATCCCCTATACTTGTGGGTCATCAAGACTCTTTTCTGGCACCGTTGCCAGGGATTGAAGCGCCTTTGGTAAGTGGAATTTGGTAAAGAAACATTTATATAGTGTGCTGAAATTTACTTTCACTTGTTGCTATGGAAAATAATCCTTTGAGGGGTTTGTTCGGGCTATCTTCACCCTGACCGAAAGAGCAAAGAGTTGCCCCTCAACCTACTGAACCTACTGAAATATTTATTATGAAATTCCTTCGGGTATGATAGAGAAACTGCTAGCTAATCCTTATGCAGGAGATGGAACATTACATCCTGATATGCATCTAATCTATGTGGATGAAGTTTGTGGATTATTTAAGCTTGCAGGTTTACCCGAGGATGAAGTCAAGAAGAAGGTCTTCCCTTTATCTTTGAAGGAGAAGGCATTGACATGGTATAGGCTATGCGATGATATTGGGTCTTGGAATTACAACCGATTGAAATTGGAATTTCATCAGAAGTTTTATCCTATGCATCTAGTTCATCGTGATCGGAATTATATTTATAATTTTTGGCCTCGTGAAGGAGAAAGTATTGCTCAAGCTTGGGGGTGGCTTAAGTCAATATTATCTTCATGCCCCAATCATGAGCTCTCAAGAGAAATTATTATTCAGAATTTTTATGCTCGGCTTTCTCGTAATGATCAATCCATGCTTGATACTTCTTGTACTGGTTCTTTTATGAAGAAGACTATTGAATTCAAATGGGATTTATTGGAAAGAATTAAATGCAACTCTGAAGATTGGGAACTTGACGAAGGTAAGGAGTCAGGTATAAACCTTAAGTTTGATTGTGTTAAATCTTTTATGGGTACCGATGCTTTTCGTGAATTTAGCACTAAATATGGACTTGACTCTGAGATAGTAGCTTCTTTCTGTGAAACTTTTGCTACTCATGTTGATCTCCCTAAGGAGAACTGGTTTAAATATCATCCTCCCATTGAAGTGAAAGTAGTAGAACCTATTAAAGTTGAAGAATAAACCATTACTTATAATGTAGATCCTATTGTTCCTACTGCTTATATTGAGAAACCACCTTTCCCTGTTAGAATAAAGGAACATGCTAAAGCTTCAACTTTGGTTTGTAAGAGTTATACTAGAACACCTACACCCCCTGAAAAAATTAAAGTTGAACCTAGTATTGCTATGGTTAAAGATCTTTTGGTCGATAATATTGATGGGCATGTTATTTATTTCTGTGATGAGGCTGCTAGAATTGCTAGACCCTATGAAAAAGATGAAAATAGACCTGTTGTTGGCATGCCTGTTGTTTCTGTTAAAATAGGAGATCATTGTTATCATGGCTTATGTGATGTGGGTGCTAGTGTGAGTGCACTTCCCTTTACTTTATATCAAGAAATTATGAATGATATTGCACCTTCTGAGATAGAAGATATTGATGTTACTATCAAGCTTGCTAATAGAGATACTATATCATCAATTGGGATTGTTAGAGATGTTGAAGTCTTGTGTGGGAAAGTAAAATACCCTACTGATTTTCTTGTTCTTGGCTCCCCACAAGATGATTTTTGTGCCATTATTTTTGGTAGACCATTCTTGAACACTGTTAATGCTAAGATAGATTGTGAGAAAGAAACTGTTACTGGAAGTTTTGGGGATGTGTCTCATGAGTTTAATTTCTCCAAATTTCGTAGACAACCCCATGACAAAGAATTGCCTAGTAAAGATGAACTAATTGGTCTTGCTTCTATTGCTGTGCCCCCTACTGATCCTTTAGAACAATATCTGCTAGACCATGAAAATGATATGTTTATGAATGAAAGGAAGGAATTAGATGAAATATTCTTTAACCAAATGCCTGTTTTGAAACACAACTTGCCTATTGAGATTCTTGGGGATCCTCCTCCACCCAAGGGTTATCCCGTGTTTGATCTTAAACAATTACGTGATACTCTGAAATATGCCTATCTTGATGAAAAGAAAATATATCCTGTTATTATTAGTGCTAACCTTTCAGAGCATGAAGAAAAGAAATTATTGAAAACTCTGAAGAAGCACCGTGCTGCTATTGGATATACTCTTGATGATCTTAAGGGCATTAGCCCCACTCTATGTCAGCACACAATTAATATGGAACCTGATGCTAAACTAGTTGTTGATCACCAACGACGGATAAATCCCAAGATAAAGGAAGTGGTAAGAAATGAAATATTAAAGCTTCTGGAAGCAGGTATAATTTATCCTATTGCTGATAGTAGATGGGTAAGTCTTGTTCATTGTGTCCCTAAGAAGGGAGGTATTACTGTTGTTCCTAACGATAAGAATGAATTGATCCCACAAAGAATTGTTACAGGTTATATAGAATGGTTATTGATTTTAGAAAGTTGAATAAAGCTACTAGGAAAGATGATTATCCTCTACCTTTTATTGATCAAATGCTAGAAAGACTATCCAAACATACACACTTCTGCTTTCTAGATGGTTATTCTGGTTTTTCTCAAATACCTGTGTCAAAAGATGATTATCCTCTACCTTTTATTGATCAAATGCTAGAAAGACTATCCAAACATACACACTTCTGCTTTCTAGATGGTTATTCTGGTTTTTCTCAAATACCTGTGTCAAAAGAGGATCAAGAGGATCTAGATGGTTATCCAAACATACACACTTCTGCCCCTTCGGTACCTTTGCTTATAGATGTATGCCTTTTGGTTTATGCAATACACCTGCTACCTTTCAAAGATGTATGACTGCTATATTCTCTGACTTTTGTGAAAAAATTGTTGAGGTTTTCATGGATGATATTTCTGTTTACGAAACTTCTTTTGATGATTGCTTAAGCAACCTTGATCGAGTTTTGCAGAGATGTGAAGAAACTAATCTTGTCTTGAATTGGGAGAAGTGCCACTTTATGGTTAATGAAGGTATTGTCTTGGGGCATAAAATTTCTAAAAGAGGTATTGAAGTTGATAAAGCTAAAGTAGATGCCGTGTCCTAAAGATATCAAAGGTATAAGAAGTTTCCTTGGTCATGCTGGTTTCTATAGGAGGTTTATTAAAGACTTCTCTAAAATTTCTAGACCTCTCACTAGTCTCTTGCAAAAAGATGTTCCATTTGTTTTTGATGATGATTGTGTAGAAGCATTTGAAATCCTTAAGAAAGCCTTGATTTCTGCACCTATTTTTAAACCACCTGATTGGAACCTACCCTTTGAAATTATGTGTGATGCTAGTGATTATGCTGTTGGTGCTGTTCTAGGACAAAGAGTTGTTAAGAAGTTGAATGTTTTCATTATGCTAGTAAAACTCTAGACAGTGCCCAGAGAAATTATGCTACTACTGAAAAAGAATTTTTAGCAGTTGTCTTTGCTTGTGATAAGTTCAGATCCTATATTGTTGATTCCAAAGTAACTGTTCACACTGACCATCCTGCTATTAAATATCTTATGGAAAAGAAAGATGCTAAACCTAGACTTATTAGATGGGTTCTTCTGCTGCACGAATTTGATTTGCATATTATTGATAGAAAGGGTGCTGAGAACCCTGTAGCAGACAACTTGTCTATGTTAGAAAATGTTCTTGATGACCCACTACCTATTGATGATAGCTTTCCTGATGAACAATTAGTTGTCATAAATGCTTCTCGTAATGCTCCTTGGTATGGTGATTATGCTAATTACATTGTTGCTAAATTTATACCACCTAGCTTCACATACTAGCAAAAGAAAAAGTTTTTCTATGATTTAAGATATTACTTTTGGGATGACCCACACCTTTATAAAGGACTAGATGGTGTTATTAGACGTTGTGTACCTGAGCATGAACAGGAACAGATCCTACGCAAGTGTCACTTCGAAGCTTATGGAGGACACCATGCTGGAGATAGAACTGCACACAAGGTATTACAATCCGGTTTTTATTGGCCTACTCTCTTCAAAGATGCTCGCAAGTATGTCTTGTCTTGTGATGAATGCCAGAGAATTGGTAATATTAGTAGACGTCAGGAAATGCCTATGAATTATTCACTTGTTATTAAACCATTTGATGTTTGGGGCTTTGATTATATGGGACCTTTTCCTTCCTCTAACGGGTATACACATATTTTAGTTGCTGTTGATTATGTTACTAAGTGGGTAGAAGCTATTCCAACTAGTAGTGCTGATCATAACACTTCTATTAAAATGCTTAAAGAAGTTATTTTTCCGAGGTTTGGAGTCCCTAGATATTTAATGACTAATGGTGGTTCACACTTTATTCATGGTGCTTTTAGTAAATTGCTTGCTAAGTATGATGTCAACCATAGAATCGCATCTCCTTACCATCCTCAGTCTAGTGGTCAAGTAGAATTGAGCAATAGGGAAATTAAATTGATCCTGCAAAAGACTGTTAATAGATCTAGAAAGAATTGGTCTAAGAAACTTGATGATGCATTATGGGCTTATAAAACTGCTTACAAAAACCCTATGGGTAATTAAGTCTCCATATAAAATGGTCTTTGGAAAAGCATGTCACTTACCTCTTGAACTAGAACATAAAGCTTATTGGGCAATCAAAGAGCTCAACTATGATTTCAAACTTGCCGGTGAAAAGAGGTTATTTGACATTAGCTCACTTGACGAATGGAGAACCCAAGCCTATGAGAATGCTAAGTTGTTTAAAGAAAAAGTTAAAAGGTGGCATGACAAAAGGATGCAAAAGCGTGAATTTAATGTAGGTGACCTTGTCTTGGTATACAATTCTCATTTAAGATTTTTTGCAGGGAAACTTCTCTCTAAATGGGAAGGGCCTTATATTGTCGAGGAGGTCTACCGTTCTGGTGCCATCAAAATCAACAATGGCGAAGGCACCAACCCGAAGGTGGTAAACGGGTAGAGAATCAAACATTATATCTCAGGTACTCCCATAAATGTTGAGATAAATATTATTAATACCATAACACCGGAGGAGTACATAAGAGAGACTTTCCAGAATGTTTCAGACTCCGAAAAGGAATAGGTATGTGGTACGGTAAGTAAACCGACTCCAAAACTTTTTCAATGGCAATTTTTCTCCGTTTTGGAATATTTAAAAAATTAGGAAAATTAAAAGTAGTACGAAGAGTGCACGAGGAGGCGACAAGCCTGGGGGGCGCGCCCTACCCCCTGGGCGCGCCCCTGTGGCTTGTGGCCGCCTCGTGTGCCCTCCGGACTCTGTTTTCTTGTGGACTACCCCTTTTGGTCGGTAAAAATTCATTATATAATCTCTCGAAGGTTTTGACCACCGTACCACGACAAAATCCTTTGTTCTTGTGTTTAGCTAATTCTACAGCATATTCGGAGCAAGATGTCTTCACAAGAGTCGGTCGGGGAGAGTCGTGTCTCTCACCCAGCACAGGACCCAAGGGCCTACAGCCAAGCTGAACCCTTTGGATGGTCAACGGAGGAAGAGATGGAGGATGACCTTAAAAGAGTAGACGCCATGGAGGAGGACAAGGAAGCCACTTCTCGCCTTCAACCAGGAGTTCTGCTTGAGGAGCTTTAGAGCTTAGCAATACCGGATTCGGTCATACCTCCTAATGCTCGATTTCTCTCTTATGATAACATGAAAAAGAGTGATGCTTTTTCCCCCACAACCAGGAAACATCCATGGGTGATCAGAGCTCTAGCCATCACGGGCAAACTCCGTAAGGAAATAATGGATCTCAAACAACAAGTCAATAAGCTTGAGGAAGAAAATCACATTCTGAAGGGTATTATTGCCAAGAACATTGGATCACCACCTCCGAAGAAAGAGACATAAATACATGGGTATGGGCACTCCCCTTGGCTTGTGCCAAGCTTGGGGGAGGTGCCCCAGTATCGTATCACCATCACACCTTTACTTTTATCGTTTTTCTTAGTTCGATCCTTTTGGTTATATCTTGGTTTAGTAGAATAAAGTTTTTAGTATGATCTAGCCTTGAGTTTTGCTTTATGTTCCCTCTATGTAATCGAGTCCGAGAGTTATATAATAAAGATTAGTTTTGAGTTGAGGGCTTTACTTTCTTGCTATGATCATGAGAAAAAGAAAAAGAATAAAGAAATAAAAAGATCATACAATGATCTTGTGGAGACTAATGACTTCACATATAAGAAGTGTGTCGCATGAAATTTGTTGAGAGTTGACAAACATAGTTTTGGTCATTGTTGCAATTAATAGGAAGTAATAAAGAAAGAGAGGTCTCACATATAAATATACTATCTTGGACATCTTTTGTGATTGTGAGCACTCATTAAAAGATGACATGCTAAAAGGTTGATGTTGGACAAGGAAGACAACATAATGGGTTATGTTTTCTTATATCTGAATAGAAGTTATATTGTCATGGATCTTCCAACATGTTGAGCTTGCTTTTCCCTCTTATGCTAGCCAAATCCTTTGCACCAAGTAGAGATACTACTTGTGCATCCAAACATCCCTTAACCCCATTTTGCCATGAGAGTCAACCATACCTACCTATGGATTGAGTAAGATCCTTCAAGTAAGTTGTCATCGGTGCAAGCAATAAAAATTGCTCTCTAAATAAGTATGATCTATTAGTGTGAAGAAAATAAGCTTTATACGAACTTGTGATATGGAAGAAATAAAAGCGATGCACTGCATAATAAAGTTCTTTATCACAAGCGGCAATATAAAGTGATGTTCTTTTGCATTAAGATTTTGTGCATCCAACCATAAAAGAGCATGACAACCTCTGCTTCCCTCTGCGAAGGGCCTATCTTTTACTTTTACCTTCTACCCTTATACAAGAGTCATGGTGATCTTCACCTTTCCTTTTTACACTTTTTCTTTTTGGCAAGCACTATATGTTGGGAAAGATCCAGATAGATATATCCACTCAGATGTAGGTTATCATAAAGTATTAGTGTTGACATTACCCTTGAGGTAAAAGGTTGGGAGGCGAAACTATAAGCCCCTATCTTTCTCTATGTCCGACTGAGACTTTGAAATCATAAGTATCGCGTGTGTGTTAGCAATTGTGAAAGGCTAAATGATAGTTGAGTATGTGAACTTGCTGAAAAGCTCTTGCATTGACTCTTTCCGATATTATGATAAATTGCAATTGCTTCAATGACTAAGATCATAGTTTGTTAGTTTTCAATAAAGTTTCTGATTCATACTTTACCTTGTGAACAAATTGTTACTTTAGCATAAGAAATTATATGACAATATATGTTGTTGCTGTTCTAAAGATGATCATGATGCCTTCATGTCCGTATTTTATTTTATCGACACCTCTATCTCTAAACATGTGGACATGATTATCGATTTCGGCTTTCGCTTGAGGACAAGCGAGGTCTATGCTTGGGGGAGTTGATACGTCCATTTTGCATCATGCTTTTATATTGATATTTATTGCATTATGGGCTATTATTACCTATTTTGGTACAATACTTATGCCTTTTCTCTCTTTTTTTACAAGGTTTACATGAAGAGGGAGAATGCCGGCAGCTGGAATTCTGGACTGGAAAAGGAGCAAATCTGAGAGACCTATTCTACACAACTCCAAAAGTCCTGAAAATTTATGGAGAATTATTTTGGAATATATAAAAAATACTGGACGAAGAAAGCACCAGAGGGGACCCACCAGGTAGCCACAAGGGTGGGGGGCGCACCCTACCCCATGGGCGCGCCCCTCTAGCTTGTGGGCCACCTGGCAGGCCCCCAGTGCCCATCTTCTGCTATATGATGTGTTTTGACCTGGAAAAAATCAAGAGAGAGTTTTCGGGATGAAGCGCCTCCGTCTCGAGGCGGAACTTGGGCAGAACCAATCTAGGGCTCCGGCGTAGCTGTTTTGCGGTGGAAACTTCCCTCCCGGAGGGGGAAATCATCATCATTGTCATCACCAATGATCCTCTCATCGAGAGGCGGTCAATCTCCATTAACATCTTCACCAGCACCATCTCCTCTCAAACCCTAGTTCATCTCTTGTATCCGATCTTTGTCTCAAAACCTCAGATTGGTACCTGTGGGTTGCTAGTAGTGTTGATTACTCCTTGTAGTTGATGCTAGTTGGTTTATTCGGTGGAAGATCATATGTTCAGATCCTTAATGATATTTATTACTCCTCTGATTATGAACATGAATATGCTTTGTGAGTAGTTACGTTTGTTCCTGAGGACATGTGAGAAGTCTTGTTATAAGTAATCATATGAATTTGGTATTCGTTTGATATTTTGATGAGATGTATGTTGTCTTTCCTCTAGGGTTGTGCCGGGGTTAACACCATCATCACTTTGTTTCTATGACAGCAACCCTTCGTATGACACGGAATAACCTCCATCAATTTTTAGTTTGACACTTGTCATCGGATCGCCGACCAGTTCTCGCTTATTATGACAGTTAGTTTGCGGCTTTCTCTACTGAGGTTCTTAACTAGATGAGCTAGAAGTACAATCACAGTGGTTCTCCCTTTACCCTCCTAGCCCAACAATGCAGAACGTAAGAGGGCAAGGACCGGAGCCGGGCAACCCAACTATTGACCAAAGACATAATTCGGAGCCGATTCATATAATGCAATACCTGAGATGCCGGGCACGTAAGATAGTGTCACAATGATGCTTGGGGCGAGTTTTATAGTCGAGCCCCCGGTTTATTGGCCGATCGCATCTAAAGCAAACATGTATTGAACAAGTTTGTTTCGGCGTGAAAGAACAAAAAGAGATATGCAGCATAAACATATGCAATGGGACCGTAATGATAGTCTTTATTTCCGATGAATGTGTGACGTCCAACCGTACAATTCAAACTGCCGAAGCAGCTGTTATAGATACTTTGTAAAAATATAAATGACAGAGGAAAGATTTACACAGGGCCTCTATGAGTGGTTTGACGTCCCTACTACACCCTGCTGCATGTCTGCGCCTTCGCTCTATGGGAGGGTAGACAGGAGAAATGGAGATCGGCGGACGGGTCCTTGAGAGAGGGTCTTGAGAATCTGCCATATTATATCAGCTTTACACTAATCAGGCCCTAGATGGTACCTGGTAATGGTCCAAAGACATATTTAGCCATAGTTCGGTCGAGCCGAATACTTGACCATTCAATTGTTTACCCCATAGCCGCCCATGGAATTTTAAGTGCGAAATGGTGTACCCGAGGTACGTACTTTGCGGCTAAAGAAGTCGTGCTATGGGGGGCGTATCCCTATTTAGGGTGAGCATTTGAAGGCTCCAGAAGTGGTGCTGTAGCTCGGGCTCGTTTGTGTGCATCTAGCACCTTGATGTGAGCCTCGGTCTTTGATGCCCCTTTGCCGGCCTGTACTTCGGCTGCCAGACCTGCTGTGTGCTCCTTAGTTCGGAGCGAGTGCTCGGTGTTACCGTTAATGGTGATGAAATCTTTAGGTCCAGGCATCTTAAGCTTCAGATATGCGTAGTGGGGCACGGCGCTAAAGCGAGCGAATGTTGTACGGCCGAGGAGTGCGTGATAGCCGCTGCTAAAAGGGACGATGTCGAAGATCAGGTTTTCACTACGGAAGTTGTCGGGTAAGCCGAAAACTACTTCCAATGTGACGATGCTAAAGCAGCGTGCTTTGACGCCTGGGATTACCCCTATAAAGGTGGTGTTCCTAGGTTTGATCCTTGATGGATCGATTCCCATCTTCCTCACTGTATCTGAGTAAATCAGATTGAGGTTGCTGCCTTCGTCCATAAGGACTCTTGTGAGGTGGTATCCGTCCACGATGGGGTCAAGCACCAGAACCGCCGTTCCTCCGTGATTGATAGTGGTCCGATGGTCTCTGTGGTCGAAGGTGATCGGGCAAGCTGACTACGGGTTGTATTTCGGGGCCACCAACTCTAAGGCGTAGACATCCCGAAGTGCACGCTTTCGCTCCTTCTTGGGTATGTGTGTGTGTGACATAGATCATGTTCACATTTTTTACCTCAAGAGGGAATTGCCTCTGGCCTCCATTGTTCAGCCCGTGAGGCTTGTCATCTTCCTTGCTGCGGGGACCATTGCTTTGTTCCTCGGCTGTAAGTTTGCCGGCCTATTTGATCACCCAATAGTTACTGTTGGTGTGGTTGGCGGGCTTGTCCGAGGTGCCATGGATCTGGCAAGGTCTATCCAGGATCTTATCTAGCACGGTAGGGCCATCCTGGTTCCGTTTAGAGGGTTTCTTCCGCGGTCCTGATTTGGAGTTGCTGAATCCGACATTCGCTGTTGTGTCACCGGCTTCCCCGCCGTTGTGCCGGCGGTTTTTCTTGTTGCGTCGTGGTTTCCCGCTTCCGTCCCGGACTTCTAAGGTGCCGGGTTTGTCCGGGGTGGTTGCTTCTATGAGCTAACCAACTATCTTTACCCGCGCAAAAGCGGGTCATGAGAGAGGTGAGCGACGGCATTGTTTTTGGCTTATCTTGGCCAAGCTGGCAAGCGAGCCATTCATCCCGAATACTGTGCCTGAAAGTGGCTATTGCCTCAGCATCCAGACAGTCGACGATCTGGTTTTTCTTGCTCAAGAACCAATTCCAAAATTGTCTAGCTGATTCTCCGGGCTGTTGAACAACGTGGCTGAAGTCATCAGCATCCGGAGGCCGAACATAGGTGCCTTGAAAGTTAGCCCGGAAAGCATCCTCGAGCTCTTCCCAGCTCCCGATGGAGTTGTTGGGGAGGCTGTTCAACCAGTGCCTGGCCGGTCCTTTAAGCTTTAGTGGCATATATTTGATGGCGTGAAGGTTGTCGCCTCGGGCCATATGAATGTGGAGGAGGAAGTCTTCGATCCACACCACTGGGTCTGTCGTCCCATCATATTGTTTGATGTTTACGGGTTTAATCCCTTTGGGGAACTGATGCCGCATCACCTCGTCTATGAAACACATTGGGTGTGCGGCGCCCCTGATCCGGGCCACGTCGTGTTGGAGATCGGCTGTTATCCAGACACGGTGCTGCTCCCAGGCTCTATCATTTTTGTCACGCCAGGCTTGGTATCCATCCCGTCCAGCTGCGGTGTGCCCTCTAGATCCGTAGATGGGTCTTGTTTGGCCTACTCTGGCGGTTAGGTTGTGCCGCAGATCATATGGGTCTTCTGGCCGCATTGGCTCCTTGCCCCTTCGGCGAGGGGGAGCAGATGGATATTCGGCTTCTCCAGCCATCCTGTCCCGTCCTCGAGGGGGCGGTCTGGCTGGTTGGTACGAGTGCGTCTTGGGGGTGTGGGATCAAGGGCCTCGTCATCAAATTGCGAATGCAAATGTTGCCGTGGGTACCTTTTGTTTTGGTCCTGCCGCTCATTGCCGTAGCCCTCTTCGGCTGCTAGGACTTTCTTCCATTTGTCATTGAGGGTATTCTGTTTAGCTTTCAATTGCTTCTCCTTCCTCTTAAGGCTTCGGGCAGTGGCTATGAGCTGCCACTTGAACTGTTCTTGGTCTAGCGGGTCTTGGGGGACGATGAAATCCTCGGCTCCGAGGCTCTCCTCATCTTTGGAAAGAGGAAGGAAGTTGCTGTCTTCGGAGTCGTCGGGGTCCTCGGGATCACCATGGTCCTCGGGGTCGCCGTGGTCATCGTGGCGTTCGAAAGCTGCTAGGTGCTTCTCGGGGGTGGCATTATCGCCAAGCTCCTCCAAGTTGTCCGGAGCAGCGTCGTCCCCGGTAATGTTTGTGTCTGTGTTCAAGTTGTCTTCCCTTCCCTTTCCGCGTCCCCTGGATCGCTTTCGCTGGCGTTGACATTTGGATGACTCCCTTGCGGGATCCTCGCCGTCCTCCTTGGGGGTGTCGACCATGTAGACGTCGTAGGTAGAGGTGGCAGTTGTAATACCCTGGTTTTTGGGCTAATTTTTTTAAATAATACATTTTTTATTAATTTTCATAAATATTAGCTGGATACAACATTTACACAAATAATACACCGTCGGCCCGCTGCTGGCTGACTGGGCCTAGTCAGCCCACAGCAGGCCGACAGGGCCTAGTCAGCCAACAGCCGGCCGACAGCTGGCCCGCCTGCCACATGTCGGCCGCACACTGGCTAGGCCACGTCGCGAGGGGGAGCGAGGGGGCAGTCGACGCGGGCTGATCATGGGGCGCCCCTGTCAGCCTGCTGTGGACCGATCGGTCTGCTGCCGGCCGACAGGGTGCCGACCCCACAGCGTGTGGCTGGCTCCCTTTCCTTTCTCCCTCCTTCTCCTTCCCACGCGCGAGCTCATCTGTTCTTTCTTTCTCCTCTCTCTACATGAAAATGCCTCCAATTTGTACACCAAAATGAGCCGGTTTTTTGCGGATTTGGCACCGTGAATGGGTTCTACTTAGTTAGGGGAGCCAAGGGAGACCTCGATCTACTGATGGGGTAGCTCGTGGTGGTCGTGGTGAGCATTTTGGTGGAGTTTTTTTCCAGCTCATTGGTGGAGGTTGTGGCGGCGGTGGAGGTGGAAGTGGTGGTGGTGAAGCTGGGGCAGTGTGGTGGAGGTGGTGGAGGTGAAGCTCCGGCAGTTTGGTGGAGTTTCCGACTCCGGTTCCGGTGATTGAAGGCCGCCGTTCGTCGTTCGCACGCACGCTTCAAGGGTATATTTCAACAAAAAAATTATTTTTCGTAGTTGCTCCGGTAGTATTCGTTAATATGTTTCGATGTGAAATAAATTAGGTGTGCGATTATTGTTATTTGCTCCGGTAGTATACGTAAATATATTTAGATGTCAACTAATTAGTTGTGTGAAAATTTGTAGTTGCTCCGGTAATATTCCGTACTATATGTGGATGTCAAATATTTAGGTGTGTCAGTATTTGGAGTTGCTCCGGTAAAATCCGTAATATATGTAGATGTCAAATATTAAAATCTGTCAATATTTGTAGTTGCTCTGGCAAATATTCGTAATATACTTGTAGGTGTGTGAATTGTATTAGTTGCTCCGTTAATATTTCGTAATATATAGCTAGCTAATATATATACATGTCTAATATTTATTAGTGCGGATATTTTAAGTTGTTGCTTAATACTTGTATTTCGTTGTTGAAAAAAAATTAGGTGAGCCGAGATGTCTGATGTAGTGAAGTTCATATTTTACTACGGTCCTGGTACTGTCCAAACAACTGAGATGCGAGCAAGGTACGGTGTCATGACAATCAACCTCGCGGAAACATACAACTTTGTCCTCAGAGGAAACCGGGCATTGCCACTTACAGCCATCGTTGAGGGTATTTTCTATGGCACCGTGAAGTATTTCAGAGATAGACGTCAAAAAGCAGAGCAACATATCTTGAACAACCCGAATACACATTACTGTGAAAGAGTCATGAAGTACATGGACAACAAGATGCAAAAAGCTAGGTCACACACTGTAGTCGCCATCGGTAATCAAGAAAGAAGGTTTGAGGTCCGCTTAGCCAACAACAAATTCAGATGTGCAAATGAGTTGAGGACGCATGAGGTGAAAATTGGAAATGAAGCCTGGCCAACGTGTGAGTGCACATGCAACAAACCGAAATTGCTTCACCTACCTTGCTCACATGTACTTGCTGCTTGCGGGTAGCTTGGAATGGACACAATATCGTTTGTGTCTCCATTTTTTCTGAAAGAGTCTATCCTCAATACCTGGACAGGTGAGTTGATGGGTTTTCGATTAATTTGCAACTTCAACAACGTCAACCCTGCTGAAAGGTGTTACATTCCAAACCCAGAGCATATGCGTACAAGTAGAGGCAGACGGCAGTGTCAGCGCATCCGGAATGATATGGATGAATCTGAAGCAGGAGGTCCGACTAGGCAATGCATTCTATGCAATGAATTTGGCCATAGGTACACTAATTGTCCCACTTTTGCCACTGCCAGTGGTACTGGGCGTGGACGAGGCAACCGGGGACGAAGAGGAGGTAGAGGAGGTAGAGGAGTAAGAGGGAGAGGAAGAAGCTAAGCTAGCAGTACTATGTTCTAAATTTGTATTAGTGTGGCACCATGTTCTAAATTTGTATTAAGTGTGACACTGTTCTGAATTTGTATTAAGTGTGGCACTATGTTCTGAATTTGTATTAAGTGTGGCACTATGTTCTAAATTTGTATTAAGTGTGGCACTATGTTCTACATTTGTATTAAGTGTGGCAACTATGTTTGAAATTTGTATGTGCAGGAATGTTGGGAATGTGGTTTCTAAATGGGGACATTGATAGGGGTCATCGTGCTGCGATATGGTATGAGCACAAGCTTGAGCCTCTGGTCACTCGCACTCCTAAGGAGAACTGGATGATACACCCAGGATGGGTTCAGCGGTACGTGCTTTATTAATTTACACACTGACATGCATATTAATGGGAGACACTAACTGAAATGTTCTGTCATGAAGGTTGAAATGAGCCAGCCTTTTACCTTTCGCGCATCTGGTTGAGTCTATCCCGGGCTACAAATGCCTTGCCATCGACTCCTCCTTGTTGAGCTGCTTAGTGGACCGTTGGAGGCCAGAGACCCACACGTTTCACTTCCGATGGGAAGAGATGGCTCCTACTCTAGAGGATGTGTCACTTTTGCTGGGACTACCGTTGGCAGGTCATGCCATAGGACCGTTGGACGCACCCGCTGGTTGGGAGCTAGGTCTTACACAACATTTTCATGGTGTTTTTTCGGATGCTCCGGATCTGGTATGGGAGCATCACGGACCTAAGTATCATTGGTTGCTCAATTTCCAGGTTAGTTCCCCTACCTCTTATCTTCAAGTTATCGTGCATATGTTTTACAAAAGATACCTGCGGCTTACTAAAACTTTCACTTTGCTTAATGCAGATCCACAAGTTCCCGGCGCCGTTGAGTGCGGAACAGATCACTCGGAGCCTGGAGGCCTACTTAATGTGGCTTTTCGGCAAGGTGATGTTCACAGAGAACCTTGTCACCACTATTAGCGCACTCTACATCCCTATGGCACTCGAGATAGCAAGCGCTGAGACGGCGGATCAGATCAGACAGAGGAGTTGGGGTTCGGCGGTCTTAGTGGCTACATACCGAGGTACGTGCAACGGCTGCCAGCTTGCATCGAGAAAGCCAGCCCTTCTTGGATGCCCTCTATTCCTACAGCTATGGTCGTGGGAGAGGTTCTCTATAGGGCGACCAGATGTATGTGTTCATCAGCCTATAGATGCCATGTTCGATGCTGACGGCATCGACATGCCTACTTTTGGTCTGTGTTGGACACGGCGCGAGGTATGTATCGTGTTATAGTTTAATGCAACTTGTTTGTGCACAACAGATAGTTCAATGCTAGCGGCTACTAACTTTTGTTTTCTGCAGAGATGCTTTGCTAGTGATCAAACCAGGAAGACATACACGGCATTGAACGAGCAGTTCGATGCGTACACTGGGGTCATCTGGCAGCCCTACACGGAAGCAGCCATACATGCAAGATACCCCGGTGGTATGTCTGTGCTATGCACAAGGGACCGAGATTACTAGATGACGAAATCAAAGATCATCTTCGATATCTTCGTCGAGGAGATGGAACAACAGAGGGTTATGAGGCAATTTGGTCTTCTGCAGTTGGAGCTGCCTCCCCCTACAGAGAACCCGGTATCAGCACACATCCACATGTATTAACCAGTTTTTCAATGTTGCATTATCTTTGACAGTACTCCATTCGAAGCATTAGGTAATTGTTGAACACACACCACAATTTTAGGACGACGAGGAAGGGCATGAACAGGACAACTGCCAACTGGCTAGTTAGACTAGAGCCGTATGTTACAGAATGGAAGACAGCAAACACACATCTATGGCACGAGAATCACAATTTTGATCTCAATGAATTCAATCTCTATTTGCGATGCTACATGACTGGAACACGGTTACGCATCGTTGAGCACTCTCACCCAGAGGAGATACCTGACCCTACTCCATCCGATATGTACCCGAGCTATGATACTTCGGGCTCTAGGCAGTACGCGGTAAGATATATTTTCTTTAAGTAAAGTTGTGACATACTTTGACGTGCATACTTAATAATCGTCATGAAAATTTTCAGGCTCGCTTGACACATGAACTATACGACGACGTGACCACCTTTGGACAATCACTGTCGTCTGGACCTCTTCTTCGACACCGGCCTGTGCTACAACCCTTCTTGGAACACATGCAGAACAAGATATGGGCTGTCTACGAGGCAATCACGTGCACCCGGAGAAGCGACGTTGTTCAGCACCAGCAACAGCAGTAGCAGTCACGTCACTCCACGCACCAACATCAGCCACGTCCACGCCTAGCACATCAGCCGACGACCAGGCCACCCCCTCCTGACCAACCTGGTAGTTCGACGTGGCAGCACCCACAACACTATTGTAACACCCCGGTAGTTAAGCTACAGTAATCCTCTATTAATGGTGCCAGGTCATCGCGATTACTATTGTTAAACTCTCATTGATTCAAAAACTAATCAAATTCAAATTTAAAACAAAGTCAAAATTTAAAATTTTCATAATGTCAAAACTAAAATGTGCAAACTGTGACAAGTAATTCATAAGTATTATTGGTGAAGAAACCACATTTTTATAAAAGGTTTGTTTGCACAAAAATAAATAAAATAGTGCCTAAAATGTAACATTTATCCCATTTATAATTAATACAAAATTCAAAGGAAATCATCTTGCCTCCAAACCTTTTTCTGGCATTGCTAAATATTGCATGTAATTTATTGAGCCAAGTCTCATATTTTACAAAGTGAATGGGTGGCCTAACAATTTACAAATCAGAGAAGAAATAAAAGAAACAGAAAAGAAAAATAAGAAAAGACCTAAACTACAGGTGGACTGGGCTCTAGGTCAACAGTGGGAGCCCAGCCCACCTCGCCACCTCCTCCTTCCTACTGCTCATCAGGAGCGCCGTGGACGCGCGCGCCCCGTCCATGGTCATGGATGACCACGCGGCGTCCATCCCGTGGCTCCCCGGCGTAGATAAGGTCGGCCCCGACCCCATCGACGAACCCTAGCTACCCCATTCCCCCTCTCCATCGCTCACTCACTCTCTCCTCTCTTTCCCGAAACGCTCCTGGCCGCTCCACCGTCGCTCATGCGACCACCGGCCGCCCGTGTCGCACCACCGTGCTCGGGAGTACCGCGGTCGTCCACTTCATCACCCACAGCCACCGGTTGGAGCTAGAAGCCCCTGCATCGACGAGAACGTGCTGCCTTCTTCTTCGCCCGATGCCAGTCAACGTCGCCCGATTCACCCACCTCCGAGCCCCCTCGGCTCCACCGAGCCCTCTCCAAACTCCACTGTGAGCCCTGCCTGTTTCCCCTTGATCCCCTCCCTGTTCTCCTTCTGGTTCCGTCGGCGTAGCCACCCGCGCCCGCGCTCCACCATGGCTGCGCCCTTGGAAGGCCCACGCGCGCCCGCCTGCCTTTGGCCGCGGCACACCCTTGCCGTCCGCGCGCCCGGCAAGCCCCTGCCGCTCGCGCCACACCCTGCTCGCCCCTGGCCACGCCCCCTCCGGCCCCAACCCACACCTCGCCGGCACCTTCCGCCCGCGGCCCCGCTGCCCCTGCACCGCAGCGCCCCGCGCTGCTCCTCCACCTGTTGCCGCCGCCTCCTGCAGCTGCTTGCCGCGCCCGCCGCTACGGCGCCCGTCTCCGGCCGCCTCTCCTCAGGGTCGTGCCCCGCTCCCCGCACCCCTCTCGTCGACCACCACCGCCCACCCGCTGCTCCGCGCGCGCTGGCGGGCCGCTGCTGCCTGGGGTCGTGTCCTGCTCCTCCTCTCGCGCGCTGCGCTGCTTGCTGCAGCTCGTCGGGAGCTGCTGCCGCTCCCGCTGCCACCGCTCGCGCAGCTGCGCATGCCCGCTACCGCCCCTGCGCCCGCCTCCCCCTGTCCTGCTCGCTCGCCGGCGGTCGCGCTGGCCATCCCCCCCCCCCCCCGCCGTGGCCGGCCAGGGCCAGTGCCTAGTCGGGCCGCCCCCTGCCCGTTATGCCGTCGCCCGCTATGGCCCTTTTGGCCACAGACCGTGGGGCCCAGCGCCCTGTTAAAAAAAAGAAGAAGAATTTAAAATAATAATAATAATTAAATTAATTAATTAATTAACTTAATTAGTCCTGTTAATTAACCTAATTAACTAATTAGTTAACTAAAACTGTTAATTAGTTACTAGTCTATGACAGAACGGCCCCACACGTCAGGCTGACCCTGGTCAACTCAGTTGACTAATGACATCATGCTGATGCAATAACCCCATTTTAGAATTAATAATAATTTCAAAATATTGTTTAAAACTTTGAAAATTCATATAAAATAAACCGTAGCTCAGATGAAAATACTTTCTACATGAAAGTTGCTCAGAACGATGAGACGAATCCGAATACGCAGTCCATTCGTCCGCCACATGTCCCTAGCATAGCGAACATGCAACAATCCCCCTCTGGTTTGTCTGTCCGAAAATGCCAAACACCGGGGATACTTTCCTAGATGTTTCCCCCCTTCGCCGGTATCACCTATCCCTGCGTTAGATCACCCCTGGCACCACGTATTGCCTTGTTATATTTTGTGATGCTTTGTTTGCTCCGTATTTACTGTTTCCCCCCTCTTCTTCTCCGGTAGACCCCGAGACGGGCGCTGATGCCACTGAGTACGATTACGTCACTGACGACCCTTCTTCCTATGCAACAGAGCTTCCAGGCAAGCACCCCCCTTGAGCATACCGATATCGCCTATTCTTTCTCTCTCATGCTTGCATTAGAAATTGCTGCTGCTACTGTTTAACCTATTCTGATGCATAGCCTGTTTATTGTAACCTGCTATTGAAACCTTACCTGCTTATCCTAAACTATCTAGTATAGGCTGGGTAGAGACCTATCAGTGACCCCACTTGTCCCGATTGCCCCGCTGGATTATCAGAAGACTCGACAACCAGGCCCCGGCACCGCACATCACCCCCTTAGTTGTAACGACACTGCAACATTACTATCGAGTGCCGAGGGTGATACCTCATGTAGCACTTCTGATGTTAACTCTGTAGAGTGGCTACTCGGTCGTGGTCATCGAGGGTGATTCCTCCTTCTCCACTTCCGATATGAACCTGTCGTGCAACACTTCAAGTTTGAACCTCGAGGGTGATTCCTCCTAAGTTCACCTTGACGGTTACATCGAGTGGGCATCCGTCGAGGGTGATACCTCGGATTCCCTTGATGTTATGGACACACGGTTATTGTGACTTTATCCCTGAACCTTGTTAGAAACGGGTCGGCCCCGAACGGGACCCGAGGGAGTTACTTTACTGCAGGACTGGAGGGACAGGCGGTACCGCCCAGTAGAGGTGGACCTGAGTTCCCGACAGTCTTTTGCGAGAGGGGTTGACCTGGACGGTGCCCGAGTGATGAATACGAGGCGTGGCCGGGCATTCTTGGCCCTTGCCGCAAGTCCTCGAGACGGGGCGACGGGGTCCCATCGATCGTGAGTCTCTGCTTGTTATCGCACCCCCAATGTACTAACGATTTGGATATGTGATCTGAGTGGGCCTTTGGCCCGATAGCACTAACCGTCACGCGGGAAAAGTTATGGGCACTCTGCATCGTATGCATCAGTCGAAAGCTCTGTCAGACGTCCAGTTCAGCATGGCGGCACGGACGGACCGGCGCCATCCTGTAGTGGTGGTGCCTGGCTTCACCGTGTGCGTAACGACCCGGAGTGCATAGGGCGATGGCCCAAGACCCCTGAGTGCTTACGATATAGACCGACGGGGACCTCTCTGCTGAGCTCTAGGTAGGGTTGCGGTGTGTCATTTAGCCAAGGCCGGGCATGACCCAGAAAGTGTGTCCGGCCGGAGTTAAGCGAGCGTGGTGGGTAAGTTGGTGCACCCCTGCAGGGAAGAACTAATCTATGCATAGCCGGATCCTCGGTAACGGACGCTCGGAGTTGTATCCCGATCGATATGACTAGAACTGGATACTTGGATACTATGGCTCTGGGATTACTTTCTCGCAGGAAGTCGAGGAAGGATCTCTGGCCGAGGTTGATGACAGTATGGCTCTGGGATTGCTTTCTCGCAAGGAGTCGAGAAAGGATCTCTGGGTGAGGTTGAGACTTAATGATACTACTACTCTATACTGTACTGCTGTGCACTCTTCTAATGCTGCAAGACCGTTGAAGATGCTAGTCTTCGATAGGACTAGGCCTTCCCTCTGTTCTGGCATTTCTGCAGCCCAGTCCACATATACAGCCTCTCTTTGATAATGTTGCATATGTAGTGTAGATCCTTGCTTGCTTAGTACTTCGGATGAGTACTCATGGTTGCTTTGCTTTCTTTTTCTGCCCATATCCTTTTGATGCAACCAGATGACAGAGCCCCGGATACAGCTGCCCACGCCGACGATCGCTACTACTACCCCGAGGGTGGATACTACTACGAGTTGGCCGACGACCAGGAGTAGGTTCGGAGGGTCCCAGGCAGGAGGCCTGCGCCTTTCGATCATAGTGTTTTCTTTTGCCCCGCCTTCTAAGGGCCTATCTGTCTTTCTTTTATATCTGTACTCAGATATCTGATGCTTTCGCTGACGCTTGTACGCAAGCTTATGTATTCAAGCCCTCGAGGCCCCTGGCTTGTAATATAAAGCTTGTATGACTTTATTTATGTTTTAGAGTTGTGTTGTGATATCTTCCCGTGAGTCCTTAGGCTTGATCATGTGCATTTGCGTGTATGATTAGTGCACGATTGAGCCGGGGGCGCCACAAGTTGGTATCAGAGCCGACTGTCTGTAGGAATCCCCCTTTCCAACTCCTTGGCCGAACTTGAGTCTAGACTTCAAAAACTGTTTTACTAACATGGCTGTGTGGCTTACGGGCCCACGTCGGCAATTGGGTGGTATTAGGATCTTTTACTCCTCGACCTTTACTCTGGGACTCTGATCTCTCTTCCTTTCGGGTTAAAATTTTACTAACTTGACATTAGGTTCTCGTAACAACTTTCCCCGGAGAGCCCCTTCATACCGGATGGTTGCCTGCTTCTTGAGAAGACTTCGAAGATATTACTCGATGTTTCTCGAGACCCTGTGCCCACTGCCTTGCAGTTCCTGACCACCGATAATCCCAGTGAATAAGATCCTTGCCGCTTGTACCTTCATCCCCAGTTGCTCCTGTTGTTACAAGATACACCTAGTACTCTTCGTTGTTCCAAGAATCCTTTGTGCCTTCTGCTTTGCAGCTTCTTTTCGCACTGCGGATAATTCTTCACACTTATCAGGGATCCATTCATCCCTAGTTGTTCATATGCTTTCCAAAATACTTCGCAATGCTATCTGATCTCCCGAAAATCTTGTGCAGCCTATTGCTCTTGATTTTCCTTGCCTGCTTGCACTATGGTTAATTCCACATGTCTAGCAATATTTACTAAAATCCTTTGTGACTGTCATTCTGTTCCTATGGATTCAATGTGTGTGCGGATAATCGCAATCATCACTTAATCCTTAGAAATTTTCTTTTCGGCTCAAACATCGTCCCGAACATGAGCTGGATTCTCGACCAATCTATTTGCCGTTGGTTGTACCCCTAAGTCTATTCAATTAACCATCCTTAATCCGAGCGATTGCTTCTGATCCCTTGCTTTGGAAATCATAACTCCTTTGCATTTGAGCTTTGAATTAATGCCTTTGCATTGATTCTTCTTCTGGTTGTGTGCCTATGCTCATGTCAGCTCCGTTATGGACCGTCAGATCCTTTGATGAGTTATCATCCGACAGTGTCCTTAACATCCAAAGTCTTGTGAGTTTTCCCCTGATACATATTGCCTTTGGTAAATTGTATTCTCTGCTTTGCCAACCTTGCCCCGCTCTCGAGCTATAGTTATTTTCTCCTGAAGTTCATGGTATACATTCCTAAGATGCCCCAATGGGTTGAACCTATGCTTTTCCCCCAGAACATGTGAACCCAAAAGTTATGCGGGTTATACTCTACTGGCATTTCGTCAGATAAATTCTTAACCCTACAATTTCTTCGAAAGCGAGGAGTGAATGGAAGGTTATGCATTGAAGAAGTGGGAGTCGACCTTGAACCTTTGTGTTCATGCCCATGGAAATGATGTAGATCCTATCGTGGAAGCTTCTTGTAATAATAATTATTCCCTTGTTATAAATTCATCTTGTATCTGTGAATTGACCCCTTGCAATCGTGGTTCCAACCATGATTGTTCTTCTTTGATCCCATTTCGCGGACAAGTTAAAGTACTTGTATTCTGTAGATTGATACACCTGTCCAACCTCTATTCTGCTCTACCTTCGAGTGATACCCTCTGGTATCTTGAGAATATCATGGAACTGCTATACTTCTTATGAGTTTTCGTCAAGTATTGCTTCTCACTAATTCAGTTTTACCACCGGTTCTGAGTTGTTAGTCACTTGAGAACACTGATAACTAAGTCGAGTCCGTGCTGCAAATTCTACAACTCTTAGCAATCTTCTTTGCTTACGAGTTTAATAATCCTTCAAGTCATTCCTATGCCTGATCGGCTACACCATTATCATGCTAACTTTAACTATGCTACCTGGTCCTTCTTCCCGGAGCACAATTTTTGACGCTGAGCTAAGCTTACATCGATTTCCTTGTCTTATCGTTCCACCTCGAACAACAAGCTTGATTCCGAGTTGGTGTCGTATCCGTAGACCCAATAATCTTTCACTGCATCAGTCCTTTTGCTTGATGCAGTCGTTGTTCGATTGCTTCTTCGTGGAGCCTCTCGATAAAATGTGTCATGATCATCATCAACATTTTGACTTCTTCCTAGATATCAATCGAATTCATGATGAGAAATACCATCCTTGCCCCTCGATGATTTGTGTTATCATCGACAATCTTATTGCCTTCCCCTCCAACACAAACTTGTTCATGTTTGGTGTCGTAACCTGAGTTCCTTGCTATCCGATTTATGTTACGTTCTACCTTGTAGTATTCCCATCTTTCATGTCAAGGAGGTCGTGAGGATTGCTCCACCTCTTAAGAATTCCTGATATAGTGATACTTCTCACAATCACCATTCTTTCTTGGTCCCCGTGTTGATTCTAATCAGGGTACCAACAAGTGAACGGTGCTGCTTGGATTCTGTACTTCTAGCAACCCTATTGCTTTGAAGTTAATGGTCGACATTTCATTCTTAGACTATTGGTTATTGAATCACCACTCTAACTTTGATCATGCTTCCTAAGCCCATATTTTGGATGCACCTTTGAACCAATGTTTAATTGTGTATGTTTTCCTCAAGCATACATCATTATATCATTTTGATCTGACAAATGTTATCTCCTTGTCCACATAATTGTGGAAATCCATCTTTTGGGAATCTCGAGGAATTGTCGCTGAGACCATCAGCCACCCCCTCATCCTCTCCTTGGTTTAATGATGAACTCTTGTTTTGGAACTCGCTTCCATAGTTCATTTCCCGGGAATCTTACAATGTCACCTCGTCAATTTGTGTCGCACCTTTTCTTCTCAGGCATCCTGAGTCTGAGGTATCCTGACACCAATCAGATCTAAATCTCGGTCAGATATGATGGTTGGAACATTTTCCAAGAGTCATAACATTGGTCTTTATATCACCCGGTAAGGTAATGTCATGCCTAGCACACGTGGCCGAAGGACCTATTGTTATAGCATCCTATTTAGCAAGGTTAACCATTTTTCCATGAGGAAATTGTACGACATATTCATAAGTTGTTCCTGATGAATCCTTTGAGTATCCACAGTCCGACCTTGCTTGAAGACCATGTCAATGCTATTTTGAAGCATGTCGGTGGTGCTCCGATCTTCAATAAGAACAGTTGAGGCAATACTAAATTTTCGTTATCAATTATCCAAACACCGTTGTATGGGTAATGTCATGAAATTCCTCCCCCCTTACCTAAATGGTTTCTACTTTATGTCCCGTCGTGGATATCGTGCCCTGCTTAACCTTTGGAAGGATATACTCCTATTACTTGTGTTTAAACATTTTTTTTTCCTTTCCATTGGTTTGTTTAACCTTTCTTGTGATCTTTAAGATATGAGCAGTAATAATTCCCTGCTTAGGTAAGCACCTTGTTGTACCACTCGGTCAGTAAGACCCTATCAGTAAGACCCTGTTACTATTGTTGATGACATTCCGGTAACCACCGATGGACGAGAACTTTGCCTATTGGTCCGCCTCGTTCAACGAGCAGGAAAATGGTTCTCTTCGTCCCTCGCCCTTGGTACCAACATTGCTACCGACATAACTGACAGGTTATTCTCTAACATGCCTTGCTATCATGATTGTGCAACATGACAGCGCCCTTCCTACTTTTAACCCACGTGGTGGGACCATAAACCACAGTTCCAAAGGATCGAAACCTGACTCTCCTGTACACCCCTGTTGTCAAAGTTATTCCTCGCGTTTGACTCGTATGTAATTCACGGACCATCTTCCGAGAGATCATCAATTTTGGTATCAGTACTTATTCCCATTGATTTGAACCCCTTTCACGCCCTATTTCAGGCATCGAACGTTTGCCTGCCGGCTCAAAACTTCCCATGGTACCTTCTTACTTTGCTCTCGATATCTTCTTATGTTTCAAGAGAGATACCTATGCTTCTTCCCCTGAGTAAATCGTCCGATGCTCAATTTTATTAGAATCCGTCCTTATAGAGTTTTTCCCCTCTTATCTTTTCGTAAGTACGGTGAAGATCCTGAAGGAAGGGCGACAACTTCATCATGATGCATTGATGCATAGGAATGAAGGCATCAACGTAATGGATTGACCTCTTCGAAAAGAGTAACCAACACCGAGAAGACCCGTTAGACTTTCGTAACCAAATTCCTTCCCCCTTACTCCCGCTCCTAAATCTCGGGACGAGATTTCTTGTAGTGGAGGAGATTTGTAACACCCCGGTAGTTAAGCTACAGTAATCCTCTATTAATGGTGCCAGGTCATCGCGATTACTATTGTTAAACTCTCATTGATTCAAAAACTAATCAAATTCAAATTTAAAACAAAGTCAAAATTTAAAATTTTCATAATGTCAAAACTAAAATGTGCAAACTGCGACAAGTAATTCATAAGTATTATTGGTGAAGAAACCACATTTTTATAAAAGGTTTGTTTGCACACAAAAAAAAATTAGTGCCAAAAATGTAACATTTATCCCATTTATAATTAATACAAAATTCAAAGGAAATCATCTTGCCTCCAAACCTTTTTCTGGCATTGCTAAATACTGCATGTAATTTATTGAGCCAAGTCTCATATTTTACAAAGTGAATGGGTGGCCTAACAATTTACAAATCAGAGAAGAAATAAAAGAAACAGAAAAGAAAAATAAGAAAAGACCTAAACTACAGGTGGACTGGGCTCTAGGTCAACAGTGGGACCCAGCCCACCTCGCCACCTCCTCCTTCCTACTGCTCATCAGGAGCGCCGTGGACGCGCGCGCCCCGTCCATGGTCATGGATGACCACGCGGCGTCCATCCCGTGGCTCCCCGGCGCAGATAAGGTCGGCCCCGACCCCATCGATGAACCCTAGCTACCCCATTCCCCCTCTCCATCGCTCGCTTGCTCTCTCCTCTCTTTCCCGAAACGCTCCTGGCTGCGCCACCGTCGCTCACGCGGCCACCGGCCGCCCGCGTCGCACCACCATGCTCAGGAGTACCGCAGTCGTCCACTTCGTCACCCACAGCCACCGGTTGTAGCTAGAAGCCCCTGCATCGACGAGAACGCGCTGCCTTCTTCCTCGCCCTACGCCAGTCAATGTCGCCCGATTCACCCACCTCTGAGCACCCTCGGCTCCGCCGATCCCTCTCCAAACTCCACTCTGAGCCCTGCCTGTTTCCCCTCGATCCCCTCCCTGTTCCCCTTCTGGTTCCGTCGGCATAGCCACCCGCGCCCGCGCTCCACCATGGCTGCGGCCCTGGAAGGCCCACGCGCGCCCGCCTGCCTTTGGCCGCGGCACACCCTTGCCATCCGCGTGCCCGGCACGCCCCTGCCGCTCGCGCCACACCCTGCTCACCCCTGGCCATGCCCCCTCCGGCCCCAACCCGCACCTCGCCGGCCCCTTCCGCCCGCGGCCCCGCTGCCCCTGCACCACAGCGCCCCGCGCTGCTCCTCCGCCTGCTGCCGCCGCCTCCTGCAGCTGCTTGCCGCGCCCGCCGCTACGGCGCCCGTCTCTGGCCGCCTCCCCTCAGGGCCGTGCCCCGCTCCCCGCACCCCTCTTGTCGACCACCACCGCCCACCCGCTGCTCCGCACGCACCGGCGGGCCGCTGCTGCCTGGGATCGCGTCCTGCTCCTCCTCTCGCGCGCTGCGCTGCTTGCTGCAGCTCATCGGGAGCTGCTGCCGCTCCCGCTGCCACCGCTCACGCAGCCACGCGTGCCCGCTACCGCCCCTGTGCCCGCCTCCCCCTGCCCTGCCCGCTCGCCGGCGGCCGCGCTGGGCATTCCCCCCCCCCCCTGCCGTGGCCGGCCAGGGCCAGTGCCTAGTCGGGCCGCCCCCTGCCCTTTATGACATCGCCCGCTATGGCCCTTTTGGTCACAGACCGTGGGGCCCAGCGCCCTGTTAAAAAAAAGAAGAAGAATTTAAAATAATAATATAATTAAATTATTTAATTAATTAACTTAATTAGTCCTATTAATTAACCTAATTAACTAATTAGTTAACTAAAACTGTTAATTAGTTACTAGTCTATGACAGAACAGTCCCACACGTCAGGCTGACCCTGGTCAACTCAGTTGACTAATGACGTCATGCTGACATCATGCTGATGCAATAACCCCATTTTAGAATTAATAATATTTTCAGAATATTGTTTAAAACTTTGAAAATTCATATAAAATAAACCGTAGCTCAGATGAAAATACTTTCTACATGAAAGTTGCTCAGAACGATGAGACGAATCCGAATACGCCGTCCGTTCGTACGCCACATGTCCCTAGCATAGCGAACATGCAACAATCCCCCTCCGGTTCGTCTGTCCAAAAATGCCAAACACCAGGGATACTTTCCCAGATGTTTTCCCCTTCGCCGGTATCACCTATCCCTGCGTTAGATCACCCCTGGCACCACATATTGCCTTGTTATATTTTGTGATGCTTTGTTTGCTCCGTATTTACTGTTTCCCCCCTCTTCTTCTCCGGTAGACCCCGAGACCGGCGCTGATGCCACTGAGTACGACTACGTCACCGACGACCCTTCTTCCTGTGCAATAGAGCTTCGAGGCAAGCACCCCCCCCTTGAGGATACCGATATCGCCTATTCTTTCTCTCTTATGCTTGCATTAGAAATTGCTGCTGCTACTGTTTAACCTATTCTGATGCATAGCCTGTTTATTGTAACCTGCTATTGAAACCTTACCTGCTTATCCTAAACTGTCTAGTATAGCCTGGGTAGAGACCTATCAGTGACCCCACTTGTCCCGATTGCCCCGCTGGATTATCAGAAGACTCGACAACCAGTCCCCGACACCGCACATCACCCCCTTAGTTGTAACAACACTGCAACATTACTATCGAGTGCCGAGGGTGATACCTCATGTAGCACTTCTGTTGTTAACTCTGTAGAGTAGCTACTCGGTCGTGGTCATCGAGGGTGATTCCTCCTTCTCCACTTCCGATACGAACCTATCGTGCAACACTTCAAATGTGAACCTCGAGGGTGATTCCTCCTAAGTTCACCTTGACGGTTGCATCGAGTGGGCATCCATCGAGGGTGATACCTCGGATTCCCTTGATGTTATGGACACACGGTTATTGTGACTTTATCCCTGAACCTTGTTAGAAACGGGTCGGCCCCGAAGGGGACCCGAGGGAGTTACTTTACTGCAGGACTGGAGGGACAGGCGGTACCGCCCAGTAGAGGTCGACCTGAGTTCCCGACAGTCTTTTGCCAGAGGGGTTGACCTGGACGGTGCCCGAGTGATGAATACGAGGCGTGGCCGGGCATTCTTGGCCCTTGCCGCAAGTCCTCGAGATAGGGCGACGGGGTCACATCGATCGTGAGTCTCTGCTCGTTACCGCACCCCCAATGTACTAACGATTTGGATATGTGATCTGAGTGGGCCTTTGGCCCGATAGCACTAACCATTACGCGGGAAAAGTTATGGGCACTCTGCATCGTATGCATCAGCCGAAAGCTCTGTTAGACGTCCAGTTCAGCATAGCGGCACAGACGGACCGGCGCCATCCTGTAGTGGTGGTGCCTGGCTTCACCATGTGCGTAACGACCCGGAGTGCACAGGGTGATGGC
The DNA here is from genome assembly GCA_011799875.1 of Thinopyrum elongatum. Taxonomy (NCBI): domain Eukaryota; kingdom Viridiplantae; phylum Streptophyta; class Magnoliopsida; order Poales; family Poaceae; genus Thinopyrum; species Thinopyrum elongatum. The sequence continues at coordinate 286,854,706 of CM022302.1, forward strand.
CCAAGACCCCTGAGTGCTTACGATATAGACCGACGGGGACCTCTCTGCTGAGCTCTAGGTAGGGTTGCGGTGTGTCATTTGGCCGAGGCCAGGCATGACCCAGAAAGTGTCTCCGGCTAGAGTTAAGCGAGCGTGGTGGGTAAGTTGGTGCACCCCTGCAGGGAAGAACTAATCTATGCATAGCCGGATCCTCGGTAACGGACACTCGGAGTTGTATCCCGATCGATTCGACTAGAACTGGATACTTGGATACTATGGCTCTGGGATTACTTTCTCACAGGGAGTCGAGGAAGGATCTCTGGCCGAGGTTGATGACAGTATGGCTCTGGGATTGCTTTCTCGCAGGGAGTAGAGAAAGGATCTCTGGGTGAGGTTGAGACTTAATGATACTACTACTCTATACTGTATTGCTGTGCACTCTTCTAATGCTGCAAGATCGTTGAAGATGCTAGTCTTCGATAGGACTAGGCCTTCCCTCTATTCTGGCATTTCTGCAGCCCAGTCCACATATGCAGCCTCTCTTTGATAATGTTGCATATGTAGTGTAGATCCTTGCTTGCTGAGTACTTCGGATGAGTACTTCGGATGAGTACTCATGGTTGCTTTGCTTTCTTTTTCTTCTTTTTCTCCCCATATCCTTTTGATACAACCAGATGACGGAGCCCCGGATACAGCTGCCCACGCCGACGATCACTACTACTACCCCGAGGGTGGATACTACTATGAGTTGGCCGACGACCAGGAGTAGGTTCGGAGGGTCCCAGGCAAGAGGCCTGCGCCTTTCGATCATAGTGTTTTCTTTTCCCCACCTTCTAAGGGCCTATCTGTCTTTCTTTTATATCTGTACTCAGATATCTAATGCTTCCGCTGACGCTTGTACGCAAGCTTATGTATTCGAGCCCTCGAGGCCCCTGGCTTGTAATATAAAGCTTGTATGACTTTATTTATGTTTTAGAGTTGTGTTGTGATATCTTCTCGTGAGTCCTTAGGCTTGATCGTGTGCATTTGCGTGTATGATTAGTGCACGATTGAGCCGGGGGCGGCACAACTATGGTCCCACGTCGAGCTTTGTGTTTTCTCCACAGCAGCAGGGACCCTCGTCGAGCTTCGTGTTTTAGCCAGAGCAGCCGTCACAGCCAGCAGGTATGTCTCTTCATATTTATTGTCTTCAATATTAATTGAGGCAACCTCATTCTTCATGACTTAACGTTTCATCGTGCAGGAGCCTACGGATATCATGCGTCTATGTCGGCATCACATGATACATGGGGGAGTGATCAACATCCTGAGGACAACATACAGGCTCAGTTGTCGCAGCACACCGAGTGGATGAACATGTTTTCGACTCCTCCACCTGGCCCCACACAGGATACACAGTATTACCAGGGTGAGTCTGAGATTCCTCCTCGTAACATTAGAGCACCCAACAGGTTGGGATGGACGACACCTCAAGATCCGCCTCCGCGCCAGGGCAGACGTCGTCAGTGATGCTTCTATCTATCAGTAGAGACATGACCATCTACTTCTGTATGAGACTTATGTCTATTCTATGTATGAGACAAATGACTATGTACTTATGTATGAGACATATGCCTACTCTATTTTAGTACTCTGTTATCCAAACTACAACATCATATTTAGATAGAACATAATGTTCCTACAATAAGACATTACAAACAACTAGATAGAAATACATCTAAATGAAATGGTACGTATGACTTAACTTACAACATACAACATAAAAACTACATGAAGTCATCATCGTCATCCTCCATCAATGCAGAACTCTTGCCCTTCGACGATGAAGAACTCTTGCCCTTCGACGATGAAGAACTCTTGCCCTTCGATGATGCAGAACTCTTGCCCTTCGATGATGAAGAACTTTTGCCCTTTGACGATGCAGAACTCTTGCCCTTTGATGATGCAGAACCCGGAAGTGGTGGCATGAAGATATCGTCTTCATCCTCGCTGTTGTCAGTCCATAAAAAAGTATGTTTTGTTGCAAACTTTAGGTATGTTTCACTCTTCGATTGTTGCTTCATCCATCTTCCCTGCAACCTCAGAAGTTCTTCCCGTATCTCCTCAAAGGTCCTGGAAGGCCACCCGCACCTCCTTAATGCGTGAGCCAGCTCATTAAGTAGGGTGTCAGTACTGATGAGCTTCTCCCATGGAACTAATATGTTGTCTACCCTAAAATCGGCGGCTAAATCCAGAAGACATTTGGACATACTAGGGTGAAAACTACGATCAAAAGGATATCCGGACATCTTGGCGAGACTACGAGACTACACTAGAATGCTTACCAATGTTAGTGCCGAGGGTGTTTTATAGGATGATAACACAAAGAAAGGCGGGAACTTGGTGGCGGGAAAATATGGCGGGAGACACTGGCGGGAACTAGAGAGCGGGAAAATATGGCGGGAGACACTGGCAGGAACTAGAGAGTGGGAAAATATGGCGGGAGACACTGGCGGGAACTAGAGAGCGGGAAAATTTGGCGGAAACGAGCAAAGCGAAAAAATACGGCGGGAACGAGTAAAGCAGGAAAATATGGCAGGATGTAGCGGGAAATGGCGGCCCGTGATATAAGCGGGGAACGAACGGGGTAGAAAATGGGTGGCATGCACCAGTCGGCCTACGGGTGGCCAATTAGTGCTAATCGGCCTACAGATGGCTGATTAGATCCAGTCGGCCAACAGGTGGCCGACAGGATTTGCACTAGTGGCCGATAGGCCACTCGGCCAGCAGCAAGCTGATAGGATGCCAGTCGGCCTGCTGTGGGCTGACTAGGCCCAATCGGCCAGCAGCAGGCCGATGGTGCATTATTTTTGAAAATGTTCTATCCAGCGTAATATTTATGAAAATTAATAAAAAATGTATTATTTAAAAAAATAGCGGTTTTCGGCCCTTTCTTTTTCTTTTAGATTTTTTTGGTTTTGCTTCAATTTTTCTTTTTGAAGCAGTTATATGGAATTGAAACCTTGGAGATCTTCATTTCTTCTCCTCACAAGTGGTTCATCATTCTCAAATCTCTCCCAAGATCATGTCATTTCTATTCTAGCCCAACCCCAAATCCTTTTTCTTGGGAATATTTCTTTTTCCATTAAAGGAATAATCTTGTTTGACATAGGTGGTGAAGCAACCTTTATTTCCGCCTTCCACAAAATTCCCAAATAATTCTCATAAATTGTTTGGATCATATGTTCCTCAAATATGTCCAAACCTTCCTTGTCCAGTTCAAAAATAATTAAGCAATATTCATTTTCCTATTCTGTCCAGAGTGCCACTTTGTGAAGTAAGTGTCATTTATTTTTTCTTGATTGCTCCCAAACTTTTTGTGCACTCTTTCCTATCCAAATCATTGTCTCATGACAAAATTCAGCTCCATTTGGCTAGTGAATCTTCCTCAGCAAATTTCCAAAGTTTCTATCCAGAGAGAAGCTTTGTGAAGGAAGTACTAGCTAGGTTAATCCAAATGAGATGAATTTTGCAAGCTCCTTCATGTGCTCATATCATCACTCTCCACCAAATTTCAGCTCCATCCAATTAGCTATGTGAGCACAACGTCAAATCTTTGTTTCTGGCAATGTTTTCAGTTTGTGAAGCAAGTATATTTTATATTGCTTCATTATTGCTGAAAATTTACCAGACATTCTCCTACTCATATAATGTCTCTCCACTAAACTTGGGATCATTTCATCAAGCCAATCTCCCTATATTATTTTCTCAAGTTTCTGGACAGAGAAGATCACTGTGAAGGAACTATTTTTTTGGCATGTCCAAATGGTATGAAATTTTTACAGCATCTTCTTATGCCCATATCACCATGATCTACCAAATTTCATCCCATTTCAACACTCAATGTGAGTGGCTCATCTAAGTCAAGTTTCTGGACCAAATTGGAGTTGCAATGCAACCATGTTAAATTTTGGTCCAAATCCCCTCAAACTTCACAAGACTGTAGTCCTTCCTACCTAAACCTCATTGACATCCTGCTTATCTCATATCCCTTCTCATTTGATCATAGAGATGTGACCAAGATTGCTACAACAGACTTCCCTCGATGCCTCCCATCAACCAGAGCTTCTTCTGTCGATCTATCACATCCTAAGGATCCCAGGATGTAAGGACAACACCGAGACATCTTTCCCTCGCTCTCGTGCCCTCTCCTCGCCATGCCACATGGTGACCGCATTGTTTGCATGCCTGTGCGCGCACTCAGTGTGCTGTGGATGCGCTCTACGCGTCGGGTCTCGTCGGGTTGCCGTGTTCTGGCGGTGTTCACGTGTCCGTTGGTACCGTCGAGCCTTATCCTCCTCTCACATCTCTCTCTGGACCCCTATCCCCTCCAGAAGCTCCCTCGCTGGCGCTAGCCACCGCATGCCCACGGGCGCATAGTGCCCTGACCGGCTCTGTGCGTGCCCCGTCTTCTTCCTCCTCGCCCTTGGCTCCATCCGCTGCTCCAGTGGTCCTTCCGCTCCTCTCCCGTCACCTCAATGGCCCCGCAGTGCAACTAGTCCTCGCCGGAGCTGGTCCACGCACCCATGGGGCATCTGGCTCGGCATCTTCCTCCTCTGCTATTTAAGCCTCCCTGAGCTCGCTCCTCTTCATCCATCCACCTCATGTTCCTTCCAATCGTCCCCCGGAGCCACTCGCCCAAGCCCAAGTGCTCTTCTTCTTCCTCTCCAGCCATCTCTCCGCCGCTCGGCCATCTCCATCTTCAGCTCGCTCCGGTGCCCCTTTGCCCCAGCTAACTCCACCATCGACCTCCCCGGAGTCCACTGATCCTCCCCAGCCCCTCTGGTGCCCGAATCCTCGCCGGAATCGTCGACCCAACCGACGCCTGAAGGATGCTGCCGCCGGAGATGAAGGGGGCAACGCCGTCTGGTCACCTCCCAAGGAGCTGCGGGTACGGGTGTGTTCGCAGTCGTCCGCTCATTCCATCCCCGGCGTCTCCCAGCTCCGCCGTGGCCTCTACGCCGGCGAACGACAGTCGGTGAGCCGCCGTCCCTCTGTTTCCCTCTCTCTCTCTCTCTCTTTAAAACTGACAAGGTGGTCCCACCCGTCAGCCTCTCATTCTCCCCCGAACAATTTTCTAGTGGAATCGTATACCAGGAATACGCCTTCGACGTCACCCCCCTGGAGAGTTTCCAGAAATTCATTTAAATTCAATTTAATTCCAGATTTGACTCAACTTTGACCATGAATATCTCCTAAACTACAAGTCCAAATGAATTGATTCTTTTTGCATTATTTTTCTTTTGAGCTCGTTTATTTTCTGGTAGAGTTTGGTATTTTTCTCTGTTGTCTAGGTTTTCTAGACAGTAGTATTTGCATTATGTATTATTTATAAATGCTTCTAAAAATGTTTTCCAGAGTGTTTGATTTGTGTTATGAAGACCAGGAGCTTTCTACCTCTCTATTGGAGCACGACAAGCCACACCCTCCATTTGAATGATTGCAATGCAATGCCATGGTTTATTTAATTAAATTTGCTTAAAATTTTGCATTAGCTACATATGATTTATTCATGGCATTTCTTGGAGTTATATTTGATCTTGCTACTGCCAAGATGATGCTTGGATTTCTAGGACTGATGCTCTGCAGATTGAGGATGATATATTGCCATTGGATTATTAAGAGCAATATTTATTTTCACTATGATCATATGGGATATTATGCTTTGGAGTATTGTTTGGATTTGATGCTATCATATTAATCTATGGTTTACATCTTGATATTGCTGTTGGATCATTAGGGTCACTTGTTTTGGATTCAACATGATCATATTTAATTTTGCACCTATGGAGTTAATGATAATGATTATGATATGGCTATATTATTCATTGGATTATTTTATGGATATTGCTACGACTGGATTCACATGTTGATATATGATATTGGAGTAATAGTTATCGCAGATATATCTTGGGGACAACTTCCATCATTTTGTTGGTCAGGTGCCACCGAACCGAGCTCACCATTGCAGCCACATTTGCCTTTATGCGAAGGCCCTAATGCGGTCTATTGTCATGCCTCTCGCCGGTTCCTCCAACTAGGGAAGGTTATGTGCATGCGCTACCCTGATCAGGTAGGCGTCCATAAGCCTTGTGTGCCAAAGTTGTATGGATCCATTGTCCCCATTTGGGACCGTTTTTGTTTTGCCACGACGGTGGCCGGCCACGAAGGTGGCAAATGTCTAGAGTGGGCATCCGGGGCCACACATGACTTAGCCCAAAGGGGAGTTGGTCGGAGTGGCCGGGAGAGTGTCATGCAATAGGTTGGTTTTGTCGGAATGCCATTGGTCCACCCGAATGGGAACACGAGGCCATGGGTTCTGTGGTGTGGGTACAGTGTACTAACCTCTGCAGAGTGTACAAACTATCGATAGCCACATCATCGGTCATGGACACAGTTCGTATTAGGTCACACTGTTTGATCAACACTCACGATGACAGAATGACGTATATATAAATGACTTATTAGTTGACCTATACTGATATTTGAGCAAGTGATAGTTTGGCAGGATGCCGATGATGATTTTGGGATGATCTTGAGGTTGGTCATTCAGTTTGTGATCACGCGGTGATCACGGGGATGTTTTGATCACAAGGTGATCGAGATGATATATTGCTTGGCCGTGTAGCCAAGAGTGAGATGGTTCATGAGATCCGAGATGATGGTGCATCAGTATTTTAGCATTACCATATCTTGACTAATAGTTTCATCCTCATCATAGTAGTTGTTATAACTTAACCTGTTAATGCTATATTGTTGTCTTGCTTTGATGCTTTTGGTTGTTGTGAGCTTGCGAGTACATTCAAAGTACTTACCTGGCATGTCATGCCAGATTGTAGGTGATGCCGTGATTGATTGCTTGTCAAGGATACCGATCTTGCGAGCTAGACCTTGCCCCAGCCAGAGTCCCTGCGGAGTGGAGTTCATCACCGTCGTCGTTGTTCCACTGCTAGAAGTTATTCCGCCGCTATGAGTTGTTCCGCTGCTAGCATAGAGCTACCTTAGCAGGAGTAGTGTCGCCGTGCCGATGTAATCCTGTGTTACATCAGACCCCTTGTACCCTTATCCTTTGTAATAAGACATGATTTGTTCTACGCCAAGCAGTGTCATATTCCAGAAGACTTGATCTCTGGGCTGGAATACGGGGTGCTCCGGTTCCTCTAAGCCGGGGTGCCACTGGCTTTGGTATCAGAGCAGGTCTGGCTGTAGGACACCCTAGTCAGCGCGAGCAGTAGAAATCGGTAGTGTAGAGTCTAGCCCATTTGCTGCATTTGGTTGCTGCATAGTATGCATATAGACTTATTGTTTTGTTGCTAACGATTTATCTTGTGAGTGTAGCTGGCATTGGTTCTGATCCACTACAACTCAGCCCCTGCATCTCTCTAGTTTCCTTTGCACCTGTTCTTTGGTGTTTGGCATCATCTCTATCCCAGCGGAGTGTTGCCAAGTGTTCCGGACACCGTTCACAGGAATGGTGCTCCGGTATCGCACCAGTTTCTTTCCTTCACCCCGCCTATCGTTTCAGTGGTAGACATGCGTCTATCCCGAATCATGCTTTTCATCTTGTTGCTTTGGCAACCCTACTGATATTTGTTATCAAGAAAGGGCAATGCCGGCAGATCCTGTTTTCCACCGCTATCTTATCCTTTCACCTATTTCGTTGGACGAGTACGGTTCCCTTTCGTCCGCTTGATGATGATGTGGCTATGACATTCGTGTCTCGTTACATGATCACCGAGTACGTCCTCACCTCCAAGCCAGTCAAGGATGCCACCTTGCTAAGCCAGCACTTGGTGTAGCTATGCTTACACCTCCACACATTAGTCCATCCTTGTGCACATCGTCACAGCATATTAGATCGTAGAATCGGAGTTCCTGCGAGATTTGTGTGCTTAAGTAGGTGTGCATATTGTTGTTAATAGCAGTAACATGTGACATTGCTTGTGTGTGATTTGAATGCCTTTTGTGTACTTTTGTTTGGTCGAGTTGTTTCTTTTGCTTCTTTCTTTGGGCCTTCGGTGTTACCTTATTTCCCCTTATGAAAGTTGCTCATCAACCAACACCGGACTCGAAGAAGCAAGGATTTCAAATATTTGGAAGCTCAGCTAAGCAGTATGGCATTCTCTGTTAACTGCATTGTATTGGGAATATCTGCTTGGTATAGAAATGGTATCTAGGATTGACTATCAGTACCAAGTCTGCATTAGTTGTGCAACCTTTACAACAGTAATGATCAAACCCGTAGGAAAACAAGTCAGGTGCAAGACCAATGGTATATTTTCAGTCAAATGTATGGTTTCTATATAAGACTTTGGTTCAGACATGAATGAGACTGGAAATATGCTATACTCCGGAAAGAAAGCCAGAATGTGATATGAGTTCAGTACTCAGCAAGGAAGACAGTCAGACATTCCTTCTCATGCAAGTAACCAGCCACAAAATTATTATGGGTGTGTGTATGGCATTCAGTACGCATAGCACAGTATGAAGCTTCGAGTATAAGAACAACTCAGCCTTTCTCCACACGCTACCGGTAGAAGCTTATGATACAAGATTCCTCAATCTTCCTCTGTACGATATATGGACAGTGTGCTGTCCAAGATACCCAGTCTTCCACCGCAAGATACCTTGATAAAAGCTTCTGGCACAAGGCAATGAAACTTTCTCAATAAGAGACCAGAGGAGAAGCTTCTTAGGTATGGAACCCAGTCTTCTCCAGCACACTACCCCAGCAAAAGCTTCGAGCATAAGATATTCAGCCTTCTTCAGCAAGCTACTCGGATAGCTTCCACTACAAGATACCCAGCCTTCTTCAGTATGACACTACACACCATCATAAGTATTGCTACAAGATATTACACTATGAGTTGGCAGTATATGGCAGTGTAGCTCAAGGATCAGATTCGCTACAATTTTGTCTAGAGCACCAATTAGTCAAGACATATCCCTACCTCGAGAATTGGGTGTTCAATTACATATACTTCCATATATATGGTGAGTATACAACACTGGTCATGCAAGTCACTATCATGAGGATTCAACTATGTTCGAACAAACCTACCGAAGGAAGGTAAGGATCGAACAACCCCATGAGCTACGCCAAAGGAAGAAAGTCAGATATAAATTTCATGTGATGCAAGAATCGACAAGTTACGAAGCAGGCAACCCTGGATCAATAGTTTTGATAGTGGTTACAAAGTCAGTTTTTCCCACACCCGACAAGGTGATATCCTCCACTCCTGTCACTATCTTGCATGATTGGCCACAACAAAGAGCTCTGTACAACTACATGCCCCGTATACATGTCATATTTATGAGGACCCATGTATTGAGCAAGAACAAGTTAGAATGCTAAAATGTAGTACCAACAACATCTATGGTCGCAAGAAGGATCAAGGACATATGTGATACGTCTCCATCGTATCTATAATTTTTGATTGTTTCATGCCAATATTATATAACTTTCACATACTTTTGGCAACTATTTATATGATTTATTGGACTAACATATTGATCTAGTGCTCAGTGCCAGATCCTGTTTTTTGCATGTTTTTTGCTTCACAGAATATCCATATCAAACGAAGTCCAAACGCGATAAAAATTTACGGAGAATTATTTTGGAATATTTGTGATTTTTGGGAGGTGGAATCAACGCAAACGGGGTCCCACAGCCACCACAAGACACGTGGGCGCGCTAGGCAGCCCAGGTGCGTGGTGGTGGGTTGTGCCCTCCTCGTAAGTCAGTTGGAGCTCTACTTCAGGAACAAGGAAGTTTATATCCAGAAAAAAATCATGTTAAAATCTCAGCGCAATCGGAGTTACGGATCTCCAGATATTTAAGAAACGGTTTTCGACAAGATCTGGGGAGCGCGAAACAGAAGAGAACAGAGAGGGAGATCTAACCTCGGAGGGGCTCCTGCCCCTCCGCCGCCATGGAGGCCATGGACCAGAGGGGGAACTTTCCTCCTATCTAGGGGGTGAGGCCAAGGAAGAAGAAGAAGAAGGAGGGGGCTCTCTCCCCCTCTCTCCCGGTGGCGTCGGAGTGCCGCCGGGGCAAGGATCGTGACGGCGATCTACATCAACAATCTTCCTACTGTCAACACCAACTTTCTCCCCCTCTATGCAGTGGTGTAACACCTCTTCTCCCCGCTGTAATCTCTACTTAAACATGGTGCTCAACACTATATATTTTTTCCCAATGATATGTGGTTATCCTATGATGTTTGAGTAGATCTGTTTTGTCCTATGGGTTGATAGATGATCATGATTGGTTTGAGTTGTATATTTTATTCTGGTGCTGTCCTACAGTGACCTCTGTGTCGCGCAAACGGAGGGATCCCTGCTTTACGGTGTTGCAATATGTTCATGGTTCTATTATGGTGGGTGGCGTGAGTGACAGAAGCAGAGACCCGAGTTTGGGGGTAATTGCGTATGGGATAAAGAGGACTTGATACTTAATGCTATGGTTGGGCTTTACGACCTTAATGATCTTTAGTAGTTGCGGATGCTTGCTAGAGTTCCAACCATAAGTGCATATGATCCAAGTAGAGAAAGTATGTTAGCTCATGCCTCTCCCTCATATAAAATTGCAACAATGATCACCGGTTTAGTTATCGATCACCTAGGGAAAATGACTTTCTTGTTGACAAAATCTATCTACTTTTATTGTCTTGCATTTTATTCGTAGTTTTATTCTCGCAAAGTACTCGTAGTGTTATTCTTGCAAAATAGTTTCATACTTGTTCTAGGTAAAGCAAATGTAAAACTGTGCGTAGAGTTGTATCGGAGGTCGATAGAACTTGAGGGAATATTTTATCTACCTTTAGCTCCTCGTTGGGTTTGACACTCTTATTTATCGATAAAGGCTACAAACGATCCCCTATACTTGTGGGTTATCAAGACATTTTTCTGGCGCCATTTCCGGCGAGCAATAGCGTGGGGTGAATATTCTCGTGTGTGCTTGTTTGCTTTATCACTAAGTAGTTTTAATTTTCTATTCTAAGTTGTTCTCTATCTTTAGTTATGGATATGGAACACGAAATACCAAAAAATTAGTTGTACTTGCTACTCATGGAGATGGGGAACCTCCTAAAACCCTCGATGCTCGCTATGTGAAAAATATTCTGCACTACTTTGATAATCCTGGGAAAACCCCATCAACTTTATGATGGGAGACACGTTGGATCAACGTGAATACTTTAGGGATTATCGCTTGACTCAAAAAGGGAAACTTTTATGGGATCAAATTCATATGTTGCATTGGTATGCTCGGGATCCATGCTTGAGATATGATTATACTTGTTGCTCTAGGATGAAGGCCCCACACCTTCCCTTTTCATGTGAATTTAGTGATAATGAAACATTGGCTTCTTATGCTAATGGTAGATATGATTACTATGATGTCAAACGAATAGAAGAATTTAATGCTTTTAAGGGTGCTTATGAAATTGAAACTTTGTTTGAAAAGTATGAAGATTATGATGATGTTGTTTACAGACCTGAAAATTTTGCTATACTTAAATATTGCTATGAGAATTATAAATACAATTACGATACTGATGTATTTATTGAGAAAGTCTCCGCTGTCCCAGAAGAGGCTAATATTTTGCAGGAATCTATGGAAGAAGAAATTGATGAAACTGTGAGCTCATTGGATGAAAAAGATGATGAGAGCAAAGAACAAAAGGAGGAAGAGCGGATTAGCTACCCGTGCCCACCTTCTAATGAGAGTAACTCTCCAACTCATTCATTGTTTAATGACCCTTCGTTCTTACCGAAGGATGAATGCTCTGATAATTGCTATGATCCCTTGGATTCATTTGAAATATCCCGTTTTGATGAACTTGATGCTTGCTATGCTTGTGGCCATGATACCAATTTGAATTATGCTTACGGATGATAGTCCTATTATCTTTTTGAATTCTCAAACTATACTATATCAGCGAAGTTTGCTCTTAGTAAGGATTACATTGATGGGTTGCCTTTTACCGTTGCACATGATAATTTTGATGAATATAATATGCATGTGCTTGCTGCACCTACTTGCAATTATTATGAGAGAGGAACTACGTCTCCACCTCTCTATGTTTCCAACACGATAAAATTGCAACAAACTGCTTATGCTATGTAGTGGCCTTTACTTGATGTGCATGAATTGTTCTTTTATGACTTGCCAATGCATAGGAAGAGAGTTAGACTTCGTCATTGCATTATATATGTTGCTTTGTCCTCAGTGCTAAGTTACAAATCATTGCTAATTAAAATTGGCTTTGATATACCTTGGGATCCGGGTGGATCGATTACGTGAGCACTTTATGCCTAGCTTAATGGCTTTAAAGAAAGCGCTGCCAGGGAGACATCCTGGAAGTTTTAGAGAGTAATTTTATTCCGTGGAGTGCTTTTATAAAGTTTAAAACAAAAAAATATAGAGGGGAACTTAAAACTTCACAAAAAGAAAAGTGAAAGTGAGAAGGACGAGCACCGTGGAAGCGGGAGCATGCCTTGAACTTTGTTCATGCCCATGGAAACTTTGTGAATCTTGAATTACAGAAAGTTTTCAACAAAAATAATTATCCCCTTGTACAAATCCATTGTATTATAAAAATAATGTGCCAAGATTTGCCTTTAGGATGATTAGATTGCTTGTTGGTATGTGCGGTGTAAAAATAGAAACTTTGGCTGTAGTGCGTGATTTTACATTTTTTACTGTAATGTCAAAAGTTTGTAAATTTTTTACACAATATTGCTGTGAAAAATGTTTATTTTGTCCTAATGTTTCAGAATTTTTGGAATTACAGAAGTATGGTCAAAGTTCAGATTACTACAGACTGTCCTGTTTAAGACAAATTTTGTTTTTGATGCATTGTTTTGCTTGTTTTGATGAAACTATCGATTCTTTCGGTGGTGTGAGCCATGGAGAAGTTATAATACAGTAGCTAAAATGCAAAAAATATATGAATTGGTATGCAACAATATTTAAAGTAGTAATTTGCTTTATTATGCTAGCGGATCTCACCAGTTTTCTCTTAAGTTTTGTGTGGATGAAGTGTTCAAAGATCGAGGAGGTCTCGATATAAGGAGAAGGAGAAGAGGCAAGAGTTCAAGCTTGGGGATTCCCAAGGCACCCCAAATAAATATCCATGGAGACTCAAGTGTCTAAGCTTGGGGATGCCCGGCAGGCATCCCATGTTTCTTCAACAAGTATCGGTATGTTTTCGTCTTCGTTTTGTTCATGTGATATGTGTAAATCTTGGAGCATCGTTTGTTTTTAGTTTTCATTTATCTTTTATGCACCATGCTGGTATGAGATAGTCCATGGTTGATTTATAGAATGCTCATTGCACTTCACTTATATATTTTGAGTATGGCTTTATAGAATGCTTCATGTGCTTTACTTATATCATTTGATGTTTGGATTGCCTGTTTCTCTTCACATGGAAAACCGTTATTGTAGAATGCTCTTTTGCTTCACTTATATTTACTAGAGCATGGTATTTTATAGAAAGAATTAACTCTCATGCTTCACTTATATCTATTTAGAGAGTCAACATGAATTGGTCATTTGCATGTCTAGTCATGAAATCCTACATAAAACTTGTGGATCACTGAATATGGTATGTTTGATTCCTTGCAATAGTTTTGCGATATAGAGATGGAATATGTGGGCGGTACTAGTGGATGATCGTGTTTAGTAAGATATTGATGTTAAGGTTTGTGATTCCCCAAGCATGCACGTATAGTCTCTTGTTATGCTGTGAAGTTGGAGCATGATTTATTATTGATTGTCTTCCTTATGAGTGGCGGCGGTGTGACGCCCCGGCCCAATCGTGCACTAATCATACACACAAATGCACACGATCAAGCCTAAGGACTCACGGGAAGATATCACAACACAACTCTAAAACATAAATAAAGTCATACAAGCTTTATATTACAAGCCAGGGGCCTCGAGGTCTCGAATACATAAGCTCGCATACAAGTGTCAGTGGAAGCATCAGATATCTGAGTACAAATATGAAACAGAAACAGATAAGTCTCTAGAAAGGCGGGGTAAAACAAAAGCTACGATTGAAAGGCACAGGCCTCCTGCCTGGGTCCCTCCGAACCTACTCCTGGTTGTCGGCCAACTCGTAGTAGTATCCACCCTTGGGGTAGTAGTAGCGATCATCGGCGGGGGCAGCTGTATCCGGGGCTCCGTCATCTGGTTGCATCAAAATGGATATGGGGGAAAAAGAAAGCAAAGCAACCGTGAGTACTCATCCGAAGTACTCAGCAAGCAAGGATCTACACTACATATGCAACATTATCAAAGAAGGGCTGTATATGTGGACTGGGCTGCAGAAATGCCAGAATAGAGGGAAGGCCTAGTCCTATCGAAGACTAGCATCTTCAAGCGTCTTCAAGCATCTTGCAGCATTTAGAAGAGTACAAAATAGCATAGTATAAAGTAGTAGTACTGTCGTCAACCTCGTCCAGAGATCCTTCCTCGACTCCCTGCGAGAAAGCGATCCCAGAGCCCTAATGTCCAAGTATCAACCTCGGCCAGAGATCCTTTCTCGATTCCCTGCGAGAAAGCAATCCCAGAGCCATACTATCCATATCTCATCACAAGTATCCAGTTCTAGTTGTATCGGTCGGGAGACAACTCCGAGCGTCCGTTATCGAGGATCCGGCTATGCATAGATTAGTTCTTCCCTGCAGGGGTGCACCAACTTACCCACCACGCTCGCTTAACTCCGGCCGGACACACTTTTCTGGGTCATGCCCGGCCTCGGCCAAACGACACACCACAGCCCTACCTAAAGCTCAGCAGAGAGGTCCCTGTCGGTCTACATCCTAAGCACTCAGGGGTCTTGGGCCATCGCCCTGTGCACTCCGAGTCGTTGCGTGCAGGGGGAAGCCAAGCACCAGGGGGCGCCTGTCCGTACCGGCCGCAATGCTGAACTGGACGTCTGACAAAGCTTTCGGCTGATGCATATGATGCAGAGTGCTCATATTTATTCCTGCATGATGGTTAGTGCTATCGGGCCAGAGGCCCACTCGAATCAAATATCCAAATCATTAGTACATTGGGGGTGCGGTAACGTGCAAAGACTCACGATCGATGTGACCCCGTAGCCCCGTCTCGAGGACTTGCGGCAAGGGCTAAGAATGCCCGGCCACGTCTCGTATTCATTTCTCGGGTACCCTCCAGGTCAACCCGTCTTCACATCACTCGTGGGTACCCCTCAGGGTTGACCCGCCTTTTCAAGTAACAGCTATAAAGTCCAAGCATCCATGTGTCCATAACATTAGGGGAATCCGAGGTATCACCCTCGTTGGATTCCTACTCGATGTATCCGTCAAGGTGAACTCGGAGGAATCACCCTCGATGGGTTCACACTTGAGGTGTTGCACGACAACGTCATTATCAGAAGTGGTGAAGGAGGAATCACCCTCGAGGACCACGACCGAATAGCTACTCTACAGAGTTAACATCAGAAGTGCTACACGAGGTATCACCCTCGGCACTCGATAGTAACGCTGCAGTGTCGTACAACTAAGGTGGGGGGGTGATGTGCGGTGCCGGGGCCTGGCTGTCGATCACGTTGATCAGGTCATCTGATAATCCAGCGGGGGCAACTGGGGACAAAGTGGGGTCTCTGGTGGGTCTCTACGCAGCCTATACTAAGCAGTTTAGGATAAGCAGGTAAGGTATCAATAGCAGGTTACAATAAACAGGCTATGCATCAGAATAGGTAAGCAATAGCAACAACAATTCTAATGCAAGCACAAGAGAGAAGAGAATAGGCATTATAGGCATGCTCAAAGGGGGGGGTGCTTGCCTGGTTGCTTGGCGGCAAAGGCAAGGTCGTCAACGGTGTCGTCGGGCTTCTGAGCTGCATCGGTCTCGGGAACTGCGTCTGTAGCGGGGTCTACCGAGAGAGAAGAGGGGGAGGAAACAGATAAATACACGGCAAACATATGCAACACAGAGCATGCTATGCTAACGTGCAGTGCAGGGTTGCCTAAAGACATATCTAAATCATATTAGTTATTTTAGGATTTAAGTTGGATTTATTAACCCGTGTATAAGCACTATTCATCTACCGGAAACAGGCTAAAAGTTGTGGGTTCACCTCCGAAGAGGGTCCCGACACGGAAACAGATGGCACGATTGGATTCGTCTCGTCGTTCTGAGCAACTTTCATGTACAAAGTTTTTCGATCTGAGCCGCGGTTTATTTTATATGATTTTACAAAGTTTTATTGATTTTCTAGATTTATTTAATCATTTTAAATCAACATTATCCAGAATAGTAATTGATGACGTCATCATGACATCATGCTGACATCAGCAGGTTAACTGACCTGTTGACAGGTCAAACCTGACAAGTGGGGCCCTACTGTCATAGACTCAGTCTTAATCCAGTGTGTAAATTTAAACTAAACTAATTAAATAGAGTGGGCCCCACCTATCATAGGGTGTTTAGTTAACAAATTAATTAAATTAACTTAATTAATCATCAGGTTAATTAGAGAGGGGTGGGGCCCACCTGTCAACATAGTTAACCAAGTCAACTGGTCAACACGTTCCCCTGGGCCCACTGGTCAGCGACCCAGTGGGGTGGCCCCGGGGTGCCACGTAGGCGGCCAGGTCAGCATCGTCGCCGGAGCAACCTGTGACGCCCCCGGCTTAATCGTGCACTAATCATACACGCAAATACACACGATCAAGCCGGGGGCATCACAGGTGGGACGAGCGATGGTCTTTTCCTACCAATCTATCCCCCTAGGGGCATGCGTAGTAGTACTTTGCTTCGAGGGCTAATAAACTTTTGCAATAAGTATATGAGTTCTTTATGACTAATGTGAGTCCATGGATTATACGCACTCTTACCTTTGCGCAATTTGCTAGCCTGTACGGTACTGTGCATTGCCCTTTCTCACCTCGAGAGTTGGTGCAAACTTCGCAGGTGCATCCAAACCCATTGATATGATACACTCTGTCACACATAAGCCTTATTATATCTTCCTCAAAACAGCCACCATATCTACCTATTATGGCCTTTCCATAGCCATTCCGAGATAGATTGCCATGCAACTTCCACCGCTTCCGTTTTGATGACTTGAGCATTCATTGTCATATTGCTTTGCATGATTGTAAGATAGCTAGCATGATATTTCCATGGCTTGTCCATTTTTTTATATCCCCGCTACGCTAGATCATTGCACATCCTGGTACACTGCCACAGGCATTCATATAGAGTCATATTTTGTTCTAGGTATCGAGTTGTATTTTTTATTTCTTTTGCGTTGTAAGTAAATAGAAGTGTGATGATCATCATTATTCATTATTAGAGCATTGTCCCATTGAGGAAAAGATGATGGAGACTATGATTCCCCCACATGCCGGGATGAGACTTCGGACAAAAAGAGAGAAAAAAAGAAAAAGAAAAAAAAGAAAAATAAAAAGAAAATAAAATAACAAAGAGAGATGGGGCATGCTAGTTCCACACTTGTGCTTCAAAGTAGCAGCATGTTTTTCATATAGAGAGTCTCCTATGTTGTCACTTTCATATAGTAGTGAGAATTTTTCATTATAGGGTTAGATGCACACCCACTTAGTTTTCCTATTGAGCTTTCATACACTTATAGCTATTAGTGCATCTGTTGCATGGCAATCCCTTCTCCTCGCATTGATATCAATTGATGGGCATCTCCATAGCCCGTTGGTTAGCCGCGTCGATGTGAGACTTTCTTACTTTTTTGTCTTCTCTATATTTACCCCTATCATCATACTCTATTCCACCCATAGTATTATATCCATGGTGTTGGGGATATAACTATTGAGTATAAACCGCCCAGGAGGGGCCGGGTTATGCTCATAGTGATTTACCTATATTGAAGCCCATGAAGACATAGAAGATGGCGACTTATGAAGGAGACTTAATAAGAAGGCCCAAAGCCCAAAGGCGAGTTAGGGCCCATAGATGTAAACCGCCATAAGTATATGACTTGTATTGTAAGATAGGAAAGAGTGGACACCGAGCCGGACACGTTTATGAGCCGGCCGGGATTCTGTGAACCGCCGGGCATCAACCTGTGTATATAAAGGGACGACCCGGTGGCAGTTTAAGGAAGGAGAATAGACAATCGGGAACTAGGTCAAGCGTATTCGCTCCCTGGTAATCGAAACCCTAGCAATACAACACAAAGCAGGAGTAGGCTTTTACCTCATTAAGAGGGGCCGAACCTGGGTAAACTCTCTGTGTCCTTTGTCCCGTTTAACCCCTTCAAGTTAACCTAGTTGCGATGGCTCCACGACTAAGTCCTTCCGCTAGGACATCTGCCGTGTCAAGTCCATGACAGTTGGCGCCCACCGTGGGGCCAGCGCACGGTGGTTTCGAGTTCTTGAAAGGCAACTTCGAAGGGATCAAGGGATACGCTGTGGCCTGGATAACCAAGAGTCGTCATGGCAAGCTCTACATCGACGACGAAGGCTGGGGCCCCGAGGCCGGCTCAATTGAGTACGGATACTGGGTCCCCTTCGGTGGAATTCACGTTTTCATTGGCAAGATCGGCGAACCGGGCCCTGAGCCGGACACCTGCACCGACATCATCGAGACGGCTCAGCGTGCAAAACCCGCCCGAGTTCAGCCCGCCATGAGTCGTGCCTTCGTGGGATTCATCAATGGTGCGGGATCTGAGGATAAATCGGTATTTGACGGTGAGACAGTTGTCTACTCTGATGGCGAGTCATCCACCGGCGAAATCGAGTCATTGTACCAACTGCAAGACGGTCGGCTTGGGGGCTGTTCCGATGGCGATAGTATTCCAGACCCCTACGAGCGGCCGAACCGGGTTGCGATCTTCATGGCCGGTACGCAGCCAGTGTAGCACTCTTCAACTGCAGCAGCATTGATTTCCGGGTCAGCAGCGGTGATGGCAGCCGGGGCAGGAGGCCCTGCGCGCCTGCCGGCTCAAGTCTTGTCCGGGTTACTAGACGCCTTGGCAACACTTTTGACGACGAAGGTTAACCCGGGTAATCAAGATCAGCATAACGCGGAAGTCGTGAAATTGTGAGATCAGATAGCTCAAGCTAAGGAAGACCTGGCAGCTGAAGATGCCAGGATGGCTGCGGAGCGGGTTACGTTGGATGCGCAGGCGCAGCGGATTCACTCGGAGTCTTACCGGCTCATGCTAGATCAAAACGCTTCAAACGAAGTCATGAGGAGGAGGCATCAGTCTCGCCTGCCACCGGTTTACGAGGCGAGGAACCTCTTTAACACGCCCGGAGCAGGAACCAGTAACCCGCCAGTGGTGGACCGGGTTGAAACGCCTGGGACGGGAGCGCCGGTTCAGCCGCACACCACGGATCCGCCTTGTCAGAACAATATCCCACCGCAACACATGCCAACACCACCGGGTCATTACTCTAACCCTTTGGATAACATGATCGCTGCGGCATCACGATTGGTGGCTATCCCGGTTGAAGGCGAGTCTCCAACGGCGGTTGAGATGCGGAGGGCTAGAGAGCTCCTTCAGACAGCATTGGTTCAGCAGCAGGCTTATTCTTACAGTCGAAGCCGGATTCATTCCACCCCTCGCCCAAGCTGGAGTTACAGTAGGCATATTGATGAACCAGCTGTGTCAAGCAGTGGGCGGAACCATAACCAGCCTCATGGGCATAACCCGGCGGGCAGTGGTGCTGATGCTCAGAACATGGTGGATCAAGGTAGAGCGTGTCGAGAGGCCGAGCTGGCGGTGCAATATGCGGCCCGTCAACCTTCTCCGGTTCGTCCGACAACTTCGGTGGAGCCAGGTGTAACCTTTAGGAATTTGGGCGTACCATGTTTAGTGCCGGCCATACGTAATGAGCGTCTGCCCAAGGATTTTAAGGGTCCTCGCAAGGTGCCTAACTATACTGCCGATTTACCTCCTGAAGCTTGGATCGAGAGTTATGAGATGGCCATGGAATTGCTAGATGTTAGCGATGCAGCATGTGCCAAATATTTTCCCCTGATGTTGGATGGAACGGCTCGCACTTGGTTGAAGGGGCTCCCTGCCAACTCCATTGGGTCATGGGCCGAGTTAAAGGCCCGGTTTATCCAGAATTTCAAAGATACGTGCAAGCAGCCGATGTCAATTGTGGATCTGGATGCCTGTGTCCAAGAAGAGGGTGAGTCCACAACCCATTGGGTGCGCCGAGTTTCGACCATCTTACACTCATCGGATCGCATCAATGCCGGTTCAGCCGCACACCACGGATCCGCCTTGTCAGAACAATATCCCGCCGCAACACATGCCAACACCACCGGGTCATTACTCTAACCCTTTGGATAACATGATGGCTGCGGCATCACGATTGGCGGCTATCCCGGTTGAAGGCGAGTCTCCAACGGCGGTTGAGATGCGAAGGGCTAGAGAGCTCCTTCAGACAGCATTGGTTCAGCAGCAGGCTTATTCTTACAGTCGAAGCCGGATTCATTCCACCCCTCGCCCAAGCCGGAGTTACAGTAGGCATATTGATGAACCAGCTGTGTCAAGCAGTGGGCGGAACCATAACCAGCCTCATGGGCATAACCCGGCGGGCGGTGGTGCTGATGCTCAGAACATGGTGGATCAAGGTAGAGCGCGTCGAGAGGCCGAGCTGGCGGTGCAATATGCGGCCCGTCAACCTTCTCCGGTTCGTCCGACAACTTCGGTGGAGCCAGGTGTAACCTTTAGGAATTTGGGCGTACCATGTTTAGTGCCGGCCATACGTAATGAGCGTCTGCCCAAGAATTTTAAGGGTCCTCGCAAGGTGCCTAACTATACTGCCGATTTACCTCCTGAAGCTTGGATCGAGAGTTATGAGATGGCCATGGAATTGCTAGATGTTAGCGATGCAGCATGTGCCAAATATTTTCCCCTGATGTTGGATGGAACGGCTCGCACTTGGTTGAAGGGGCTCCCTGCCAACTCCATTGGGTCATGGGCCGAGTTAAAGGCCCGGTTTATCCAGAATTTCAAAGATACGTGCAAGCAGCCGATGTCAATTGTGGATCTGGATGCTTGTTTCCAAGAAGAGGGTGAGTCCACAACCCATTGGGTGCGCCGAGTTTCGACCATCTTACACTCATCGGATCGCATCAATGCCGGTTCAGCGGTCATAATGTTGGAGAAGAATTGCCGGTTTACGCCTCTTAAGCAGAAGTTGGGTCGGCTCAAGCGCCACTGCAATGACATGGGAGAGCTGATGGCGGCTCTGGTTAAGTACGCTGACTCTGATGGTACCAAGGACCCCGAGTCTGATGATGACAAGCCAGGAAAGGGAAAGAATAGCAGCAGCACCAGAGGACAGCAGCATAATCCGGCGAATCAGGGAGGCAATGGTAAGCGCAAAGCTGATAATAGTTTGGACTTTGTGGCTAACACCAACGCACAGAATAATGGCCAGCATCGTAAAGGTAAACCGCCCCCATGGGCCGGAGGGTCAGGCTTTAATCTTGAGCAGATGCTAAATCAGCCCTGCCCAAGGCATGGGACGTGAGAAAGACCGTCTGGCCACCTCTAGAAGGATTGCTACATCATGAAAGAGTATAAAAATTCCAATCTTTTTCAAGACAATCATGGACCGAGTGGTGGTTCAGGGTCTGGTTCTCATGGGCCGGGTTACGGCGGTGGCGGTTCTAGTTCTGGATTCCAAGGTAATCAGGGCAATCAAGGCAATCAGGGTGGCTACCATCAACAGTCAGGTCAGGGGAATCAGCAGCAGCAATCTGGGTATCAGAGTAACCCAAAGCAGTTGAATAGTGGGCAGTACCACGTCTTCACCACAAATTCATGCAAACGGGATCAGAAGCTTCATAAAAGGGCAGTGAACGCCGTTGAACCGGTGGTTCCCCGTTACTTGCGCTGGTCTGAGCAGCCCATCGTGTGGAGTCGGGAAGATCACCCTCCCCGGGTTGATAATCTGGGTCACCTAGCATTGGTGGTTGCACCCCAGGTTGGGGGGTATAAGTTTACCAAGGTACTCATGGATGGAGGGAGCAGCATCAATATCCTTTATTACGAAACTTTCCGTCGCATGGGGTTGACAGATAAAAATCTTAAACCGTCGAATACAATTTTCCATGGTGTGGTACCTGGTAAGTCGGCGTACCCTGCTGGTAAGATAGCTCTGGAAGTTGCCTTTGGAGATGATCATGATTCTAGGTCGGAGACATTGACCTTTGAAGTAGTCAAGATTCACAGCCCGTATCACGCTCTGTTTGGATGGCCGGCTTATGCCAAGTTCATGGCGCGACCCTGTTATGTTTATCTGCAGCTCAAGATGCCGGGTTACAAGGGGACCATCACAGTACATGGGAGCCGGAAGATAGCCTTGGAATGTGAAGAAGGTGATGCGGCTTATGCTGAGTCGGTTTGTGCAACAGAGGAGTTAAAATTTTACAAGGACAATGTTGATCCGGCGGATATGACGTCTTTGAAAAAGCCAACTACAGAGCATGATCCGGTTTTGAAGTTTAAATCGGCAGATGACACTAAGATGGTTGATTTTGTTCCTGGCGATTCATCCAAGCAGTTCAGCATCAGTGCTAATATGGATCCGAAATAGGAAAGTGCGCTCATCGAGTTCATCCGTGAGAACCGGGACATCTTTGCATGGAAGCCTTCTGACATGCCAGGTGTACCGAGGGAACTCCATGGTTTTATATTGGGCGTTATGACCCGTCCATCGGTAAACCGCCAGGACACCTTTAATCCTTTGCAAGTAGGAGCCTTGGGTATAAGTGGCATATCTTAACATGGTGGATTAGCAGTGTCATGCAAAGTAAATATGCATGATGGCATAGCAGAACAAGAGTTTAAGCTAGCCTATTACAAGGCGTTTGGTGCACAAAAGAATAATTGTTTTAACAAGTCTTAAAGGAAGCAGCTGCTAAACCGGCCCCCGGTTTACGAGTCCTGGCCTGGCTGACTTGAAGGTTGCGGATCGTCCAGCGCCGGTTCAGCTTCCTCCTCTCTACCCAGTGGCTGGAAGTCAATGGTGGTCCAATCGATCCCAGTTAAGGCCTTGAATACAGCTTCATCACTTATAAGTGTGGAGGGGTCAACATCAGGGGCATAGGTATGCTTACGGACTGGAGGAATAAGATTTGGAGCATCATAAGTTGGCGCGTTAACTCTCTTGTTGTTGGCATCATAAATCGACTGATAGTGTGAAAGATCGGTTTCTTCAGCCAATTTGCTGGCCAATGGGCACATTTCCCTCGTCAAGGCTCTGAGGTCGTCGTTATTAAACTCTGACCCATCCTCCTTTATGCTTGGGTAGCCGTTTCCCACATCGGCCGGATCAAGATCAGTTATCCAAGCTTTGGCCCGAGTCAGTGCAGTAAGAGCACCCGCCCTGGTGGCTGACTTCTTTAGCTCTTCAAACCATGCAGGCATCATCGCCAGCCTTTCCAACGTCTCCTTGATCAAGGTTGGGGGCGGTTTATTATGGGAAGCTGTGCAGATAACCCATTGTACGCCGGTATATAATTGCTCTATAAGTGTATAGGCGGCCTTTAGTTTTTGCCGCATATCTGAGCCAAGATGCGCAATGCGAGTTCCTGCATCATCAAAAACATCGGTAAACCGGCAGTCTCTTACATAATACATGTTCAAAGCTTATGAAGAAGTTATTTACCAAATACGGCAGCGGTCATGGCATTTATTTGCTGTTTCAAGCTAGTCAGCTCTCCAGCTACCGGTTTAAGGGCAGCCTCAGCATCCTCAGCCTTCTTCAGCAGAGTTGACTTTTCTGTATCCCAACCTGCCCGCTCGTTCTTAAAGCTCTCCTTCAGTTTCTCCATTGCTGTTAAGGCACTGGTCAGTTCCTCCTTGGCTTTGGAGGTCTCGGTTTGTTGCGACTTGATATTTTCTTGAAGGTCGACGATTTGAGATTCCTTCTTGTTAAGATCAACCTGCAAGAGACATGTAATTAATTACATAGCAGTGCATATTCAAAGTCCCAAGCACATAACAACTAATATACTTGGCACTTGGGGGCTAATGTCTATTGCGTCTTATCAAAAAAAAAATTTACAAGTCCCAAGCACGTAACAACTATCAGCTTGATGGTTAACCGGATTATAAAGGTCCTAAGTAAGAATTTTGAGACTTACAGCATAATTAGTCTCAACTTAACATATTTGTTAAGTCGACCTTTGGGGGCTACATAGGCGAAATTGAAGATATATTATTCTAAAGTCCCGGTTCATATTGACATTATAAACCGTCCCTTGCGGGCTAGTGGAGTTGATCTATATGGCTCTTGAAAGTTTGCAGAACATTCTATTCTTTTATATCCAGTAAACTTGGCGGCTAAGGGAAGAATATGTATGCAGAGTTAACAACATTTACCTCATATCGCTCCTTCATCATGTTCAGTAAGCCGGCTTCATAATCACGGCTTGTGTACAGATGGTTTAAAAACCCAGAATGAATATCTTGGGCGCTGAGGTGGGCATAGCTTTCCAAGTCTGCCTTCCACTTGCCCTTGTCAACAGCAGAAAATTCTTCTTTGGCACTATGTTTTGACAGAGCAGTGGGGTTGTCTGGGGCTGTATACCCGACACCCGGTAACTACAACATCGTCAGCTTTATCATCAGCAGCCTTAGTTGGGCTTGGCGGTTTATCAGCATGACCCATCGGATCAATTTCCATCTGCTCAACAAAGGTGTCATGATCTTGCAGTGGCGGATCATCAAGAATAGCTTTAGTATTTGTTTCAAACTGTTCCGGGTTCTTTTCCGGATCAGTTGGCGCGCTGTCATTAGCCGTTTTGTTCAATTTGGCCTTTTTACTGGGCCTGGCCTTGGCTCTGACAGAGACGCAAATAACAGGTTAGTATAATGATCAAGCATAAGGTACAAGGGGTTAGTTAAAAATGCTCACCCAGGAACAGTTTTGAGGGTTAGAATTTGTGTCCCTGTGGACTCGCCAGAGGATGAAAGGGAAGTTCCCTGGTAGTTTGAATCAGACGGATTAAGAGGTTGTCGGAAATAACCCGCCTTGGGATAAGACGTGTCAGAAATAGAAGAGACCTCTAGGCGGCATTTACGAACTGGCGAGTTCGGTAAACCGGAAGAAGTGACCACATGGCCGCTATGCCGGGTTGTGCGGCGAGCTTCGTGTTGCTGCTTCTTCAAAAGAAAGTTTGGATCCAAGTAAGCTAGGGGGTGAGAAAATCTTACTTTCCGGCTTGCTTGTCGGGTTTTCTGTGTGGGCAGAGGTTCTGAACCGGATGAGAGAATAGTTACCTCTACGTCATTTGCGCGGCTAGCTTCTGCGTCGTCCTGATAGAAATCATCGTCAATGAGATGTATGAAAAAAGAGCCAAGTGAATCAAGTTCTACCTCTGACTCCAGATTATCATCGTCAACGTTTAACTCGGTAGGCTCGGTGTTTTTCTTCTTAGCGGGCCTCTTGTTGACCTTGGTCTTGACACGAGGTGTTTTGGCTGGTTTATCCTGCGGTTTCTTCTTCCAGAACGGATCATCACCCTGTTTAAAGATTGAAAAGATCATAAGGGAGTATTTAGAATATGGATTAAAGCAGGAGTGGGGCAATTCTTACAGCTGGCGGTTTATTTGAAGCGCAGAAAGGACTAAGTCCTGTTTTGCTACAGTCGGTCACCGGTTCATCCAACATCTTCTTGACAGATTCAGTAATTTCAGCATCACTCAGCTGAATATCAGTGTGGCGTTGAGGGTCTTTCACATCCCCTGTGTACTCACACATTAAACCAGGGCGACGGCTTAAAGGCAAAATGCTCCAAGATACCCAGCAACGGACGAAATCAATGCGTGTCAAACCGTTTGCCATAAAGGCTCTGAGCTTTGAGAGCTATGGTGCATATTTGGACCGTTCCTTTGCATTGAGTCTTTGGGGGAATGGATGTGCATCGGTAAGCCGGTGAGCACGGTAACCCGGCAGAGGGTTCTCGCCAGCTGGAGATGTATCTTGGTAATAGAACCAAGTTTGATTCCAATCTTTGGGATGGCTATGATGCCTAGCGCGAGGGAAGCTGACGTCTTTTCTCTTCTGAATTGAAACCCCGCCAAGTTCAGTATTGGGCCCATCCGTAAATTCAGTACGGCGGTTTAAATAGAAAAAATCTCTGAACAGGTCAACGGTGGGCTCTTCTTGCAGGTAGGCTTCACAAAACACTTGAAAATTGCAAATATTGGACACGGAGTTAGGCCCAATATCTTGAGGGTGAAGTTGGAAGAAGTGAAGCACGTCACGGAAAATTTTTGATCCGGGAGGGCTGAACCCTCGACTCAGATGATCAACAAAAACGATCACTTCCCCATCCTTGGGCTCAGGAGAATTTTCTGGACTGGGGGCTCTCCAGTGGATGTCTTCCTTTTTCGCTAAAGCGCTGGTGGCAACACACCCGTTCAGTTCTTCTTCTGTAACCCGGGATTGAACCCAGTTACAGGAATAAAAGGATTTGGCCATTTATATGATAACCTGGAAAAGATTTGTGCCGGTTTAAGGTTCATGGTTAATAAGCAGAAAGTGTTGAAGCATGCATAAATGTTAAACCAGACAGTGACGTTATTAAATTACAAAGAGGAGCACTTGGTGGTTTAAAAGGGGACTAATGGTACCTGGCAGGTTATTACTTTCTGAGGTTAAACCGCCTACACGGATTTTGAAAGTATAGATCTGAAGTTGGAAAATGGCTAAGTGGTGAAAAACAGGTTTCACAGATTGGTGTTATAATTTTGGATCTACAGCAGTTCAGATAATGAAGAAAAATTCTAACCTAAAGTAGCGGCAGCAGGACGTTCACGTGCTTAGATGAGATCTCCTATGGAGGGGAGGCGTTCAGATATTAAAAATGAGTACTAAACTGCTATCGCACAAGATTGGTACTATACTTAGATTAAAAACTACATGGTCTATGGAGGAACAAAGATGAACCGAGATGAACTCCGATGAACTCGTGGAAACCCTAATGGGATCTAGGGGAAAAGGAAGGAAGAGGACTTACCAGGACTGTTGGACAGCGGTGGCGCGCGGCGGTGCTCTGGTGCGTTTAGGATGATGCAGTGGCCGGAGTGGAGGCAACTCGTGAGGTCGACGGTGGCAGAGCTCGGGCGCGTGTGGCGTGGCAAGGAAGAGGATGAAGATGAGGAGGCAAGGGGGGGAAATGAAAAGGACCCCTGTCCCTATTTATAAGGCAGTAGATAGATGGCATGCGCGGGAATCAAGGAGGCTGAGATTTGTCCTCGTGCGATATTAATGCAAGATGACGTCATGGCGGGTTAGCACAATGCTGTGAGCAGATGTCGTGGCGGGTTATAAATTTTCATAAGGACTGATGAGGAAGGATTTTTTCTAAGTCAAGTATTGAAGATTGATATGAACAAGTTCACATCAACCTGGGGCCTAATGTTGGGGATATAACTATTGAGTATAAACCGCCCAGGAGGGGCCGGGTTATGCTCATAGTGATTTACCTGTATTGAAGCCCATGAAGACATAGAAGATGGCGACTTATGAAGGAGACTTAATAAGAAGGCCCAAAGCCCAAAGGCGAGTTAGGGCCCATAGATGTAAACCGCCATAAGTATATGACTTGTATTGTAAGATAGGAAAGAGTGGATACCGAGCCGGACACGTTTATGAGCCGGCCGGGATTCTGTGAACCGCTGGGCGTCAATCTGTGTATATAAAGGGACGACCCGGCGGAGGTTTAAGGAAGGAGAATAGACAATCGGGAACTAGGTCAAGCGTATTCGCTCCCTGGTAATCGAAACCCTAGCAATACAACACAAAGCAGGAGTAGGCTTTTACCTCATTAAGAGGGGCCGAACCTGGGTAAACTCTCTATGTCCTTTGTCCCGTTTAACCCCTTCAAGTTAACCTAGTTGCGATGGCTCCACGACTAAGTCCTTCCGCTAGGACATCTGCCGTGTCAAGTCCACGACACATGGCTTGCACTCATGTCTTGCGTGAGGGTTGAAAAAGCTGAAGCGCGTTAAAAAGTATGAACCAATTGCTCGGCTTGTTATCGGGGTTGTGCATGATAAATACTTTGTGTCGAGAAGACAGAGCATGACAAGATTATATGATTTTATAGGGATAGCTTTCTTTAGTGTTGATATTTTCAAAGACACGATTGTTTGTTCGGATGCCTGAGTATTGATGTCTTTATGTCAAATTATAGACTATTGCTTTGAATCACTTATGTCTTAATATTCATGCCATGATTAGATATATGATCAAGATTACGCTAGGTAGCATTCCACATCAAAAATTATCTTTTTTTATCATTTACCTACTCGAGGACGAGTAGGAATTAAGCTTGGGGATGCTGATACGTCTCCATCGTATCTATAATTTTTGATTGTTTCATGCCAATATTATATAACTTTCACATACTTTTGGCAACTATTTATATGATTTATTGGACTAACATATTGATCCAGTGCCCAGTGCCAGTTCCTGTTTTTTGCATGTTTTTTGCTTCGTAGAATATCCATATCAAACGAAGTCCAAACGTGATAAAAATTTACAGAGAATTATTTTGGAATATTTGTGATTTTTGGTAGGTGGAATCAACGCAAACGGGGGCCCACAGCCACCACAAGACACCTGGGTGCGCCAGGCAGCCCAGGCGCGTGGTAGTGGGTTGTGACCTCCTCGTAAGTCGGTTGGAGCTCTACTTCGGGCGCAAGGAAGCTTATATCCAAAAAAAATTGAGCTAAAATCTCAGCGCAATCGTAGTTAAGGATCTTTTGATATTTCAGAAATGGTTTTCGGCCAGATCTGGGGAGCGCGAAACAGAAGGGAACAGAGAGGGAGATCCAATCTCGGAGGGGCTCCTGCCCCTTCGCCGCCATGGAGGCCATGGATCAGAGGGGGAACTCTCCTCCCATCTTGGGGGGGGGAGGACAAGGAAGAAGAACAAGGAGGGGGGCTCTCTCCCCCTCTCTCCCGGTGGCGCCGGAGTGCCGCCGGGGCAAGGATCGTGACGGCGATCTACATCAACAATCTTGCTACCGTCGAAACCAACTTTATCCCCCTCTATGCAGCAGTGTAACACCTCTTCTCCCAGCTGTAATCTCTACTTAAACATGGTGCTCAACACTATATATTATTTCCCAATGATATGTGGTTATCCTATGATGTTTGAGTAGATTCGTTTTGTCGTATGGGTTGATAGATGATCATGATCGGTTTGAGTTGTATATTTTATTTTGGTGCTATCCTACGGCGCCTTCCGTGTCGCGCAAATGGAGGGATCCTCGCTATAGGGTGTTGCAATACGTTCATGGTTCTCTTATGGTGGGTGGCGTGGGTGACAGAAGCACAGACCCGAGTTTGGGGGTCATTGAGTATGGGATAAAGAGGACTTGATACTTAATGCTATAGTTGGGTTTTACGACCTTAATGATCTTTAGTAGTTGCGGATGCTTGCTAGAGTTCCAATCATAAGTGCATATGATCCAAGTAGAGAAAGTATGTTGGCTCATGCCTCTCCCTCATAGAAAATTGCAACAATGATCACCGGTTTAGTTATCGATCACGTAGGGACAAATGACTTTCCTGTTGAAAAAAGCTATCTACTTTTATTGTCTTGTATTTTATTCATAGTTTTATTCTCGAAAAGTACTCGTAGTTTTATTCTTGCAAAATTGTTTCATACTTGTTCTAGGTAAAGCAAACGTTAAAGTGTGCATAGAGTTGTATCGGAGGTCGATAGAACTTGAGGGAATATTTGTTCTACCTTTAGCTCCTCGTTAGGTTTGACACTCTTATTTATCGATAAAGGCTACAAACGATCCCCTATACTTGTGGGTTATCAAGACCTTTTTCTAGCGCCGTTGCCGGGGAGCAATAGCGTGGGGTGAATATTCTCGTGTGTGCTTGTTTGCTTTATCACTAAGTAGTTTTTATTTTCTATTCTAAGTTGTTCTCTATCTTTAGTTATGGATATGGAACACGAAATACCAAAAAATTAGTTGTACTTGCTACTCATGGAGATGGGGAACCTCCTAAAACCCTCGATGCCTGCTATGTGAAAAATATTATGCACTACTTTGATAATCCTGAGAAAACCCCATTCAACTTTATAATGGGAGACACGTTGGATCAACGTGAATACTTTAGGGAATATCGCTTGACTCAAAAAGGGAAAATTTTATGGGATCAAATTCATATGTTGCATTGGTATGCTCGGGATCTATGCTTGAGATATGATTATACTTGTTGCTCTAGGATGAAGGCCCCACACCTTCCCTTTTCATGTGAATTTAGTGATAATGAAACATTGGCTTCTTATGCTAATGGTAGATATGATTACTATGATGTGGAATGAATAGAAGAATTTATTGCTTTTAAGGGTGCTCATGAAATTGAATCTTTGTTGAAAAGTATGAAGATTATGATGATGTTGTTTACAGACCTGAAATTTTTGCTATACTTAAATATTGCTATGAGAATTATAAATACAATTACGATATTGATGTATTTATTAAAAAAGTCTCCACTGTCCCAGAAGAGACTAATATTTTGTAGGAATCTATGGAAGAAGAAATTGATGAAACTGTGAGTTCATTGGATGAAAAAGATGATGAGAGCGAAGAACAAAAGGAGGAAGAGCGGATTAGCTACCCATGCCCACCTTCTAATTACAGTAACTCTCCAACTCATACATTGTTTAATGCCCCTTCGTTCTTACCGAAGGATGAATGCTCTGATAATTGCTATGATCCCTTGGATTCGTTTGAAATATCCCTTTTTGATGAACTTGATGCTTGCTATACTTGTGGCCATGATGCCAATTTGAATTATGCTTATGGAGATGAACTTGCTATAGTTCCTTATGTTAAGAATGAAATTGTTGCTATTGCACCCACGCATGATAGTCCTATTATCTTTTTGAATTCTCCAAACTATACTATATCAGAGAACTTTGCTCTTAGTAAGGATTACATTGATGGGTTTCCTTTTACCATTGTACTTGATAATTTTGATGAATATAATATTCATGTGCTTGCTGCTCCTACTTGCAGTTATTATGAGAGAGGAACTACATCTCCACCTCTCTATGTTTCCAACACGATAAAATTGCAAGAAACTGCTTTTGCTATGTATTGGCCTTTACTTGATGTGCATGAATTGTTCTTTTATGACTTGCCAATGCATAGGAAGAGAGTTAGACTTCGTCATTGCATGATATATGTTGCTTTGTGCTCACTACTAAATTACAAATCATTGCTAATTAAAATTGGCTTTGATATACCTTGGGATCCAGGTGGATCGATTACTTGAGCACTTTATGCCTAGCTTAATGGCTTTAAAGAAAGTGCTACCAGGGAGACAACCCAGAAGTTTTAGAGAGTCATTTTATTCTGTTGAGTGCTTTTAGAAAGTTTAAAACAAAAAAATATAGAGGGGAACTTAAAACTTCACAAAAAGAAAAGTGAAAGTGAGAAGGACAAGCACCGTGGAAGCGGGAGCACGCCTTGAACTTTTTTTATGCCCATGGAAACTTTGTGAATATTGAATTATAGAAAAATTTCAACAAAAATAATTATCCCCTTGTACAAACCCATTGTATTATAAAAATAATGTGCCAAGATTCACCTTTAGGATGATTAGATTGCTTGTTGGTATGTGCGGTGTAAAAATAGAAACTTTGGCTGTAGTGCGTGATTTTACATTTTTTATTGGAACGTCAAAAGTTTCTGAAATTTTACATAGTATTGCTATGAAAAATGTTTATTTTGTCCTAAATTTTCAGAATTTTTGGAATTACAGAAGTATGGTCAAAGTTCAGATTACTACAGATTGTCCTGTTTAAGACAAATTCTGTTTTTGATGCATTGTTTTGCTTGTTTTGATGAAACTATCGATTCTATTGGTGGTATGAGCCATAGAGAAGTTATAATACAGTAGCTAAAGTGCAAAAACAAACTATGAATTGGTTTTCAACAGTACTTAAAGTAGTAATTTGCTTTATTATGCTAACGGATCTCACCTGTTTTCTGTTAAGTTTTGTGTGGATGAAGTGTTCAAAGATCGAGGATGTCTCGATATAAGGAGAAGGGGGAGAGGAAAGAGTTCAAGATTGGGGATGCCCAAGGAACCCCAAGTAAATATCCAAGGAGACTCAAGCGTCTAAGCTTGGGGATGCCCCGGAAGGCATCCCATCTTTCTTCAACAAGTATCAGTATGTTTTCGTCTTTGTTTCGTTCATGTGATATGTGTAAATCTTGGAGCGTATTTTGTTTTTAGTTTTCATTTTTATTTTGTGCATGATGCTGGTATGAGATAGTCCATGGTTGATTTATAGAATTCTCTTTGCACTTCACTTATATCTTTTGAGTATGGCTTTATAGAATGCTTCATGTGCTTCACTTATATCATTTGAAGTTTGGATTGCCTGTTTCTCTTCACATGGAAAACCGTTATTGTAGAATGCTCTTTTGCTTCACTTATATTTATTACAGCATGGCCTTTTATAGAAAGAATTAAACTCTCATGCTTCACTTATATCTATTTAGAGAGTCAATAGGAATTGGTCATTTGCATGGTTAGTCATGAAATCCTACATAAAACTTGTGGATCACTGAATATGGTATGTTTGATTCCTTACAGTAGTTTTGCGATATAGAGATGGAATATGTGGGAGGTACTAGTGGATGATCGTGTTTAGTAAGATATTGGTGTTAAGGTTTGTGATTCCCGAAGCATGCACGTATAGTCTCTCGTTATGCTATGAAGTTGGAGCATGATTTATTATTGATTGTCTTCCTTATGAGTGGCGGCCGGGGACGAGCGATGGTCTTTTCCTACCAATCTATCCCCCTAGGGGCATGCGTAGTAGTACTTTGCTTTGAGGGCTAATAAACTTTTGCAATAAGTATATGAGTTCTTTATGACTAATGTGAGTCCATGGATTATACGCACTCTTACCTTTCCGCAATTTGCTAGCCTCTACGGTACCGTGCATTGCCCTTTCTCACCTCGAGAGTCGGTGCAAACTTCGCAGGTGCATCCAAACCCCGTGATATGATACACTCTATCACACATAAGCCTTATTATATCTTCCTCAAAACAGCCACCATACCTACCTATTATGGCCTTTCCATAGCCATTCCAAGATATATTGCCATGCAACTTCCACCGCTTCCGTTTTGATGACTTGAGCATTCATTGTCATATTGCTTTGCATGATCGTAAGATAGCTAGCATGATATTTCCATGGCTTGTCCGTTTTTTTATATCGCCGCTACGCTAGATCATTGCACATCCTAGTACACTGGCAGAGGCATTCATATAGAGTCATATTTTGGTCTAGGTATCGAGTTGTAATTTTTATTTCTTTTGAGTTGTAAGTAAATAGGAGTGTGATGATCATCATTATTCATTATTAGAGCATTGTCCCAGTGAGGAAAGGATGATGGAGACTATGATTCCCCCACAAGCCGGGATGAGACTTCGGACAGAAAGAGAGAAAAAAAGAAAAAGAAAAAGAAAAGAAAAAGAAAAGAAAAAACAAAGAGAGAAGGGGCATGCTGGTTCCACACTTGTGCTTCAAAGTAGCACCATGTTTTTCATATAGAGAGTCTCCTATGTTGTCACTTTCATATACTAGTGGGAATTTTTCATTATAGAGTTAGATGCACACCCACTTAGTTTTCATATTGAGCTTTCATACACTTATAGCTCTTAGTGCATCCGTTGCATGGCAATCCCTACTCCTCGCATTGATATCAATTGATGGGCATCTCCATAGCCCGTTGGTTTGCCGCGTCGATGTGAGACTTTCTTACTTTTTTGTCTTCTCTATATTTACCCCTATCATCATACTCTATTCCACCCATAGTGCTATATTCAAGGCTTGCGCTCATGTATTGCGTGAGGGTTGAAAAAGCTGAAGTGCGTTAAACAGTATGAACCAATTGCTCGGCTTGTCATCAGGGTTGTACATGATAAATACTTTGTGTCGAGAAGACAGAGCATGACAAGATTATATGATTTTGTAGGGATAGCTTTCTTTAGCGTTTATATTTTTAAAGACACGATTGTTTGTTGGGATGCCTTAGTATTGATGTCTTTATGTCAAATTATAGACTATTGCTTTGAATCACTTATGTCTTAATATTCATGCCATGATTAGATATATGATCAAGATTATGCTAGTTAGCATCCCACATCAAAAATTATCTTTTTTATCATTTACCCACTCGAGGACGAGCAGGAATTATGCTTGGGGATGCTGATACGTCTCCGTTGTATCTATAATTTTTGGTTGTTTCATGCCAATATTATATAACTTTCACATACTTTTGGCAACTATTTATATGATTCATTGGACTAACATATTGATCCAGTGCCCAGTGCCAGTTCCTATTTTTTGATGTTTTTTGCTTTGCATAATATCCATAACAAACGAAGTCCAAACTTGATAAAAATTTATGGAGAATTATTTTGG
The DNA here is from genome assembly GCA_011799875.1 of Thinopyrum elongatum. Taxonomy (NCBI): domain Eukaryota; kingdom Viridiplantae; phylum Streptophyta; class Magnoliopsida; order Poales; family Poaceae; genus Thinopyrum; species Thinopyrum elongatum. The sequence continues at coordinate 286,889,195 of CM022302.1, forward strand.
AATGTTTGTGATTTTTGGGGGGTGGAATCAACACAAACGAGGGCCCACAGCCACCACAAGACACCTGGGCGCGCCAGGCAGCCCGGGCGCGTGGTGGTGGGTTGTGCCCTCCTCGTAAGTCGGTTGGAGCTCTACTTAGGGTGCAAGGAAGCTTATATTTGTAAAAAGAATCGTGTTAAAATCTCAGCGCAGTCGGAGTTACGAATCTCTGGATATTTAAGATACGTTTTTTGGCCAGATCTGGGGAGCGTGAAACAGAAGAGAACAGAGAGGGAGATCCAATCTTGGAGGGGCTCCTGCCCCTCCGCCGCCATGGAGGCCATGGATCAGACGGGGAACTCTCCTCCCATCTAGGGGGGGAGGCCAAGGAAGAAGAAGAAGGAGGGGGGCTCTCTCCCCCTCTCTCCCAATGGCGCCGGAGTGCCGCCGGGGCAAGGATCATGACGGCGATCTACATCAACAATCTTGCTACCGTGAACACCAACTTTCTCCCCCTCTATGCAGCGGTGTAACACCTCTTCTCCCCATTGTAATCTCTACTTAAACATGGTGCTAATCACTATATATTATTTCCCAATGATATGTGGTTATCCTATGATTTTTGAGTAGATCCAATTTGTCCTATGGGTTGATAGATGATCATGATCGGTTTGAGTTGTATATTTTATTTTGGTGCTGTCCTACGGTGCCCTCCGTGTCGCGCAAATGGAGGGATCCCACTGTAGGGTGTTGCAATACATTCATGGTTCTCTTATGGTGGGTGGTGTGAGTGATAGAAGCACAGACCCGAGTTTGGGGGTCGTTGCGTATGGGATAAAGAGGACTTGATACTTAATGCTATGGTTGGGTTTTATGACCTTAATGATCTTTAGTAGTTGCGGATGCTTGCTAGAGTTCCAATCATAAGTGCATATGATCCAAGTAGAGAAAGTATGTTAGCTCATGCCTCTCCCTCATATAAAATTGCAGCAATGATCACCGGTTTAGTTATCGACACCTAGGGACAAATGAATTTCTTGTTGACAAAAGCTATCTACTTTTATTGTCTTGCATTTTATTCTCACAAAGTACTCGTAGTTTTATTCTTGCAAAATAGTTTCATACTTGTTCTAGGTAAAGCGAATGTTAAAGTGTGCGTAGAGTTGTATCGGAGGTCGATAGAACTTGAGGGAATATTTTTTCTACCTTTAGCTCCTCGTTGGGTTCGACACTCTTATTTATCGAAAAAGCTACAAACGATCTCCTATACTTGTGGGTTATCAATATGTGGCCAAGCTATTTCAGCAAGGGATTCCGACAAAGAAAATAATAAGAATCAGGGTGTAATACAGGCAATAAAAGGTATGAGTATTCTTGCCCAACTGTCATGGTCTGGATACCCAAGTCAGCTTGAGACCATGATTCCATATGGAGATACGGACAACATGGGAGACAGTCGAATCTTTGGCACAAATTTCAAGCTCGAGATAAAGAAACAAACACAGATGATTTAGTATCACCTATGGATAGTCAGATTCCGTTAGGAGAATGGCTATGACTCTCAGCAATTTTTGAACCTGGAAGACATGCATTTATTTAAGCAACCCGATGGAAGGAAATTAAGATAGTTTCGTGTCCACTGGAAAATAATTCTCATATCCCTTGGATGTTACTGGTAGATATGAACAATTCAAAGTCAGCACAAGGATTTGACATATGAGGAAAGAATCATCAGAAATTTGGGAAGCAAACCACCCCAGAGCAAAGTAATCAGATCATATGAAATTCTCGAGGGAACAGTAAACAAAGGAAAAGGACACCCGAGTTGGAAACGGTTTCCTAAGGGGGGTGGGTTTGTAACACCTGGTTTTTGGCCCTTTCTTTTTCTTTTGGATTTATTTGGTTTTGCTTCGATTTTTCTTTTTGGAGCAGTTCTATGGACTTGAAACTTAGGAGATCTTCATTTCTTCTCCTCCCAAGTGGTTCATCATTCTCAAATCTCTCCCAAGATCATGTCATATCTATTCTAGCCCAACCCCAAATCCTTTTTCTTGGGAATATTTCTTTTTCCATTAAAGGAATAATCCTGTTTGACCTAGGGTGTGAAGCAACCTATATTTCTGCCTTCCACAAAATTCCCAAATAATTCTCATAAATTGTTTGGATCATACGTTCCTCAAATATTTCCAAACCTTCCTTGTCCAGTTCAAAAATAATTCAGCAATATTCAATTTCCTATTCTGTCCAGAGTGGCACTTTGTGAAGGAAATGTCATTTATCATTTCTTGATTCCTCCCAAACTTTTTGTGCACTCTTTCCTATCCAAATCATTGCCTCATGAAAAAATTCAGCTCCATTTGGCTACTGAATCTTCCTCAGCAAATTTCCAAATTAAAGTTTCTGTCTAGAGAGAAGCCTTGTGAAGGAAGTACTAGCTAGGTTTATCCAAATGAGTTGAAATTTTGCAAGCTCCTTCATGTGCTCATATCATCACTCTCCACTAAATTTCAGCACCATCCAATTATCTATGTGAGCACAACATCAAATCTTTGTTTCTGGCAATGTTTTCAGTTTGTGAAGCAAGTATATTTTATATTGCTTCATTATTGCTGAAAATTTACCAGAGCATTCTCCTACTCATAAAACTTCTCTCCACCAAATATGGGATCATTTCATCAAGCCAATCTCCCTCTATTATTTTCTCAAGTTTCTAGACAGAGAAGATCAATGTGAAGGAAGTACTATTTTGGCATGTCCAAATGGTATGAAATTTTTACAACATATTCTTATGCCCATATCACCATGATCTAACAAATTTCATCCCATTCCAACACTCCATGTGAGTGCCTCTTCTAAGTCAAGTTTCTGGACCAAATTGGCAGTTGCAAAGCAACCATGTTAAATTTAGGTCCAAATCCCCTCAAACTTCATAGGACTATAGTCCTTCCTACCCTAAACCTCATTAACATCCTATTTATCTCATCTCCCTTCTCATTTGATCATAGAGATGTGACCAAGATTGCTACAGCAAACTTCCCTTGATTCCTCCCATCAACCCAGAGCTTCTTCTGTCGATCTATCACCTCCTAAGGGACCCAGGATGTAAGGACAGCACTTGAGACATCTTTTCTGTGGCTCTCGTGCCCTCTCCTCACCATTCCACGCGGTGACTGCGTTGTTTGCACGCCTGTGCACGCGCTCTGCATGTTGTGGACGCGCTCTGCGCGTTAGGCTACCGTGTTCTGGCGGTGTTCGCATGTCTGCAGGTGCCATCCAGCCTTCTCCTCCTCTCATGTCGCTCTCTGGACCCCTCTCCCCTCTAGAAGCTCCCTCGCCAGCGCTAGCCGACACGTGCCCATGGGGGCACAATGCTCTGACCGGCTATGTGCGTGCCCTGTCTTCTTCCTCCTCGCCCTTGGCTCGATCTGGTGCTCCGGTGGTCCTTCTGATCCTCTCCCATCGCCTCAAGAGCCCCGCGGTGCGACCAGCCCTCGCTGGAGCTAGTTCGCACACCCATGGCGGCATCTGGCTCGGCATCTTCCCCCACTGTTATTTAAGCCTCCCTGAGCTCGCTCCTCTCCATCCATCCACCTCCTGCTCCTCCCAATCGTCCCCCAGAGCCAGTCGCCCGAGCCCAAGTGCTCTTCTTCTTCCTCTCCGGCCATCTCTCCACCGCTCGGCCATCTCCACCTCCAGCTTGCTCTGCTGCCCCTTCGCCCCAGCCAGCTCCACCATCGACCTCCCCGGAGTCCACTGATCCTCCCAGCCCCTCTGGTGCCCGAATCCTCGCCGAAATCATCGACCCCACTGGGCCCAAAACATGCTGACGCCGGAGATGAAGGGGGCGACACCGTCCGGCCACCTCCCAAGGAGTCGTCCAGCCACCTCCCAAGGAGTTGCGGGTACGGGCGTGTTCGCAGTCATCTGCTCGTTCCATTCCCGGCATCTCCTAGCTCCGCCGTGGTCTCTGCGCCGGCGAACGGCTGTCCGTGATCCTCCGTCCCACTGTTCCCCCCTCTCTCTCTCTCTCTCACTGACGAGGTGGTCCCACCTGTTAGCCTCTCATCCCCCCCGAACCGTTTTCTAGTGGAAGCGTACTCCAGGAATACGCCTTCGACGTCACCCCCCTGGAGATTTTCTAGAAATTCATTTAAATTCCATATTTGACTCAACTTTGACCATGAATATCTCCTAAACTACAAGTCCAAATGAGTTGATTCTTTTTGCATTATTTTTCTTTTGAGCTTGTTTATTTTCTGGGCAAGTTTGGTATTTTTTCTGCTGTCTAGAATTTCTGGACAGTAGTATATGCATTATGTGTTATTTATAACTTCTTCCAAAAATGTTTTCCAGAGTGTTTGATGTGTGTTATGAAGACCAGGAGCTTTCCACCTCTCTATTGGAGCAAGGCAAGCCACACCATCCACTTGCATGATTGCAATGCAATGCCATGGTTTATTTAATTAAATTTGCTTAAAATTTTGCATTAGCTACATATGATTTATTCATGGCATTTCTTGGAGTTATATTTGATCATGCTACTGCCATGATGATGCTTGGATTTCTAGGATTAATGCTCTGCAGATTGAGGATGATATATAGCCATTGGATTTTTAGGAGCAATATTTATTTTCATTACGATCATATGGGATATTATGCTTTGGAGTATTGTTTTGATTTGATGCTATCATATTGATCTAAGGTTTACATCTTGATATTGTTGTTGGATCATTAGGGTCATTTGTTTTGGATTCAGCATGATCATATTTAATTTTGCACCTATGGAGTTAATGATAATGATTATGATATCGCTATATTATTCATTGGATTAATGTATGGATATTGCTATGACTGGATTCACAGGTTGATATATGATATTGGAGTAATAGTTATCGTAGATATATCTTGGGGACAACTTCCGTCATTTCGTTGCTCAGGTGCCACCGAACCGAGCTCACCAGTGCAGCCACATTTGCCTTTATGGGAAGGCTCTAATACAGTCTATTGTCATGCCTCTCGCCGGTTCCTCCAACTAGGGAAGGTTATGTGTGTGCGCTACCCTGATCAGGTAGGCGTCCATAAGCCTTGTGTACCCAAGTTGTATGGATCCATTGTCCCCGCTTGGGACCATTTTTGTTTTACCATGATGGTGGCTAGCCACGAAGGTGGTAGATATCCAGAGTGGGCATCCGGGGCCACCCATGACTTAGCCCAAAGGGGAGTTGGTCGGAGTGGCCGGGAGAGTGTCATGCAATAGTTTGGTTTTGTCGGAACGCCATTGGTCCATCCGAATGAGAACGCGAGGCCATGGGTTCTGTGGTGTGGGTACAGTGTACTAACCTCTGCAAAGTGTACAAATTATCGATGGCCGCGTCCTCGGTCATGGACACAGTTCATACTAGGTCACACCGTTCGATCAACACTCATGATGACGGAATGACATATATAGAAATGACTTATTAGTTGACTTATATTGATATTTGAGCAAGTGAAAGTTTGGCAGGATGCCGATGATGATTTTGGGATGATCTTGAGGTTGGTCATTTTTTTCTCGAATATGCACGAGTGTGCATATCATATATTAAAGAAGAAAGGCAAAGAAAGCCTCCACCACAATTACAAGGTACTTATTACAAGGGAATGTAGCTCCCTTCTTTAGTAGGGTGGAGAGGTGGGAGGCTAGTGAGGTTGGTCATTCAGTTTGTGATCACGCGGTGATCATGGGGATGTTTTGATCACAAGGTGATCGATATGATATATTGCTTGGCCGGGTAGCCAAGAGTGAGATGGTTCATGAGATCCGAGATGATGGTGCATCAGTACTTTAGCATTACCATATCTTGACTAATAGTTTCATCCTCGTCATAGTAGTTGTTATAACTTAACCTGTTAATGCTATGTTGTTGTCTTGCTTTGATGCTTTTGGTTGTTGTCAGCTTGCGAGTACACTCAAAGTACTTACCTGGCGTGTCATGCCAGATTGCAGGTGATGCCGTGATTGATTGCTTGTCGAGGATACCGATATTGAGAGCTAGACCATGTCCCAGCTAGAGTCCCTACAGAGTGGAGTTCATCACCGTCGTCGTTGTTCCGCTGCTAGAAGATATTCCGCCGCTACAAGTTGTTCTGCTGCTAGCATAGAGCTACCTTAGCAAGCATAGTGTCACCATGCCGATGTGATCCTTTGTTACATCAGACCCCTTGTACCCTTATCCTTTGTAATAAGAGCTGATTTATTCTATGCCAGGCAGTGCCGTATTCTAGAGGACTTGATCTCTGGGCTGGAATACAGGGTGTTCCGGTTGCTTTGAGCTAGGGTGCCACAGTAGTCCACTCTCCCTTGCTGGGAGTGGTTGGGGAGTTTGCCGTATAGGCCATGGCATTGACATCCTCGTCCATGTCCTCGACCTCCTCAGAGGCGTAGTCCAGCATATCAGTTTGTTCCTCGATAGTGGCTACTAAGTGGGTGGTGGGTGGGGCGTAAAATTCCCTGTGGCCTGCCCCTAGTCCGATCCGATCATACGACCGGAGACGGCCCATTTGGCAATGCTTATTGAATGGATCCGATCTACTGTCTAGTTTAACAGCGAGTGGTCGGCCGGATACATCTTGTGGCATCTTTCGGAGTTTACCTCTGGTGCGGCCGTGTAGAGGGCGTGCTCGGCCAGGGCTGACTCCTGGTGCTCGGATTCTGAGGTCGGATCCGAGCTCAAAGCCGGATCTGAGGTAAAGATCGGCCCAGAGGTGGGGTAGAGAAGAAGGTCAGAAGTTGAAGCTTCGGGATTTGTGGGTTCCTCAGGTGAGGCTGAGATCCCAGTAAATATCAGATCGCCCCGGGCATCAGCGGTGTACTCTAGGTTGCCGAACCTAATCTCCTGCTCAGGGGCAAAGCTGTCGATTTGGTTAAGGTGACCGATCGAATTGGCGTGTAGAATGA